>JAFREQ010000033.1:630500-1261000 GCA_025331565.1 Holacanthus passer
CATTTCCCATGAGCTCCCGTGGAGGGAAATGACGGATGTGACTCTTTCCCACATCTTCTCCTTCCTTGCTCTGCCTCCTCTTTCTGTCATTTTCATACTGATTTGAGATGATGGCGTCCGGGGGGGGAGGAGGCCTGATAAGAGGTGAGCTACTGGACTCGCCCTTGGACAGATGGGGACAGATAGACGAACAAACAGATAGAGAGACAGACCGTGCAGCACAGGCCCGACCGGCCAGACCGTCCTCCGTTTCCCTCATTTTCATTTCTGTCCATCTCCCCATCCCCACCTCCCACTCCCTTTCAGTCCCTTGTCCTCTCTAACTCATTAGCTCTCCGTCCCTTTCTCTCTCTCTCGTTCGCTCCCTCCCACTCCCTGTTCCTTCTCTCCTTCTCTCTCGCCTTTCTTTCTCACTCGCTCCATAATAAATCCTCCACACCTCCAGCAGGCCAGGAGATGAGGAGTCACTTTTATGAGCCTTACTGCACTGAAGGAGGACAATAACACATATCTAGCAGTCGTGCACACACACACACACACACACACACACACACACAGGCAGCAACAGAAACACGAGCGGTCAGTACTGTCAGGTAAAACCAAACGTGAATAATTTCAGCAGAGCACAAAGGCATATAACAAGTCCTATCTATCGTTTCCACAGGGGGATAAACCTGTAAGGAATGACGACACAGGCTGTAAAACAGCGCCGGAGAGTCACACTGCGCCAGGCCTCAATGTCCTCATCTCACCAGACCAACAAAACCAGTCACACACTCGATCAGGGCAGAACATGTACACACATAAACACAGTCCAATGTCATGGAAATAAAGAAAAGATTCAATGATAATCTTCTTTATTTGGCCCTGCAGCATCCAGACTACTTTAAAAAAAAAAAAAACACATTTGCCCTCAGCTTTTAAACAGGTGACAAATTAAAGGCAAACTTGCTATAAAGTGTCTAAAGAGCCGTCACGAGCCTCCAGAACAGCTTACATGCACCTTGACATAGTTTCTACAAGTCCTGCAACTCGACTGATGGATGATGATCGTTCTCGCAAATGCTTTTTCAGTTGGGATGAGATCAGGTGAAAAGCAAGCAAGGGCGACGTATGAGTCACATCACTTTCATATTAATCAAACTTTGTGGGTTTGATATTTAATACCTGCAAGGGCGTAGGTTTGTCACAACTGACAAAAAAACAAAAGACAAAACAAACAAAAAAATTCCTGATAATATGCTGTTTCCTGAATCAATTGACCAAAAAAAATAAAAAAATAAAAAAATAAAAACTGTGCTCTAATACTTAATATGTAAAAGGAATTGCAAATGCTATGTTTATTGCTGTAGTTCCAATTCCAATTATAATCACATGTGGCTTTTGTTCATAGAGACCTCATATTTTACATCTTTACTACACAGAGCACCAGGACACTAACTACCTTTCTGTACCTCTATCTTTGAATGACATTGAATATAGCATGTTGGTGGGTGAATGCTGACTATAAACAAAAATATAGATTCAATATTTTTTCTACACAACAAAGTGCAGAGGTTTGAATTTTTCCTTCCTCTCAGGCTGCATGTACTAACATTCACCAGTCAGAGGGTAGGACATCAGCCTCTTTGTAGCCTGACAGGCGAATCAAGGGGCAAAGCGCTCGCTTCTAATTATAAAGCTTAATTGCTGTGAGAGCTGGAATACCTGAAAGAAACCTTGATGAGCATATCAACATTTGCATCAGCTCCTCTCTTTTCTCCTCTGACTTACGGTGGCTGGACAGTAAGAAGACTCTGTTCAAACAGATTTTAATGTGTCCTTCTCTACATTGACTTGCTCAACACCGTATATTTCTCAGATGGAAGAAGATGATACCAATTTCTCATGGAGCCGGTTGGAGGAAGTAATCACACATTTCAAAATAAAATAACTCAAGCACACGACTCAAGGCTAAAACAAAGATTTAAGATCTTATATTTACTCATGGGAACATAACTGTAGGTAGTGAAATGCAAATGACTGAACATGCAAAATATTGATGTGCAAACATGTGCCACACTGATGAGCATTGTGACTGTACTTCCTGTGTATGCTCTCTCAAACAAAAATAGACACACACACAGAAACATGCACGCAAACACGAATCCCCAGCAGAGGCCCTTGACAGTGCGAGCTAACAAAGCCGTGCACCCAGCGGACATTAGCTTCATCCTCACAGCTCAAAACAAGGCCAAGGGGAGACACACACACACACACACACACATGCATACACACACTCTCTACTGTACACTGACAGTTATGGACAGCACAGCGTCACGTCTCCTGCTCTGATCTGGGCTGCAGGAGGAGAAGCTGCCGTACAGACTGTAGATCATTGATCCGTCACACTACAGCCGGCTGATTTGACATTGGAGCGGCGCTTACGCACGCAGCCAGGGCATAAATCATTCATCTCCCTCTGTCTGATCACTTCACTCTGCCAATGATCCTCTGTCACTACTCATTTGCAAGTGATGATTCTGTGATCTGTGCACAGATCAGGACTAAACCAAACAGCATGTGCACTTTTTTCTTCTTTCACACACCATGACTGTCACATTTGTTATGAGCGCTGTGAAAATCCTGCAAGGGACAGATTACAATTCAATAGCCAAGCTTGTACTTGTGACTTTGAGCATGCATGGTGAATCTTGATTAACCAAATGCAGAATAGAATCAAAGACAGATAGACAGAATATTTATCCCCAAAGGGAGATTACAGTAAACGACCTATAATCTACCTTGAGTACATGGTGGCTAAGGTTTACAATTAGTGCAGAATTGAGTTGTCAAATAATGAATTAGTCAATAATTAATTCAGAAAATGAATCAGCAACAAGGTAAATTATTGATTGATCGTTTAAGTAATTTATTAAGCACAAAGCCTAGTTTAAGGCTCTTCTGTTACAGATCACTATGAATTAAATATCTCTGAACTTGTGACGATTTTTTAAAATATATTTTTTACAGACATTTTACAGACTAAGCAATTGATTAGTTGAAAAAATACCTGGCAGATTAATTGTTGGTGTATATTATCATACTTGAGGCCCCAGTTCAGATAGTATCAGATGAGTCAATCAGGGAAAAGCATTGTTATTTACTTACCACATATTCAGGTTAAATATTTACAGGCTAAACATGCTCTTATTTTCCAGCAGTATACATTATAGGCCTGGTTCACATGTGTAAAATAAATATATCAGCCTGCCTGTTTGCACACACATGTGCAAGTTAACATGCTCTTTGTTTGTCTTGTGGCAGTGACCAGAATGGCAAAGCGCCCATGGTGAAGGTCATCAGGAAGTGGCATGGGCTGAATTGCTCTACTGCACTGTGACTCATTTCCCACATTCCAGTGAAGAAAGATGAGTTGATTTCCATAAGCCTTGGCCTTGGCTCCAAAGCCATACATCAAGCCATTAATCAAAAAAAAAAAAAAAAAAAAAAAGGCTACAGGACCAGTGCAAAGTGAGGCTGTGTCCTCTACGTGCACAGCCAGCGCTTCAAAGAGTTTGTGCAAAGGCACCATGAGAGAGCGAGAGCTTTGAATGCTTTAATCAAAATAAATGCCAATATCAGTCAAGTTGATGGGATGTTTGGAACAGTATACAATACACACAGAGCATAAATAATGTTAGCGTTCACGCAGGCATCAAGGTGAAAGCTCTGGGGGAGAGGGGAAAGGAGAGGAGAAGGAGAGTGGACAGGCTAAAGAGACTTTATCATTTTAGATGCTATATTAACATTACATTAGTGAAAATTCAGTTGTGTCTTTTGATATTGACTCATCATCAACTGACACAAGGATGGTAATCAAGAAATGTTCAAAAAAAATCATTTAAATTTTTGTTGTAATTTCTCATCTCTGAGCTTATTGTTAACGCTCTTTATTGTTATTGCAGGACAGCAGGTCTTGGAAATAATCTCACAACATCTGTAAAAACTTGTAGGATCTCAAGCTCCAGGTTCATTGTCATAAGTCACACTGGCTTACCTGACACTACGGATGTATAATCAATTAATGTTGGTTTGTAAATGGTTTGGAAGTGCAGCCATTGGGTGTGACAGCACCATATAATGTTCACAAATAATTAACTCTTGCAACTCTGCATCTGCATTTGACAATTTCAGAGAGATTAACAACTTCACTGAAACCTCTCTGATATAATATTTGAATAATGAAATAGTATGTGTCAACCTGGGTCTCAGCCATAATTGTTTCCATTATGACTATTGGTCATGATAAGATTTACTCAACATTGATTGAACAAAGAGCACAAACCTCCAAGAGCTTCAGGTCCAAAATCTTTGAGTCCAACCAAAAGTACACACAGAAAGTAGTCCCTTAAAATCCATAACACGCAATTTTGTTTTCTTTTTTTTCTTTTCATCTTATGGACCTCTTAAGGTATCCCTCAGGTTAGTGCATGCAGTAGTAGGCATTGTAGATCCACGTCCAGATCAATGTGCCAGCCAACCTAACCACCTACCACTGTTGGATCTGCTGTGCAGCTGGCTGCCAACAGCTCCTCAAGTTTCCAGTGGCCTACTTTATTCAACATCAGTGAGCAAAATATGAGAATAACAGCCAGGTTGAGGAACATTTTCAGGCAAGGGCAACTGGAAATCACATTTTGAGCTTGTATAATAATCCTGCATCGTATTATATACAACCACAGACCAACAAGACAGGCCAGAAAAACAAACATATGACCCTGAATGTCGTTCCAAAATGGCTTTACCTGGAAAACAGAAAGTAGTACTTTTCATGGTTGTGTCTCAGCAAACCAGTGCTTGTAAAAATTCTAACCAACATTACTTTAGTGAAAGAACAGGAGACACAACCCCAAAAACACACACACACACAAACACACATACACACACACACTGTCAACCATCCTCTGAGTCAAAGCCCCATCTCCCATATGCTTCATTAATCCAAACTCACGATTACATAACTGTACTAAATGCTCACAAGAGTGGAAGAGTACAACTACCCTCCCTGTATCTTGTGCATGTGTGTGTGTGCATCTGTCCGCGTGTCTCTTTCTTGTGTGTGTGCGCACAAGTAAGAGACAGTGTGACAGAGAAAGAAAATCTGGTTACATGAATGATTGTGGAGCTGCTCAGTTTGTAATCCTTTTGTATCGGCTTGCATTTGTGGGCTGTGGGTGTGTGGTGCATGTGAGAGTGAGGCAGTCATTTTCTCCCTTAAGGATGATTTTGTGTGTCTAAATTTACTGTATGTGTGTGTGTGTGTGTGTGTGTGTTGTGTGCATTCCCAGTTGTTGCTCTGCAGATAGACAGGTTTGGACATCAGTTGTGAGTCTGGATCCTCTGTGGTCTCGAGGCACAGGCACACACACACACACACACACACACACACACACAGGCTTTATGCTTAATAGCAAAACTTCCTTCTGACACATACACGTTCACAAACAGCATTTTCGCATATGTTCAAAATTCAGACTCACATCAACACATCTTCACTTTTGCTATCACACATGCCCACCACCTGCAAACACACACACACACACACACAGTCCCATAACTTGACAAATGCTACTTGAGCTGGAAGTGCTGATACACGACCTGTGAGTGTATTTATGCATGTTTCTATTTGGCAGAGAGCGTTTCCTTGCTTGTGCTTTGCTCTGTGAGCCGTGGTGTCGGGGCCCCGCTTGTATGGGAACCGCAGCAGCAGCTCTGGCGGTGACAAGATTAAGACCTACTCCATACCTTCTCCTCTCAAAGCCAGCACGCAGCGCTGCCAACAAGACCCAGCTAACAAACTAAAACAGCCCACAGTGGCACATGAAATGCATCAGCGAACAGAGCCGTTCTGGCTCTGGCTCCGGGGACATTGTGTACATACTGTCGGCAGCCGCTCGCGACGTGGGAATTTCAAAGAACATATGGCAGCTTGTCGCTGGGAAACAGCCTGTGTCAGAATCTAAACAAGCTAAGAGCTATACCTAGAGAAGCCATTAACTGTCTGCTATCTGCCACGCACAAAGACACACATGTCCAGACACGCATGTCACACACAAACGCTGACTAATGTGGTTGGCGTGTGATCGTGACAGGCCAGCGATGCTCAAACTGGGTCACTGAGAAAGAAAGGCTTCAGAGGAGAGACAGGTGGGAGTGTGGGGCCGGGAAAGAGGGGCTGATGGGAAGGCCTCGCTGCATCTGTGGACGAGTAGCGTCAGCAGCAGCATTAATGCTCCCCGCTGTCCAATTATTAACAGATACACACTTTGTTCCTCAGCTGAGGTCAAAAACACGTCGGATAAGTCTGAGGCACTCTAACCACGATCAGTCGTACAAGCTGTGATCAAGGTGCAGAAGAAGAAGGGCCATAGGTTTGTGTCAACAATGGAGGTCAGGTAGTTGCAAAGCACTGGGAAATATAACAGAAAGTGAAGCATCATATAAGAAGCCAATGGTGAATAACGGTTAAGCTGCAGGAAATCATTATTTTTGTCATAGGTCACTTTGAGCTTAATTTACTACTAACTGTTGTTTCATTGGTTGCTCACTGAGAAACAAGGTCAAAGTTGCAACTGAATGAACTTTCGGTGCAACGCTGAAGAATAAAATCCGTGCTGCGGCCAAAGTAGCGCCTCTGCAACATTTGGTGTCTTTGCTCTCTTCACAGAAAACAACAGTTCAAACAACTCTGCTACTGATCATGTACCGAGAGTCAAAACCACATTAAAAAAATCTTTGAGTTTTGCAAAGTGTGTATTTTACATTTTAGGGACAAATCAAGAAATGTTAGGATTCTCTTTTGATGGAAAATGAAATCCTGAACTCATTTGAGGAAAGACCGAGCCAGGAATCACTTCCAGTTTTTACAAGAGCTGGAGAGGAACCATATTGTTGAGCTGGTGTCATTTCAGGCCACTGCTAAAATGTTCATTTTGTGCAATACAGAAGAAACCAGGAGCAGCTCAGACAGAGACAAGATCAAACCTGCAGACTGAGACCAGGATCATGAGACTTTGCACCAAACTGGAACACAAGACTGTCAATAAGATGTAATGTATATCGATACAGTGGAACTCAAAGTGGGAGGTGGGGCGCTTTTTCCAAGCTTTGTGTGAGTGGACAGTCTCAGACTTTGAAATCCCCTGGTGTAACTCATTTCAATGACACCACAAAAGCTGTGGCTTCAACACTTTCCCCACTCTTTGAGCCATCTCATTACTCGCTCCTCAGTTCTCCACGTCTTGACCGACTCTTTTCACAGACGGCTGAGCTGCATATTTAAATATCCACATTTTCCACCAGACTTTTAAAAAGTCATTGCCGGGGTTCAGTCGGCTCTGTACCGCCGACCTCTTGCCGCTCCACGAACGAGCGATCTCCTCTGGCTGCGTCCTCCGTCTCATGACCCGCCTGTGCACCCGCCCTCCCTCCTCCGCTAACATCCCATCCCTCTGTTACCATGGCAACCCCCATCATCTATTCCCACAGCACCTGCCTGCTGTCCGGGAGGCACATGGAGACGTGACACTGACAGATGAGGTGAAAGAGACAGAAACAGGAGACACAGAGAGAGAGAGAGAGAGAGAGAGAGAGAGAGAGAGAGAGAGAGAGCTGGCGACAATCGGCATTTTAAATACCTGCAGGAGAGATTGGTGAAAACAAAAGGATACTTGGACATTTCATATTACAATGTGCTGCTTTTTGCATCCAGAATTGTGGATATCTTTCACACTGGTAATTCAGAAAGCAAGTTTCATTACACTCCTCATTATCACCAAAAAACAATCAAAATGTTAAAGTATCCCGTTCAAGCTGGGACAGACCAAGCAAGACTATGTGGTTTAAAAATTGCATTAAATGTGTTGCATTAAACCTGGGGAATAATTCTGCAGGCGTCCAAGCATAAGACCCACAACCTGCTGTCTCCAGAAACACACAGAAACACACACTCACCCACAATCAACAGGGGTTTTACATGTAAAACACACAGAAACGAACACGAAACATTCGCCAAGTTGAGACACTGAAAGAGAACAAGACCGTGAGTGTGTGATGTACTGATGTGTAAGCATGTGCTGTTTGTGTTCATTTAGGTAACCTGAACTAAAATTAAGACATAAATAGAAATGAAAACACATTACAACTATGCAAAATACAATAAAAATTAGAAAAGTTGAGAGGGAAAAAAAAAGACAGTAAAACCTTTCTCCTGCCAAAATAACAGAAATAAAATAATGAATCACAATTCGAAATCTTTGTCTTTTGATTATAAAATATTCACATTATGTCTGTGAAAGTAAACACAGTAAACATGTTGGAGAAAGTGGACTAAGATTTTGTTTGTGTGTGTATGACACAGTGTGTGTGTTGTTGGAGCTGTTGCCAGTTTTAGAGCAAGGACAATTTTTGGCACTTTTCAAAGGGCAAGTTTTGATTTAAGACTTGGGTTTAAGGTCACATTTAAAATCAGGACAAAATTTAGGATTAGTTTCAGGATTAAATTTGCACATTACAATACAATAAAATGCATATTTGCAGTTTTAAACGGCAAGAACTAAGTGAATTTTGAGCATCAAAGTTCACTCTCGACCTTGAAAACTCAAGGTTCACTTGCTTCTGGAGCTTCATCAGCAGATGGAGTTTGCTCATTTGTCATGGAGCTCTCTGGACATGGACGCTCAGCAGATGTCATGATTATACTGATACTTACACCCACATTGAATCCAAAATGTAAAAATGACAACTTCACAGGGAGTTAAATGCTGCAACTATTTCTTGGTGACCAACAGGCAGATGCAGATTCCAGGAAGTCAGTGCTCCAGAAAGAAACAGGCCTCATTTACACTTTTCGCTTTTTTGTTGTTGTCAGAGTCCAAGGTCAGCAATTAACTTTACATACTTAACTTTTAACCCAACCATAAAAGTGCTACAGATGAAATCCTATTCATTACTGAGTTTGCCACATAAGCTCCATCTGCTGAAAAAGGCTGTGGTTAAATTGGTGGACCTCAAAGTTGGGACTGCTTTTTGTCAAACTGAATTTCAACTTCCAAATCTGTCCAAATCAGTTTTACCAGTGTTGCTAATCTCAAACACTTCATGAAGAGAAGCAAAAGATCTAATATGATTGAGTCCAGTTGTTCTTGGATCTGTTTATAACTCTCATCTTCTTCTTACTTTGCAGCCAGTTCAGGCACCACAGACTCAGCGTAATGATTAAACTCATTGTTGAGGACGGAGGTCAGCAAATAAATATTGTCAAGGTTAAGTCCCCACAAGGACAACCATGATAAATCTCTTTGTGTCTAAGTTTGTTTGAGTGTGTTTGCTGTGTGTTTACTCACTTTGGGTGTGGGACAGGAAGCGGTCGAGAGGCGGGAGGTGGCCTGGGCGCGGGGCGACTCCGAGGGCGTGGTGCTGAGAGAGGCCGTGTCTCTGGGCAACACCTGCACACCCCGCGAGATAATGGAGTCTGGGATCTGAGACACAGACTGATATTCAAGACGCAGGAAGACGTGTACTGTAAAATACAGGTTTCAGATGCTACAAACCTCTTAACTAAGGAGTGAAACATAATAGACCGCACCTGATCACAGATGAAATTCAAACGGCCTGTGATATGATGATGGCAAATAATGAGATGTCAGGGGCGGAGTCTTACCAACATCTGTGACTGGACAATGAGGTGGGATGTTACAACAGAGCCATGACGCAGGGTCCAGGCTGCAGACAGGGCAGGAGAGGATGATGGGTATGGACAGACAGACACAGATGTATGTAGAAACACATAGTTGTGTGCTTATGAGCTTCACTCTTTTTCAACTCCAGACCTGCAATTTTAATAACCATGATGCATCTCACTTTTTAATATCAAGAAGCTCACGGTCAGTCAGACGTGCCTTCAAGTGTACGACTGACAAAAAGGATCAGACAGCATACTTTATACTTTGTGTTACTCATTGACTTTACTTTTGCATAGCTTGTGGCAAAGATTGCAGCCGAGAGAAATAAAGTCAATAAAACCACAAAGAAAACTTGTTTTGCAATTAGCTCAGTCTCGATTCAGGCTGGATCTTCCAAAGGCGGCTCCAGATTTTTGGAGGATACGATGGATGTTTCCTAAACAGCCCTCAGTAAACACATAATCCAATGTAAACTGTCAAATATTTAATGTCAAATTGCTCTTGTTAGCCACCTGGACACGCTGTTATTGACAAGGCTTTGTAGATAAATGGAAGTTATATTGGTACTTGCTCAAACTGGTGCACTGTTAAATGAAAACACCACAGCTCATGTTGTAAATTTAAATGTCATTGAACCTGCCCCCATTTAAACTTTGTTGGCCACTTGGTAAATTTTAAAGCCTTTGACTTAGGAAATAGATGAAAAGCACCTGAACCAGTTTTGTCCTCACTTGGTGAAAAGGTGCAGGACGATGGCTGTTTAACAGGTTCGGCCTCTTAACTGAGTCAGAGAAAAAGAAATGTCTCACTGTGCACTTCCTGTTTTTGAAGAAGAGATTAATCACAGATTTTGAAGGTGTAAATGACGGCCCAGTTGGACCGTGATGAAGCCCAGCAGGAAGCAGCAGCAGAGACATTTTATTAAGGTTTGGGTTGAAAAACAGTAAATCTATCATTTCAAGGCAGAACCTGTAGCATTTTTAAACATCACTGTGTCATGTTCAGAGTAATTGTGCACCTTTAGTAAGATCATAACTTGATCAGCATCAATTACGCTCAAATGCTGGGAAATACAACTGAACGTCTTCAACGATTGATCATATATCTAAGACACATTTACACTTTATCTAATTACAGTGCTATCAAACATCCGACAGCCAAGGCAACATCCTCTATAGATCAAAACAACAATGGTCTCTTTGTATTTTGTTTGTGCATAATACACTTACATAATATGTAAAAGCCTTCGTGTTGGAGACGGTGTATTTTCCTTTGAGCAGATTCTATAGATCTCTGAACTCTGTTAAAGCAATATCACACCTTTAAACTGCACGCAATGGATCCTTCAGGTTGGCCCATTTGAAGCATAAAAACTTTACCATCCCTTTAAGACCACATTGATAATTCTCTGCTCTCTATCTTCCATTTGTTTCCTTTACTGAAGACATTAACTGCAATTGAAATCACTTTTCAGTCATTGTGACAGCCTTATTATTTTGGTTCTGACTTGTTGATGTGAAAATGCTACAAACACCTTTAACACATGCTTGAATGAATGACATGTGTGAACATGTAGAGATGACCGTTTGAAAAGGATGGAGTCAGATCTATCAAACCCCCTCCCCTCCCCTCCCCCCTCCGCCGTCCTGGTACCTTGGCGGCGATGGATGCAGCGGTGATGTGGGAGGAGGAGCTGTCCTCAGTGGACGCCACCCCGCTGTCCTTCTTCTCCTCATCCTCCTCCTCGCACTGCACACCCTTGTCCTCCGTCTGCCGGCGTGGCGAACTGTTGGGTGGCGGCGAGAGGGGCGGCGGCGGCGACGGCAGGTCCTCCAGCTCGTCCGCCGCCTCCTTTACCTTCACCACTGCGTCCCGAAGAAGGTCGATGGCGTGCGGCAGCGCCGGCAGGATGAACTGGAAGCATTCCTGAAAGGGTAGAAGGGGACAAGAGAGATTTAGGCGACACGGACAGTTGTCTTGTATCAATACTTTCAAAGAACAGCAGCACGAACAAATTAAAGACTGGCACTGAATAAAAGACTGACGGTGCTGTTACCTGTACTTTAACGACTCACTCAAATAAGCACACTGTAATCTGCACATGGCAATATACAAAACCTCACAACTGTTCTCAAGTTTGCCAGACTTTATTCACCAAACATTTCTAGCTGTCTTGACTTCATCAGCACATCAAGAATAGCTGAAAACATTGAATAAAACCATGGTGTACTTGAGAAAGGTTGAGTGCTGAAGAACTAGAAATAATTAGAGAGTACAAACATTACAACATTCAGATAAAAAAAATGGGAGGAGATCTGAAAGATTGGATAAATTATACTTAAATGCAGGGAAAAACAGAAATAAAGGCCTGTCTCTAATATATAAAATAAGTCTGTGTCGACTAAAAGCCTTGACTTCCTTTGCAGTTGAGGTATTTGAGGATTTACAGAACACGACTATAACCAGGAATATCTACTCAGTTCTGTTTAACAGTGTGAGACCCCGTTTGAAGCAGCAGAATCAAAAGCAGAGATTTCATCCCAGTCCTCAGCAGGTCACAGCGCCTCCCTTTGGCCACGTTTATACTAGCACGTGCTCTTTCCTCCCTCCCTCTATCGCTGTTTCCCTCTCCGGTGTCTCTCTGTGTGTCAGTGTGCCTGTGGGCTCCTCGGCTATGCTAAATGCTCCATTCTCCTCACTCCCAAGACAAGAGATAATCTGTGAAATTATTTATCTTCCTGTGTATTTTAAGCTTTGAGAAGATACATTATTAATCGCCCCCACACTTTACAGTATCTACGGCTGCTTAGAACGGGCTTTCGGAGCAACCTTGCCACTTCCACGTCTCCACGTTTTATGTGTGCATATCACAGGCTGGATTAAATATGACAATGTTAATCTTGATTTGATTTTAAATCCCACAGATCCACGCGAGGATGCATGCATGACTGGAGGAGCGTCTTCAAAAAGGGGAGCAGATGGACGCCTCAGACCGGGAGATGAAAGAGATTGAAAGGGTTAAGTTGACCACTGGCCCTGGTGTGAAGCCGTGAGCTAACCTTTCCACCTCATACTTCACTCACACACATTCTCATCCCAAACCCCTCAGCACACAGTGGACGGTTTATGCCTCTTGCCGGTGTGTTTGAAGGCCACATCTGAGCGTTTTTGGAAGATGTGCAAAGGAGGGCCGGGCGTGTTGGACTGAAGTGGGGAGGGACTGGGAAAAAGAAGGAGTGAGGATGGTGTCAAGAGCCTGGAGACATTCCCCCTTTCCTGATTTGTGCTTTCATTGCGTGCCGGGAATTTTTTTTTTTAGGTACGTCAGGAGTGGGTTTTTTTCTCTGCTCTTATTCTCTGTTTTGTCCTGGAGGAGAGTAACTGTCAAGAACACTAAAGAGCAGAATCCCTGGATATACTGCCAGCGGATGAGAAACACAAGCGAGAGAGAAGGATGGAGGAAGAGGGGAAGGCACTGCTGTTCTAAGAGGGGTGGGTGGGGGTTTTGCAGAGATGACGAGAGAGGATGACAGACAGAGAGGAAGGAGAGAGAGAGAGAGAAAGGACACAGAGAGGGAGGATGTGATCTCGAGAGATTAAGAGAGACAGAGATTCAGTGAGAAAGCAGAAAGAAACTGCAACAAAAAGACAGCGAGAGACGCAAAAAGTGAAAGAAAGAAACAAGAGACAAACAGAAACAGGGACAGCGGAGAATAAGAGACGGAGAGTGAGAGAAGAAAATGGACAAGATTTACATTTTAGACAAGAATCTTAAACACCTCTGCAGCACAACAGGGGAAATGCGAGAGTTGCAAGAAAGCAGAAGTTCAAAAGTTTGAGGACAGTTTTACTATAGACGATATATATAACTATGGAACAGCTGACAGCGTGTGTGGAGGACACCCATGTTCAGTCTTTTGTCTCAATTTATGCTTTTTACTGTTGTTAGCTGGTTGCAACAGCAATAAGATCAAATTGGAATCAGACTGAGTAGTTAAATAGATCAAATCAAGATGGACTATGGGACAGAAATTCAAAAAAAGTATGTTTTGGCTACACCAAATTATTTTTTACACATCACTTAATCATAGCTTTTTTTGCTATAGTGATTTACTGCTAAATTTCCCTCTCTTCAATCCTATAAATGAGGGAAGAATTAATTGACGGTTGACTTGGGTTGGCCTGGTTTTGGTCTGCAGCCCAGTGATTTAAATCTTTTTATAGCAATAGAAGGCTTTCATTCCCTTTTAAAGAGCATTTTGAGTGAGAAGAGATGGACTATGGTGGCCAGAGATATACTGACCTGCACTGGGCATTCACATTTTGTCCTCTAACGGGAGATTTGTTTCTATGGCATGTGCCTTGTCCATATCACAGTAACAGAGATTCATCCATACTGTGAGTACATCCACCAGATGCACACAGATAGAAACATCTCTGTACATGCATAATGCACATATGGGCACACATACATGAATATTTAAAGAGGTAAAGTTGAAAGATGAGTTCTCAGCCAATGATGATGCTGAACACACTGAAACAAGGATATGAATACAACGCAATGTGTAAATGTAAGCAGTGAAGCAAACACAATACGTGATTATATCTCACAGGTTGAATTTGAAATCAATTCTGTGGATTTTGCTCTTACTAAAAAAATATTTGTCCCATTAGAAAAGTCGTCACAAAAGTGAAAATGAGCAAGTTTTTTTTTGCTATAGCCGAACTTAAATCACTCATCTGTCATCAGGGTTATCTCAGGTTAGGCTTGAGGTTCCACATTTTAAAAATCTGTCTTATGAAGTTGGGGTGTGAAAACTGAAAGATGCAGGAATTTACCGGTCAGTGAGAGTATGATGGAATTTCAACAACAAGTTCTAAATGTACAAGGATCCATTCATTTCATTCAAAGTCATGATGTGACTGAGAACTGAGATCTCATTACAATAGGGACAAAATGCAAACAAGGACATATATGCGGTGCCAAAAGTTCACTTTGATTGAACTGTTCACTCTCTGAACAGCATATGCAGATATAGATTTTATCTGCGGTGTAAATGAAGCCAAAGAGACAAAATGAGCAGCTCAAAGATGCACAGCCGACACTCTGACATAAGGGGCTTCGTCTGGCTGGCTCAGCTGGACTTTCCTGCTATCTTTATGACAGGAGATCATCGTAATAAAAGCCTGCAATGGGCGGCTTGTGCCGTTAACTTTAACTGGGGGTTGATGAGGGAGACACTAATATGGCAGCAGATGGGGGAGAGGTGGCGTAATTGATTAAAAGAAATACTAAAATCGATCAGGAGAAGCGGGCGCGTAACGAGACAGAGACAGATGTGCAGGTCAGCACAGCAGAGAGGGAGACAGATGGAGGGGGAGAGGGAGACAGCAGTGGGCGAACACACACACACACACACACACACACACACACACACACAATGTAAACACAAACCCACACATGCACTGTGCATCTGTACTTCTGTACAGAGAGGAAAACATCGAAACACACACAAATACACCGTGAAACAACAAACACAAGGAACATACACGGATCTATGCTGCGTGCACAGTATCATCAATTAATCATTCAGATTAATGCACACACACACCCCTACAAATCCATGCACACACTCTACACATGTTGCACACACACATTTACATATCACACACCATGTGCAGCGAAGAGTCTAAAGTGAAGTTGACCTTCACATAAGGGGTCATGTTATTAGCACAATGCTAAGCTGATGCCGTCCATACAAACAGGTCACAGCTGCCTTGTTGCAGGATTAAAGACAGAGTCAGTGGTTTCTTTGTATCCCTCAATTTTTGTTCATATATTGAAGGTGTCCTGTGCACGGGAGCAGAACTGCCGCGCTGACGGTTTGCTATATTTTAAGGTATTTTATCCAGAGCATATTACAAATTGCTTCTCATTCACCCAATCACTCGCTGATGGCAGCAAGCAGCCGTGCACATCACTGGTCTCACCATCAGGAACAATTAGTGTCCCGTGTCTCGCTCAAGGACACTTTGACATGAGGACAGAAGTTGGGGATTTAACCTCTGACCTCTCAAAAATCTTGCTGGTCATGTGCATGTGCTTCACCTAACCTGAACATCCACAGGAGAAAAGGTGACACACAGCTTGTTTCCTACCTGGGAGCCTTTCTTGCTTCCTGGTAAGTTAATGATGAGCGTCTTCCCTCGGATACCACACACAGGTCTGTAACACACAAACACCAGGAGAGCGTTTATACGAATACAGAGGAAGGACGCGTGTTAGTGCTTGATCACGGTGATGTACGCCTCCACCTTAAAGCCTGGATTCAGTGTTTCACGGTGCGCCGCTCTTTACCGCAGGTGATGAATTGACTCACTCAACGTTTTGTCTTACATGAAGCGGTGGGACGGTCGCCCTCGAGCAGAAGGCAGTCGAACTGTACTTTATTGATCTGTGAGGAAAAACTCTGCTCTCTGATCACGTCCGAATACAGTATGTCAAGACAGGACAGATATACCTCATGTTCAAACTGAGCTTGGAAAAACTGGCATTAAATGCTTCTTACAAATGGACTGAAGTGCAAAAAACCATATTTTAATTCCTGTGTTTGTCTATTCTTATACTGTATATGTTCATTCCTGTGCACCCTCTCTTGATCTCAATGAGACCACCTGTTTAAATAGGGGATTAAATAATGTAATTAAATAAAAATAAAATGAGTGTGTTTTGCTTGTGTCGTATGTGGAGGTGTGTGTCTGACCTGGAGAGCATGCCTAGTGGCGTGACGTTGAGGGATCCCATCAGCATCGCAAGAGACATCCCTGGAGCCTCGCGCTCTATCACCTCCTTAGTGGCCTGGAGAGAAGAGAGAGATGAAGAGGAGGGTCATTAGTGTGATCAGTCTAACGAAGCGTGTGTCCGTCTTAAGTATTTATGAAACCATTTATTCAAACGCTGTAGAGTTTACGGCTTCAGATTGGGTTAGTTTCAGGCAGCCGTTTGAACTGAACATATTGGCAGGACGAGGTTTCCAGAAACGGGTGTTGACATTTCCTCACCCTTAAAAGCTACTATAACAAAATGAACACAGACAAATCCATCCTTCCTAAAGTTACAGGGACTTTTAATCTGCAAACCTGTCGTGTAATTTAGTCCCTTAGACTTTAACGAACAAACCCTGGTTCTCTTGCAAAAATGCAATGACGTAAACTTTCTCCTACAATTTTGGATTAAGTGAACTTCAGGGTCTTGTTCCTGCCTGACCTCTGACCCAGTCACTCATTTCAGAGAGCCATATTTAAATTAGAATTTTTTAAGTCTTTCTATTATGTTGCTAGAATTGAAAGAGAACTAAAGAAGAAGAAGACGAAAATGAAATAAAGGTGTTGTAAATTTTTTCTCCTATAACAAAGTTGAGACACTACAACTGCAACATGAAAAAAGAGAATAACAGGACATTCATTTTTCCAGCAGCACGTTATAAAACAAATATGGTCACAAGTTCGATCTCTCTGTTGTATCTTGTTAGTTAGTGAGAAAAGACCTTTAAACTTTAAGGCATTAAAATACAACACTTTATTTTGATGCATGAGTTGCAATGAGTTTTTTAAGGACCAATTTCATTTTCAATTTGCATGCATAACTTACAATGACTGAAACAACAGACAAAAACAAATGGAACATTAAAAACATTACACCTCTGAATAATGCTTCATTAAAAAATCTTGAGGTAAAGGGATAAATCTGTAACACCTCCCGAACGCACGTCTTGACCCAAAACTGCCCTTCGGGTATTGATTTACAATCCCTCTTGCACAATCCATGTCTGAACTGTCTGACGACTGAAAAATCCTTATGTGACCTGCCTCCTCTCCATCTACAGCACATCCACCATTAGCAATCAGGATTGATTCAATCTCTGAAATCAATACAGGGATACATCATTTGCTTGGTCTGTCTGTGCAATTAAACAGATTCATGCTGAATAAGTTGATCCTGCAGCCTGGGATTTTATGGAAAAGGCTCATCTACCATATTTTACCATATTTTGCACAATGTGTGTTTTTGGCTCAGGATCTTTATGTGATTAAAACCAGCAGGGGTTTGTGTGTTTTCCAATGATGCTGGTTTTGCCAGTTCCACCATCTTTGCATGAACATGTGCAACAAATGCATTTGTTTGAGTGTGTATACATTCGTGGGACTGCGGCGCGTTCCTCACGGATAGATAGTGGAGGAGATAGCGCCGTCTCCTCCAGCTGTGTGTGTTGGGTGCCCTTGAGTTGAGTGACACTTCAAACGCACCATTAGCGAGGGAGAGGGGAGAGAAAAGACTTCAAAGACAGAGGAGCCACTGATGAGCATCGTGGGCTTGGACTCAGGAGAGGAGAGGAGAGACGGAGGGAGGGAAGAGAGATGAGGAGAACGGAAAGAGTGTGGGAGGGACCGAGGAGGGGTGAGACAGAAACAAGAGGGAAGGAGGGAGAGAGAGGGAGGGAGGGGTGAGGCTGGATTCATACTTCATCATACATCATACAAAGTCACTGATTGGAAGAAGAGGGAGATGGGTTTGTTCGATTCAACAGGCATTCAAAGGAAGTGCAACTGGCAATATGTTTGTACGCATTTTTAAAACAAGTAAAACTAATTCTGTTAAATATTGACACAGACGTTTTCCGGGCGTCCTCCATGCTTCCTGTACCACCAATGTACTTGTTGTGTGGTGTCTAAAAGGAAGATATCAAGCTCCAATACTTTATCATAGGTTAACATGAAGTGCAGAAACAAAACAAACCATGGCAGAGAAGAAATTTGTAAGTACATTAGCACTGTACAATTTTGAAGTACTTGTACTTCACTTGAGTGTTTCCACGTTTTGCTGCTTTATACCCTGCTTCTACTGCTCCACTTTTCAGAGGCAAATACTGTATTTTTTCACTTCAACACATTTACATGACAACTTTAGTGTATTGTTACTTTCCTGTTTCAGTTTAATATCACAAAATATAACCAACAAAAATTTATTATTATATTAATAAGATTTTATTGTTCCCCACAGGGAAATTCACTAACTTCCCCAAGATATATATTTGAAATGTATATTGCAAAATTAAGGTTGGCTCCACATTTACCAGCTACAATATTAAAGTGAATGCACAATAATCATAATCCAATAATACATAGTAATATACATTTTTCTGTGGCTGGGTTATTCTGTAAAATAAGTACTTTCACTTCTGTTACCTTGGCACTTTTACTTGTAACAGATTATTTCTACAATGTGGTATTGCTAGTTTTACTTAACAGATCTGATCCTCCATCAGTGAATGAAATACTTTGTTACTACTGTAGTTACTGCTGGTAGTCGTTACTACAGCAGGACAACAAACAGGCTGCTGCAAAACATTCAGATGATGACTCAGTCACATTTGAGTTGGTTGTGTCCTTGCAAAGAGAGAAAAACTAACAAAACCACCACCACCGAAAACCAAATGTATCCCTACTGGTTTGTGTGTAAACTGTTTAACCATTTAACTGAGCAAGAAAAAGACATTTTCCCATATTGATTTCTAGATTAAATCGGAAGAGGACAGAGGTCAGATAAGGATTTTTCAGCCTTCAGATATGGTTTGTCAAATTTGTTAACAGATGCAACGTGAAACACAGCAGCATGTAGCACTTGGTATAATAGAAAAAAAGGCAATTGAAGTTTAAGCAACATTTATATTTCAAAGATACACAAAGAGCTCGATAGCTGCGAGGTATAATCTGTTCCTACTGTCCCGCAGTCGGCTAACACAGAATCCAGTCGTATGTCTCTTGTACAGCCTTCAAACACACAGAGACAGACAGAGAGATACGGTTGTCTCCAGCACACGGGCCTGAATCAGATAGCAGGTATTATCAGTGTCTACGTGTCTTCCCTCTTCCAGGAAGGCTGCTGTCGACCATGATTGATGAGGACCAATGATACTGCTGAGAAGCACAGCTCATCCCCTGCCAAATTGCTTGCGCGTGTGTCTGTGTGAGTAAGTGTGTGTGTGTGTGTGTGTGTGTGTGTGTGTGTGTGAGGGTGCACGCAGTAGAAGTACAGCAGTGTAAATCCAAAAAATGGTTCTAATGTAAAGTTAAGTGGTTGACGGCGATGTGTGACGAGACGGGTGAAGAGAAGATGAGGAAGACTAAATGTAGATTCTTGCATGTGTGCACAGTAGTATACTGCCCTGCATATAGGTATTAGTGTGTGTGTGTGTGTGTACAAATAACCTGGGTGCAGAAAGTCTTCACACAACCCTGACAATCTGTTGCTGAAATTTGAAATATTGGACTAATCTGATTCCAAGTATAAGCAGCTAATTTATGAAAAATCTGGAAAATGTATCAAGACATTAAAGAAGCCAAAGAAAGCAGGACACTGTGTGTAAACCTGTGGCCTCTTTATTCTTCTATTATTGGTGATAGAAACGCTCCCATCCTGACACCTGCCACCCATTATCTCTGAATTGCTTGCTACATGATCCCATATTTTTTTTTTTTTTTTTTTTAAAAGTGAGTCAATAAGGATCTAACTTCTGCCTCTTTATTTCCCATGTGACCGTGGGGCTAATTACACTGTGTGTTAATCGCTGCTGCAACACACGTGTGTAATCAGCAAAAACAGGCTGAGGTTCTCTGAACGAAGCAGCAACAGGAGAGATCTACGTTTCAACAGCCTCTCGCTCTGAGGCACAAAAACATCTTTCACATATTAGTTATCACCCCGCTTCTATTGTCGTTGTGTAACATCACTTCCTTTATGTGACCTCTTACCAAAACAGTGTCCATATTTCACCCCCAGCTGTCCTCGCTGATTCTTATGTAACATGTTTGTGGCTATAATTTAATACAGCTCGCAAGCTTCATTATACAATTTGCTTACTTATGAAATACAAACCACAACATGTGACTTTGGACATTTTTTGCTGTCACTCTTTTTAGCCAGATGTATTAATAATAAACGGCATTCCTCAATTGCATTTTTTTGATTCAGCAAATTAAAAACAAACCAAAAAAAGAAAAGAAAACCAAACCTCACCTCTGGTGTGACGTCTCTCGGGGCGAAGCCGGTGCCTCCGGTGGTTAGAATAAGATTAAGTTCCTTTTCATCGCACCAGTCCACCAGAGTCTCCTGTTGGTCCACACACGATTCATTATAATCATCACTACAGATACTGTATGTAGCAGATGAACAGAGACTGAGAGATTACACACCTTGATTTCGTCTATCTCATCCGGCACTATCTTGTAGGCCGAGATCATACCCCCCAACCTGAGAAAGGAAGAAAGCCATTAGATTACAGATACAGTTATTAACGTATTAGATTCCAGACAAGATGCATTATTGATCTCTGCAAGAAAATCCTCTTTTGTCTTGCTACCTTTCAAAAAGGTCAGCTAAGGAACTGTGGACCCTTGTCGGCGTTTTCTTTGACAACACTGCAGCAGAAGTGGAGAGAACTTAAACTCAGGATCAGCACCTGCTTATATACACAACCCTGTAGCCACAAGGGGAAGGTCCGAGTGGATCAGCAGGTTAGGCTGCAGACCTGGGATTTCAGGGCCTCACCTCCATCTTTTTCAGAGTAATAAAACAGAGAATACCCCTCTAACAAAAGTCCCAGACCTCACACATGCACCCCAAAGCTCATAAATGTTTGTCTGACTGAGACTGTTCTTCAGTTCCTGGTCTGACAGCAAACAAGACTTTAAAAGTAACCCTACATCTGTCATTTAAGAGATTGCAGGTGTGTGAAAAAGACTGATGGAGAGAAATGAGAACAGATGACAAGGGAACTTAGAGGATGTGTGAGACAAATGGAGGCAATGCAGACAGTTGGGCGAAAAGAGATCGAGAGACGTAGAAATATAACAGCGAGTGAGGAGGCGAGAGAGAATGCCCTTGAACATCCCCTCCTGAAAGGATTTTCCACAGGACGGCCCACTGAAGAGGGAGCTCTGACAAGGACAGAGCTGCTGCTGATGCTGCTGCTGCCGAACAGCAATCCAGGGCGACCTCCTGTGGCCAGACCTGGTATGACACCCCAAAAAAGAACAACCCCAGGCTCAAGGTGAAGGCTCTGCACAGACACCCCTTATGTAACCCTTTTCTTTTTTTAAGAAGTGCTATTTTTGGGAGACTACTGCATCATGTTTCCCCTCCGCGTCAGCCACTTAAACGCCATGATACCCTCCTTCAGACAAATACCCATGAACTCTGCATTTTTTTTTTCTTTTCTGCCTGTCACATGCTTTTTCATCCACATGGAAACTCTCCTCTCCACACACACAGAGCAAGAATAAAATTTGCACCCTGGAAACGTCAGCAACCAAAATCCACCAGGCTCTGCTCAGTTTTCCAGACGGTGCAGCGGAGCAGCAGAGAGTCGCACTGAGCAAGACGACGCTGAAATACTGCAGCGAGCATGCATGGAGACGAAGCATGGAACTCAGAGGGAAGCTGTCTGCTTCTGACAAAAGAGGCAGGGAAGTCAGAAAGAATCATTTGAGAAGTACTTTTTCATGAAACACTGCACATGCAGGGCCACTCGGCGCATCCGTTGACTTGTGCACCCACACACAACATCCACACACACACACACACACACACACACTCCCCTGCTGACGTTCCTATGATGGCACGAGTGATGTAGAAGAGGGAGGAGGAAGGAGAGAGGGTTGGCATCTCCGCATGTGTCTCTGTGTGTGTATGATTGTGTTCATGCATGTGCATTGGTGCATGTGTTTGCGCGTGTGTCTGTGTTACACCTCGGGAGAGTAAAGGAGCTGTCAGGACAAATCACCTCTCTCCCTCTCCTGGGGTTTTTTATGCCTCTCTGTTTCAGCCCAAATGAAAATATGCTCAACACAAATAACTCGGGTTCCTTCCCACCGTTTCCTAGGCAACCCCTCCTGCCTGAAGCCTCTGGATGCTGCTGTTCATCGTGAGAGAGTGTGTGTGTGTGAGAGAGAGGGAGTTTGTGTGTGCCGGTGTTTCTGTGTTTTTGTGTGTGTGTGTGTGTGTAACTATCGGGGATGCCATTTCTGTGCGAAGGAGGCAGCAGTGTGTTGTCGACTGGACATTCTTGAGTGTGTGCATGTTGCGTGAAATATCTATAAGGTATGACGTGACGTGTGTATCCATGTGTGAGCGCACGTCCGTGTCACTAAACAGAAAATGTATCCATGTTTACAGACATCATACGTCATCGTCGTCTACGTGAATGTGTACTTAGATGTGTATTCAAGTAAGCCTGGAGATTTGTATATATCAACATACACTATATGTGTGTGTATGTCTTGTATTGTATTACACACATGTACACACAGTGATACATAGCCCATATGTCTGTGTCTATCACGACAGATAGTTTCACATTTGTGCCTCAACTCGAGTAAAGGATGTGTTGGAGTTTTTAAAGTTTTGCAGAAGACACCACATGTTGGATATGCAGGTGTGTGTGTATGTTTCCATATGCGTGTACAGTATGTTTAAACATGGATGCAGTGTGCACATGTGCATGGTTGCAGGTAAACCACATGTGCTGTGTGTGTGTTTTTTTTGTGTGTGCATACAGTTTGTGTTCACCCATGTGTGCACACACACAGGGCACACAGGTGTTTCTGCTGTTGAGACAACTCTCAAATGATCTAATTGGGGTGAAAAAAATAATAGAAGCACCTGTAAGTGTAACTGAATACAAAAATGCTCCACAAACTGCAGCCTTCAGAATGACCATAAAGTCGAATCAAGACGTCTCTAACAGTTTCGAACAAAAGTGAACATTATGACCTTCATGACAGTAGGATATATTGCAGGACTGTTGTGCTAACTGCATTAGCTTTAGGTTGCTGGTAGGTCAGGTTGACTACAAATTATGCCACCAGGACAAAAACATCACTCACTGCTGATTGGTTGAGGCAAAAATCAAATAAAGCAACCCAGCCTCCAAAACATGTATCTGCAAACATGAACCCAAACTACTAAATGGCAATTCAGTCTATATGCATACACACACACATATGTGGACATAGATGCATGCATATGTTAGCACACATCTGTATATGTGCATGTGCCGTACAATTTCTGTTCACTTGCACATGTATGTGTGTACATGCATGTATGTATTCACAGATGTAAGTGTGTAAAAACATATGAGCATGTGCATGAATGTGTGTTTCAGCATGACTGGCTTCTTTGCAGATAGAGTGCTCGGCTGTATTTGGGAGGGTGTGCTCTGAATTGAGGGAAGCCTATTAGAGGGGAAAGGGCCTGCAACATTTTAATCTCTAACACCCATCTATGTCTCTTTCTACTGCAGGGGGTTACGACATATAAAGCTCTTCTTCAAACTGCAGGCCGGAGGTAGTCAGCCTGGAATAAAGGCTTTTTGCTCGAGGTGTGGACAAATCCTGATGCGGGCGGAGGAAGGAATGGAGGGGGAGCGAGGGGAGGTGGAGGGGTGTGAGGGGAGGAGGGGGGGGGGGAGCATGACAGTAGTTTTTTGGCCTGAAAGCCTGGACGCCTCGGCCAAATCTTTCTATGAATAAAAGACGAGCACAGAGAGGAGGATAAAGAGAGAAAGACGGGATGAGAGAGAGAGGCAGAGAGTGAAAAGAGCGAGAAAAGGGAGGGATGGACTGTCAGGGGCACACTTAACAAGACAGAGGAAAAGCATGTGTGTGGATGTGTGCGCATGTGAGCCAGCTGCAAATCTCGGTGGTTGTGGGACACTTCCAAGATAAGACCCATCTGCCAGGGTGATTTCATTAATAATACAAGCTCTTTGTACAGGGCACTCAATCTCTCTTTCTTTCTCTTGCTTTTCTACACACACACACACTCTCCATCCAGAGAAGAGCCTCGGCCATCTCCACACTCCCAGTAGTAGCATAGAGTCGAGCCCATTACAGTTGAGTTGTTGGGTCATCCATATGTAGGAAAGCTCTCAAGGGGTCACCTCTCGACATGTTAGCTGATAGAGGGAAGGATGGAGGGATGGAGGAGGAGTAGCCCACCTCTTCAAACCCCCACCGTGATGAGAGCTCTGAGTGCTCAGCGAGGGGTTCCACTCTCATGATTCCACTCACAGCCACTAAACAACACGCACGCCGCCTAAGAAACACACACTTGCACACACCCACATTATAAGATATTCTGCAGACCACTCCACCCCACAAGCGTTCTATTTATTTACAGAATAAATGTCATCCTGGTTCAGATCTGCCACGGCTGACGGTCCCCCTCTCCAATTTTCATTTTCTTTTTCCGAAACCGTCGCGGCTACACCACATATCAAACAGACTTCATATATTTAAACAACAAAGTTAACATCTGTGGCGAAGCAAGCACGGCTCACATGTGATTCATTTACTGGGAATGTAAACTACACCTTTGCTCAGGTAGAACCTCAGATTCACTGAGACTTTACTATCACACAACTGAGTCACACAGTAAAATACAAAAATCCGATTTTTGCAGGTTTTGTATTTTTGTTCGACACATTTAAATGTACGTGTATGAATTCATCTTTAACACCAAAAGCCGAACTCACTGAGTCATCGCTGTGACTGATCATGACAGTTTTTTTGTTGGACTGATTTGTGGGCTGGTAACTAAACGTATTATTGTCGCTGGCTTATAATCATAATACAATAACTCATAAAAACAATGCTTAGAAACAGTTTAGTTCAAAACTCATCAGCCAGCCCCAAAATAAACCAACCACTGAACTAAGAGTCGAAGGCAGCTCTATGATGTGAAACCTGCATTAGTTTTTTTGGCCACTCGGGGGCATCAGAAAGTACATCTGTGTCTCTATATACAACACTGCCATATATTCATCTTTTAACTTATCTTATTTGTGCATCTAACAGATAGAGAGCAACATTAGCATTCATTTGGCGTCGTATTTGTGTCCACCTGATGAATGCAAGTCCAGTATTCACTCTTCTTCTTGCTCAATTTTGGTCTCCACCATCTCAGGAGGAAATATCTGGCTCTTTAGATGCACAACGTTCACCAGCAAGTCATTAACTTTGTCTGACTGCAGCCTGGTGGTTAGCAGGTAGTGTAGAGAGAGCGAAACCAAAACAGTGGATTTGGAAGCCCGGAAAACAAAACAATGAGCCGAAAGAGGTTAAAACGTGCCGTAGAGATAAGTGAGACTGCAGAGTTGACGCCTTTTGATTTGATCTACAAATAAAAATTAGTATTACAGCAGCTTTAACAACGTGATTGCTGATGTGCATTTGGATGGTGATGTTATCGCTGTGCATTAAACATTGTACAAATATTTCTATAAGTCGATCCAAGTAAAAATGTGTTATGATTATCATGATGCTTGCTGGTGCTGGATCTCTAGCAGCACAGGTTTATGTGTTTGTGTGTGTGTGTGTGTGTGTGTCCTTGTCCCCTGACTGTCTCCTGACTGTGAAATTGGGCCCACTGTCACCCATCTGATTGACTTCTGGCTATTCTTAGCCATGACAATTTGTAAAATTGACAAAGGTTGTTACAACACAAGTCGCTGGAGGGCAGAGACGGAGAGTTGGCTCAACAGCCGGGGAGGGAGGCTCGCGTAAACATAAACGCCCACAGACGCACACTCGTGACATGCAAAATATGTGAACCTAAACACACTCACACCGGAAAGGTAAAGATGCACACAAAAAAGTACACACAAGGACACACACATGCACACGCACACACTCTGCTTCATCTGTGTGTCCTTGAGTCAGGATATCATTTGTTTGACCCCCCCTCTGTTACTCTTTTCTTTTTTGCCACATATCATTTTTCTCTCCACCTGACACACCTCTGGATGCTCCTGAATGCCAAACTGGGCACACTGATTGATTGCATGTGCCAATGTGTGTGTGTGTGTGTGTGTGATTATAGTTTATGTTATGTGTCCTGCTGTGGCCTCCTCTCCCTCCCTTCCTTCCTCTGCTCTCTCTCTCCCTTTCTGTCTCCGTCTATGTGTCTCTGTCACAGAAGCCATGGCACATTGAGGGCACAGCGTTCCGGCTGGTCAACCTGATGGAGGCGCTGACTCGTGGTGTGGCGTGGATTAACATGGCACAGAGGATCTCGGGCCAGAGGAGGTCAGCCGGAGCCCGTCTGCATCGGCTACCGTCACCGCGACACAGCGGGGCGGACAGGGACGCTAATGCTGGCCGCCTGTGTGAACGTCTAATTTACATGTTTAACAGCAATCTGTTTAATCCAAGATCAACCCTCTCAGTTCACTGGGACACAACACCTACATCCAAAGTGTCTTTTTAGTGGCCACATTCACACTGAGCGACACCTTCAACCATCACTGGGAGTTCATTCACTTCTCATAGAGGAGCCAAAAACCAACCAAAACTGAACTGAACCTTTTATCAACAACTAATCACATTTTCTCATTATTCATCTGTGGGATTTCATTTGAACATTTCCTCCATGAAGAAAGTGCACAATTGATAAGCTGATCTTAGCCATCGCAAACATCAACAGTTCTCCGTAATGATTACAGTGGTGACATTAATTTGGAATCCAAAGCCCTTTGAGATGACATGAATGCAGACCTTGCCTTGACTTGCATCCAAATACGTAATTAAATAAATTCATCTTATATTTCTTGTGTCAACACATAAATCCATAGAAGGATGGAGACTAGGAAGCATCATCACAATGTGCTGACATGGACATCCAAGTGTTGGATTTTCACATAATGAGTGTTACTACGACTGTTTTATATTATTTATATAGAAAACCATTAACAAAAGAAAACTCATTCTGTCTCGTGCTTCAGGTCAGCATGGACTTTTTCTTAACCAAGACCGTAGGCACTTGGTCTTGGTTGCCTTCACATACACATTAAGCCTGTCAATCATGCTTTAGTTGCCATGAGCCAGTATTTTATGGAAAAAATGAAATGTGTTGTCAAATCATGTTTTGTAAAATATTTAGTATTAATATTTTGCAGATTCTGCATTTGCATTGAAAATGTTTCCTCATTCTGTTGATAAAAGTGTAATCATTCATCAGTACATATCATTGTGTTTCTCTTATACTGCATGTCATGTTGCACAGTTTATATAGACAGAGTGTCAAAATGTACACAATTTATCAAATAGTGCAAATAAAGCTAACTACACAAAACTACATATGTGTAAAAAGTGCCATTATAATGTTATTCACAGGATTAAAAAGTTACTTAAAATCATTTTGACTGGTCAACATCAAAGTGCAGTTTCTTTTTGGTTTCAACATTTAAATATAACTAAGATACTAACTGCGAGTTAATTTATTAAAAAATATTCAAATTTATTTATAAGGTTGTTGCAGAACACCACAGAGTAACAACAGGATGGTAAAGCACTGTCCAAGCTCAGTCAAACAATACCGTAACATCGGCTTAGTTCAGTGTTGCTCACAGTTTAAACAAAGGCCGTTTAAGCTCAAGACAGAAACTGAATGAGATCCACAACCCTTCCAGTCAGACCCTGTCGTTTAAGCACGACCATATAAAACTCACAGAAAAGCCACAGAAACCACACACACACGTGGATTAAAGCATGTGTGCGCAGACAGATACACAAACGAAACAATACGAAACAACTCCAGATTTTCCCCAGTGCACAAATAAGCATGCGATGGATCCCTAATCGCTCTCTGGTTCTATCTGGCGTGACGCACATGAAATGGCACAAGCCTCCTCCCCCTCTGTGTCCACACATACATTACACATCAGCTTCAAAATAAACATACCGTAAAGGACATGACAGGCGTGGACCAGTCCGGGCTCCCGTAGCCGGGGCCTGGTGACACTCCAGTGATATTGACTGGTGGGATATTGTGACAGAGGAGCGGGGCAGCTTTAGCAAATTGACGGCTGTGTGGAGAATGACTCGGGTGTCTAGAGGAGCGTGTCTGAGGCTGCATGTCGGGGTCACAGTTCGGAGTGTTTCGAGTCACGGGCTGAGGCGGCATTTTGGAAAGCGACGCGTGATGTGTGTGATGGTATAAAATAGTGTTATCGATCAGTGACATCAAGTCTGACATGAAGCATAACAGCTTTTCGGGCATGGATTGCTATCGTTGAAATATTCAGTGCATATAATATGACCAAAAGTATGTGGACACAGATGGAGCCGACTGGTTAGTTTCATTTGAAGCAACTCTCAATGCTACAACATAAAAGTGAATTCAACTTTGTGGCAACGGCTTGAAGAGCATCCTGTTCCTTCCTGTTTTAACACAACGATGCCGACGAAGCGACGTCCAGAAAGAAGTTTGGTGTGGAAGAACCTGACTGACCTGCACAGAGATCTGACCTCATCCCACCTTCAGGATGAACACAAACTGTGAGCCAGGATTTATCCGTCAACCTCACTAATGCTCTTGTGGCTGAATGGGAGCAAATCCCTGCAGCCAGGTTCCAAAATCTTGCAGAAAACCTTGCTAGAAGAGTCAAGACTGTTATGGCAGCATGTGAGATGTTCAGTAAACACGTCATGTCTGGGCGTCCACATACTTTTGGCCATAAATTGTCTGTCTACATATGAGGGTTTTACAAGTAATCATTGCTTTACAGGGAGTTTTTTTCCCCCCAAGATTTCAGTTTGTTTGGACAGACACTTAGTTCACAGCACACAAAAGGTACACAAGCTCAATTGTGATGGAAATGATTGTTTTCCTGTGTGTTTCTCATGCTCTTTTGTCACAGATCACTTCCCCGTTAAGGGAGACAATTGTTGATTTCACCTCCTTTAGCTTCTTTGAGCAAATAATGACTTCTTGCAGCTACCAAGCCTCATCCTTAAACAGAAGAGTGCTGCAGCTCTTTTGTTGTTGCCACGCATGCTGGGAATTTCTCTCCATAGGGCGACACCGAGCCCCGACATGTTGTGTTGAAGAGATATTTTTAATTTCTTAGTTACACTCTTGCACAAAAAGAAGACAGCTTCCACACACATGCAGAGAACCAGTGCATCTTTTTGAGCATTGTAGGTTTGAGGTCAGTTAAAGGACTGTGGAATAAACGACTGTTTGCATGAAGGTGTTTTTTCATTTCTGCAGGTTGAATTTGTCATGACAAGGCCCGATACTCACAGGGAGGGATCGTGGACGAGATCTTTGAGGTTGACGCCGCTGCGGTCCTCTGCGAGGTTTCGAAAACAGCTGTCACTCACTGGATAGACACAGACAGGAGAAAATTAAATTAGCACACAAATTGATAGGCAATCAGAAATTAAATGCATGAAGGGCTTTAGCACATATTGCTATCGTTACATCTGCGGCGTTGTCCAAACGGTAAACGATTATTTCTCATAAATGTGAGTTATTACAAAGTATCAAACCCCCCCATTTTTCTCCCCAAAAATCCTTTTACTCCCATGCCAGCTCACTGACTCACTGTCTAAGAAGAAGAATTTTCTAATTTTCTAAACTGTGCCATGGATAGCGACATGTGATTATCAAGATGGGAGACTGAACTGATCTTGAAGAAAACAACACCAAAATGATCTTTCTTTGAACAGATGATGAAAACCAGATGAACGACATCCAAGACGCTACAAGAAGAAGCAAATCTCTTAAGAGTCGTGTACTGTTTTGGAAACACGTCTGTATTCGTTCTTTTTTGATCCTCGTTTCACACCTGTTATTCAAAATAAAGCCTCCTAAAAAACTGGATGTCGGACATAGAGGACTTTTCCTCTTTGTCTAAATTAGAGAGAAAAGGATGCCCTCATTTGTTGCTGTCATGTCTGGTGTAACATTGTCTTCTGCATCATTTCCTCCCAAATTATGTTCCAAATCAAATATGGCCACCATGTGAATAAAGTCACACAAATCACGCATGACATCCAACCCGTCGCCTTCACCCTGCGTGCTTTTTTGATCACGCTGAGCCGAGGCGAAGCCACACCTTCGTCGTCTCCAACCTCCCCTTATGAAAGCGCGGCGGCCCCTCGACTGCAGAGCAGGTGCGAGCCACATGAGTCATCACGGTGATCACAGACGGATAGAGTGACGGATGGAGTGAGACAGGGAGGAAGACGAAGACACGGGGAGAGGAAAATGGAAAAAAATATATATAACAAAAGTGAGAGGAGACAGAAAGAGACAGACGAGGAGGATGAGGAGAGGGACAAGGTGTTTTGTGATCTGACAGGGCCAAACGTGAACGGACACACTCGCGTCTTAAAATAGATGCAAAATGAAGCGGGGGGGTGGTGGTGGTGGTGATGCGGTGGATTTAATCCAAAAAACTTGATGCGCTAGTTGTAGACAAGACTGGAAATGTCATGATGTTACTCCAATGAAGTGCCATGATCCATGAACGAGGGGAGGGGCGGTTGGGGGGGAAGAGGGTGAGTGGACGGGTGAAGCAAGAATGGTGTAAAAAATGGACGTGGGATGTGAAGGGAAGGGATGCAACAGAGCTGGGATGGATGGAGGGATGTCGGTGGGGGGGAAAATGGGGGATTGAGGTGGAGGTTGAAAAGGGTTTTTTTTTTTGAAAGAGAGAAAAGATGGGGGAAGAGGAGAAAAGCAGTGCCGATGGGGCAGCGCTGTGGAGACAGAGGTAAACAGAGGGTGCAGGACGTTGCTCAGGGCTCTGGCAAATAAATGGGAGAGTGCTGACATTTGCACACCGAGCCAGCTCAGAAAGAGAGAAAGAGAGGGAGAAACAAGAGAGACAGAAAGACTGCGGGAGGTGGGGGGGGAAGGAGGAGGAGGAGGAGGAGGCGAGATGGAGCGAGGAAAAAAAGGTTGAGGGAGGAGAGAAAAGGGGGAGCAAGCACATGGAATACACACCACCCTGGCTTTAGAGGGGCACTGCTGCATAAGTGCATGTGTGTGTGTTTGTGTGTATATGTGTGTGAAGGGGGAACTTCCTTCAAGACTGCAGTATTCCTACACACACACACACACATGCATGCACACACACACACACACACACACACACACACACACACACACACACACAGCCCTCCTCAGTCTTTCTCTCCCAGCTACCCCTTGATCTAAAAATAGCCGTTCCACTCTCCTACAAGAGGCAGCAACCATTCTGAACCAATCAACACGCTCTGTCAAAGGCATCGGTACCCACCACCCCTCTATGTGTGTGTGTGTGTGTGTACGCACATGTGTGTGCGTACGTGCATGTGTGCAACAAGGGGAACTCCTGACTGAAGGTAATAAAACTGCCCCTCCCTGATGCACCGGTTAGTGGAAACGGTGGGAAAAGCGATCCCTTCGACAAAACAATGGCATGGAAAAGAATCGGAAAGCACGAGGGAGAAAAAGGGGGGAAACGAAAGGAGGGAGAGAAGGAGTGAGGCTGGAAGAGAGGGAGATCTGGCTGCAGTTGAAACAGGCTTCAAAGGAATATTAATGTGATCCTGTGCAAGAGCTGAAGACAGGGGAAGAGAAGGAGGAAGAGGGAGGGAGGATGGAGGGAGAGGAGCGAGAGAGGAGGGGAAAAAGGTGCGCAGGAATTCATGACGCTGCTCCCTCCCACCTCCCGAGCTCCGCCCATGCACCTTTCTCCAGGTAAATCTGCAGCTTAGCTTTCATCGCCTGCCCCCCTCCCCCGAAACATCGCTGTGCACTGCATCGTCTCCGGTGTCCATCCCAAAACCCGCAATGTAGCAGAAACCGGGGATTTAATCATCACAAGAGACGTCCACTTAGCTTTGCTTTCCAGCCCTCCTGATCCCCCAGCAGCCACTCTGCTCCTCGGTCATGGCGAAAGCGAAGACGCAATGCAGTGACCCCGTCCCACCCCAGAGGGCGCTACTCCCCACGGTACACACAGCACACAGCAAGCGAAAGGTCAATGCTTCTACATGGCTGGACAAATACTAGAGGACAGACAGCTAAGGCCGGACAGACAGACGTCAGACTAGCAGCATCTCATCCTGCTGTTCTGTGGTCAAACATTTAAAGACAAGTAGAAGTGCATATCTTGTCAATGCTATTTTAATTCAAGCCAGTGGATTGAATTTCAATATCTGACATTTCTGATATTGAGTGTAACTAAAGACTGCACACTTTTGTTTCAACATGCCTATTAGTAGTATTTTCACGTGCGCTAAATAATAAGAACAAGATGTGGTTGAAAACTCTGGAAAAATGAAGCAGTGGATCATCAGCGAGTGGATCTCGAATTAAGTTTTCCAGGTCAAACTACTGTTTCCAAGGTCAAGAATGAACATGCTCAGAATAATAATAAATCATTTATTGAGCAAAGAGTAAAATGATGATTACAATTATGAAAGAAAAACACGAATAATAACAGTAAGTAGAATTATTTTTTAAAAACTGGAGAAATTTTTTTGAGGAATGACTATGTTTGAGGTGTAGTATCTCTCACATCGATGTCTTAAACCACACTGTATTTATCCATATATCGGTAATTGTAACGACGTTCCAATATTTTCTGGTGTCTCTGCCTCTATTGACTCCTATCATCTCCCATGTTGCCTCCACCTGTGAGTGTGTGTGTGTGTGTAGCTGCTGTAGCCTGGATGTCCGCGGGCTACAGCAGTGGGAGGAGAGCAGGAGGCTCGAGCTTCAGAAGCATTACGCAGGGCAACACCGCTCACACATGGGACCCGGACGTGCACGCCCAAACACAAACACTCGTGCGCGCTCTTAAAGGGTTAATCACTGAGCCACGGCAGAGCGGGAGAGATCAGGACACAGGGGACGACTTCAAGAGACCAAAGAGAAGTGAAGTGATCAGGGAGGAAAAAAAATGTCAATATAGAGCGAAAAGGGATGGAAAAACACAAGAGGGATTATTGCTTAATAGGGAAAAACAGGAAGCACATATAACATGAGTGTTTTTTAAGATCTGTTTTCCTCTTCTGTCTCTTCTGCACCAACCAATGGAAACGTCTGCACTGTACACCCAAATAGACACGTGGTGCTTTCTCACATAACTAAGCCTTGTTAGTTACTAAGTTCGAGATGAGAGAGAAGATCAGACAAAAGGAAAAACACACGTGTGACACAATTTTGCAGCAAGTGCCCTAATTTAATTTCAAAGCACAAATAATATTGTTGTGAACAGGCCGGACGTTATAATTAATAACACTACAGGTAGCGAGGTTGATGTGATACAGGTAACAACGACTTCGCCTGTTTAACATCATAAGACTTGAAACTTTCAGGAGCAGTAGTAAAAATTCTGAATCGAGGGGTGAAGGACGGTTGTATTTTCTTTCTAAACTACGCTTATGTTGAATTTTGAGGCGTATTTCTATTTGTCAGCACTGACACAAGGTTTCTAATGAAATAATAATAAATAACATTATAAGAAATACGTCCTGTTGCTGCTATATTTTAATCCTCAAGAACACGATTTCTTTTGAGCTTTTTCAGTCATTAACACCATAACAAAATGAGAGAAGCACTGAAATAAGCAAAGAAATGAGAGAAAGGGGAATAGCAGGTAGCAACAGGTGGTTTGAGTCTATCTATATACAGTTAATGGAGGAAGTTAATGCAAAATCGTTACGACAACTAACTGATTATGTGATATTTTGTGATACAGATAGCTTTGTTGGTGAGCTTCCTGCTGCCCTAAAGGTCAGGTTACTAGCAGGTTAAATAAATGCTGTGTCCCATATCCAAACTACATAGTGGTTGCATACAATCTGCACAATACTAACTGTGTATCTTTTTTAGATAAAGAAATAAATGTACTTTAACATTTTGTGACATATATCAAACTGTGACTTTGGAAAGACTTTGTCGAACTTGAAGAGAAAAAATCTTTTCAAATATCATCCATTTGCTGTTGAAGTTAAAAGCACATTCAAATTTTTTTTTGACATGCGCACTGACATTTTGGAGTAAAGGCCCACTTATATACTTGAGTATACCACTTGTCGTCTTCTGGTCTAAACACATTATGTGGAAATGGGACACAGCTACAGTCTTTCTAATAAGTAGGACAGACACTGTCAAGGTCAGCCAGCAGACTAGGTTTGGTCTAAAGGTAAAGTTAGCAGGCAGGCTACGTGCTGTCAGTCTGTTCGCCACCACAAGACGGGATTCATAAACCGCTTCTATGTTCCACTCAATCATTTCCAGGACATAAAGCAGTCAGCGCTCATTATCTCCCTGGGATCCCGCACTAATGGGGTTTTCCCTTATAGCAGGTCCTCACACACACACATCCAACACACTGCTCGCATGCAAGGTGTGTGCATGCATTTACACAAATATAGACAAATGCCACACAACAAACAGACAGGTATATGAACACACCTATATGCACACACACACACTCAGATTTGGACACCTCGTCATGGATCAGCAGTTTTACACAACTTGCGCTACAAATCACAGTGCAAGACAGAGTGCCGAGAGTGGCTTGTGCCAAAGTCTGCTTCCAGTCCAATTATGACGGCGCTTATCTGTCATTATGGTACTATACCCTGCTGCTCTTGAAAGAAAAATACAGAAATCTGTCTTTTGGATATTATGTGAAATTCTTGGCGAGAAATGAACGTCCATTTCTCTAAAACCTGTTAAGTGTGCATTAACATGTTTCAACATGCTTTGCAGTTAAAATATAGATCATCCCGCTTAAAGTGCCCAATTCATTTTGTCCCCCCCCAAAAATGTATCTGTACATGTGCAGAAGAATCCACCAGTGGAGGGATCGCAGAGCGTCGCCTTCCTTGTCTGAGCAGCCCACTTGGCATCTCTATTGTTTCCTGTTCTTTATCCGCTAACAGCGGTGCCAATGGCCCTCCAGCCCTGGAGAAGCTACTATGGAGGTCAAACACTGGATTGGGCTGACATCTGCTGGTGGGAGGGACAACACCTCTGCACACCAATAAGCCTCAACCGAAGTGATATCACTGCCTCCTGTCTCCTATTTTACTGGCTTGTTCTGTGTCAAATAGAAACACTGGGCCCCCAGGCCTCGGATTAAATGGGCTTAATGATGAATAGAGGTATGGACCCGCCTCCAGATTGTAATGGGGTGGGGTAGACATCTGACTAGGGGGCTTTCAGTACTACAACCCCCTCCTAGCCAGAAGAGGAGAGGAGAGGAGCAGTGGTGCACAAATACCAGCATCTTCATTCCATGGCAGGGTAAATTTCCAAATTAATAAAGGCTTCACGGTGCTGGGTAAAATATAGTAACAGCAATAACAGCAGATAACCTAATCTAATATAAGCCCACTGTATCTTAGCAACCTTGTTAATTCTGAGAGGAGCAGTGGGGTAAGCAGCAGAAGCACAGCATCCATCATCAAAGACACACCCAGCAGCAACACACACACACACACACACACACACACACACACACACCAATTACTCACAAACTCTCAAACCTACGACACCACGCACATGCACATGCTATCTTACCATTAGCCACTATCTCAATCACACTGTGATGCAGATGAATGCGTACACATGTGCAGGGCTACACACTCAGGCGCATACACACAGATCCTCAGGCTTACTGTAAGCAGCCGGGAGAATGGAGGGGGTGTGGAGCGGAACAATGGGATCCTAATCGTCGGGCTGCATTTCAAAGCCTCTCCCCTCTACAACACTGTTTCTAGATAAGATTTGAAAATGCTATTTATATCCGCGGGGAAAGGAGCCAACCAGCAGCTTGATTTTCATTTATTTGAAGTCAGATCTAAATTGGGGTAGAGTTACATAATGCAAGGAGTGCGACACTCCACCTGCTACTGCCGAGCCAGCCATTGAAGAACACTACGGAGGGAAACGGCCCAAAAAACGCACTGGGCCCACGCTAATACTGCAGCTAATAATTACTCCATCGGCTTAATGGCCATCGCGTACTACACCAAAGGAGCACGGCTCATCCGTGTGGGTACGGCAGTGGGCCGATCCGCATCTCAAATCCAAACCTACTCCAGCGTAGCCGGGCCAAAATCCGGCAACCGTGCTGAGCCAAGGACAAAACAACACAGCACAACATGGCCCAGTCCCCCCCACGCACCAGATGTGCAGAGAAAGCAAGACAGAGAGGGAGAGACAGCTCTGTTCTTCACAGCTGTGTCCCAGGCGGGGCCCATCCCCGGCCCCGGCTCCACCGACTCTCCCCTCCTCCCCCGGCTCCCCAGAGAGGAGAGGCAGCTCCATCCCGGGCTGAGCAAAGCAGGAGGAGGAGCGGTGGTAGGATGGACATGAGGAGTTGAGGGAGGGTGAGCTGGAGCCTAACCCTGACAGGATTAAGAGAGCAATTCACACTGGATGAGAGGAGGGGGAACGGAGAGATGAGGGGAGAGGAGAGCAGCGGTGGGAATACTCCAAAAGCAAAGAGGGAGGGCAGAGAAAGAGAGCAGGGGAGGCAAGAGAGTAGTAAGGTGAAATGGGAAGATGGGGAAATGAGTGGTAGGGGGAAGGCAAGAGAGAGAAGAGGTGCAGGGGAATGAATAAAACACATGCAGGGGGGGAGAGAGGAAGAGGATGAGAGAAACAGAAGAGGGGAGACAAAGGAGATAAGGAATGATGGAAGCAACCATGCAGGACAGAGAGAGAGTTCAGCTGAGTGCTGAGCCCCTCCCTCTTCATTGCCTTCGCCATCTAGGTGCTTCGCCGTTCGCGGTGCGGATACCGACTCGGACAGAAGTCGGAGGGGAATTCATAATTTGAAAGCAAAGACAAAACGGTCACAGTGGAAATGCCGATGTGAAAAATATGAGACAGATCCCCGTTTGCACCTGATATCTGTATCTTGATATCTGGATAATAGTATCTGATCACTTTGCATTCAGACCGAGTATTAATAAGTATTATCATCTCAGTTCTGACCACACTGCGACTGATTAGGCAGCTGGAGATCTATTAATAAAAATGGTGGACAAAAGCGGATAGACATTTACACCTTGTGGACTGCAGATCGCATGTTGATACCGGACACACAAACACACACATGCACAGGCTTTAATAGGCCTTTGAATGCATACTGGGAAAATATAGGTACATGCATGTGACTGTCATTTTTCACTGGAATAAATAAAATGTGAGGTCGAACCAGCATACTTAGTCAGCAACCAATAATACACACACGCACCACTATCACAAAACACACCCACTCACAATCAACACAGCAATCAGAAACAATCAACAGTGAAAATATTGTTTTCACCAGCTCTAGGCATGAACTGAACTTCTCTTCCATGATGCAGCGTGTGTCCAAAAACCAATCCGCCGTCTGCTTTCCGTGATCGACCCCCGTCAGCCCACTCTCGCTCACTTCTCACACTCTGCATAGCACTCACCTGAACCTCTCTTTATCATCCAAATATCAGTGAAAAGCCTGAGACTGCAGCATCCAACAGCCTGCAGCTCTCCACAAAGGCCTCTCGTATTGATGTTTTATTAACACCGTCATAAATATTGAAAAGACACTTACTAATGAAGCCACAGAGAAAAGTTCCAGAGACAATTTAAAGCACCGGGGAATACAGGGACCTTGAATGTGGCACCCCTCTTTTTACTTTGCTTCTCCTTCATCTCATTTCCCACGCCATGACCGGTATGCCCCTGCAGCTTCAACATCATCCCCCACCCGCACACACATACAAGCCCCCCATCTTCCTCCCCTGCTCTATTTTTCTCGCTCAGTGAAATCAATGGATTGGAGGGGTTTGACGATCCGCCACACCCCTTGCAAATATTAATCATAAATCACAGGCTCTGAGTATAATGAGGCTTGTTTCTAATGACAACAGGCGTGATGAATGTGTCTGTGGCTCCGTGTGGCATTATCATATAGCCAGGCAGGAGCGTGCACGTGCGTGTGTGCGGTAAGCGAAGGGCGGGCAGGTGTGTGGCTGTGGGTGAATGAGGTACCGCGGCTTTTTTTTCCCCCCATGTAGCATGACATTTCGATGGCAGAGGGCCCACGGCAAGCCAGCTCTCCGTGGCATTTCCAACAGCTGTTTACACACACATACACACGAGCTCAATGTGTGTTTTCCGAACACACGAGCGCATGTATTGTAGATGCAGTGCATGAGTGCAGCCATTCATCTGCTGCAGTTTACTATAAAAGCCATAGCAGATGCCATTTGAAGTATCGGCCAGCACGAGATTGAAAAAAAAAAAGAAAAAAGAAAAAAGAAATTACACATTATAGTTAAACAAGCAGTCGGTGGTGAAACTGAGAAAAATAACTGTTAATAAGGGCAAACACATAGATGATGATGCTACAGTGATTTTCATTATGGATGAGTACATACAGGGAATTCAGTAACTTGCTGGGATTTAGAAAATGATTCAAGACTTTGTTCACACACATTACAAGACTTTTTCTTATTTACCTCTAATAGTATGTACTAATTGTACTAGTCATACAGATTCTTTTGGTTGCATTCATTGAGGTCTGAAATCCGTTTCTCCAGTTTCTGTAACCACCCTAATATAATCTCAAAGTATTTAAAAAAAATGCATTTAAGAATTCAACAATCTCTCTTCCCCGCCCCCCCCCAAAAAATGGGGTTGGTGAACAATTATCAAATTCGAAACCAGTTTTGAAACTAGTTCCTGAATCTGAATCATTAGATTTAGCGTTCAACATTTTCAAGTCGTGAGATGAGCAACAAAAGATATGAAACGTTGATTAAATCTATCTGACACTTTGAAATAACAGGTGTGACCTACTTACTTTCACACTTTACTTTTTCATGAGCTACCTGCCTCAAATATTGGAGAGCCCAATGCATAACTAATAAAGTTGAGAAGCTTAAAATATTGATATCATACATAAAAGTTTAACCGAGAGACTTTCCTGAAGTTGGAGTGATTTCTCTAGAGAAGAGTCACCAAGCAGTTGATCTTGTTGAACTACAAAAACACACAGCCTACTGATGGTCATGGAGCTGAGTTAAAGGGTTATATGTCTTTATAAACATCACAAACAATCTTTGGGCGAGTACCTTAATATACCTAAATGTTTCTTACTTATAAAAAGAAACCTCTTCTCATTGAATTGAATTGAATGAGAAGATGTTCAATTAGATATTTGTTAGTGCCTGAGCTTTCTGAATCTTTGTCAACCTGGAACCATATCCAAAATGAAACCGTCTATCAGAAACCATGGCAAAGAAAAAGTGTCCCTGTGAGGAGGTAGAAATCTCAAAATCTTGGCAAATAACACCTAAACTGTCAAACTGCATGGACAGATTTTGTGCAACTTGTGTGAAGTGACCCTTTAATCCTGAGGTTTACAGAATTCTGCAGCTGAGAAAACAACATATGGAAAAGACAACAAGAATAATATCGCTGCAGGTCGACAGAAATACAAATAAATAAATGAATTCACACCTAACTGGCATATTCTTCCCTTTTATTTCCAACTCAGCTCCTTCTGTGTGTGTTATCTATGTCTGCTCCATTAGTGAGCCAGGTACCATTCTCTTGTTAGAAGCCAAAATGAGCTTGAGAGCAGCTCTATTGATTTCAATAGAAATGTGCTTACATTGGCATCAATATAGCTGCACATTTCTGATACCTCCCGTTAGAAGCTTCCCTCCTTCTTTCCCCCTCCTCCTCCCCCTTCATCCTTACAAGCTGCTGATGCAGGGAAACCCGGAGCTGCACCAGTACAACCACAGCTCGGCTGCATGCTCCAGTTTGCATCCTTGGGCAAACTGGGTGAATCTGCATGGGAAAACACACTCGCTCACTCCTTTCACTTTACTCAATATGACTAAAGATAAAAAGAGGATGGGCTCTGAAATGGATAGGCTAACATTAGCAATGGGGCTCTTTATCTGTCGGCTTTTAGGGGTTGTAGTGAAACGTATGTGCTGAGGCCTAATCAGATCAGGTATTGATTGGTCTTCATAGAGGAAGCTTAACGTTCTCCCTGCTTCTCTGTGATCTCTCAGTCAAGGGAAGGCAGACAGGGAAGAACAGAGGCAGAGGGATAGATAGACAGAGGTCAAGGGTTATGGTGTGACTGCAGTCAGTCTTGCTGGTCAAGGTTAGGCTGGCAGATGGCCATTTAGAATCAATGGCAGGTTTCTGATCAAAGTTGAGGGTCACGCTCGTGCTGACCGGAGGAATCGTTTGATGGCCAAACAAATGCACATCCACAACCCCAACCTTGATTGGGACAAACACGTCTCAAGAGGTGCAGCTGTCAAGCCGATTTCTGGAGCGGGAGACGCGGCCATATTGTAAGTGACACACTGTTCACTAAGTGGAAAGTCAATCTAAACTGCATCTCCACAGGGTTCCCATGTGGCAACGTGTGGCAGCTTCGTCATCGTCTGGTCCACCGACTGCCCTCCTCATGACCAGCTCCAGCTCCCTGCCCACAAATCCCATTTCATGCCAGCCATGCTTCTGAAAAGGCAAGACAAAAGCCCGATCAGCGCAGCTGCGGCTTTAGCACATTGTGCCGACAATCATCGTGAAATCAGTGGAACAAAGCAAAGCGGAACCCAAAACTATGCAGCGGCACACCAGGCGTCATTAAGCTAAGGGTACGTCCGACTGCGGCCTGTTAGAGGAGAAGGAACTTCCTGTTTGCTGAAGGTCAACGGTGACAACATCGCCATCATCGTTAGAAAGAGTAGTTTCATGTCAAAAGTAAATATGTATCATGTCAAAAACTCATGCAGCAGCTTGGATAAATAATCTTCCTTAACAAACACACACCTCAACATTTAACCTTAGACAACATGGCAATACCAAAAACAAACAGAAAAGGTTGGTTGGAGCTGTGGCATGTTGTTGGCATGAGCGTGATCATCAGAGTATCAGCTGGTAGTCAAACAACTGATGAATGAACCAGTGATTGTGCTGCACGAATGAAGCCGAGGCAGCTAATATAAATAATAACAATGATCTCCATTAAAACTCAAATTATATTTTATGCATCCATGAAGCTCAAGGCTCAAGCAGAGATGAGCTCCAGAGGTTTGGTAAGCTCCCTTCTTTCTGATTTTTTGGGACCAGAATTGGACCCAGGAATATACAACTTTTATCACATACACAGCAAAGGTGTAATGGTACATGTATTCATCCCAAACCTTTAGTACAAGAAGTTTGGTTCTGTATGCAACTTCCCTGAATTTATGACGAGAGTGGAAGGTGTGTCCTTCTCCCCTCAGTGTTCAGGCAGCCTCTCACCGTAGATTCAGAACAAGCAATAACTAATTTTACAGTAGTGTTTATCTCTACAGATATGCAACCATATTCAAAGCCTTCAGTCTAAAGAATACAGGATTTAAGCATATGTACAAAGTGCTTGAACTCTGCCCCAGTGTGCCTTCAAACCTGCAGTCGGTCCATTGTGCTTCCCAGTATAAAAGAATTATCACCAGTCTTACGATACAACAAAAAGGCCTTATGCAGGAAGTATTTCTATGTTATATCCATAATATTTTCTGAGGTGCACTCATTGTTGAGGAAGACACACCTAAAGCAACAGAGGAAACTGACTCCTATGGATTAAAGTTACAATCAACATGTTCTGTGCGCTGCCAGTGCTTGTTGATGTGTTGGTTAATGTGCGAGTGGGTGGGTAGTAATGCATGTGTGTACGCCAGCGCATGTGTGTGTGCGCAAACCATTCGACTCCCCTTATTTCCCAGGATGCAGAGTTCTACATGCCCACACACACACACACACACACACACACACACACACACACACACAGGGAGTGCCCCGGGCCCGGCTGTACTAATGAAGCAGCCTGTAAGCAGCTACCTTCATTACATTCAATCCTCTGGACAGTGTCAGCAATTACATTGCAGCTTCCCACTGTCAGAGCTCACACACACACACACACACAGACACACACACACACACACACAGAGTCAGTTGGAAGCTTGTCCTTCTTCTCAAGGCTAATGCTAGCTGAGGTTGATGCAGGAGGATTGCCTGCTCCTCCTCTTGTTCTTCTTCGGTGGTGGGTGTTTGGCTCAGGCTGCCCAAAACCCAAACTCCTCAATATATCTCAGTCAGACCCGCCACCACATCAGCACAGGCTCGGTGACGTCTCTCTCTCGCAGCCTCTGTGCGTCGCAGCTGAAGGAAGCCTGGAGGCGAGGGGGGGAAGCTGCCTAATAGAGTGCTCCACTTGCCATATTTCACACATCTCATCACTTATCCCACTGAGACACACATACATGTACATGTCAGTGCGGGGGAAACCAACAGGGAAGCCCCTGGACGAGTGGCAGCATTCAGGGAGGTTTTCAGGGATTCAGGGTTTAACTGTGACGCCGATTAGTAATTGAAACCTGTAACTTCTAATTATTAGGCAGATTTGTATTGAGAGAAATGAGTCTCTCTGTAATGAGACTTCTCTCTCTCCTCATTTTCATGTCATCTCTCTATTGCTGACTGTGTAATAAATGCGCGATATTCCCCAGTAATTACTAAAAAAATATCAATCATTTTGATTTTCCATCTTCAAAATGTTTGTCTGATCAACAGTCCCAAACTTATATTGAATTAACTTTCATATGAGAGAAAATGAAAGATAAAAGAAAAACGTCAAATACTCACATTGAAGCAGCGGAAATCAGTGAATGATAATGTAGATGATTGTAGATTAATTTGTGGTTTCCTATCCACACATACCAGGTAACTTGAATAAATGCTGTGTAATCCACAAAGCTGTTTTCAACATGGGATTGATTGATATCAAATTTTTGCTTTCTGTCAGTTAACTAATCGACTAATCATTTCTTCCTCCGATCATCACACATGTGCTGCGTTCAAGCGCTGGTGGCAAACTCGGACATCTGGGTTTTCAACGCACTGATGTGGAATTTCCAAGTGGGTCACTAGTTCTGAGACTTATTCCTCTCCATAAATCTGCTGCCACAATAAGAGAAGACAGAATACAAAGGAACAGGTGGGGCAATGAAGCAGAACAGAGGAAATTGAGTGAGAAACTCCCTGACTCACTCTTTCAAATGTACACAGTCATGTGCCGAGATTGAAAAACCACCAGTCATGCCTGTTGTGAGACCATAAATGATGCAAGAGGGCAACAAAGCCGCCGAGCCGTGCCACGTCGTGTCAATCAAACCAGCTCTTTTGTGTGTGTGTGTCTCGAGCATCTGTGGCTGTGATGTGTCCGTGTGTGTGTGAGTGTGTGGGCGGGTGTCTATTAACATTTGATTCCCAGGTGCCATAATCTGAAAGGGTTTTGTGGTATAAGCGGAAAAGGCATGACGCTGAATAATAGAGGAGGAGAATGGGAGAACACCTTGACCACACACACACACACACACACACGCACACACACACAGGGCTGAGGTCGGCCATCAAACACACCTCGTTAGGGAGAAGCTGGCCTCCTCCATTATTCACATGTACATGCTCCCTCACTTCGCCGGGGAGATGGAGTGAGTTAAGCGCAGACAGACAGCAAAGGTAAAAAAAAGTGAGAAAGGTGGACCAAGAAAGACGGAGGGAGAGGTGAGGAGAGGGGGACAAAAATAGTGAGAGACGTTTTGAGATAAAACGTGATATATAAGCAGGAAAGAGAGAGTGAACAAACTATATTTATCTCTTAAGTCCCAAGTCTTGTAACACTCGTCAAACTCGATTTCAATTATCATTGATTTGGAATTGATTAGTGAAATTGATGTAAATATAAATGTGTGAGCAAGCCAATGACTGATATAATTAGTGTCAATTATGAAAGCAATCGCAGCGCTCGCTCCTCAGCAGCTGTAAACACTGCAGGGAAAGGCCTCTTTAATCGAGACCCATCAAACCTAACGTCGATTTTGGACACATCCTCCTCAGTGTGTCACCTTTGAATCCACAGAAATAGAAACATTTCTCCCCATATTCGTATGGCGGTGGTTCCCGGAAGCGTGTGTCACAGACATCAATCAACACGTCGCGCTTCGACATGGCCGGCCTCGTGGCCTCGGGATGGAGGGAGAGAGGGAGGGAGGGTTTGAACAAGTGACAAGCCATTGGACACCCTGGCAGCGTGTCAAGAAGGAGCGGAAGAGGCTGTTGCCAAGACAGCCAGAAGTCACACGGCGCTACACCTCTTCCCAGAGGTGCTTTTCCACCTTCTTGGTACAAACGCTTCATCTTTGTTCTTATGAATGCCTCATCATATTATGTGTGATGCTTCCTAACCTCAAGATTTTCTATTCGCCGTTATTCACATGTTTGAATGAAAAATTAATGGGATATATTTCGCAGTCATGCACACCTTTTTGGGGGGGGGGGGGAGCTACACTTATTGTGCAATTTATTTGCCTGTCATAGCTTCACTTTGACTTCCCCTGTTTCTTCTGTCTCCTGTGTTCCACCTCGACCATCTTCAAACTAAACCCAACTCTCTTTCTCTGTTTGGCAAACAACAACAAAATGTCGAAATGCTGAAAACCTGAGTGATGTTGACATAAATGAAGTTCCCCGTCTCTTCTCGCAGTGAGCCAGATTTAATAGCTGCCGCGCTACATGGAAGATCTGAGAGGTAGTTCTCCTCACGGTCCCTCTCTCAGCTCCCGATTCCTGTCACCGTTGATGGTCCAGGAGGAGAAAGGAACTGTTGCTATTTTCCTTTTTAACAAGTAGCTTATTAAAGTATGTGTTAAAGCACGTTGTGTCGCGTGTAGACGAAATCCTTATTCAGAAAAACACAACATGCAATTTAGTTTTAAGGAACAGATAAAATAGCAGCAGAGGTTGAGATATACTAACTTTTAGTCCTTAGTATGGGTCAAGCTAGTATGAACTTAACTTCAAGGTTTCTGTTACGTTCAAACTGAGATTACTCAAGTGATGTCATTTGAGTGATTTTCTCAGACTTGACAAAGCTCTTCCACAGCCAAAGAAGATCAGACCAGAAGGACATAGAAACCAACGCAACCTGAAGAGCCGCTGAAGATCTGATCCTGAATCCATCCTTTAACAATAGAGTAAACCCAACTGGATCTCCAGAAAAAGAAGTGTGTGGATTTAATCAAAAGGCACATGTAAATCGAACAGGTGGTCGGCAGCTCAGTCAGAAGCAAACACATGGACTGGGGATAAATATGATGTTTATCGTCAGGATGTCATTATTAGAAATGAACATGTGTCCTGCACTCTACAGTTTGGACAATAAAAATAAAGCTAAGATTTTATAATGTCAGACACATTTAAATCTCAAACATAAGTGTAACCCAGTTCACTTAGATCTAGGTTATACAGTGTAGTATGTTCGGCGTAAAGTGTTGGTGAAAGAAGAATCTGATCACACGGGAAGAAACGTCCATGTCTTCATTCAAACCAGTGGAACAAATACTCATTTAAGTGTTTCTTGATTCAGATTTCTCTTCTAGAAATGTATGTAAATGAGTGCATATTTAATTAAATAACACATCATTTGCATATTGAAACATCAAATTTCAGACAACTTGCATTACAAAAAAACCATTGTCTTAATGTAACTGATCAGTTGGGGAAGTTTTATCTACCAGTTCAAAATCTCCACTTCAGTCGCACGTAAACTAAACTTGAATTATTTATGGCTGTTGACAGTATTTTCTCATTTATTAAGTGATGAATTGGAACGTCCAAATTTCCCTCTTTAAAAACCTTTGACTCAAACATGTCAAAAAAATAAAACAAGAATTTTGAACCTGTTTTTATCCAATGTTCTGATTTCTGTTCTGGAGATTTATGCAAATGTTTGGTTAGATAATGTCATTTGCATATTAAACATTTCATTTCAGAAAACTTAAAAAGTATTGTTTTAATAGAAGTAATCAGCTGGAGTATGTAGTGTCTTGGCTTAAAGGAAAAAAGATCAATGTGGGACTCAAGCTAATCAAGAAAATGCTAAAACCTGAAGATTGTTATTTACAATTTGTGTCCAGTTCATATGGTTAAAAACATTGTACATCTGAGACTATTATCACTGTTAGTGTGTCCCCTGCCCTCCGTGAGGAGCTCCCTGTGACATCAGCCCCCGTCAGCCTGTGATAGATGCTGGATACAGGCGAGCTGACCTCCTCCCCTGAGTGAAACATGAGAGAGGTGTGCGTTTCAGACACCTATTAGATGAGGACTGATAAAGACGTGAGGCGGCGTGGCAGCGCACGAGGGCCACTAATGAATCAATGACTTTTTTCCCTTTCTCTCTCTCTCTTTTTTTTTTTTTTTTTTTTTGCTTGTCCCTCCTGCATTCATCGCTCCCTCCGTCCCTCCAGCCCCTAATTAACACCTCAAGCCAGGACACGGGATCCGGAGGCAGCAGACCACAAGAGTGACTCATCAGTTAAAACCCACCGCTGTATCTTTTATCTCCATCTCTATCACCATCACTCAGCGGCTTCTCTCCTCGCACAGGTTATCGCGAGGGACCCGAGCAAAGGAGGGAGAGGGGGGTCCAATCCCCGTCTCTCCAGAGTAGTGTAAAAAAGGAATGAGAAAAAAAATCAGGAAGTGTCTTTTGTCTTGAAGCAAAAGGTTCTTTAGAACAACCCAGTTGCAGCAGCTGCAGTGTTACTATGGGTTAAATTTCACAATGTATGTAAACAGGAAGTGATTACATATTAATCAATTTGTAAAACAACTTTTGAAAAGTAAAAGCTTAAAAAAAAATCCACACCGTCTCTCTCATCTTTCCCCAAAGGCCAAATTAAACTGCTCCATCCAAATTTATTTTGTGACAGAACTGGCAAGGAGAAGGTTCATGCTGGAAATTGCTTTGTGAGAAAATGCAAATCTACCAAAAAACAAACAAACAAACAATCAGACGATTAATTAGCATTTCAATTAACTTCATGTCTCTTTTTACTATATGAAACCTGAAGGTGACCAATCACGATTCTTAATGTGTTTATGTAGCCACCTAGCTCCAATGTGTAGTTTCATTTTAGAGGAAGTGCATTTACAACGACAGGGTTTACAATTTGAAAACGTCTGACCTTGACACCCCCAAGTGGTAGAATCAAAAAAAGTTATCGTGTCAGACAACAAACTGTAAGAGCTGTTGTCTTACCATTATTGTCTCCACTGAAGCTTAATAAGCTGAATATCATATTCCCTAATAAATCACATATTTTGACTTTAGGGGAGGCGCTCGTTGTTTCAGGCAAAGCGTCTCCGCTAAAAAATGCTGTCAGAGACCCTGACACAGAGGCTTTAATCAATACCTGTCAAAGCCCCATGAACAAGTAAAGACTGATCTAGACAGGAAGAACTTCAACTGTGTTTTTCAGTTGTCTGTCTCGTCGAATGGACATATCTGTGACTTTTGTACACAGCATAAAATCAAGCTCACAAAACCTCTACACATTTCAAATTTCCCTAACCTAAACATGCATTAAAAGCGTCATCTAAGATTTTGCAATAAGCATTATTTGCATGTGAGAAATGTGGTCCTCTTGCTCCACTGTTCAGGAGGCTAAATCTTTTTTGAGATGCACAGTGAATTTCAGCCATCATGACCCAGGAGTTTGCACATCATATGAATCTAAAGAGTATGCATTTACATACAGCAGCTACCTCACCAACACTTGCTGGAAGGTGTTACTACTCATTTCAGAACAGTCTTTCCTGCTTATAACCCACACAAAAATAGAAAACAATAGCTTCAAGCTCTGCATGTCCGACGCCTGTTTCCCTGTCAAAACAAGATACAGTAAGTGCTGACACTAAAAAGCACCAGCGTCTCTTTTGCTCTTTTGCTCACTCCCAAAAATATCGAGCGCAATCTTTTTCCTCTTTGTTTTTGGCTGCGCCGGCCTCCTGCGATTATCACCTCAAATGAATGACAGACTGCTTTAGGGCTGGGAGGGAGTGGGAACCGACCAACTCTCCTACACCTACGCATCCAGTCTGGGAATAGCTTTCCAGGCAGCCCCGGTGGAGCTCTTCTCTGGAGAGACGACAAGAGCCTACGAGAGCTGGAGAAGACTCGGCTCCTCGTCCGCCAAACACCGTCTGCCTCTTGTTCTAACTCCCAATTAAAGACTATTTACAGTAAGGGAGGATTATTTCCATGGGCTATGAAAGCAGGGAGGGAGAGAGAAAGAGAGGGGTGTGTGCAAAAGGGGGAGGAGAGTCGTCCCCCCCATCCCTCCCACCCTGACACACACTCCACTCCCCACTACTCAACGCTGAAAATAATTCCTTTGCAGCGAAGACTTAATTCTCATTCTGTGTTCGTGTCCCTGATCCCGTATTGTCTATTCTGGTCATGTGGTGCGCCTGCCTTACTGCTGTCCACTGTCACAGCTGTGTGTGTGTGTGTGTGTGGTGTGTGTGTGTGTGATGCAGAGAGAGAGAGAGAGAGAGCGAGAGAGAGAGAGAAGGGTCAGTCTGTGTTTAAACTCCTGCTACAAAAATGAGCCCCACCCAAACGAAAGATAAATCCTTGTCTGACCACATGCAAACAAAGAGCTCAAATATATTTTTAGTCTAAATAACAAAACCATGCGGGCGCTTGCTTTTTCTCTAACAGTGCTACCATTTTGTCTTCGCGGCCCTCGGGATTACAGCATTATCAATATTTCTGATTGTCAGTCAGAACGTGTCAAGAGCGATTCAGGCAACAACCTTGAAAGTCTGAACAAAACATCCCCTCAATTTTGACTTGAAGCTGATCTAAAAATGTGGGAATTGGATGAGAAATAAAAAGCAGTGTATTCCCAGTTAGTGTCTCCCCCCCCCTCCCTGTTTAGCTTTTCTGTTCCAAGTGTATCCCTCTCAAACTAGCATATTGTTGAACAGATGCCCACATATTGTTGCAAGGGAACACCCCAGTAGCAGCTTAGAGATGATTCAACCATAGACAGACACAGAGAGTTGGGTCAAAGCAGGAAAAAGGAGGAATAAAATCATGTTAGTGGGTAGACACACGCCCGGGGCTCTCTGATTCCCATCCAAAACACGTATCTTTATATCACCAGTGAACCGAATGTTAACATCTATTTTGTGTTTTTTTTTTTGTTATCCACTCATGATGTCAGCTATGTCAGGATATTGCGTTTGGTCGCCTCAGCGTCAACACAGTCGAAAATGGGGAGGAATAATAATGGTGTGATGCTAATGGGGGCGCAGGCAGACTAGTGGCCATGAGGGAGTTCGCAAAGACTTCACAAATATGCAGGTGGGCTGAGTGGTCTTAAGCACTTGATCTAAATCAAGCACCGTTGAAATCATTGAAATTACCAGAGCCTAAACTCTGGTAATTTCAGCGGTGAAGTATCTTTAAACAAGAATCTTTCATCCTACATTTTCTTTCTCGAACACCATCGAAATAAAATCCATTTGATGTCTGCTTTATTGTTTGCTTTATAGTCTGATGGTGTATTTTTGTCGCTCCCCGTGGAAAACTGGCCAACATGATATTACCAGTGCTCCAATCGAGTTTGAGAGCAGAAAGATTTTGAGGTGTCTCTGTTTTTCCTCCCAGTTTAGGATATCAAAGTCGCCTGTACTACGGTCCTTGGCAAAGCAAACTGCAGTTGGCTGGAGGAGCCTGTAGACAGCTATGTGCTTAATCCGATACATGTTGTCGTCAGCTCTTCTTTTCACAAGAGTGAGGAGCTCAATGGGTGTAACATGCACAGAGTTTCACGGTAGTATCACAGCATTAATGAAAATATTTTTCTGATCTCTCTCTCTCTCTCTGTCTGTATATAAATACAGCATCATAATATATTAAAATTATGCAAAAGGACATATTTAAAATTCAAAATGATGTTTAACACTATTAACTGAATGCTATGTAATGCATTACTTGCAGAAAAAGGCAATGTGGGAAATGTAGGAAATCACAAACTACGACATTTAAAACAACATTTTCTCGTAAGATAAACGATTTCACGCACAGTCAGTAAACAATAATATTGAATTGCTGCCAACGCCTTTGTTCACACTCTCCCAAACCAACCAGTCAGAGTCACCAGCTCAACACAGGGACCTGATCCCTCAACAGCTTCCCACCAGCCAGTACCATTGCCAGGAAATTCAACATATTTTCAATTAAGTTAAAACTCTATGGTCAGTTTTATCTCACTTTGATGAACTTTGCAACAACAATAATACATATCCATGCTGTGTGTCGCGTTTTGTGTCTGCAGCACCACATCCACTTCTTATCCATTGCAATTGTTCTGCCATACTCACAACATGTAAAACCCAAAGCTACAAGGCTCATGTACACTGAGTACTAGTACTAGTGAGGCAAAGCATTCTGGTAAATAGAGTAATACTGAAACAGGAGATTATACTACAATGACAAAAATATCTTCTGTGATACTGAATGTCACAGTGTGACGATGTGGAAACTGTGTTGTATGTGTGATTGTGGCTTCCCTTTAATTGTAAAACCCTTGACTTGCATTGTAGACAGTAGATTGAGTCATTCAGAGAGAGACAGCGAGAGGAGATCGCTCCATAACCTGGCAGCCGCCCACGCCGCTCGGTGACAGATGACGGCGTCTCCTAGTTTTGGTCAAGGTGCTCTGGCACGCTAGGCCGCCTCTTGCTGACTTGACTCCTGTTTCTCTAGTGAGCCTCTTTAGCGCCTGAGCTGTTAAGGTGAGCTTGGGACAAACTCCAGAGATTAAATTATGTGGAAAAGCAGATTAAATAGTTATTATCCCATCTGCAGCCAGACAAGTACACACACAAGCAGGCACGCATACATGTTCGCAAAACCATGTGCAGACACACATGCAGACAAGGAAATGGGCAACACACACACACGCGATCTACGCTAAAGGATAAATCCTTTTCACATTTTTAGTTTGGGGCTGCGTGATCATACAACATGTATTCTTTCAATATTGTCTGTCTGTCTGATGCTGTCCTTCTCCCAAACCTTTTCGCTGCCTGCTTTCTAGGACAATCCCTCACCTCTTTAACAAGACCAACCAAACGCAGACCACATATGATTAAAAAACGGACCAGCACTCCGCCAAAATAAAAGCTTCCACCCATTCTGCAGGGAGTCACAGAATTAGTTCTACTTAGCAGAGGGATTGAGAGAGCGATCTAAATGTGGTTGTTTTGGGAAGCCTGCCTGCCGTCGATTCATGTCTTTCTGATAGACATGTAAGTTTAGAGAGCCACCCACACATCCCTGAGCCTCTCTCAGTTGTTACAACCGAGGGAGATAGAAAAAGAGCAAAAAAAAAAAATAGAAGAGAGAGAGAGGAGGGTAAAAATGTGTGCTGTCTGTCGCAGAGTGGAGCTTTCCTGCCCCAGCTCCTCATTGGAAGCTCGGTGCTGAGTGTGTGTCCACGACTCTTTGAGGAAGGGCTGGAGTTAACCCACACACTCAGCAGCCAGCATCAATGAGGCTTTCTATGGGCTGTGAATCAAGACACACATCCAAGAGCATCTGTGGCCCATGCATGGAGAGTTGACATATGATAATACTGCATGGTGCCATGCATACACACTGGCTTTATACAGATTAAAAGCCACTGAATGCTTTTTGCAGGGCTCTCTCGCTCGCTTGCTCTCTCTCTCTTTCTCTCTCTCTCTCTCTCTCTCTCTCTCACTGTGTGATCATGGGAGGTATGCATACAGTAGCTATATTTGGGGCTGGGGGGGATTTGCTAAGCTGTGTTTTCCAGCCAGAGCTCAGTATTAGTGCACAAAGACAAAGAGCAGAGCGGAGTCACATGCATATGCACATACCGCACATGCAAAAGACACACACACACACACACACACACACAGAGGACATGCATGTGCACAATCACATGTGCTTACAAAGACATGAAAGCTCAGCTGGTGTGTGTCCAACGTGTGGTGTAACCCAGCCTGGTTCTCATGTGGGGAGAGGGTTTCCTGGGAAAATCTTGAAAGGTCTGAAATTTCCCTATAATAAACATCCCTTTATAAATCAATACAGATGTTTATATTAAAAATTCATACTATACATCACACTGTGTCGGACTAGCAAACTAGCATCTCCTCAAGAAAGCAAATTTATCTTTAAAGTGTTTGCATAGTTCTTTGTCTCTCGCAAACTTGTGGCCACAGTACACCACCTCCACATTTACGAGTGCACGCCTGCATATGCAAACACACATGCATCAAGCGGTGAAGGCGCGCATATTTAGCAGAAGCGAGTGAGCGTGTAGCCGAGTGGCCAGACCCTGAGGCGGGCCCAGGGAGAGAGAGACCCAGGACAATTAAAACTCAACAGGAAGAAACTCCGACAGCTAGAAACTGGGCACTGAGCACTCGTGCATCAAAACACACAAACACACACGCATGCGGGCACGTACGCGCAGGTAGACGGAAGAGAAACACTAAATAAACACACACATCACAATAGGCTAAGCACAGTGTGAGGAGCTTTCGTCCTCTCATAACAAAGGTCACGTTTTCAGTGTGACATCTTTGACAAGTGACAGCATGTTCACCCCAATTATCCTGTTTCAAGTTCCCTTCCTCCCTCTCCTCACAAATAAACCCACCTCTTAATCAAACATCTCAGCAAATACATATATTATTTCACACACACACACACATCAGGCTCACCCCCCTCCTGCTCTGTGTGTCCGGGGTCTAAACAGAGCTGTCCCCTGGGCTCTGTCACCTGTCTACAGGGATGTGGGGCTAAGTGATGGAGGAGGGTGAGCCAAGATCTCATCTCCTCCCCGGTGACTGAATGCGGGAGTGGACCGCTGACCTTTGACCCTCGCAGGAAGGGAGCTTGAGCACCGCTCCAGACTCCATTAGCATTCTGCTCACACAGGCCCCATAACACAGCAGACTAACGGCATGAACGCCGCGGATGCATGCGACTGAGGTGTGGCGACAAAGGTTCTTGCGTTAGAAGAGAGATCCAGTCAACCTGAATATTTGGAGCTTTGCTTCCTCATGGCAGCACAGCAGGGGAGTTCTTGCTGTCAAAATACATCACATCTCACCAAAAAAGAGAGAGGAGAAAAAAAAAAAAATCACACAGCACTCTTTGTAGCCATGAGTAATCCTGCTACGATTAGATTCTTAAAAGGCTAAGGGTCAGCTAAAACATGGCAACTTAATGCCACCGTGCACCCTTTTCCCCCCGTTTTTCTCCCCTCACTCCTTTGATGCTTTGTTTCCCTGACAGTGCAAGCCCTCCTACTCCATATACACACACAAATACATCAAAAAGACAAATAAGCCTGTCGGTTGTGTCTCTGTGCGTCTCAACATCGGGCATATGTATGCTGGAATTGTCAACACTGCACAGCGAGATCAAACTGGCAATCTGTCACCAGGCTGGGGATACAGTTGGGGATTCAAGTGACTGATGACATGTAGAGAAATTAACCCCCCCTGTGATGTGGCACTGATGTAGTGTTAAAGAAAAGGGGGGATTGGTACTCTGACCTCAACACAAGGCAAACAAGCACCTTGAGCAACAACAGCATCCTCATCAGTTTTCCTTTCACACACACTCCAAAATTCTTCATCACACACTCATGTCGAGCCAAAGAAAGGTGATGCAGATGGGTAAAAAAAAGTGACTTGAGATGGGTTTATCCTCTCTTCCATCCCTGGCTGTTCTCTATCTGATGCAGTATTTACCGTGGTCGGGTCAGTACCGCACTGATTTGTGAGTGACGCTGGATTTCAGCACCACGGACAGCGCCGAGGAGGAGGAAGAGGAGGATGGAGGGAGGGAGGGATGGAGGAGAAGGAGACGGAGGGTGGTTGTGGTGTTGGTGTTGTTGGTGGTGGGGGTTTCCCTGGCAGATTTCAGGAGAGGGTCTACACAGTCATTCCTCCATCGCTGCGCATCGCCTCCTCTTCCTCCTCCTCCTCCTCTTCCTCCTCTGAGCTGGATTTCCATACGGAGGAACGCCGTATGTGTGAGATCACGGCTTTCATGAAATATTGATCGACTGAGGCTCACACAGGATGGACAGAGAGAGAGGGAGAGAGAGAGAGAGAGAGAAGAGAGAGAGGAAGAGGAGGGAGGGCATTCCTCCTTCATCATGCATCCATCACATCTCCACATCCTCCAAAAAAAATGTCCGATCATGACAACAACCCCTGGATTCGCCTTGATGTTTGATCAGAAACATGACAAAGCAATAGGCTACACACACACACACACACACACACACACACACAGAGAGAGAGAGAGAGAGAGAGAGAGAAAAAAATGAAGGCCAGATCTGACACCATCCGCCGCCTCTGAGCGCGCACCGCATCCAAAACCTCTCCAACCTGGGGAGGTGAGAGACGCGCCGTCATCGCGTTGCATTTGGAGGAATGTGAGGAGGATTCACTCCTGTCTTCAAACCCAACAACCAAACCTTCATCATGTGCCATCTCATGCAAACCTCTGCCGGCACTGTCATTCACAAAATAAAGCCACATCCGACGCCAATTTTTTCCCCTAATAGGCCGAGGATGCGCTCATCAGCATCAGCATCAGCAACATCCACCTTCAGCAGCTGTCGTGAGCAACACTCCCCCCTCAAAAAAATCTCTGTGGTCAGCCTGATGCAAAAAAAAAAAAAAAAAAAAAAAAAAATCTATAGCATGTTTATCAGCGACACACGGTCAGCTGTAATTTTCAGCTCTGACAAGCAGATCGGGACATGAATTATTCAATGCACATAAACTGAGCAGCTCTTCTTCCAGCAGGAATCTACACGAGCCGATGCAAGCGATGGATGTGAGGTTGCATGAATGCATGGAAGGAAGAAAAAGAAGAGGATTTAAATCAGATGCTGCAAGAACAAAAAAACAGAGAGGGACCGAGAGAGGAGAGAGAGAGAGGGAGAGAGAGGGAGAGAAAGAGAGAGAGAGATAGAGAGAGCGCAAAATCCAGCCGACATGTATGAAGATCCAGGCTGAGATGGATCCGAGGAAATATGTGCAAAATGCAAAAAAAGAGGTGATGGGTATTTGTGTCTTTACCTGTCAGGACTCCGACCCGGATTTGGTGGTCGTGGTTCGTTAAAATCATCCCGTCTGACGCCATGTTCAGCAGCGCTGTCGCCCGCACCGAGAACTCACGGCAGGGCCCAGAGCCGAGCGCATCGAACTCAGAGGAGGGGAGGAGGAGGAGGAGGAGGAGGAAGAGGAGGATACATGCAAACCAGACCAGATGAGTAGAGAGCCGAGCGGATCATCGGGACTCCTACAGATCAGCGGGCAGGATGCGGACCCCCCTCTCACACCGCATGCACACATCAGTCAGCTGGCCGCCTGCCACGGCTGGAGCGAGGATCCCAGATTGAGTCTTATGGAGACCACTATTGATTCCTTGTGAAGGCTGGTCAGGGGAGACGCTGCTCACTTTGTTCTCATGTCACGCATTTTGATGGCATGTATGAAGATGCAGCTCAGGGGCCAAAGATTTTACAATCTCCGATCTGAAAGGGCCCCTCGCCCACCCACCGTTACTCCCTCCATGAGATGCGCCCCGGCATGTTTGAAGCTGAAACTGCTCAGGCCTCAAATTTGACCCCTAACCTTTAATGAATTACAGTATCAGGTCTCCAATCTGAAGGTGTCATCTTGGGGCCCGCTAAACGTCCCCTTGCCCACCCACAAATTTTTACCTCCATGGGCTGCATGACTGCATATATGAAGCTGACATTTTCGATCCCTGTTGCTCAGGGGTCTCAAATTTGACCCCCAACCTTGATCAATTACAGTATCAGGGGTTCAATCTGAAGGGGCCCCCATAAAAGTCCCCTCACCTGAGCCACCAATTTTTCCCTCCATAAGATGCACCCCTGCATATATGAAGCTGAAACTGCTGCTCAGATGTCTTAAATTTGACCCCTAACCTTGATGAATTACAGTATTTGTTCTCCAATCTGAAGGGGCCTCATTTTAGGGCCCCCCTAAAAATCCCTTCCCCCACACACAATTTTTGCCTCCATGTTTGAAGCTGAAATTTTAGATCCCCTCCACTCACAGGCCTCAAATTTGACCCCTAACCTGATCCCTAACGGCAATAATTTTCCAATCATGGGCCCTCCTAAAAGTCCCCTCCACCACCCACCAATTTTTACCTCCATTAGATGCACTCCTGCTTTTTGAGATTAAAGGGACCCCCCCCTCTAAAAGCCAGCCACAGCACCCCTGAGATGTGTCGGCTCCATCTCAATGCAGCTTAAGCGAAGATCACAGTCTGACCTGTAAAAACGCAACTACATCCCTGGGCAAAAAAAAAAAAAAAAAAAAAAGAGCATTGCTTCTATTCATAGACTGGCTGCACGCTTCCACGGTGTGTAATTTCTCTTGTTTATTCTCATGGAAAAAAAATGCCCATCCTCCAGCTTCTGTTGGGAATCTATCGATATACATAATTCATTAACACACGTACATGAGCACAGTAGCTGTGGCAAGAAATGGGGCAACTCTTCCAGCTTGACTGGCTCGCTTCAATAGCATTGCCATGTCTGTGTCCAATGACCTCACCAAAAGAACTGACACCATTTCCACACTTTATATAGTAACCAACTCCCCCTTCCATTGTGTTACAATTAGCAACAGGAAGTGTGTGTCGGCCAAGGACATGAAAGACCCTTCAGAGCTTATCTGATGTCTTAACCCGAGCTGGATTTTGACCCAGTGGATCTTTTTTTTCTATGTCCTATACTATCCTACTGTGCATCATATGAACAATTTCTGATTAAAAAATAAGATGGATGCATCTCAAGAATCTTAAAAAGTAGGGTGCAGATTCTCATTTTAAGGAAACTGTTGGTGCTCATTATCTGCCCTGCACAGTCCAGCCTGGTCAGCTACCAAAACCTGGACACACTACATAACCTACCTAAGCCTTGAATCTTCACCTGTGCTGAGATAACACTAGAACGTTTTTCAAATTTACGTTACGTTTTGACTTGACTGAGAGACATGACAGACTACAGGTTGGTCCCCGGCCAATCACAGCTTGCCGTCTTTCACAACATGCACGATGTCATCGAGAAGGAGGTGCTGAACTTTCAGTAACAAGAAGGTAAACAAACAGTGGCGTCTGGAGTGGTGTGTATGATACTGTCCTGAGATTGTAACACCACCAACCAACAACATCATTCCTCTTTCCTCCCCTCTCACCGTGTTTACAGCTGGAAGAGTGCTCTGTGCTCCTATTGGTACATTTGGGACAAATAGGGGAATTTGTCATGGAAGGCAAAAAACAGTCTGTCTTCTTGCCGGGACATTGTGAGGCGTTCCAGATGTGGCGTCAGTTGTTGTTCTCTCTCCTATGAGCACGCCGATTTTTGTTATTGACACTTTACACCTGTGGGCTACTATAAATTAAAGGATATACTTGACATTATGGGAAAAACTTGCTGAGTTAAATGAGAACATCTATGTCACTCACATTCCTGTACAGTAAATGTGAAGCTATATAGGACGGAGACAGTTGGCATAGCTTATCATAAAGACTGGCAACAGGAGCACACAGCTAGCCTGGCTCTATTGAAGGTGCAAAAAAATCCATCTATTCACATCTTTAAAGCATAGCTTTAGTAGCATGTTACAGCTCATTTGTTCAATCCCTAACGACTGTAGCTTCATATTTAACCTATATTGCTGGGAGTGGTACACCCAGCTCTGATGTCACGATGCACTAACACACCCTGCAGTACATTTCTACATCACTGCTGCAAGATGAGAAGTTAAACCACTAGAGGTCACTGCAACAAAATTTTCAGTTTCTGTTTAGTTGCTCTTTAAAAATCCTTTGCTTATAAAGGTCAGAAGATAAATTAGATAAACTTGTGTGGTTAAATCAACCACAGCTCTCATAGTTGACTCACACTTGCCATGTTTGTGGAAAGAAACTAATTTCCTGATCTAGAACACGTGAGGAGATTGCGCTCGCTGTAGCATGGCATCACGACAGCATCCACATCTGCCAGCCTGTCAATGATGGACGGGCCCCAATGCTAAACAGGCCTTGTTAATGGTGAGAACCAGCATGCACAGAGGTGTTGTATCTGCACGTTAGCATGTGCACATGCACGGACACACACACGTTCGCACAACGCAAACAGATGCTCACACACAAACACAAACACACTCCACGGTCAGGAGCTGGCAAGCTTTCCTGGAAGGCTGGAATTCCCTTGTTGGTGCAGCGAAGGAGAGCTGAGGAGAGAAGATAGTAGAGCGGAGATGTATGGAGGAGGGAGGGAGGGAGGCATTGGGCTGGAGACATTGGGGACCCCATCTGGTGCGCGGAGGACTGTGTTTATATAGTATGAGCGTGTGTATACTTGTGCACAAGTGCGCATTATAATGACGGTGTAATTACCTCATTGTCAGTCGAGCTGCTCGCCGTTCATGGATAGGTGACGAGGAGGCAAGGGCCATCGCTCTCCTCTTTTCCCTCACCATCCATCACAATAATAAGGGGAGCCCCAGCAGACGGAGGGAGCTGTAAACGTATGCTTCCTCGTCTTTGTGGTGAGCCCAGGAAAGCCCCTCGTTTTCCCCCAAGGCTCCAGATGCAGGAGGGGGGGGGCAGAGGACAGCAGCTCGCTCTGGGTGTTTGTGCTATGCAACATTAGAGGCACTTAAGCCCCATCTTTAGGCTGCTAGGACATGTGGCAGAAGGTGGAATCTCCCATAAAACTATATGGAAACCAGAGCAGACAGTCACTATCCTCCACATCAATGCAAACGCGCTACATGGAGCATAACTTATTCAACAACAGAGATTACAGGAGATATTTTTGGATGCTTTTTATTACTTCTGTCTCATGACTTTCCCCTAATGTCTCCGGACTCGAGAAGAGGTTGGAAAAAGGTGCACATCCATCCATTGTCATAAAGCATGCAGGACATGGTCGCCAAAGAGCCATAAAGCTTTACTTCCACCCCGATGAGCCCGAGCCTGCCCCCGTTCCTAAAAAGAAAACACCAGGCTAAAGTTGTTAAATGCATGATAAAGCATGCAGCTGCACGTTTTACGGAGTTCCACTAAGTTAGACATCTCTTTATGACTCCAACTTTGTACCTCATCATTTTATATGGGTCAAATATATAATCCAGAATCAAACTGCACTTGATGTTTGATTAGTCAGTAGTGTATCCGCTTTTTTTTTGCATGGGTTTATGTCGTCTACAGTGCGATGGCAGTGATTGGAGCAAACAATTAGGCTTGCTACTCCTTTAACCAATCATATGTTGTCTTGGAGAGGTGCCCTGTTCATGATGGCAGGCTGCTCTTTAATTAAAATAATAAGGAAAAACAAGAAAGGGAAACTTACCCTGGGGCTTATTTGACATTATCCCATGATGCCTTCTCCAGAATACCTGACTAAATCTGGCCTCAGCTGAAGAGGAGAAGTCAGCGAGGAAGAAAAAAAAAGAAAACAATTATCCATCTGCGAATGAGCAGCAGACACTTAATTCAGGACTGCTGGGGACAAAGCCCCTTGTTTAGAGACAGTAATTAGGCAACAACATGGCGAGGAGGTTGGGAAGAGTCGGAGGCGGGGTGGAGTACACCTCTGGTCATCCGAGGAGAGAGAAAAACGGAGGGATACAGATGGAGAGAGAGTAGACAAGAAGGGAAGGAATGAGAGAGCAGACATGAGAAGAAGGGGTGTGTGTGTGTGTGTGTGTGTGTGTGTGTGTGTGTGTTAGGCAGCATTCTGATGAGTGCAGGATCTCTGCCGACTCCCACCACCATTACAGCAGCGCAGAACATCACCCCAGGGCTTTGGAATCAAACCCATTACATCTGATACTGGATTTCTCTCAGCTCAGAAGTAATGCAATGTGGACTCGCCTTCTCTAAAGCTGGCCAGTGTCGCATAGCATCGCTGCGCAAAGAGCTGCACCACAAGGAAAAAGAGGACAGGGGAGGAGGAGAGTGAGGGCCTGAGAGTCTGAGAGGGATACTGGAGAGGGAGGCTCGCTGCAGCCGGAGGGGTCATTTCATATTTCAGATTTTCTTTTTCATTATATTGAAACAAGGGCTGGCTGTCTCTATTAACTCGAAGGATATATGGGACTATGTACACATAAAGGGGCCTACGTATATGTTTATACAGGGGCCATGTAGTCCATTTGCATAATTAACAGACTGGCATTTGAAAAGCAGAATGTCAGCACAAACAACCTTGGACACCAAACTACCCCGGGTCATTTTTTTCAGCCGTGTAATTGGCTCCTAATGCAGAGGAGTTAAACATAGAGATTTTCTGCCCTTAAAGCAAAAAAAAAATAAATAAAATCTCCCATTAATGGGCTCAGCACTCCCAGATTCCTGATGGTGATTATCAGTCAGCGTGGACTTTTGGAAGTTGAGGAAAGAGGCTAAATTATGGATCTCAAAAACATCAATTTCCGCCTTTAAATCCATCAAATCTCTCCTGTAATGCAACGCTTCCTTCAAATTTAACGGAGGCCACTTATTGGTTTTAAATGAGGATTGTTTGTGGCGAGCCCGGCCTTCATTTCGTCTGAGCTGCACTGTAGTGGAGTGAAGGTAACACGTCCATCCATCTCGGCCTCTCTCGCCTATTCGTGGTGACACGTCTGATGTAATGTTTGTGTAAGCGACCATACTCTCTGTGGCTCCATAGCTGGCTCTGCACATCATGTCTGCACTGCGTCCTGAACACATATCGCTTGACAGCTACATGCAATCTCAAGCAAAGTGGCAGCGCATAGAATGAAACTTTATGTAAGGCGGCGCCACAGCTGATGCTCAGTGAGGGTTTGGTTTGGTTTGTGCAGGAGCAGAACCTTTTCTGGCACAAGAAGAACACCTTTCTTTATTGAGCCATATGAGGAAACGATTATAAATAAAGCTCTTTAATGTCTTTCATTGAACTTTTTGAACCAATCGTTGAAATTAGATCCTTATTTAGGACTATACGGAAGAATTTTGCTGAATTGCCTGATTCAGTTTTATATACAGATTATGAGAGAGCAACCAGAGTTCAAACTTTATTTATCAGCTTGCTAATGGTGTTCATCCAACATATTGCTTTGCAGATTTATCAGACCTATAGTGATTTTATTATATACAAGATACCAGTTATTTTGTTGATGAATGGAGATTCTATCATAGCCAAAACTACATAAACGCTGCTATGAAATGTAATTTTATTGGCACATATATGTGCACAGATGCTATAATAAATGCCTCAATGAAAACAAGTGGTGCTGCGCTCTGTGTTACAGAGCTGCTAAAGTGTTATTTGTTGTGTTTCGCGTCTTTTTATCATCTGTTTAAGAGGCTTTTCGACCCTGACAAGAAACACTAAAATAATCGTTTTGCATGAAAATGGTCTAATATAAAGATATGGCTACTTTATAAATAGCTACTACCTGTAAAATTAAGCATCCTTATACTAATCAGTTAAACCTTTCTTCTTGACTTGTTCTGTAAATACAGCTATAGATTTATCATATGAAAAGCAGCATTGTTTGGTTGAAATTAGAGAACTCATAATCAGTTTCCAAGAGCCACTGAAGGTCATCTAAGGTTTAGTCCAGACAGAACCGTCTCCTCCAGGAGTGGAGGTGCACTGTTGATGCGTTTATGCCTTCAGATGCACAGAAATGTTCCAGACACTTGTGGCTGTCTCTTGTCATCAAATCTGACATGCAAGTCAGGAAGCGTGAACTGAATAAAAAAAAAAAAAGTAAAGATGGGGGAAAAACAGCCTCTGGCACCTGTCCTTCCAGGCTGTTCCCAGGAGAGAATTGAATTTCGGGATTTTGCCGGACGCCACGTAGCCTTTGGGATGTAATCTCACATCCACACACCTATTAACCTCTACCAGTAGAAAAGTTGGAATGACTTTCAAGCTCCAGTGGGTCCAGTGCAGGATAATGACTGTGGTGAGTTCAGGTAATGTGGTTAGCGCGCTGTTGGGGCCAAGCTGTCAGCTCCGTGGCAGAGTTAGAGGTGGAGGAGGGGGGGTAAGAAACTCGGAGGAGGCAGAGAGAGAGCGAGAGAGAGTGAGTGAGAGAGAGAGAGAGAGAGAGAGAGAGAGAGAGAGAGAGAGAGAGAGTTGGACCTGACAGGGCCTGGGAGCAGAGTCAGCGGCCTGGGATCAGTGGCATAGCCTGACTGGATTGGACATCTTCCTGCAGAGAGCTCTCTCTCAATGCCTCAACATCAAATGCACATAAACACACTCTCCTTCATGCATGTGCACAAATATACATATTCAAGTGTGCACAAACTCATTTCTGCAGCTGTGACGCTCCCTGCTTTCCTCTTTTCCCTTACAGTACGTCTTCTCTCTTAATCTCTCTCCTCCCTTCTCCTGTCGTCACCCTCCCCTCCCTTCGCCCTCCTCTTGCCTAAGTGAAGGTGCTGTGGGGGGAGGGGGGTGTCCATGGCAGCCAGCACTACATGACTTATTACTCATCCCGGCCTTTGGTGGACCTCGGAGCTGCATCGATGCCTGCTGGCAGTAGCGTGGAGCTGCGAACCCACACTCTCCTTGTTCGGCCTGTTAGCTTGTCAATCAGCCAGCTGGCCAGCAAGTCTGTCAGTCACTGAATCAGCCATGCAGTTACCCCGCTCTCCCCGGCCTGAGCGCCCCCACCTTCCATCCTCCACTCCTATGACTACATCACCTAATGGGCCTCGGGGTTCACTCTTCACCCGGCTCCTCTCTTCCTGTCCAGCTCGCATGCAGACCCCAGGTCGTCACCCCCACTTCACCCCCCCCCACGATCTCCTATTTCACCGCAGGAGCCCTGACTCACACCCAGGCCAGTCGGGAAAAAAAATGAGCCAGCCATGCAGAAGAGATAAGATGCAGCGAGAGAAGGCACGCAACCAATAAAAACACATCATTCAAAGTAAGGCGATAAAAAGGGAAAGTAAGAGCTATCTGAGAGGTGAGAGGAATGGCAGAAATATATTTAGTGTCTACTTGCCCAGGATGAGAAGGCGCTTAACACATTCAATGTTTCTAACCCGACACTTAGACTTTAAAGGTGCAGCCTGCCCAGTTTTTGAACCCACACATTTGAGGTCACACATACTAGAATGGCAATAATTTGGGATTAATAGCAGCATTTCTCAACGTCTGGTTCACACATTGTGCCTTTATCTTCTGTTGGATACCTTATCTATGACATTTAAGAAGTCAAAAATGCATATTCTTGAGATCAATTATCTATGTTCTGTGCTGTGATATTTTTTTTTTTTTTTGGAGATGCTGGGATATTTAGCATCAACAAATTCAACAACATCTGGCAAACCAAACCTTTTTCCAAAAAGGGTCAACTTTCAAGAATAAATGCCATCTAGAATATGAATGAACAGAAGGGTAGTGACACCAAAAGTCCTAATCTGATAATTTCAAGCCTGTGATTTAAAGATACGGATGTTTCGATTTGCCAAGAAAGAGAAGAGGCGAGAATAATTAGCAGCTTCGCTCATCCCTTTGCTTTCTAAACCCTGAACCCCTCTCTGTCTGGCCCATTTGCGTTGGTGTGTCGTCACAGGGCCAGGGGATTTAAGCTAAGCCATATCAGCAGCTGAAAAGGACTCCTCTGAGAAAATACACTGGCCTGGATGTGGCAAATATATTGCTGTAATGCGTTTGCAGGGGCCAGAGATCAACAATGGAGCCAGCTGAGGCAGAAGCAGAGAGCTGTGCCTCTGGTAGAGTGCTCCTCAAGGACCTGGGGTGCACATGTTGTAGTTTAGCACAGACATGTTATATTCTTAACAAGTACACGCTCCATTCAACCTCGAGCTGCATCGAAGGCAACAGCGATGTCGGTTGCTAAAATCTAAAGTGTGTCTATTATAAGCAGCGGTTTTGAACCTGAATCTGCAAAGTGCAAGTCCACTCAGTCATGAAGAGAGACCCCAGGGACGGGTCGCAGCATCCGTCCTGATCCGGTCTCTCACACTTATATATCAAACGCTGTAACACACACATTCACACGCCAACACGAAAGCACACACAGTCGCACAAACACACATGGGCAAACATGCATGAGCGCACATAGAGACGCATTCTGACAGAAATGAATGATGCGAGATGAAAATATACATTTTTGTTGTGTGGCTCTTCAGTATTTGTTGAAACCACAGATCAAAGCTATTATATATTGCTGGTATTGTCTGTACTATTGATTCTCAACATGACATTAGGTTACAAGATATATCATGATTAACAAGTGAAAGGGGAGTTAAATAGATTTTGTGATTCTGCACAAACACAAAATTGCCTCAAGTGATGTCACGTGAGTCAGGGTCTGCTGGTGCTGCGGACTACAAGTATGAAAAAAGAAATCTTACCAGACTTCTGAAATCCGCTTTGCATCTCTACATTAACCATTATGAACATAACACACCTGAATCTCCATCATGAGTCCGATAATGTTATGCCGTCAAAGTGCACGATACAGCCTTCATTGTGTGCACACGTCCACCTCGAACACTGCCTCTCTGTTGCACTAAAACACACTTCGCTGAGGTCAAAACAGAAACAGAACTAATTGTGCATTCAGCAGAAGTCACGCAATCTCCACCGTACAATTACGTGATCCTCCTTTCACACACAACTCGCAGCGTAAACTCTGACCTCCGCACGACACCGCTTTATTGGATAATGACGACAGTGACGTGTATGACAAAAGTGTTGCTGCCACGCTGTGACAAATGGAGGGGATCGTGATGAAAATGCTAAAGGAGGGAGGCTCATTTACAGCGAGGCGCATGTTGGAGATGTATGGGACCAGCATGCAATGCAGCCTAAAGCAGAGCCTGACCTCCCAAGGACGCACATAGGCCAGAATCCTTAACTTCCACCAGGCAGGGACACCCGATATTAAAGGGGGGCCGGCGGCAACACAGAGAGTCACCCCCCTGGCTAGAACGCCTAATACCCTGCAGTGCAAGCTTTTATCTGGCAGACCTTAGTGGCCCACCTGAGAGCAGAGCCAGCTGGGGAGCAGAGTGTTAAGCTGTTGGCTGTCGCTGTGTCATGTCTGTGTGTTAACAGGAGGCCCAGGCTCTACTGCCGCCGCTGCTGCCGCTGCTGCTGTATCTGAGGGCTTCTGTGAGATGCGTGTTGCAGTTTGATGAGTGTTTCTTGCTGCAGTGCGAGAAAGAGAGAGAGAGAGAGAGAGAGAGAGAGAGGGAGAGAATCCCTCCCCATCAGAGCCTCACATTTCCTGCTGTTGCCAGTGAGGTTGCACACACATATGCACATATTTACATGCAGGCACATGCACACACACACACACACACACACACACACACACACACACACACACACACACTCTGAAATGCAGACATGCATGCAAGAGCAAACTTGCACGGAGATACACAATTTGTGCGCACACAGGCACGCACACAGTGAGAGAGGAAGTGCTTCAGTGACCCAGCACGGCGAGATAAGGCTGCTCTGCAATTCAGAAATATGCAACCTGCATGTTAACAACCCCTGGAGCGCAGCCTCCCCGGGGTGCTCTGCCTCCTCTCTCAGCCTCCCCACCTCCCTGCTCTCCGTGTACAGATCCTCTCCCTCGCTCCGTAGACCTCCTCTCTCCACCCATCCCTCCATCCCGCACCTCCACCTCACTTCACCTGACTGCAAACACAGAGAGCGGACAGAGAGCAGAGGAAAATGGAGGATGGATGGGAGAGGGGAAGGAGACAGAGAGAGATGTGTGTGTGTGTGTGTGACTGCAGAGAGGAGCCAAGTGAATTTGCTGCTGTCTTTCTCTGTTGGTCTGCAAGCATGTGCAGAGTCCCAGTGAGCTGCTTAGTGCAGAGCAGGGGCAAGAGGGCTCGGGGAGGCGAAACACAACATATGGAGGACTAATGAGGTTCTATTTGGAGGGCTTCTCGAAGAAAGGTTAGACGAGGCCAAATATGAGGGGATGCAAGAGGGCGGAGTTAAGGGAAAACAGAGGGATCAAAGTGGCCCGAAAGGGAAGATGTTGAGAGAGAGAGAGAGAGAGAGAGGGGAAGAAGAGGGAGGGCACGAGAGAAAAGAAGCATAAACAGCGAGAAAAATAAAGAGAGAGAAAGCTGAGATCCATTCTCAGCAGCGGAGGGAGATTGGCAGGTTTCTGCACTGGAGATGCTATTGAGAGTGACACGTCCGCACGACACAGCCGTAACACATTGGCTTTGATACTAATATCAGTCTTTTTAGTGGGAGGTTGATGAAATTTGCATTTAGATTGAAATGACTTGGGGACGGCCAGGAGACCACAGAGGGCCGCAGAAAGGAAGAGAGAGGCAAGGAGAGGGGGGGAGAGGGGTGTGTTTCACTCACAGCCATGGGATGCTCCAGCTTTGCCTGCCCTCCCTAAAACAAAATACACACACACCTTGCCCACTTGACAACACATCTCTCTACCATCACACCCACACTGAGTAATAGACACCTAACATGACTGTTCTCTGCACATTTGCTGTTGTCCTACTGTGTCCTACAGTTCCCGCCTGACTGGGTCAAAGACGCTGGAGGAGCTCTGCACAGCATCCACGTCTCCCCTCCCTCTGTTCTCCAACCACACACACGCCTGACATTTGCATCGTCCAGAGACAGAGGAGCCACGAGCAGGAGGTGGGTAGCTTGCTCAATTTGCGTCTTAATCACATTAAAACGGCCCTGTGCAATTTTCTGAACAATTTAACGAGGGCTGCGCCGACTGAGACGGATCACGCACTGTGTCCTAATATTGAGGCCTGCCCGCCTAATGGAAGAGAAGGCAAACACTTTATTTCTCCTCGCCTAATGTTGGCACTGTATTGCTTAGCTAATATTATCATAGCATTCAATCATTTTCTTCCCTTGGCTTTGAAAATATGTTGTTTATCTGCCATAACCACTGAATTTGTATTCAGGTTTGTTATTGGAATGACTTTATCAAACACAATGCTGTTAAATCAGTATGGAAGCTTTACAAACAAACAAAAATCATTCAAATCCAACAGCTATTTCATCATAAGTTACACACAATATAATCTGCAATGACACAATAACTAGAATCATTACTTAAAGGCCTTAAAACCAGTTTCATCAATCAGCTTCTTACTGGGAATGATGGGATGCTTCATGAACACTTTTGGTTTGTTGCTTACTAAGTTGTAACTATTACAGTACAGTCATTTGGGCTGGAATATGATAACACTGGATTATTATGGATGTTTTAAAAGATTATTTTGAGGGCTTTCGTCTTTATTTTTTGATTGTGACAGTCGAGAAACAAACAGAAAACATGAGGAAATCAAGGCCCCCAGCTCGAGTCAAACCAAGGACGTTGTTGTTAGATTGCGTGTCTTAACTGCTGATGCACAATATTATTAAAAATATAAATTTAATTGTTTTAGTTTTTCATCAAATCTTTAATTGTTTGATAATACTTCTCTCATCATCTGAACATAAAAGCACATTAAAGCCTATGTTTCACAGGTACGAAGATGGATGGAAATTCCCATTTATCTGACAATATGATTACGTATTCATTCCTACATGGTTAAATGCTTTCATCACCCATCCCCTTGGTTTTGTTTGTCAAAAGTGCAGTTAATGCTCAGCAGTCTCAGACACTCCTCTGCCACACATGTAGCACCAGCAGCAGGTTGACGCTCTTCCAGAGGACGAGAGCACCACCTTGTGTTAATATTTCATAAAGGCACCAGCCTCAGCCTTGACTTGCATTCTGATCACACGCAGCCAGTGCACCCAATACAGGTGGCTGAGGACAAGTGACTTGACAACTTCCTCACTGTAACAATTACGTGGAAATGAATCGTCTGCCAGTGTCTCGGTGTGTCTCTATAAACCTCGCAACACAAAAGCCGCGTCTGCAGAAAAGGTAACAAAGCTCTTTAGGGAAAAAAATGAGCTTTTCTTGGAAACTCCAGTGATGAATCTATTTAAATATTCCTCACAGCAAATGTGAAAATCTGCCTTTGTGTTTCACCAAAATAGATGTAGATTTGACTCTTCTGGAGAAACAACACCACATTATCCACTTGTTAAAATTAATATTCTGCTGTGTAATTGAGTCGATCAATATGGAGCCACGAACAAAGGGACTATTCTGCACTTCTAAATAAATCAATAGGATGAAGTCAATGAGATTGTAAAATGAGCAAATGCTCTTAATAAACTGCACTGAACGCAATCTGCATCCATGCATAAGAACCTGAATCTGTGCTCGTATGACTAAACATGTGGCCCTATGGGAGGATTAATACAGCATGTATATTAAGTAGTTTCCCACTGAAAAGGTGTTGATAGTGGATTTCTCCAACCACTGATCATTACAATACATTAATGTGTGCCGAGGAGACAGTGATAAGCATTAAGAAGGAGATGGGATTGCATTAAGTGTTAATAGCAATTTACAATGCCACATCCCCTCCAAGGATTTATAATCTTCTGTGTAAAACAATTTAATCCTCTCTGTCAATATAATCCTACTGATATTATTAAAAACACCCATGATGACATGTTGATATTACTATTTTGCCTCAGAGCCAATAGCTTTAATTTACCTGGTGGGAGGGAGTGTGTATGTGTGTGTGTGTGTGTGAGAGAGAGAGAGAGAAAATGAGTGTTCGGAGAGATGATGGGGGAGTGCAAAAGACATTTTAGTGATGAAGAGGCCCCAGGGGGGAAATAGCTCTGAACTACCTGGGTACTTACATTACAAGTTAGGGAATCAAACAGATATCACGCAGGCACACACACACACACACACACACACACACACACACACACACACACACACAGAGATATGCATAAATATCTCAGCTTCTCAGCTACTAGTGTTGGTGAGGGGCTGGGAGGGGATCTAAGAGGTGGAAAGCAGGGGAAGTAAGGGTAAGAGAAAGCAGCTCAGTGCCCATATAAATCTATTCTCCACATTTAAACAGCGAGTGATCGCCCAGCCCTGGTTTTTAAAAAAAAAAAAAAAACAGAGCGTGAACAAGCCATATTATAACCAGAGTAGGACACCACTCTGCGGACTGCCTCGCTCTTGTAATTCATGAAAGGCAACGATGCTTTTCAAAAAAAAAAAAAAAAAGGACGGGGGAGAGAAAGTAGAACGTGATTTAATGTCTTCAGGGAGATTTTAAGCCTCTCTTAAAGGCTTAGCCCTCCCCCATCACACCTTAATAATGGGCTGCCATTTGTCCAAAGTCATAGGCTAATGCTCAAATCACCATATGAATGCAGCTGCTGTGGTTTGCGCCTGTAGCTGTGCAACATTTTTATCATCACTCCAGTGTGAGGATCACTGCATGGGTTAATGGAGAATGGAGGCTGTTATAAATTAGAGTACCACCAGCGTCCAGCAGGTGTCAGTGTAGCCTTCAACCCCGACTGCGGCCCCCTGAAATGGGGATTGAACCTTGAGTGGAGTACAGAGGGGAGAGGCCTGCAGTGGACTGGCCAGCCAGAGCCGCACTGCATCAAACACAAGGTGGGTAAATTGCTGTTAATAAGCAAGAGCAAGCTCGGCGGGGCAGTGTGACACGGCCTGCCCCGGGATTTATGGAGCCTCAGGGCCGCAAGCATCTTATAACTCATTCTATATAACTCATTTTTAACCATCAGCAAGTGTCGGATACTCAGGACATAAATTTGTTCCACACGCTGTTGCAAGTAAGTGAGACTGTCAGTGTGTGTGTGTGAGTGTGTGAGGGAGACAAAGAAAGCCTTATTTGGACTTTAAAGTCATAAAACACTTCCCCCCCCACCCTCCCAGCAGACAAATGAAACCGGTGCAGATATACAGCACACACAGCAGCGAGGGGAGGACACTGGTGACACCGTGGGTTCAAGCACCTGATCTGAGCTTTTATTATTCTGTTAAGCTCCTGTCTCATCCTGCAGGTTGGAGCTGAACACGTCAACATTTAACTGCTCATGTTTGGACTTTGTTCTCACGCAGAGGGACGCGCCCTCTTAACCTGATCAGCTGAGTAATCTGGTGAACGATAAGGCTCGATGCTTGTAAAAGTCACACCCTGGTCAGAAGAACTACAAAAAAAAAAATCTTATCACTTATCATTATCACTGTTATTTAACTCGCTTTGTGTTTCTTTTCTTTCTATGTGTCTGCACAAACTGAAACACAGGGATAAAAAGAACAACTGGTTATTGTTTTCATTATTGATTAATCTGTGGATTATTTTCTCAATTAATTAATGAATTGTTTGTTCTTCTGTATCAAATGTCACAAAATGATGAAAATGCATATGACAAGTTCAACAGTGATGTCATCAAATTGTCAGGTCTGTCCAACCAACAGCTCAAAACCCAAAGGTCAATGAGCTATCAAATCTACCAAAGAAAAAAAAATCATATCTACAGCAATAGCTCAGTATTTTTGGCTTATTATTTCAATGTCTTGCCAAGAGTTATATGAGATGATTGATACCACTCTCATGTCAGTATGATAAGTATGAGGCTACACCCAGCAGTCAGTCAGATTAGCCTACACATATAGCTCAGTTTATCTAACTGCTGTGTCATTTTTTCTTTTCTGCTTCCGCATGGATCAAAAGCAGAGACGTGTTAATGAGCGGCTGCTGGTGGACAGATTTTTACCACAGGACAGAGCCAGACTAGCTGCTTCCAGCTTTTATCCTAAGCGACACAAACCAGCTGCTGTATGTAGATTCATATTTGGCAGACGGACATGACAGCAGTATTGATCTGCTCATCAAGCAAGCAAACAAACAAATGTCTGATTTCCTTACCTGTGTCTTCAGCAGGAACCAGCGACTTTATGGCATTTTTGCTTGAAAACGATCTGAATCAATTATCAAAGTTGCTGCAGATTAGTTTCATTCTTTCATCTCCAAAAATCATGCACATATATCTTACAAGATACTTTAATAATTTCACCAGAAACACACAATGCTGGATATTAAATGTTCATGTAAAGAGCTTATAAATACATCATGAGCCGCAATATGACCAACAGCTGGTTCTCTCTGTGCATGTAAACCAGTGACAAGAAAAAGCCACTGTCAAACACTGATTCACACATCCATGCATTCACCATGGCAACAAGTTTCTTCCCATCCTGTGGATCAACATATGGGCGTGTATTGTTTTGGCTCTTGCACGAGTCCGTCTTGTTTTTTGTGCCTGCCGCAGTATGTGCCAGTACGTAAGCTGGTGCTTTCTGTCCACATTTCACTCTTGACTCTTGTCAACTACACCTCTCTGAACACTCACCGCGCACAAAGCTGGAAGAGCAGAATGAGAGCGGCACTCGGCACAGGAAGTGAGATAAGCACCTCTCTTGAATACCAGTGTGTAAAAAAGCGCAGTTTCCACCATAAAATGAGCAGTCATTCAGGAGCAAACAATGGCCAGACGGAGTAAAAAAAAAAAAAAACAACAGATAGAGAAGACAAAGAGATTGGAGATCATCTGGTTGACAGAGGGAGTGGAAGAAGAACAGAGACACCGAGCACAAATATTGTCTGGAGGTAGAGAGACAGAGGAAGGCAGGGAAGGAGAGAGCAATTAGCCAGAGATAAAAAGCATGGCAGGGAGGGTAAGACAACCTCCTATTACTCCAATTAATCCAATTTGAAAAAAAAAAAAAAAGAAAAGAAAAAAAGAACTTAGTGCACCAGAAAGGCAGATCCATTTCCCTGACAACAGCAAGTGTTTGAGGGTCATGAGTGGGCAGCCTGAGCAGGCCTCCCGCCAGGCTGAGCAGGAAACAGCACGCTGGCATTTCAGCTGGGCGGAGGGGAGCGCATGCCCTGTCAGTGGGCGCATTAACACTAATTCAACATGACTTGTTGATATATTTCCATGGCGGTAATGATGTTAATGGCAGTATTTTAATGCCCCTGTGCGTGGAAATCAGAGGGAATATTAATGCGGCCGGCAGCTGATTGTACCGAGGGTGGAGCGCATTAATATGTATCGAGCAGGCCCATGTGCATACAGTATGTGTATGGGTGTGTCGCTCCGGTTTGATGTTTGCTCATCTGCCACTAAATTAAACGAGGCCTGTCAATGAAATAGTCATCACTTATCTCGCTGCTGGTTTGTTAAGAGCGGATGCCAGCGACACGGCAGTTGCAGTTGTCGATAGCAGCCTCGGCCCGGCCTCTGCAGAGCTGCATGCGCGGTGCCAATAAGGGTGAACGGACTCTATTTTGAGAGAGTTTGATCTTTGATGGACATGAAAGCGTCGGCGGTGGCACCCCGCCACCGCAAAGTCCTTTACTGACCCAATTAACGTGTTGCCTTAGCCACAAGTAGGTGGAGTAGTGTCCACTGCAGACGCAAGATCTGAGCCACTAATTAACTCCAAAGCTGTGACACGTCTGTGATCTGCCTCATGGTCCTGCTCTTTTGAAAGCTCCTGTCATAATGGGGCGAAACCAAGAATCATGACTTATATCTGAAAACTGGAATCAGTCACGCGCAGACTCGCAGGCAGAATTTGGTTATTTTCACTCACCTTCGGGTTCCTGCGCTTCAGACACGAGCGGAAAAGCAATTTATTTCAGTTTTCAAGCTGCAACTTCATTAGTCTTATCTGCAGCAATTGTTTCGAGATGCGTCAGATTGTGTTGGCGTCCAAACGCTGGCAATCAAAATACCATTTTCCCCACTAAACGTGGTCTGAGTAATCCCACCAATAATCAGCTCCATTACTCTGGGATTTCTACCGGTGGCAGTAATGGATTAGACCTGCATGCGATAGCACAGTGGAACAGATTGCTGCCCTCTGTGTGATCTACTGAGTCTTCATGTGGCCTGTTTGACAGCTGTATTGTTTGGAAAATAGCAAGAAGGGAGGCTGCTGTGAAATCCCACCCTGCAGGGGCTCTTGAAGCTATTCAACGCCTTCATGGCTGCACCAGTCTCAGTGATGGGAGCGCCGTTCTCACTCTTCTCCCCAACGTCAACAATCGGCTATTTAGCGTTGTTGACATTTGGGGCCACGTTGCTGCTTTGGCACCCCATTATCAAGTCTCCCTCCTCAGTAAGTGCTCGCACTGTTGTCACATCAGGCGAGACTCAAACTGTACCCAACACCGCAAAATATAGATATTACACAATATATTAGTATTGCATTTTAGAAGTTTTCCTTTCCTTTTGAAAAAATATTTTGTGGAGCAGAAATTTTTTCCTGTTCTTTCATATCTTGGTAATCATCTTTATATTTATCTCATGACCTTCTTGGGGGTCCGGACCTTTAGTTAAGAACTGATGTATGAAATGGTTAAAGGATGTTATTCAAACTGTTCTTATCGAGTTCATTACTCAGATATGGCAACTTCCCTAAGAGAAGCAGACATTTTGCAACCTGTGCATACAGCTGATTATCAATAATAAATAGACAGCTGCTTTCCTCAGTGTAGCCTTATTAGAATTCAACAACAGATAAAAAGTCTATGGACACAGCAGTGAGTGCAAGCTGCATAAATCTTATAACATGCCACCTTAACAGCAGAATAAATCATCACCAAGGCATATAACATGGAGATGTAAAGATAATATAGACGCCACAGCAGCTGCAACCTGCAACCATCAGTAGGTTTGTTGTCTGAACGTCATTCTGCGATACTTCACCACGAAGTCCTCCACATTCTGCTCTCGGTTCAAATTCTTTGCTCGTTCATTCTCCATGCAAAATATAACCAGTCCACTCAGCCTCTCTTTAACCCACTACACTGCTGAGCTGAACGAGGGAGTCACAACAGGGATTGTCAAAAACAGCAGGAAAATGTGAGGGTGAGCACATCTCACTAAAGGTAAAGTTGAAAAATGAACTGAGAAGTCACCACTGCAATCAGGCAACGCTGGGGGTGTGTTTGATGTGTGTCAGTCAACAGTGCTTGCCGGGTGGTGCGTTAAATTATTATAACTTATGCCAGTACAATAATGCTAACTATAACCCACTCACATAACAACTGCATACTTTATTGCATTGTTATGTATTTTTGCACAAGCTGCTCGGCCCAGTCCGGATATGACTGCACACCTCCACACCTTTCCTGACAGTCCACCAGTGCACGTATACATAGAACATGTATCTGTTATAAAACGTCACCTGAGTCAGTGATGTTATAGAATTGGTGCTGGACAACTGCGGTTCTGTGTCAGTGCTTTGCAGTCAAGAACAACATTTCAGACTCCCTGTCTTGGCTTCAGCATTGCATTGCATCTATTGGTGCCCACATGAGAGCGTATGAACTTTGTTAAACCTTGACATCTCTAAACATGTCTTACAGCTTTGACTTTGTAACCCATCATATTTTCAGAAGAATGTGAGTTTGTAGCCTGTTTGTTGCAGTCCTTCATCCCCGAGTCTGTTTTCATGTCAATGTCCGCTCCATGTGTCGATGGAAAGGTTTTCTCATCTGCTTTCTGCAGATACTTTCCATCCCTCCTGTCCTGTCTCCCGTCTGCGGTGTCAACCACTAAAGATCACGGTTGCTCATGTTCGTGCAAGACCACAGCTGGCTTCCATATCTCGCCTCTTTGTATCCTGACATTTTCTCCAGCGAGCAGATCAGATCAGATCGGATCAGCTGTTCGCCTGTCATAGCAGAGTTTTTGTTTCCCAGCTTTTCTCTCAACTGCCTGCCATACCTGGACAGTTCACTCAGGAGGAGGAGGTGGAGGAGGAGGAGGAAGTTGGCAGGCTTCCTTTCAGCTGACATTCCATCAGCAACTGTGCTGGTGATAATCCCACTAATTCCACTGGTGTATTGTGATACCCCGACAGTGCAGCGCAGGGGTTGCCATCATTACACACATTTTTTCAGCAGATTTTTTTTTTTTTTTTTTTTTTACAGCTGGTTCCTTCTGCTTGATCATTCCACTGGACGTGATGCGCTTGAATTCCCAGCTTTCTGCAAAGTCTTTGAACTCAGCACTGACATACTGAGAACCATTATCCGAGATGACAACATCAGGAATGCCGTGCCTCGCAAACATCGAATTCATCGCAATAAGGAAACTGCCGCTGGTGGTGTTCCTCAACTTAGTGATCTCTGGGAACTTTGAAAAGTAGTCCACGCACAGTAGAAACTCAGAGCCTTTGTAGTGAGAGAGAGATCAGTCTGCTTTCTCCCATGGTCTTTCTGGTGTTGAGTGAGAGAGTATCAGCACTCTAGGATTTCTGTTCTCGTTACAAATGGGATACCACACCATCTCCTCAATATGTGAAGACATGTTCGGCCAATTAAGAATGACTTTGGCTCTTTCTTTACTCTCAACAAAGCCACATGTCAAATGCAGAAACTATCCCCAGGGACGAGGAACCTTTAGAGGAACTCAGTACATTTTCACTGCAGTGACCAGGGCCTAAAGTAAATTTCATGGACACTATTTTACCCCCTAACAAGTCCCTACTACTTTCCAAAAGTACAGGAACTTTGGCAATTCTGATTGGTCGAGTCCTCGCAGCGTTTTATTTCAGCCATCATTTTAAAAAATCTACAGCAGCAACAGCTTTTGTTCATCGTGCTTCAACACATCAAGATTGAGTTAGAAAAGAAAGCGTATGACAACAAAGCAGTCGAAGTTGTGCACAAGAAATGGCCTGGAAAAACAGCTGTTGCTTTTTCATATGTCAGCAGATTACTTTGCCTAATCTTCGTGGGTCTTTTGACTCCTGTGGAAACACAGAAAACAACCAGCTGAGGGAATAGTTTAGTTCCTAGAAAAATCGTTCCTGGGACTAAAAGTACTTTGGATGGAACCGTGGCTCAAGTGTGACTCAAGGATTTTGTTCATCATTTCTTGTCTCAGCTGATGTGGAACAATGAGCTCTGCTGCTTTAAACATCAGCCCAGATGTGTGATGTGATTTCAGGCCTGAATGTCTGATATGGCTGAATTTTCTTTGGCACTGTACCTCTCTCGTTCAGCTACCCATTTACTGTTGTGTCTTCCAGCAGCTGCATTTCAGGGTCCTCTGGTGAAGTTGTGAAGTTTGTCCTCTGAAATGGGCAGGTGAGGCGTAATCCCATTCACCTTCAATTCTCTCTCAAGCAGATCTTTCTGCTCTTTGAGGAAGGCTCAATTTAAAGTGTGCAATTTGAAATCTAAATCATCAGCCTTGCCAGGTTGACAGTGAGCGCTGGTGACCTGCAGTTTCAGCCGTTCAAAACTCCTCTTTGTGCTTCCTCTCTTGTAGCTCTCTAGTCTGACAGGCTTGGTATGAACTTGGCAAGATACTGGATCATTTCCATGAACTTCAACAGCTCCCACTTGTCCTGTGATGGTGGTCAATTTTTCCTCATCTAGTCTCAGTCCAGTGGCACTGAGTCTGTCCACTGTATTTGATTTCCATTGTCCTGATTTTGCACTTGTCTTTGTTTTAGTTTCAGGTTGTACTCCCTATCTCAGACTGTGGTACTGCTCTCGACCATCCAGACCTTCAGTCATCTGTGTAATGGTCCTCTGAAACACCACCCCTGACAAATAAAATCGAAAATGGCAAGTGCAGGAATCCATATCATCCTAAGGGGGTATTAAAGGTGCACAGTTTTAAGCTTTCAATGTGAAGTTTTATCAGCCAGAAGTCCTAATCATCAATCAGCATCTAGCATTTGGCACATGGGGAACTACTTCCTCAACTGTAATGGATAGGTCCTCTTTGTTAGCTTGGGTCCAGTATTTTGGATCCATGCAGATGCAGATTTAGGTGTGTTAGTTGGATCCTCCTGGGATCAGGCACAGCAAGCGTAACAATCTGTACATGGTGCTGACCAAAGAGTTCACTCGGTGATCGTCATAGTCTTTAACATCATGCACTCTTTTCATTAAGCCTAGTTTCAGATAATGTGGCTCCTCCCAGTGCAGCTGGAGAATCCCGCTGAGTGATTTCAAACTCAGTGTTGTGCTTTTGCTCCTTGTCCTCACATGTTTGTGCTCTCTTCCCCAGTGGTGTTATCTTATCACAGTAGAAGGCGACACTTTTACTGTACTCTACCTCTAATATCCTTTTGATGTTTTAATTGAGATTGCATTGCAGTTTGCACCCGTGTCCAGTTTAGCAGTTTTTCTTATTCATTTTCAAATTTTGAATCCATCTTTCTTTCTCTACACTGTGTCTCTGCAGGCTCCATCACCATGATGTATTTTTCATGTTCCGCTTTGCTGCCCCAATTAACACGTTGTTTCCACTCTCGCTCTCCTCAGTTGCTTCTGCTTTCTCTCTGTGCTCACGCCGACCATGTGATCTACACATCTGTGATAAGTACTGCTTTACAGCTTTACTGTCCACGCTTTACAGCCAACAACATTTCAGAGTCTTGGCTCCTGCGACACATCTCTATATGATCTATGGCCGCCTGCACATCATACAAGCCTATTACATTACAAGTGCCACCTCTCTGCCCTCCTGCTGCTTCTCTGCTGCAACTGCTGATTCGGCACCTTTCTTTTGTTCCAGTCTCACACGGTTTATTGTGAATTTTTCATGTGACTTTTGTTTTCAATGCTTAAAGAAAAAATGAAAACTTTTTCAAAATATTCTAAAGTTACATTTGTACGAACATTACTGTTGCAGCAATGAGAGTAGATGTAATCTATTACTTTTACCTGCTTCTTTGGAGGAGAAAACAAAAGTATATGGTTACATTTTTACTCAAACTATCTCTTGCCGAAATCCATTACAGTTTATAGGCCTTGTTTAACTTTGACCTACTGCACTTTCAACTAAGTTCATTTACTCAAGTAGTGTACTCAGGTACAGTTTTCATATACTTCTTCTTCCCTACATTTCAGAGGGAAATATTTTACTTTTTACCGCACTAGATTTATTTGACAGCTGTATCCAAGTCTAATTTTACATAAAAAACAAAACAAAACTAAAGATCACATTTTAAAATCCTGCCCGCCCACACAGGTGTTGGCTGATTATATTTCTTTAGGTTGGAGTTTACAGGATAACTTCTCCCACATAAAACTAATAGGAAACACTTTTTATTGTTTTGTTGCACATAATAACCTGTGTGCACCAATTATTTATTCTGTGCTTAGATTAGATAGATATAAAATATACATATGATCTTTTGGGCCATTCTGCAGAAAGTATAGCTTCAATTTTACAATTGATTTTGCTGGTCATACTCGTGCACTTTTATTCAAGCAGAATTTTGAATGCAGGACTTTTACTTGTAACAAGTATCTTTACATTATTATAATTTGCTTAAATGATGGATCTGGCTGCCCACGTTGGAGATGTTGTATATTGCCCATATCTCAGCAATAACTGGTGAGCACAAACGATCATAAACGACTCTGCCAAATTGAAGCTGAAAAGCAAAAAATTTTTCTTTTAAATTCTGCTATGATATTTCGCTGCGTTGGTCCTGATCCAGCGGTGCTTAATTATGTAACACTATACTCTCTCCCAGCAGTAAAACACAATCATTTTCAGCACTGAATCAGAAATCATTGTGACAGTCCAGGGTGTACAGCCAGAGGGAGATTACAGGAACTGGGCTGGGAAGACTCGGCGGAGAACCAGAGCATGTTCAGGTTTGAGCTGAGGAGGAAGAGGGGAAGCTCGAGCTTGAGAGGGCTTAGAGACAAGTGTGCGGATAAAAGCTGGGCGAAAGAGACGTGCTCACAGGTGGGACATGCAAAATAGGCTGAACTCCACCAAGGACGCAGTCTAATAACATCAGAAGTGTTTTTACCGGCCAGCCCTTTTCATTCCAGGTGTGCGTCAGCTTCCGCAACAGAGCCGCAGCTTGACGCACACAATTGCTTTTTGCCAAGTGAAGCAGCAAAATCCCCAGGCCGTGCTGACATGTGATGACAAATGTGTGAACGCTGGCTGGGAAACCGGCTGTGATTTCTAAAACATTGTCTGAAATAATGGTGGCGGAGGGAGGGGAGAACGCTCGAGAGTGCAAATTACAGCAAAGGCAATGGGCTGGAAAAAAGAACAGCCTTGTTGATGACAACACTGTGTGCTTTTGTGACAGAGGCCCCCACTTAAGTATCCATCTCTCAACTTATTCCATAAAAGACGTCGTCAGCTCGGGGGGGAAATGGGCCGCTGAATGGCAGAACACCATAACAATTCCTGACCGAGATCTGAGGAGATACATCTTGTAAGGGTGTCTTGTAAATGTGTAAAAAGCGGCCTCTATTGTTCGCCCCCAACAATCTGATGTAGCACAGGAATTTATGTAAATACCATCTCAAGGTTAACTGCGAGCGTGTGTTAAGCGTAACCGCTCTGCCCGGCGAACCCTCCCTAAACTTCCTCAATGAGCGCTGACTCTTGTGTGTATATTTCCGCACACAATAAATAAGAAATGAATTCCTGACGCGTTTAAGTTGCTCCCTGGCATTTCTCACAAAACTAATGGGCCAGGAGTGAATTATTGATGAGTGTTGATCAAGGAGAGAGCGGAAAATAGGTTACCTATAAGCTTACACTCAAACACAGTGACATGCCTGAATATTTCATCAAAAGGAGTAAATAGGCATGTGATATGATGATAATATTCCAAGGCTTTCCTTCTAATTGCTAATTTGAGATATAAAATGAACCCCGGCGTTGCTATTGACTCGTGTTCCCTTCAATTCACGAGACCTCATTCGACTGCGAAGCCCCGCTCGGCGGCAGCCTTATCTCCCTTTCCTTTAACTCCTGCATCCCTCGCTCACTCCTTCTCCCCGTTTGCCGTGGGAAGCCGTAGTGCCAGAGCGACGCGAGTGACCTTGGCCTGGTTCTGCGGGCTCCAGAGGACGGCCGTGTCTCACAGCGATCCGTTCCTCCCCACCAATCCCGATTAGCAGGCGGGCAGCAGGCAACGGACGGGAACAAAGTGTCGCAGTGCAGAAAGGGCTGTCGAGGAGCTGGAGCCGGATCTGTGGCCCAGAAGAGGCGTGAGGAGGGGAGGTGGAGCGTGGATGGTGGGGGGACGACGACAGCCTGTGGGGTGGAGTACGTTCATGTTAGGGGAGGGTTCTGTAGGACGAGGATAATGGAGGGATAGTTCAGCAGCGGGTCAAGAAGGACAAAGAGTCACAACTGATCTCAGTGGGGAAGGAGATGAGAAGGCATAAAGGCCTGGATGGAGGCCGCAGTCTGCGCTGTGCTGCTCAGTGTTTTACTGCTCTTCAGAGCCGTCGCTGCACACGGGGACGATACAGGCCCACATGTACACACACACACACACACAGTCATTTTCCCATCACGTCAGACATTACGTTGACTTTCATTCACTTCCTGGAGACTTACTCTAACCATAACCACCTGACTCTAACCCAAGCCTTCACCCCATTATTTCATTTTTTACACTGAGATTTCCACTTTGACCCTGTTTTTACACATCCAACAGAAAAGGAGTTGCTTTAGCCTTCATCTTATCTCTGGTCATCTGAGTCCAATATTCTCCTTCCAGCTCTCCACCAACTCCTGATGAAAATAAAAACTCCATGTTCACCTGCTGTTCACTAACTTTGTCTGTCTGGCTGGGCAGGAAGCATCAGGTTTTAGGGCTGTTTTTTTTTTTTGTTTTGTTTTGTTTTTGCTGAAAGCAGCTACTTGCAGTGTCCAAAATTATGAGCACGAGAGTGAACCAAAACAGTAAATTAGCTGAAGCTGATTGTTATTATAAAAACATTATAATGTATATTTTCGTTGCTCTGCTCCGGTCTCGCTGCTGGAAGTGACACCTTTAAACTGGGAGGGAACAAAAAGGAGGCGTGAAGCACTGGTTCTTTCTTATTCGCTTTAAAAGTTTTAAAAAACAATGAAACTTTGTTTTAACCTCCAAGCTTTTCTTTGGAGATTGCAACTAAATGACTGCCTGTTCTCCTCAAGCCTTGAGGCAAAAATTATGTTTCGTCCCCCTCAACCTTCTCCATGCAACCTTTCATCGCAAACACACACACATTCACTACATGTGTAATGTATACACACACACACACACACCTAGCAGATGGGCTCATGCTATGACAGCCACCTTTCCAGTGTCCTTGGCTCTATCCTCATATTCCCTCCTCCCCTTCCTGTACTGTAATTCTGCCCTCCGCTGTAACTCTTTCCTCTTGATTCAAATCAATTTCAGGGCGCTTCACTTGCGAGACAGGCGACAAGGTTTGCCACGCAGAAGCACTGGAAGTTTTCTATCTCCCTCCCTGCCTTCCTCGGGCCCCGTCCATTTCGTTCTCCCTCCTTCCGACTCCCCCCCTCCCATTATACACTTCTCTTACATGAGGCCCGGGCAATCGACCCCAGTGATAATCCAGTCTTTCATATTGGCAGATTAATATTGACTCAGAGCCCTGGAACTGATGCTCGGCCCATCCTCCAGGTGCTGGAGCATGCAGAGTATGAGAGATGGAGCTTAATATACATTCTGCTAGTGCCTCTCAGCCCAGAAGAGCTGCATGAGAAACACTGTTAAGAGCGAGGAAGTGATTGTGGTTTGCCAGCTTTTCGGCTCTGCTGTATGCATGAAGCCACACATGTCTTAAAATAAGACACAGTCCCTGTTATGCATGTAGGCCGATATGCATGCACGTGCACACAGCTGGACATACTTGTGTTGTAAACCCCTAGGCGGTGTTGAGGCCGGGGGAAAAAAAAAAAAACATACCGAGAATGACTAATAAAGGATATGCCACGAGGTTTATTTAAATATTCTTCATCCATTTGCTCACTCAACCTGAACGTGTGCAGGCTGCGTCTATGTTCCAGTGGAGTAACCGAGAAGAACACACACCGAGACAGTTTTATGGTGATTAATGAAGATTTGATGAGGGCAAATCAATGGCGTTCATTAACTAGAAATTGGGGAGCGACGTGAAATCGAACGCTCCCCAACACGCGATAAAAACATGCCATAAACATGTGAATACGAATTAAATGAAGAGTAAACGGAGTAAACTGCAGGGTGACACGTGAACCCACAGCCATAGATTTATTGATGAACTCACTAATGTAAATGTGCTGCTGAGAAAAAAAAAAAACCTATTGTGCATCAAGATTAGCTGTTGGTGAATCTTCCAAAGGGCAAGCTCACGACAAAGGCTTTTAATTCTCCAGCGTGACCCACGAGCAGACAATAGCCGACTGTTTTATCAAACAGAGCACAAACTCTCAGTCAGTAACAATGAAGTGACTGTTAGATAAGCTCGGCCTCTTTAGTTACTGCAGCTCTGCTTTCTGTTCTGGAAACGCAGTTTACATTGACAATGGTGGCAGTTTCCTACACAATGAAATAATATCATTGGCTACCTGTTGCTTTTATAATTGACTTCAAGATATTATTGATTACTCACAAAGCCCTGAGAGGCCTCACCTCACGTTACTTAACGGATCTCTTATTGCCTGTATGTTCTTTCCTGCTCCGTCAGATTCATTGTTCCTTTTTTAAATATAGCTTTTTTATGGATTTCATTTATGTTTTTTTTTAACATTTTAGTTCATTTTATGGCCTTTGTGTTTCACAGTTTTAGTTTTAATCGCTTTTACTTTACTTTATTATCTATTTTTATTGTAAAGCTCTTTGTAATTGTATTTTGAAAGGGGCTAAATAATTAAAGTTTATTATTATTTTTATTATTATTATATAAAAATACATTAATCAGATAACTCACATAAGAACGTAGCATGAGCAAATATTTTTTTAACTTAGGAGCGATTCTTGTCAAAACCCCCTGATGATTGGACAGGGACGATTCCTGTGCCATGTCTCAATTTTTAACAAAAGCAAATGTTTCACATAAAGTTGTTATTCGAGCAATCAAATCTAATACTGGCCATGACTCATTTTAAGGAGCAGCCCTGCAATTGTTAGCTGTGTTTCATGCATTATAGTTATTAAACGTTTTGTAGTTAGGCCTGAAAAAAAAAAAAAGAAATTCAAAATGTCACAGCGCTCATTGAATTAGTAAGCAACGTGCGGCACTTGCACCCCGCGCCCTTTCCCTGACCTGACGAGCAAACACGCACAACGTTGAGTGCTTTACAACCTGGTGATCACATTTGCACCCTTGTCCTTGGAATATATCACACACAAAACTCGAAATAGAGAACGATATAAATCTGACGGCGACGGGACCGTAAAACACAACCAGATTTCAGTGTTAACAACCTCGCGGCCATTACACCTCTGCCACTCAGAAATAATAACAACAATAACAACTTGACAAAGCCAACGAGGAGGGTCTGACGGCGCTGATGTGTGACTAATGTTTGCACTCTGTTATTTTGCCACTGAGCATACAGTCGAAGTTCAAGCCGGAGCTGTTAGCAGCTTATCCAGCGTGTGGGCACTGCTTGGGAATTTTACAGTGGATAATGCACTAGATGGGCTCAGTCATGTTGACGTTATGATTGTACACGGCTGCACGGGGACATTTTCTGTCCAAGACTTCAATTTAGTGTTTGAAATGGTGACACAGATCTGCAGGGATGATTCATGGCTGAAAGAAAAATAGCTTTCCGTTTTGACAGGAGAGATGCGATCAGGAAGGGCAGACAACGAAAAACAAAATGTTTTGGCCGCGTTTGAGAAATGGCTGACAACGGAGGACCAGTCAAGTTGACAGCCAAAGTGTTCTCATCCTCGCTGACTTTTTTGTCTCCGTGCTGATTCACAGTTTTTGACTTTTAGCACAAGTTTGAGTACTGCAGAGTGTCATGAAATTATAAGCTCGAGCCTATGCAGCTCCATCTGTGTTTGGAGTAGTTTTTAAGTATCGTGCATTTCGGTTTATGTCGTTTATCATTTTAACTGAGCAATGAGCCATGAGAGTGTGTTTTAGTGCAGCTTAAGAACAGCTGAGGTGGAATTAGGTATCACATAAAGTGAAAAAAAAAAAAACCTACCTTTGAGCGGCAACTAAATAACACAGTTGCTGCAAAACACACTTGCACCATAATGTGGTGATTTTCAGGCCTTGTGTTATTTGTCAAAATGAACAGCCGTCACAAGGTGCACGCGCTATTTTACACCTCTGAATCCAACCCATCCGATAAAAACTCAAGACTCAAACTATCACATTAATAGAGGCATTTTACAGAAATTTCCCAAAACCAAATCAAACCTCAGCCAAATTAAAAGGCCTGTTTTACTATCTGCTATTAAATCCGAATCGTCAGATGCATCTTCACGCTCTAAAAGTTATAAACCTCCTGTTTCTGCTTCACAAACTGCAGCTCCTACTTTTATTTCTGACCAGACACCTAAACCCGGAGGCCCTTTTTTTTTTTCTTTGAGTTCGGCACTGAAGTCTGAACATGGCGCTGCACCATTCAGGGATCGTTGTTGTTCAAGGTTCAGGCTTGACAAAGAACATACTTAGCGTAATGATCCATCGGCTGTGTGTGTCTAATGAAGAAATAGATTATATGTGGATGCTTGCCCACTTCATTGGCTTGTTAATGAGCATATTTGTTTGCATGTATGTGGGAGTGTGCGTGGCGCCGTGTGTGTGTCGAATATATAGCAGCCTGAAGAGGAGGGGTTAATGAGCCAATCACAGTCCATCAGGGAAGCTATCAAGTGCCCAGACGAGTCCACTGGTCATTCACTCTGTCTGGTTCTTCCTTTTACTCTTTCCCCAAACTCCTTTTTCACTCTCCAGCCATACCTCCCTTCTCCTCCTCTCTCCTCCTTCCCTCCATCTTCCATCCTCCCCACAGATTAGTGTTAACGAGGATATTAGCCATGGCAGTAAACACAGTCCTTTTCTCCAATCCATTTGGCAGCGAAGAGGTGGAAGGGAGGATGAAGGGAGGATGAAGGGAGGATGCGTCTCACTTTTTTACTCTCTTCTCCCGGCCGCTGCGGCGAGCGACGACTAGAGACTAATACAAAGTGTGTGTGTTTGGAAAAGACAAAGCCAGAGGAGACAGCGCCGCTGCTGCAGGAGGGGTTGGGTGACACTGGCACCGGTTCACATCAGAGGTCGTGTAATTTCAGCCATCTGACTGGAGGAAAGTAAAAAACCTTTCATCAACGCCAGCACTCGCCAAGCCAACATACTCAGGATGCTTGCCTGTGAGGAAACCCACTCCCAAAACGTTTGGCATTCTTTCATGCGCCCTAACTACCGCTGCAATATTTTGCGCCCTGAAACGTGAACCTCATCCTGATTTTGTTTATTTATAAGCCTTACTTTCTCCGGGGGGAAGGAATCGACCATTTCCATCAGGAGAGAACTATACATTTCCCCCGTGAGAGCTGGAGTGGTTTAACGAGTACCTCAGGTTCACCTTTGTACTCCCCCTGCCAAAACCAAAAAAACACACATGCTCTTACACACACAAATGGGATGCAGTGTGTTGGTGCGGTGGAAACCCTGTGGGGAGGTCGCTTTGATAGAGGGGTTTATGTTCCTCCCAAAGGGCCCGGAGCAGTGCTCACAAAACAGCCACAGATCAATACAGCGCACATCTGTCAGGGCGTGATTAAATTCTCCCATGACATCACCGCAAACATATATGAATGCACGCATGGTCACACACGAGGAAATGCATCTAAACACACTCTTTGAAAAGGGGTAGATGAGAAAAAAAGAAACGCGAGAGCGAGTTCGAGGTCTGAGAAAAGCTTAGTGGGAAGTGTTACGTTTACCCCAAGGTACAAAAGTCTGCATGTGTGACCTCTAAGGTGCAACTTCACATCCACACAGAAACTTCTCAACTGTGCTTTTGTAAAAACCCCAGTGTGTGGCTTCAAGTGACACGTTGACATTTGCCCTCAGGGTTCATGCAATTTGACTACAATTTTAAGGCTCCAGTGGCGCAAAGAGACAAAGACTGACCTAAATAGATGGATGTGCGGATTGCTCTTTTTTTTGGACACAATGGGCCGCCGCAGCTGAGGTACCTACGGACACGGAGGGAAGAAATTCATCAAAAAGCAATCATCAGTGCGAGGTGGTGACTGATCTAGTGTGGCATCCATTCATTATGTAAATCTCGCAACCCAGCTTTCTTTATCATCAAAGACCCTCATTCTGAAAAATTAGCCACTCGCCGTCTGTGGAAAAACAACAGAACACTAAAACTGGACTGTTGCTATGGAAACTATGTGGGAGAAACCATTTTAGGGAGAGCGGGCGGCAGGGGTGTGTGTGTGTGTGTATGTGTGTGGCGTCAGGCAGGTGCACGAGGAGAGCAGCGTTAGCAATCAACAGGTGTACCGGCAACAGCAATATCTGGGCCCCAAATGGAATAGTAAATTAGATTTAGGATGCCGTGACATCGGACAGTGGATTAGTCTGGCAATATGATGCCGTCTGTGTCAACCAAGATTGAGTATTAAAGCGAAGGTGCTGTACTTATTGTCACTGCCGCAGATGGACCTCATTATTAGGAGATTAGTCCGCGGCTGCACACAAAAAATAATCCAATTCATTGATGTCGATCAACATTGCAGAGCTGTGAGGAAGCTCGCACAGCCATTTAAAGCAAATGTGGAATTCCTATTGAGATGGGAAAAAAAAGCTAAAATAATACAGCAGGGCATGAATATTGCAGTATATGAAGAATACCCCCCCCCCAACCCTCGGCATCTCGCTTACTTTTAGCCAACTGCAGCCAACATGGAGTCGATAAAAGATTCAAAGGAGAGAGAGAGTCTACCTTCAAGGGCACATCAAACCCTGAACGATCATTTACATTCATGAATCAATAATCCTTGTCGGATGAAAGGGGGAGATAAAGGGTTGTCTCATCTTTGGGGTCATTTCTGTGTTGAGGGACCCAATTTTCATTACTCGGGATGAAACGCACCAAAGCGCAGGAAACCTCCGTTCGCCCAAGCATCGGTCATCTCTGATGGCGCCCTACTTTTTCATTTTGGAATTTATGAGGGCTTTTTGATCTCCCCCACCCCTTTAGACAGCAAGGTTTGACAGCAAACAATGTTCTTCATGCCGGCATCTGGGATGTCTGCGTCCGGAATATAAAATGTGATCTATTGCTCCGACCCCCGCGTTCACCATCTGATAGGAAAGCGTTTAACACATCAACAATGTATGGGAGGATCAAAGTGTGGCCGAGCGGTTTGTCTTTCTCTGTACCTTTGGTAAATGTAGGCCGGGGTTAGAGCCAGCTTCATCCAGGATTTGTTCTCAGGCCATGAGGGATTATCAGCGTGGCGAGTTCCTGTGAAGTGCTGGGCTCCTTCTGTTGACTGACATGAACACACAAAGGAACAAACACCATATGTCAGAAATGCACTCGAATATTGGATTCTTCCTTGTAGAACTGCATCTTCATTAAATGCGAAAAAGGAAAGAAAGTGTGTCGACGAGAAATATAAGGTCAGTGTGTTTACTCTCATTTTCGTTTTTGCCTTGCTTCATTTGTCATTATCACTTTTTTCCCCCTCTGCTATTTGACTCTTGACCTGCTGACGTGGGATCAATAAAGTTTATCTCTTATCTTGTGTTTTGTTTCCTATTGTGTTGATGAAGCTTCCTGAATTCACCACAGCTCTGATTCAAATCTCTGTGGAGTCTTGTACCAAAGTATTTGCAAATGGAAATGGAAAGAAATACTAACAATTGATGGCCGTAATATAAAACTATGGTATAGTTACATTATCCTGAAGGCTCCTGTGCAGCTATATTGGGGAACACTAAAATGTTCATTTCAGGCAATCTTTCAAATGCTAATTTACACCGAGGAAAAATACTTCTGGGACGAGCGCTTGCTCCCACTTTGCTTCTCTATATTTGTATACATGTACAACAAACCAGGACACCCTCTGCTGCAAAACCTCCAGGTATCTGTCTCAATCCACCGCTGCGTTATAAATCACTCTGATGTGAAATTACTTACAAGAAGATACAGATTTCATTGCAATATTCTTCCTGATTCATGTACCATAAAGCAGCATCATGAGCCTAATCCAGCAGCCACCTGGGAGCCTGTGACTGGAGGAGGAGGAGGAGGAGGAAGAGGGGGACGCCATTTGGGGAAAGAATATGAGAGAGTGTGTATTTCAAATGACTGGGCGTGGAAGACAATGAAGAGGACACGTGCTCATGTGCTCCTGCGTATGTAGGGGCCACAGATGAGCGATAGATTGGGCGTCGTGCTCCGTCACCTGCTCAGGCCCCACAACGATGTCATCATAAGCCAACGCCTGAGCGCCTGTCATACACGATAGATGGAAGGCAGCCGAGCGGAAATACCTGTGAGTACCCGAGGAGTGAACATTGCACTCCTTCCAGCTCCTGATAAGTGGGCGAATCAACAGCTCACTCCTGGCTTTCGCTCCTACAGCTGGAGCCTCCTCCCTCGCCGGCCGCCTCCACGGGGGGAGGCGCGGAGCATGTTCACCTCCACCTGTACGGTGAGGAAGTATTCGGATCCAGTAAAAGTAGAAAGCCTTTGCAACAAAATGCACTCAAGCATTTTACTTAAGGCTCTCCTCGTGAAGAATGGCTCCCGTCAGAGTATTAATTGATGCCTTAAAGTGTAAACAGCAGCTTAATTTCGCAGCTGGTCCAGGTGGAGCGAAGCTTAAAGGCCCTAAAATCCCATTTTCTTAATCAGTTTTATACCATAAGTGATGGGGACGGACGTGAACACACTATTATGGGCTAAAGTTAAAACCATAATTTCACATGAAAGATTTCTACGTTTTTGTGCTTTTCTCACCGGTTTGAAGTGAGAGTTTTAACAATGTGTGAATCAGAAGCTTTCACTTTGATTGTTGTTCCTTTAATCTGTGATATTTATTGTTAGAGAAATACATCAAATTTAGTTTTTTCAGGTGTTTGATAAAAAAAAAAAACAATCCCAACCCTCACACTTAAACTCAAGGTCCCTTAATTGTTTTTTTTTCAGGAGTTTCCAGCAGCTCCTTTTTCTCTCTGACAGTGAGATGTGGTTGGAGGAAAAACAAGTAATGGGCAAAGATTTTTTTTTTTTTTTAAATACCTGAAACATTGTGAGTCCTTCTCCTGAGCAGATGGAGTTTGAGGTAAACCATGACACACAGTAGAAAGATCTATAAAAAAGTAAGTGGACTTTGAGCTTTTTTTTTTTTTTTTTTGTCACAAACTTGAGCCAACATCACATCTTTCACACTCATCTTTCTCTCTTGACTCTCATGTGACATCTGCCTTAAATAGGCCCAACAATCAACGACACAATCAGTCAGAACCATCTTTCTCTCAGGGGGCGACTCAGCCTCACACACCAGCAACAGGTAAATGACATAATGTTACTTGTAGTCAACATTATTTCTACAAACAGGCCTCAATTAATTCTCACCAGTTTGCAAATAAAATTCCTGCAATAATAAACCAATTGAAATAAAATATAACATTTAACTCAATGCAATCCCCCCATACTTGGTTTAACCCATGATGTCATTAAATGTCATCAAAAGAATAAATGCAAGTGTTTGGTCTCCTCCTCATTTTACCTCCTGGGATGCAAGTTGAGAATAAAGGAAGCTAACGTTCAGCTCAAGAAAACAAAAAACAACAACTGAACTTCAACAATCTGTGTTTTGATTTAACCAAGAAAAGTTGATGATAACTAATAAAAGATATGATTCAAAATACAAATAAATGTCAGATATTAAATGCACACAATGCTACAGATTAAGGTGACGCTGACGGATCAATCTGAACAAGCACGATAAGAAATGTGAGACGGTTTTGCTCACTTTGTCACAAATCTCATGTTTTCAGGCTTGACCTACTTTTTCTGATTAATAAACAAAACTCATCAACATTTATAAGCTCATGATTTTCATCTAAAAATGCAATTTGAACAGTGGTGAAGTAGAAATGTAAAAGAAAATAAACTAGAAATACTTCATTAAAGTAACTAAACTGTACTTTACTGTGCTTGTAAATCTTCATAGTTTCTCTCGTTACTCTTGTTTGTGTCGTATTCATTTGTAGGTTTCCCTCGATTTCTTGCTTCAATAATGTTCATCTTTGTAGAATCTGGTTCTGGTCTGTACTCAGGATGTGTCCTAACCAGCGCAGTGTTCAGTGTTATCTCATGAAGGATATTATGGCTTTGGGTCTGAGCGCCGAGCTCCTGGTTGGAAATCTTGTTGAGCCAGAACACAAGGCGAACGTTTCCGGGGGATCTGTTGAGGAAAGACTCCAGCTTTCTTCATATCAGCCCTGACAACTCTCCGACTTTCAGATCCATACATAAAAAGACCAGATTTCACATTTCTGACAGCAGGAGAGAAACTCAAAACAACTGTTAGAGAGGGATGGAAATTTTAATAGTAGAGTGAACCAAGAGTAAATCACAGTCTAGACTGTTGCTTATATCAACTCGCTCCTTTCATTTAATGCACTTTATAAGTCTGTTTACATTTATGCTACAACCCATTTTGCATTACATTTTATTGCATTTCTATTTTTTTATGTGCTCTTCAAAATGCAGACTTTACGCTGTCAAACATAGCTTGAAGTTAACTGCTGTCTCGGCTACAAAGATGCCCTAAATATAGAAATACGGATGTGACAAGTTTGTGGCAACATGTTTTTGAGGGATTATTTCCTGGTGGAAACTTCATCTCTTCCTGTGAGTTTCAGGTGAGTGACAGTATAAGGAGCGTGGGATGATGTGTATACTGATATAAACACACTCCGCACGGACACAGAAACACTGCTTCCTGTTTAATTTCATGAATTATTCCACTGTTTGAAACTTGATTTTCACACCGTAAAAGAACCTGTGGAAGTGCGTCGCTTCTTCTGAGGGGTGTTATATTCAGGCTTGATCAATGATCGACTTCAGCGACAAATCTAGTTGGCGTCCCAGACAACTATGCTGGATCTTATTAATGGAGCTGCCTCAGACTTTGCATGCCCAAGAACCTGAGCCTCAGTGACCGCTTTTGGACGCCATGTCATGTCTCCAAATCCTCCTGCCACTCTCCAGACTCCATATCCAAGCAGATGTTCGACCCCTCTGCTGCTCCTCGAGCCACGTCTTTGCAGAGGAACCACTCTACTCATCTGCATTGATATTGCGGTTATTGATCATGACCACATTTTATTTAACCCATTATCTCAAACCCACTTGAAGGTCAGACATGTTCTCCCAATTTTAATTCCAATGTTCCGCCAAAAAATTTGCCTCCTCCAATTTCCAGATTTTTGCACTTCAGTGGGCACGAGTGATATTTTAAATTGCACCTTTTAAAACAAGAAAAGCTCCAAAATTCTTTTCATCCCTGGATAAATGAGGAGACTAATTTATTGAGGAGAATCTGTTGTAAAGCCGAACAGAAATGGAAGGCCACACAATGAAATGTTCACCTTGACAGTTGAAAAATCTCACTGACACAACTTAAAATGCTCGAGCAAACACTTTTCGCTGACATCGTCGAGAAACACCAGGGTGCTCTTTGATATTATTAGCCTCACAACAGATGCCCCCCTATGTGATTGAACCCTCCACAGAGATATGTGAGGAGCTCCTTTTGCTGAAGCACTTGGTTGTGCTGCACAAGTAAAATTTATTATCATCATTATTTTATTATATTGTGTGGAAACAAGCACAGATAATGTCATTTAAGTTTATTTGTGGAGCTCTTAACCAGAGATGCAGCCTCTGAGGATTTCACAATAAAAGTGAACCTCAGTAAAATAATGTTGGGACAAGTGTTGACAAATGGTACAAACATAAAAAGTTTTTCTTTAATGACTAAAAGGAAGGACTGGATTAAGACAAGGAGAGCACACACAGCAGCACCATATGGTGTTAAAAAAAAACTTCACATTTTAGTCGAGACACCATCAATTTCCTGCAACAATAAAACATTTGTTTGGCCGTATGTCTCTACTCATGTGTTACTCCGGCAAACAATTTCCTCTGAGCTCACAATCCCCCCGGCAGAGATCCACAACAGTTAAATGGATATAAACTCATGTTGAATAGACAAACATGCTGAATTCACATAAATCTAAATCCTAATACAGGCGGAGGTTGCGGAGGTGGAGGGACTTAAACGGCGGCTGCAGCAGAGACGACGCAGTGCTGAGCTGTGGAGTATGCAGGGGAAAAAAATGAATCGAATCTATTTATACGGATCGTTCGGCTATTTGAGTCAGGTCATAGTTATGTACGATTGGAATGAGTTTAAAGCAACCTCTGTGCCGGGACGCTCCGTGGATGACTGCACTAAAATACACGGCTGGCAATTCGAGGCGAGAAGTCGCAGCTGCAAGCCAATGGGATTTTAGTGTTAACCCGACCTTTAACCTTTACATCATTATTGTGTTTATTACCATGCATTGCACTCATGAAAATATCTTGGAAGACCATTTGCCTCAAGCTTTCCTCACACCGGTGGTTCCCTTTAAAGTGGCACAATCTACTTGCAGTTCCTCATCCCAGGTTCCAAGGTGAGAAGAGTTTTATTTTAATAGTTTTTTGTCGCTTGAAAATTATAGAAGATTTCAGAATGTGAAAGTAAAGATTAGAGAAAAGTCAGAACAAATAAGCATGATTTCTATTGTTTTGCCCTTATTTCCTGTTTTTTTAAAAAAAAAAAAAACATCTTGTGTGTGATTTACTGCATCTTGTGACAGAGCAGTGCGTCACAACCTTTATTCAACTTGTGACTGTTTGAAATCAAGCAATAGTCGTGACCCCTTGTGACAGCTGGTATATGACTGTAAACATCTGACTGTGAACTGTGGAAGCTGCATCAGGTTAAGATGCAGTATTTCACGAGAGAAATAAAAAAAATAAACCTAAATTGCGTAGCATATTTTTTTTCTTTCCTTTTTCAGTCTTGCAATGCAACAAAAGTCCGTGGGTCCCTCTCCGGTTTAGCGCTGCAGGACAAACTTAAGACGGCCATTAAACTTGAATCCTTCTCTTTTTCTTAGGATACTTTTGTAAAATTGCCCAACACAGTGAAACGATCAAGAATCTCCTCCCTCTCGCTCCCACTGGTGTTCAGGCTCTGCTACAACAGACCTTCATTTATCATCATCAGCGTAAACCCGAGGGACCTCCGCCCCCCTCAAGCAAAGCTGTGTCCCGCGCATCTTCCTCCAACCGCTCTCCTCCTTGTTACCCTCCTCGCCGTCTACCCTCAAACACTGACGACGCCGCAGTCCTCTGTGACAAAAACTCTCTGACAGCCTACCAGCAGTCCATTTCTTACTTCACCTTTTGGTGTGACACAAACTTCCCAAGAGCTTAATTGCTCTGAGACAAGTGAACTTTTCATCAGGCTCCTCCGCCACGTCTGACAGATCCCACTCATCAGCTGTCGTCAGCCGTCATTAACAGAGAGACGGAGGAGCCGCCGGAGGCTCTAAAACATCTCGTATCACGCCGGCTGATGACTTTGGCTTTTACCATTGTTCTCTGCCAGCATCTATAGGCAACACCCTCACACACTGTCAGCAAAGAGATGAGCTACATGCTGTCCTAATGTATATACTGTATGTTATAGATGCAAACTGTGGTCTGCTCTCGTGGGGTTTGATTTACCTCCTGTCAACTCTCATCTGTCCACAATCAAATAAAGGCAAAGAAAATACCTCAACATACTCTGAATGAGCTAAAACAAGAACAATAAGGAAAGTGAGGACTAAATAAATGGAAACATTCTAATAATAACAGCAATAATCTTCATGTTAACACTTTAAGTGGCGCAATTTAAATCTTAATGATTAACAAATAAAAAGGCAAATAAATGAGACAGGAGACTCAAACATTTCCATTTATCATCGTGTGTTTTTGATTATGATTTAAAAGGTGGTACACGGTCGCAACTGTGCAAGCAAGAGAGAGGCAGGGCTGCAGCAGTGCAATGATGTTTTTGTTTTTACACAAATTCAAAAGTAAAAAGACTTACGGGATGTTGAGGCAGGCAAGTGTCGAAAGCAGAAGGTAGCCCAAACTGGTAAACAGTCCAAAGGGGAGCAGGCAAGAATCCAAAATACAGCTGAGCAAAATATCCCAAAACAAAAGGAAGACACAAGGACTAAACTCCAGAATAAACACTAGGAAATCTGTTTGAATGCTTGACACATGGTAGAAAGAGGAACTGACCCAGAGTGAAGGAAACACACACTAAAAAGACCAGAGAGAGGAGGATAACGAGGGACAGGTGCAACCAATCAGAGACGAACAAACAGGTGGGAAACAAACAAGTGCAGGAAGTAAAGTGAACCAGCACAACTCTTTCAATATAAAACAGGAAATAACTCAACTAAGACCCAAAAATGTATCTGACTTTGGACAAAAATTGAGACTGTATGCAAGTTACAAGATATAATAAGAAATGAGAAAACAAGACGCAGCAAACAACCATCTGCATCCAACTAAATATAACAAACCAGTAACACACACAGCATCTCACAGACAAACCAGAGACAGAACGGTTCTCGAAAAAGGTTTTATTCACTTTTATTTAATCTTCTTGTGAGGAGTTACTATACTGACCAAAACCCCAAAGGTAGGAGCTTTCAGAAGAGGCTTACAGGAAAGTCTGTCCAGAGTATCATCACACCTCTGCATCCTTCTAGTTTATAGTTGTTTTCCGTGTTAAAATAGATTTTTCCATTACTGACTGATCTCTCCATTGCGGCCACTATCACACTCTGTTGTCGTCATTGAGCAATACACTGAAGTCCAGTTGGTGGAAAGTCAAACGCAGTGTTATGTAAGCACTGAGGCTGCGTTCAAAACATCCATTCTGAGGAACAGTCGCAGTGCAGCTGGAGGTCAAGCTCATTTTACAGGCTCGGCTATGAAAACGTAACTTAGCAAACTTTCATTTCCTGCAAGCAACACAAGGTGACCCAGTCTAACAGGCTGCTTTTGTAATGTCTCTTTGCAAATGCATCACAAATAAAGAAACCATCAGAAGAGTGATTGATGAATGAAAGGACGCTTTGCTGCCTTTTCATCTTTACTAGTTAATGTCAGCCAGTTATGAAATAAACCAAATGCATCACATGCATTAGTTGACAGCTTTGACCATTTGTTTTTAATTGAGTCCCTTGCAAACACTTAAGTGATAATTGGATCTTTAAAAAATGTATATAATTTCAACCAGATTATGCAAACTACGAATATTCTGTTTTCTCACTTGGAGAAAAAAAGTGCGCTCCGGCAGCACCACACCTACAGACATGACCGCAAAAACACTTTATCGCCCTCCATTTTCATAGACGTCAGAATTGCCAGGAAGGTCCCGTCTATGGATTTAAAGTTGCTCTCTGGCTTGTACTCGGCTTATCTCTCTCTGAGATATGCTCAGACAAAGTCAAATACTTTCAGTACAGAGAAGAAAAATGACAGTAATCCGAGAAAAAAAAAAAGAATTTAAGAGCCAGAACATGCTGATGATTTAAGTCGAGTTAAAGACTTGACTGGGACGACAGGTAGATAAAAGATGATGTGTTTCGTATCAGCCTGAGCAGATTAGTATAGATAATACACTGTTCTGGAAAATAACTTTTTATCAAATCTTTCATAACCACGAGAATTTCACTTCGGCCTAAATGTAATATCTGAACACGTGTGGGAAGCTGTTAACAGGAAGATAACTGGTACCACCATAACCTCTGTGGTAACCTTCAAGATGATCCATGACTCCTACAACACTGTACTGTGTTATCACATCTGTTCCCATACAGGTGCCGTAATCACCATTTTCTCTTCAGTATTGACTTTTGTAGATTTAATTTTCAGTCCCAGTTCCAGTCATCTAACTTTAAACCAGTCCAGCCAACAAACAGTCCCGTGAGCAAATGAGTAATGGTCCTTATTTTATTTTAAATTCTGCTCTCACACACACAAGTTTAACTTGAATACACCAATTACATTCAAGTCTATAGGATTTAAATATTTAAAAAGGTTATGCACACATGTCTTCAAACACCTTAGCCAGAACAGTGTATTGACCTTCATTCATTTCCTGGAGAACCATGCTGACCTCAACCAATCCTGAATCCAATCACTGACCTTTCAATCCTGAAAACTGATCCTAACCCACCAAAAAGTAAAAAACAAGCTCTAAATCTGAAATTCAAAAAGTCTTTATACTTAATATAATAGGCCATTTGTTTGAGCCTTCCAAAGTTATCTGGATGCCTGTTAGATTGGTTTTCTGATTTGCCACATCTATGCTTAAATTTGGTTTGGACAACTCAAAAAACTCTTTGGTTGAATCTGCTCTAGTCAATATTTTTAAATTAAAATGAGCCTGTGTGATGTGAAAGATGTTGCCTGTAGTGTCAATATATTGTGTTTGTACTGTTTTCTATTGAGTATATGTCAAAAAAGGATTAACACATGATCACATACTGTTTTATGTAAGTTGTTCACAGCGTCTCATGCAGATGTAAAGTTGGGGAAAGATCAAGGTCATGGGTGAAAGAAACGATCGGGGACAGGACGAGGACATCGGTTTGACACTAAGAGGATTTGCAGTTTAACAATAACATGTTGCTTCCACCTTTGCATCTGAAAGAGGACAATTATTAACACAAGCACACGACATGAGGACGCTCGTAAGGGAGGTAACATTAAAGCTGGTTCGAGCATTTGAACAAAAGGCCGATGCTGCTGTTTCTAAAACGCACTTGTTAATCTTAAAGCTGTGTCTTCACATAATGCGACTGTGGAAACAGATCCTCGTCCCCACAAGGTAAGTGCACAGGTAAACTCACACACTTACACACACGCCTCAGGGTCGTGCCCCCAGCAGACGTGTTCCTGTGCGTCCTCAGGCCCGGGGATCCAGCAGACAGCCGGCCTCCCTGCGTCTCTGTGAAGTCAGCACTTTAGTGTCAGATCAAATAATTGGATTCCCATTTGTCAGCAGAATACATGTGCACCCCCTCGCTCAGCACATCCCAGCGAGACTGAGGAGGGGGTGAAGGGAGGGAGGGGGCGTTATTAATTCTTTTAGCTATTTTGTGATTTGCCAAACAGGGAGATGTTATCACTGGAAGATTTTTTTTTTTTTTCACAGCTACTTTTCGAGCAGAGTTTTAAAAAACGGTATCGCAACAGCAGGTTTGAAGACACTTTCAAAGAAGACCCCTGCGGTGCTGTCGCAGATTTTCAGGGTGTCACCGAGACACTGACAGCGGTCTAGTTTCAGCTGAAGCAGGCAGAGGCAGCCGTTAAAAGCCTCCATGCAATAAATCATTACTTTGCTTTTTCCTTAGGGAGCAAAAAATAATAATTCAATATTGAAAATCTGAAAATTTAAATGAGTCAGTGATCCCTTAAGGCTAAAGGGGAGACTGTAGATTAATGTGATATAGATACCGTGAAGACACATGACGAGTGGGAAAACTGCGTCTGATCGCCGTGCATAACTGGTAATAGCTCAATTAAAGCGTTCACATTGTTCACACTAACCTGAAATCCACAATAACCCAGGTTTACATGGTTTGTTTGTTTGATGGCTACAGGGAAAATTTCCACACATCAGAATAAGAGAAATAGAAGGACTTCAGTGTTTATTAGTTTCCATGTTTTTTTTTCCATGCAACAGTTTTTTGGTAAAGAAACACAGATTGCATCTAATTTGCTCCGTGACCTCAACAAATCAAAATATTAAATCTAATGTGGAAATTCTACAGTCAATGCAAAAGCAATTTAACTTTGCACATTTGCTTGTTATAAGTGAATTATTCTGGTCGCTTTGCTTCCTTTCACTCTTTCTCTGGTGACCTTCTTGAAATCGTGGCTGTTGAAAGAAGCAGCTTAAGGCAATTCTCCATCAGTTCAGCAGGCAGCAGCAGGTGAAACACTGGACCAAAAGTTCAATCAATTTGACCTCTGACCCCGTGTGTCAAAATGTCCCCAGTGACCTCAGAGGGAGGGATGTGAGTGGGAGATGGAGATGAAGAAATTCAGGCTTGAATATGGTAGAAATGTCGCCACATATTTTACCTGGCTCTTGTAAAAACAGTGATAAAAAGGAGATGGTAATGATCATATGGGGGTGTCAGGTTTGTAGATTCATCTGAGCCTAAACAACTTTTACCATCTCATTCACAAGAGCGACATTTTTCCTCTATGTATATCATTTCATCCTCTCATTAGTTCTTATAATTCTGTCCGCACTCATCTAAATTACGACTTATCTTCAGGCAGCAAAAACATAAATATAATAAATCTGCAAATCCGAGATACGGACGTTACCTCTGTTCCATAAAAATGATTTATTAAAATGTATTTGTCCACAACTCTTTCTTCTTCTTACTCCTCATAATCTCGCTCATAAATAAACTCTCAGATATGGTTTTCAATCCAGATTCCCTCAAATTCACAACCACAGTTTAGTTCAGCACAAAGGCCCCAAGATATGGAAATTTTGACCAGTTATGGAGATTTTGTTGAACCAATTTTCAATTCAGTCCGGAGCGAAATATCTCAACAACAGCTGTTTTGGACGGACGCCAGAAAATTTGCCCAACGTGCCTTCTGTGCATTAAAGCGCAGCTTCCACCGATGAAAGTTGAGCCAAAATCGACATCGCGGAGCTGTGTGGTTAACTTTAATTTATGGAACATGGCCTTTCCTCTAATGGCACCCTCAAGCCAAAATACAGATATTTCTTGCCCCACTAGTGGTAACGATTAAAAATCCAATTTTTCACCCACATAACAATTTTGTTTCTGGTGTGTAATGAGCATTGCAGCCTCATGGGACCACTAACAAGGCAGGAGACTATTGGTCTTGTTTTTTTTTTTCTCCACTACTTTTGCTTTGATTGCTACATTTTAAGGTCTGCTTACTTTTGTTTACCTTCATCTGCATATGTGTGTGTGTGTGTGTGTGTGTGTGTGTCTGTGTGCACAGGTATTGATGTGATAAGTTTTGGCACAATTAGGGATCTGGTATTTCAACCTCATGTTAACTTCCCTCATCCTTTCTCCCGCATGTATTTCCAGTCGGTTTTAGATGTGCAAATAAACCAAACCAAGCATGTTCTCTACGTACTTAAAACCGAGCAGGGTTTGGTTTTATAGAGGAGCTGCTGCAGGGTTCAAACGCTTCACTGTGTGATTAGCATTATATGTGAATGATCATTTTTCATGTGCACAGAAAAAAAAACATTGAAATATGGTGATGGGGATTAGAGGAGGCACTTTATTTGGAGCAAAATTGTAGCCTTATGGCAACATTGCATGAATATTGACTATGTAACCAAATTCTGTTTTACTCTAATTTGCTTTTTCTCATAAATATAGTTCTTGATATATTTTTGAGCAGAGCTATAATTTATTATAAAAGAGCAGCTCTCTAAAATATGCCGTCTTACCATAGAACTCTTATCTGTGTTTCTTATCTCGACTTGAAATAACACTCTGAAGAAATGGGAACGCAAATTGCTGTAACGTTAATATTATATTTAAAAAACATTGAAATTACAAGTGATAGAAAAACTTTAATGTCTCCAAAGCTTTGAAATTGCATCATATTCTATTACAGTGAATGAAGACACCAACTTTGCTGAAGTCCAGCTTGTGTTTATAGTGTTTCAAATGTATGTCTGATAAGTATTTGATGCTGGATTTATAAAGAAAAAGCAGATTCTTGTGATGCAGGCGACAGAAGAAAACTGGATAGTAAAATTCTAAATGTGAACGTGGAAATTTTTCCAACATAAATCTCATAAGCTCCAGAAGAAATATGGGTTTGTTGCCTGCTGATGTCAGAGAGGCGGGGAGACGAGGAAGCCCACTCACTTTAGATTATGTGTAAGAAATGAGGATGGACGCGGCTGCATGTCCGAGCCTGCAGGTACTTACAATGAAAGATGACCCGTCAGGTCGTCAGGACGTTTCCGCTGTGTTGTGTCAGTGAAAGTGCAGGTTTGAGAGATGTGATTAGCCGTCTCACAACAAAGTGACTGGAGCGCTGGACGCGTCATTTAGCAGGTGTTCGGGCCTTTTGTGGCCTGAGAGTTCGGACAGATCGACTAAAAGGCACAATGAGAAAACCTGAGGCTGGATGGCAGGATGGCTTCGGTGATGTTGGGGGACGATCGCTGCATTTTGTGCTTCTTCAGCTGATGATCTCTGTAAGTTTCTAAAAAAAAAAAAAAAGAAGAGGGAGTTTTCATCCAGCAACAGCTTCCTTCTTTTTCACTCTTGCCATTTTCACTGACTTTCAAATTCTCTAACAATTCCTTCAAGAAATATTTGTTAAAGTAATAGTTGGCCAATTTGTTAAAAACACTTTGAGAGAGAGTTTGATGACAATACTGATGCACATCCAGGTCTGAATGTGTATCTAGAGTCAAGGTGGGTCTGTCCAAAGGTAATAAGCTCACTGATTGTACGTTTAATTCAAAATATAACAGAAATGTAAAAACAACAATTTGTGGCTTTACAGTTTTACATAAGTCTGTATCTCTATGGCAGTGACTTCCTGAGCTTTAGAGGTGCTAATAGGCCGATTATTAACCCCCCCGCTGCTGCAGGATTCATGATAAACTCAACAAACCTCCGGCTGGTTCTAGCTCAGTGTTGACCAAGATCATGAAAGTCTGTAACTGCAAAAATGTATGGAAATGAATAGTCAATAAATAAGTGAGGATAAATAAGGATTATGCAAATCTAACTCTAAATTATGTCAATAATTGTATGAATTCATGTATAATTCATTCATTGCCTTTCTCACAATATACCCATGATGAGATATAAAGATGCTAAACCGATCATCACATGTTGAGAAAATGGCTCAGTTTGAGAGGTTAAACTGGATTTTTCCCTTTTCGTGTCTCTCCGAGGACTAATATGTCGCCGGACGTGTGAGGACAATCACAGCACTCTGATCAGTTTCTCGAAGGCGCGCCCATAAGGTCAGAACCTGTGGTTAGAAATTCATGAGACTATCAAGCTTGTTGTTGGTCAAGAAACCCCATTTACACCTTGGTGATATGTGCGATGTGCAGTAGCCTGAGGGCCTCCTTGTGCCTCGAGTGCTCTGAAAATCTATATTACATGAAGTGAAAAAAGACTGTAAATCTGGTGTAAAGTTCATGCAAAGTGTAAAAAGAGATATTAATCTACGTTGCAAATATACATACAACATGAATTGAATGATCTAAAACTGTTATTCAGTGTTGCCCAATAATACATTAAGCTTTAATTTTGTTTTATTTGATATATAAAGCAGATTTTTTTTTCTAATTTTCTCATAAAGCTGCTTGTGTTGCATGCATTCAACGTTTGCACTGAATAATGTAGAAGCAGTAGAAACATACACAGTTGGCTGCTGTCGAAGAAGCAGAAATATATTTGTTATCACAGATATTATCAATTTTATACAAGTTTTTTACATTTAAATCTGGCATCTATCTTGTCACTAGAACATCCCTGATTCAGCGCTGACAGATTAAAAACACACCTCGCTGTCGTTCTCCACGTTCTGTCGATACAGGTGATGCAGAGTGTTAGCGAGCACAAAGTGTAAATTATGCTCATGCATGGTCGCCTCCGCGCTCTGTACTCCAAATCCATACCAGTCAGGCCAAATGAAGCAAAATGAATTCCATGATGAAATATAAATGTTCATTAACCAGTTATGAATCATTCACTAATGGCGGCTGGATAAAACACAAGACCTGCGCGCTGCCTGGTGTCCCGGCTCAGTCTCCCACCCTCGCTACTTTGTCTGCGAGTCTCCCGGGATCCCGCAGAACTCATCTATCTGTAAGGAGCGAGAACAAGGTTTTTGATTTTATTTTTGGCGTGTATAAATTATTCAGAGTGCATCCCCCTACATTTATCTCCGATGGAGCCTGGCTGTTCAGTCGGTGTCGAACTCTCTCCATCTAACTCTTACTCCATCTGTCTTTCTCCTGCTCGGTCGCTCCGTCTCGCAACCCCCCCACTCCTGCTTTCAAACACACACACACACACACACAGAGCGGATAAGATCTGTCTTTACCTCATCTCAGAGGGGCCTTGGCAGGCACTCTCAGGAATATTGATCATGACACCCTTGTGTGGCAGGCCTTCTCTGCAGCTGCGGCACACAGCAGATAGAGCAGGAACTCTTTCGGGACGGCTAGACTGGGATTTTAGCTGCATGTTATGAGGTCTGAGTGAGCTCGTCGGCCCACAAGGCACAGCAGGAAAAGGCTTTACATGGAGGTACCAACACACTGTGGGGCTCTCTGGGGCTTGGATTCGTCGTGGAGACTCTGAATAGTGTCACTGCATTATTAATCTTGAAGGAGGCTGAGGCTTACTTTCTGTCTTGTCCTACCCCACAGGCTAGACAAACCATTCTTGGCTCCCTCAGACCAGCTGGGAAAAACCTGTCAGGGAACGAACAGGCCTCTACGTCTCCGCACTAACTGCTGCCGAGGTGCTTTTGAGCAACAAATTTGACACCGAATTGCCCAAGTGAAGCCACTCAGCATCCACCAGCGGAGCAGTGTGGTCGCACCGGACAGCTCCCAGGTGGGAATCCAGTGTATATAAGGAGTGAGGCTATGAAATAGAGCGGAGCTAAAAAAGTACGAGCGTGCAAAAGAACACGCACGCTCAGCAAAAAACGTTCCCCGGATGAACGAAGGCTCGACTGAGTTCATCCCGTGACAATCTGAAGACACAGCTCTGCACATTACTGCTCTGCATCTCATTACTCAAGTTGAACTTTCACATTGCATTTCGCAATCTGGGTTACGGTATATTTATGTCGATCTGCAAAAGACAATAAATATGCATCGTCCTGGTTTTGAAGAAGCATGACACAAGCAGAAAATTGTAATATGAGGCCTCACCTGCAGGCGAGTCGGTCAAACACAGGACATCCCAACATTTCCAAAAATAACAAATGTAGTTTGAATTTTGGAGACACGTATCTGAAAAACATCTCATAGAGTAACTTAAATGAGGAGCTGGAACAAGTCGACACACATTATATATGATTCTGTCAGTCAGTGTACAGTAGAGTGGTTTTTACAACCTTAAAGCTACTTAAAGGGAGAAAGTGGAATGTTAAGGGAATAAAGTGTCACTTAATTTAAATGACAAAAAAATAAAAAATCTCACTTACCAGCAGGGGTATCCAACCAGCCATGGAGCTTGCTGTCAAGTGTTTTCCTCTGGGCTGTGTCTTCAGTAGAAAGTAGTTTCAGTGAAGACTGTTCACAGTATATGGATTATTCAGGCACACAGGGCCCCATGCAAGAACATTTTCTTATTGTTATCCTCTTTTTTTTCTGTGAGGTTTGCTTGCGCTCGCAAAACCCTCTTCACAGCACAAAACAAATCACCTGTTTCAGCTTGATGAATGCCACCTGTTCACGAGAGGATTCGCTCATTAGCCTAATCAGCTGCTCCCCAAATCGCTGTATAAAGCTACCTGTTCCGCTCCGTTTGTGGGTTTCATTCACATTCATCTCCTAAGAGTTAAAAGAAGAAGTTCACACAGCGGAGCTTGAAGTGCTACTATCAGGAATCAGGAGATGAAAAAACAAATTTAGCGCCGTCAGTTGTGATATTTGGGAAACGAAAGATGAAAATATTACAAAAGCTGTCAACGCTGTCATTGAAGAGCTGTGTGGTGACAGAGATAAAGAAGCGACGGTTTGACATTAAGTCAGATGCCAAAAGCGTCTTGCTAAAGCAAAGTGGTCCATAAGTGAAAAGGGACGTGGTCAAGGGGACGTGACCGTCCTCAGTTTTCTGGGCTTGCATGAAAGCTGAGGCAGCTGCTGGAGACGTTTCCGAGCCAGTATTGATCATTGTTGTAGCTGTGATGCCAAAACACACACGCCAATGCAAACTCTGAACCCTGCTGTCGAAAGCCGAGCAAACTGGCAAACCACAACGTATGTCAATCTGATGTGAACAGAATGCAAGTGTAATAACTGACTGGGCGACTATTTCAATGTTCAACAGGATCCTGGGTCTGAGCTTCTGATGGTGAATTAGTTCAAGTTAACAGATTTAACAAAATTCATGAGCGAGCACAAACAGCGCACTGTGAACTACTTTACTTAAAGAGCTACAATATTTCACAGAAACAATTTGAATTATTCAAATATTCAATCAATAAACCGTATGAGTGAAACAAAGTTATAACAAACATAAATTTATTTTTGCAACTGAACGGGTTTAAGCATAAAGAGGCTCGAGTTTTTTCTCCTTAATGCGTTGGTGCACAAAAACACAGTATATCCTCTCTTGGTGGATGGTGGATGTACACAAGTATAACATTAAGTTTTATTTTATTTTAGAAGATTAAGTAATACAAGAAATTGGTGAACGCCACAAGTTGTGGTAAATCACTCGCTGGTGCAACTTAAGAACGAATCTGTTCATGTGAGTGTTTTCTCGCACGAGGCCCTGAATTTGTTACTGGTGTCAACAATCACAATTGCATTTATCACCATTGTGTCAAGGTGGGAAAGAAACCAGGGCAGAGAAAAGCCAAACTATCAGTACGTCTACATCCCACTGGAGGTTTTGTGAGTGTGAAACTATGCTTTTCATAATTTGGCTGAACCGTCCCTTTGAAGAGCTGTGAGTGAAAAGGTTTTTTTGCGGCATGCCGTTTGTTACACTCACACTCATTACCGAAGCTCCGCTGCGTGCCCCTTCGGCTGGGTGACATTCGAATGATGTCATATTGCACGGAAACCGACAGCGTCAGGATCAGCCTCTCGGTGAGTAACCTGTGATTAGCCGGGGAGCTTGTTTGCTTTGGGGTATTGCATATGTTATGGATGTTAAGTAAATTGGCAAACATCTGGGATGATGTGAATAACCTGAATTTTCCACTAAACTTGGGGAATGAAATAACCCCCGCTGTGCAACTGATGAACAGCGTGCTCAGGCATCCTAATAAATACTCGCTCATAATTTCAACTCGCTCTCACGCTGGGAGAGGGCGACAGGGGCGGCTGGCGAGGTCTCACCGCTTTGAATGGGGGCATGAGAATAAAAACACAGCGAACGCCGTGTGTGAGTGGTGGGTTAATTCGCTGTCTGTGCTCCCAATTCAAAACGCAAACTGAAGCTGCTGTTAATAAAGTAATATCACTTAATGCTTCATTAATTGATTGAGCTTTTTATTTTTTTCACATTTAGATTTACGAGGAACCACAATTGCTGAAATGTGATTTGACCCGAGCTGCAATGATGTCGAGAGTGAAATTACGCAACAGTGAGAATAAAACAGAAAGTCGCCGTAGGTTCTATCAAAGTCCACAAAGGAAGCAAAAATGCCTGTTGGTCTCAAAAACCAAAGTGAGACACGAGTCAATGCACAATCTGCAGGGCCAACAACAGACAACTGGAGGGATCAGGCCGGTGGGATGAAAGACAGGCATAAAATAAAGCAATATGAGATTTTTCCAGGTCATCAAAAAAGAAAAAAAGGCAGAACATTTTACGAGAGCTCATCCATGCGTTAACGTGCAGATGCATTCAGCCCAGTGGACGCTCGCGTCCGTCCACACAAACGCTCCCGGTCCGCAGCCGAGATGGCGGAGGCTCGGATCGCACAGAAGCAGGTAAGTGTCGGGTCAAGGGCGAGGCCGTCATCACAGGGAGACTGCAGCTCGAGGCAGTAATCTAACAGCATGTCTAATCGAAGCTTCAGACTCCATGACTTCACCCATCTGCATGGGGGGAGAGAGAGAGAGAGAGAAAAAAAATAAATCCACTTGGAATTATAAAACCTTCACCGGGCCCGAGCTTCAAAAGCCAGAAGTACATGCTCGTGTCTTACAGGAGCAACATTCCTCGCAAACCGACTTTAGAGGGACGGAGAGGCCGGAGACGAGAGAGAATACTGCGCTTTAAAAGATAACAAAACACGCTCAGATATCGGCTTTTTAGTTATCTCCCAGAATCAAAGAGTTCTGGCCTGTAAATAGCTGAAAGCACTCTCCTTTAATCCTCCCAAAAAGAGAAACAAAACTAAATGATGGAGAAAATATCCTCTGTAGAATTACTCTGATGACTAACATGGATGGGAACATTAGGGCTTATTCATAATAAGGCTTACAGGTAATACCTTTCATCTAAAGCTCCTTTAAACACCTGCTTCCTTTAAAATTAACTGGATAATTATGGGGTGATGTCAGACACATGTGCTTGAATTAACATACGATTAAACTATGCATAATCAAACTGACATTGAAACCTTTTTTTTTTTTTTTTTGGAATTCAGGCCAGTTAAGATTTTTTTTTTTTTTTTTGAGGGGGGGGGTCTATTAAAAAAGCCTGACAGTGAATTTATCATAGCTGGAGAAATTAATGAATAAGTCTTCAGCTGGTTGGGTGCCAACTGGCAAAAGTGGCTACTTTTCCACTGAAATGCCACAAGCACAGTCCATCACTCCCCTGGTGTTAATGGAAGACACATTTTTTTTTTAGAGCACTTCAATTATCATGCTCCATGCTGTGCAGTTTGGATTTTGCTTTTCTGCATTATTCGTTCGAGACAGAGACAAATTTACAGTAGATGCGAGGAGAGGCGGCCAGAATAAGCACAGGCAGGAGGGACACGCTCGTCCGGCTGCTGCCGGGAATGGAACTGGGATCTGTTAGTCATGTTGGTGGTTTTACAGGTGGTCAGTCGGTTGGTCGGTCAGTTGGTCGGTCAGTTGGTTGGTCGGCCCAACACTTTGGTCCATGCTGAAATATTCTAACAGCTATTGGAAGGATTGTAATGGATGACTGGCTTTGGCAAGGTCGACATTTTCCGTTTTCAATGAAACATCTCGATATCGATTGCCACAAAACTGGATGCAAATATTCATGGTCCCCACAGGATGAACCCTAACGACTTCTTAGAGGACGTCTCCAAGAACCTGAAGCAGCTGACACAGCGCTTCTACACATATATCGACCTGGATCTTAAATACGTTTCAATTATCCAATAAATTATCGAGACATTTACTGAATGGGTTGGGAAAAAAAATTTGGTTCAGACATTCTTCCAGTCGATGAATCCTAATGACTTTGGTTTAAATGTCTTGATGGAGCTGAGCTTTTCCTCTTTTATTCTGTCTTTTTTAAAATTCTTTTAAAATTCTTTTTCACAGGCTTTTTCATTTCAAATCATCCTTGTCATCCTGTCTATAGTGTACATACTGTTTTCATTTTCATATTCTCATATTTCATATTCCTTCGTTAACTTATTAATACAGTCTAGCCTGGTTTACACCGTCTATACTTGTATATTTCTTGTCTATACTTTTATTATAGTTAAAGTGTTAAGAATTTCTACTGTAGTTAAATTGTTGATACTTTTTTATACTTCTCTTGTTTATATTGTTTTCCCTGTTGTGGGACTAATAAAGGAATATCTTATCTTATCTTATCTTAAGATATTGGATAGATCAACTTGTACAATACTTTGACCAACAAACCTCCAAACAGAGCAGCTGGCACGACTGTAAACTCTTTGCCTTGTCACTCAATGAGTTTCTGACCACTAAGCTGCCCTGGCACCAAACCAGCCCGAGTGCAGGGGTCAAACAGATTTCAGCGAGGCCTTTCAATTCTTCTGATTTACTACTCGCAGTGATGACGGCATATTCCTCACCCCCAGCTCTGCCAACGGCACCGTGCACTCAGGACTTGGGCCATAATCTGCCATCAGGAGGAACGTATTAACCTGTGCAATCCAGCTAATTGCACAGACGCTCTTCGCTTGTGCTTAGTCATCAGGTTTCGATGGAACAAAGGCTAAAGAGAGCGAGCGAAGACGGAGGACTGAGAGGTGGAAGATAGAGTAAAGAGAGAGATGGACGTAACGAAGAAAGAAACGGACAGAGAGAACGAGAGCCCGCTCTTCTCTCGGCGTATGTCCAGACACAAGAGAACTTTGTGTCCTCTCGCCGCTGCCGAGGCTATTCTGCTGTCACACAATGACACCATAATTACAGAGCGGCGACCAAAGGAAGACAGCCACTGCCCACTTAGCCTCCACAGAGGGAAAATCAGCAAGCAGGAGCAATTACACAACTCCTGCTCCACGTCTGCATTCAGCCGTCTCTGTCTTTACATCCAATCTCCTCTGGATCTCCAGCGTGTTTTCCTTAAGATAACAGGCATTTTTCTTCCATGCCCTAAAGATAGCGGATATTTCCTCACATATGCACATCCAAGAAGGATGAAGTAATCCCCTTCCCCCTGCTGGAGGCTGCCAAATACGTTACGGCATTAAGATTTAATCACCGGTCTATAGACACGCCAAAGCCTTCTGAGCAATCAGTAGGAATAATATTTCTGTCATTGTCGTTGCCCCGCTCTGAAATAGAAAGCCCTTAACAATATATATAACGCTCTTTTTTTTTTTTTTTCTGTCGAGGAATGATAACATCTACAGAGCTTTTATTGGTGCACCTATGTGATTAGTGTTTGGCACCGCGTGTGAATGGTTGATGTACGGCAGCCCCGGGCGATTATTATCCCCACCGCATTCATCTCACCGAGACCATTGATTTGCAATTAGTCCAGGGGTGATGTTACACAATCAGGTCTCTCTTCTACAACCAGGTACAGTATCTTTTGTGTGCTGCGCACAGCTATTGTTGTCGAGTCCCACTGTGTCGCCCCGGGCTCTAAGTCAGCGTGGATAAAGTATTCAGCGAGCGTGGTGTTGTCGACTTCTGCTGTGATCCTCTGAATAGCTGTGTATGTGTAAGTATGCAGGCGGAGCGGCGGCGTGCGTCTCCTCCATCTCCCGTTCCTCCCCTTTGGAGAGGGACGCAGGCGGTTTTATCAAACCCTGACCGGGAAGACAGATGGCTTTGAATAGGGGAGCCTAATGTAAAAGTGTGTGGAGTATGGCGGAGTGGGAGATAAGCAGCAGCCGGCCATTTCTCTCTGGCTGTGTTGAGGTACTGGGCCTTAAATCACCTGTTATCTCCTGCAGCCTCAGCCAGACGCTAATGGTCATCACAGCGGGCTGAACCCCGCAGGCAGCAGCAGGGGGGGGAGGCGGGAGCTGCGGAGCATCCTCTCCACCGCCGCTGCAGCATGGACACACAGAGGGATAGTGGATGTTTCAGCAGCAACATTAGTCTTTGTGCCGCACTTCCCATCGACACCAAGCCCATTAGGCTACTGTAAAGCGTGACATCACTATCCGGCAGACTTACACTATCAATGACTCTATTTTAAAGGAATAAGGAACAAGCGCAACCTCAATTCCAAAAAAGTTGGATGCTGTGTAAAACAGTAAAACAAACAGAATTCATTCATGTACAAACTGTGTTTCCTGACAACAGTTTTATAAAGTGTCCTGAGCTCATGTATTAATCTCCTTTATCCAATCATGTGTTCACAAAGTGTTGAACCTCTCTCCATCCTCTCTTGTGAACGACTGAGTCTGGATGAACCTTTCATACCCAATCATGATACTCTCACCTGTTACCAATCAACCTGTTTACCTGTGGACTGATCCAAACAGGTGTTTTTGCATCAGTCCACAACTTTCACAGTCTTGTGTTACTCCTGTCCTGACTTGTTTGAAACATGTTGCTGCCATCAGATTCAGAATAAGCAGATATTCACAAAAATCAATGAAGCTGATGAGGTCAAACATTAAATATATTGCCTTTGTACTGTTTTCACTTGAGTATACTTCAAAAATGATGAGCAAATTATCACATTGTGTTTCATTCCCCACTTTTTGGGGAATCGGGGTTGTAATTCCTCAGATCTGGGAAAACAGCAGCATCGTGACAGCGAAGCCCCACAGGGCAAGAAACACAAGACAGTCTGACAAATTGTGAATAAGCCTGGAGTTTAGACAGATTATCTAAACCAGGCGCCAGCAGCGGTGGAGACTAATTAAAGAGAGTAATTGTTCACAACACAAGATAAAGTTAGACGGGGGGTCTCTGGAAGTTTGTTTGCGGGTTCACGCACACGTTCACCAATCATGTGAGTTTTAGTTCAGGTGGGGTCTCGTTTTGTTTATCCTCCAAACACACAATCCTTAATATCGAAGAAAAGAAAAGAGAGAAAAGATGAGTGCATAAGAGAGAGAAGAAATCCTCTGGTCTGTATTTCGACAGACTGGTTAACTTGCAGGCTGATGACGGTAGTTAAAAATCTGCATGTTGTTGTTGGAGGCCTAACAGGGAGCGATGGGGAAGAGCGCAGCACAGACAGACTGCCCCAAGTTCAAGTTAATTACCACAAAAAAAATTAATTGCCCATAATAGCGTATGAAGTTATATAATTAGTATTCAGCTTTTTTTTTTTTTTTCTTTTTCCGCTCCATCATATCATTTCCTAGCAGCCCGGTAGCACATGATCCACGGTCTGGTTCTCGTCCACAGCCCGGGGATTGATAACCTCTTATCTGAACTGCTTTATTTAATCTTAAACGTTCGTGGTAATAATCCCTCATGGCACAGGAGAACCGAGCATGTGCACAACTCCGGTTAAGTACTGTAAACTCTGATGGATGTTTATGCACAGTTTAGGGATTAATTTCAGTTTGCATTAATTTTCTCCTCCAGAATAAGTTTGAACTTGGGGTTTGTTTACAGGCTCTGACAACTTACACTGTTTTCTCACTCAACTTCTTACTATGAGCAGTAGGAACACCTTATTTTCGCCAACAGTTTTTTTTTTTTTTTTTTTTTTTAGAAACATTTGAATCAGATGATGAAGCGAAGATTTCAGAAGCTTTAAAACTTGGATAATTGTGTGACTGCTCAGTCTTGATAATTACCGACGATCAAAACTATGAAATAAGACCTACTGTACATTTTCCAATAAACTCCAATTAACACGTCATCCTGTGCCATCACAACGTTACATTCACTGCCATCATCACCACGTATTCATATGCATCATTGTCACGGTGCTAATAATACACTTCATCAGGCTGGTAATACAAAGCTCTTTGTCTGTTTTACAACAAAAGAAACTACACAGAGTCGAGTGACTGAGCTCTATTATCTGCGCCCTTTATGAAACTGTCAACATCTCCACTGTCTGTACACGCAACTCATGAAACTGTCGTCAAACGTCTTCTGATATTTTCAGACAAAAACCAGCGCACTGCTCAAACAGAAACCAAAGTTTACAGCAATATTAACGAGTTACTTAAAAAGCGTTTTAAGCTTTTATCACCTTGCTTGCTGTATGAGCGAGCACACAAGGATTTTTATGGACTGCTCTTACGTGAATATATGACAGATTCTCATCTTTTCAGTCTTTCAGCAAAAATAATCTAGGCACAATGACAATGACAATATAATACATCTTTGAAAACTTTGTATTCAGAAATAATCAAATTTTAATTTAATATTGTGATTTCTGGCATCCACCTCCAAAAGGAGCAAGATAACACACGAGTCCTTGTTTCTTTCATCAACACAAGTGATGTGGTAGGAAAATGTTTTTGTAGAGTCTGATTTTCCAAATTACAATAAAGTCCTCCGGTGTGTCAGCACCTCATTAGAGATAATGATTTACTGGATTCACAGCAGGGATCACAGTTAAGTACAGTACGTGTGCCAAACAAAACGCCTTTGTTGCTCTGAGTGATGATGTACACCTCGCCGGCTTAAGTTGGCCTTGCTCTGTGCCAAGAATCAGGTTTGTAGTGAGTCAAAATAACAGGTGGGATTAAAAATACAGAGGCAATAAAAGCCAAACTGCGGCCGATTGCCGAGTTGAATTGAGGTGAAGAGGAGAAAGATTGACATCCCGCAGACTTCGCCTCATGAAAAGCTGTCAGGTTCTTGTTGGAGTTCCTCCCCTCAGCTTTGATGTAGGCCAGGTACCGAAGGGCAGACTTCACTTGTTACCGCTGTGCCAACAGAGTACTGATTGGAGCCGGCCAGGACTACAATAATCATTTCCATTTCCTCTCCCTTTTTCATGAGTCAGTCAGAATTAATTCAGCTGCCCTTTACAAGATTAGAAATTCCACAAGGCGATGGCACAGCCACTTATCTCTATATAATATGAATTCCATCAGAGTTACGCTGCCACATTGAAATCTCGGCCCACGTTTTAGCAGCATTAAAGGACAGGTTCGCTATTTCTCAGGTTTGTGTTAAAACAACACTCACACTCGTTTGTACTGTGTCTAACTACTCCTGCATATGTTCAGCTACAGAAGCCGTTCAGATATTAAAATTCAGCTCTTTAAGGGCAAAATTGATATCATTCAGATGTTGTGTAGTTTTTTTCAGCAAATTTTACATTCTAAATCACTATAGGGCTCCCCCCCATCTTTATTCAAGAGCATGGTTTTTCAATTTGAGAGCATGACTTTTGGATTTCACGTTCAGATTTTCTACTGCTTGCTCAAACCTCTGCCCTCGCACTCAGAAATTTGGCAAATTAGTCTGTGGATGTATGAAAAACGACAGCTTTTTTTTACGCCTGGACTTTAGTCTGTTTGTCATCTGCCTTCTTCTGTAACTAGATTGCGTTGAAGCACAATGACCAAAAAATAAACTGAATATCAACTGTAGATTTTTGAAAATGATGACTGACATTAAAAGCTGCAAGAATCTGACCAATCAGAAATGTTTCGGAAAGTACTACTTCCTAAGCAGGGACCTTTAGGGGGGTAAAATAATGTCCCCTGAACTTAATTTGTTCAGGGGACATTGAGTCTGATCCCTGTGGTGGAAATGCAGTATAACAAGTTCCTCCAAAGGTTCCTTATGACTGTACATCCTCAGTCCCATTAAAAAAAAAAATCCAACCTAGGGGTCACTATCCCTTCCTTGCAGCTCAGCGTGGAAACACTGCATACGGAAACAAAAAGAAGGAACTGCATGAACAAAGAACCGATTTTGTTCCCCATCTTCATGACCAGAATGAAGAGGAGGAAACAACCACTAACTCTGTGAACCTGTGTCAGCATTGCTTTCAGTGACACTTGAAAAAAAAAATCTTAGCCTTTAAAGCAAGGCTGTGGGAAAGTCTGACCCGTGCTTTTGGAAATGGATGAGGCCGGTTTCCCTTTCAAGATGCAAGTTTACGTGGGAGGCCCGCAAACGACCTCCCCGCGCTCCGCGACAATTAGACAACAAACGCAGAGAAAGAAACCCGCCTGCTAAAACCCTGACTGCTCTCTATCAGGAGCGGAGTCCAATTAACAGAATAATTAACTGAACCAACGTCTCTCTTAAACGATTGTTACAGGCCACTGTGACAGCAACGAGTGTATTTTAATTAAAGTGCCCTCCAGTTAGCGCGCGCGCTTATAAAGCCCACGAGGGACTCTTTCCCAGTAAAAAGAGATGTTCAATGAACTGCTGTACGCTGCGTGTGCATTGTGAACGCTTTGTCAACATGCGCTAAATTGGTTGCAGATTGTTGTCTGGCAAAGGGGGAAAAAAAAAAAAAAAAGCAATGAAACTTATTACTCTCCCTCGCACGCACCAAAAAGCTCATCTCTGCTACCAGCGCCGCGGCTTTCCTTATGGGTGTCCAATGAAGCATGCAGATCAGCGTTGAAATTAAAGAGGGATCTGTAATGAAACTCCCAGAGCCCCCTCAGTAAAAAAGTAACAAGACAGCACATAAATGAGACGCAGAGAACGAGATTATAAACGATTCAGACATGCAGGAAGTAGGAAGTGGGACGGCAGACAAGAGCAGGAAGTCGTCTCGCGCTTTAATGACTTACCTGCATTGTGGCTCCACTGGGAGAGATGTTTGGTATTTGGGGCAGAAATGTCATGTAGCTGTCACAAGGAATATTCAAATGAAGGATGGTAATGTGTCTGTTGAAGGTACTGATCTCGCTATTCAGTTTGAAATGTAAATCAAAGACAGATTTAAGCGTTTTTTTTTTTTTTTGGTGTGAAATGACTCGAAAATGGATTCACAGTCTCACTGAATGATTTATAAAACAAACTACTGCTACTATTTGAAGGTAGGAGGTAGCTCTAATCCTGGGATGCCAAAATGATATCAATTTTAGAAGCAGGGCCCTCCTTTTTATGAAGATATCAAAAGATGAACTTAAGGTAATGACTTTTACTCTTCAAAAATAGATGGATACCCTTCAGGAAATGAACACTTCAAATATAAAAAAGCCTTGATTTTCAGTTTTGGAATGTGTGCAATGCAGTTGAAGCATGTGCAGCCTGATTGAACGAGCAGGTGTCGCCCGTTTAGAGATGGAGGAGCAGATGGTGAACAGAATCAGACCGAAAAAAAAAAAAAAAAAAAAAAAAAAAAAAGCTGTGTTGGTTTCTCAAGTTTATTCGATCTGTGGTTATCAAAGACAATGCCCAAGAACATAAGTTATGAAATAAAAAGCCTTCATGATGGGGACTCTGAGTTTTGATATGACATAGCATTATCATTTTTAAACATAGGCATATTTTTCATCATTTATTTTAAAACAGCAATGTTAAAAGTAAAAAATAAACAAACAAACAAACAGATGGACAGAAGAGACAGCAGAGATGCCGAAAAAGGACATTATCTCAGTGGAGTGCTTCTTTTGGTGAGCCTCGGGACGGCTCCTGTGTCTGTGGCGTGTGCGTGCACCATGAGTTCACCATTTTCCACATAATCTTACCATTGTTCACTAGAGGTCACCAGCGGAGTGACTGGAGTTCACCATTGTTCCAAGTGCTGGGGGCTGAGGACAATCCCCACTGTCACCGCCAGTCTCCCACCGGCCACACAAACACTATTCAGTCGGGAGGAAAGCCGGAAATAAAAGCACACACTGCTCACCAATAACCAGGCACCAGGTCGTGACATGGCCCCGTAGACTTAAACAGCACACACACACACACACACACACACACACACACACACACACACACACACAGGCACGCTTGATCACACACGCATCCATCCACTCGCTCACTCACTCACTCACTGTACAGTATACAATGCACAAGCCCCATACACACAAAATTAAGACCGTTAAAAATCACGCGATAAAAAGCACAATATGGTATTTTTAAAATTAATTGCACGTGTAGAGACGAGATGGAGGAAGCACAGTGACTGGAGCAGGAGGAGGAGGAGGAGGAGGAGGAAAAGGGAGTGGGGGAGGGGCAGAGGTGAGCATGGCAAGAGGATACAGTACATTCAGTAAACAAAAAAAAAACAGGAGAAACAGGGGAAAAAAAGGCAAGATTAGAATCAAAAACACTGAAAAGAATTAAATAAAAATCAAAACACTTTTTTCCAGTTTGTCATCTTTTTTTTTTTCAGTCATTGATTCGAAGCTAACTCTGGGGTGTGCCAGTCTTACAGTAGAGTCCCTGTCTCGTCTCTGGAGAGCGAGCTCGGTCAGTTGTGTGGATTTTAATTGTTTTCTTGCTTTATTTAAAATCAATGTTCAACGTCTACATCTCTACAGACCCGACGTCAGAGCGTCGGGCGGGGGAGTAGTGGTAGGGTGCAAGTCTTCCATGACCTGACATATGCACAGGCATTTACACAAGTGCACACACACACACACACACACACACGTTCGCGCACACACTCTCACATAAACACACAGAGTGCATTCTCATTCCTATCACCCCTGGGTACAGGCTTTTTCTTTTCTTCTCAGCTTAGCGCACTAAGTACGCCTCTCTCTTCTGTACAAAAACAGCCTCCTTCCCTGGAATCGGAGTCTGCGTGTTTCTCCTCACTCCTTCTCTTCTTTTATTTATTTTTTTCATTTCTTCTTTTACTTCTTTTGAGAGTTGAGCAGTTTGTCTGCCTCGGGGTACATCGGGTACTTCACGGTCTCGATTTTCTCTTTGACCTTGTAGGAAGGGTAGAGGCCAGTGCGGCCCAGTTTGCGGTTGATGCCTTTGGAGTACCCGTCCCAGTGGTTGCCGGCCACGCCGATCACGTCGCCGGGCTCCAGGGGAATGTCCTCGCTGTTGCGTGGCTGGTGGGGGTAGATGGCGATCTGGTTGTGGGCGTTTTGACCTCCAAAGTAGTAGATGTCATCCAGGGAGTAGAAGAAAGAGGAGGCGTCCGGATGCAGCATCTGCATAATCTCATAGGCCACACGGCAGACCTGAGACGGAAACAGAGCCGGGGATTATTTTCATACTCAGATGAATGTGCAATTGAATGTGCACAAACATATTTGTCTTGATAACAAAGCTGTGGAGGCAAGAGAAACATGGCGGTTGAAGGACAAAAGGCCTTCTCACGTTTCATTTCAATCCTGCTAAAAGAGGGATAAAATGTGCTAAGCGACTCATTCCAGTCAGATCCTTGAAGTGGACTAATAAACCCTGAGTGTGAATAGGAATTATGCGGCTCACATATTATTTTTAGGGTTGGCAGGAAGCCCGTTCGCTCTGTGTTACAGATGATCAGAATAATGGATGACAAATGCCATTGTAATGCCACAGCTGTAATAAATGGGCTAATTGTTTCTGCGCTTTGAAACATGTGAGTGAAGACGGGACAATGGGCTTGTTGACAATCACATGATTGTGGTTATCAAAGAAGTTCTGCTTTGCCTTTTGACAAACTGAAAACGTCAGGTAATAACTGTCTTGTCATTTTAGCACAAAAGCTTTTATCAGTTTGACGTAATTTATATTTCTACAAAGCCCTGTTCACAATTCGTAATACAATCCAGCTATTTTTGTTTTTATCTCATTGATTTTTAATTTGCAATTCTTTACAGCTTTCTAACCTGTGCTATTAAAGTAAGTTCCTATTCTTCTTCATTACAAGTAATTAGTTCTTAGCTCTTCTTAATATTACTGTTCATTTAACAAAAAAAAACATCTTTGAGCTTAAAAGTCCATTATTTATCTCTGACATAAAAAATATCTAAACATAATGTCCACTTTCAGCCACATCTGGTGGCCTTCGCAAGCTCGTTTCTCTTTTTTGTTATCATGTGACCTAAGTGTGGAAGTTTGGTCATGTGACAACAGATGGCTGAACTTAATTAATAACAACTGATAACAACTAATCCATCTCCATGATGAAGGACATGAAATGAAGGCTCCACAAAGTTTTTTGTCAAACCAATGATTTAGTTTTAACTGTAAGTTATGTGTATTCAGGAGCATGTTAAGGACATCTAATGAGAATTACTGTGTACAAATAAATCTTTTTAACACATGCCACAAAACAACACTTGCATTTTTTTTACTAAATATCTGAACATTATAATTATATTATTCCATGTCCATGCTTCCTTGTCTTTGACCGAGCGCACATCAAAATTCCAGTCAGCTCTCCGTGTGAGTTTGAACTGCTTTCATCCCAACATCAAATCCATCCCAACCTTCAGCTTCATGTGAAAACACATCAAAACACCACACTGTGCCGTCTCTAACTGTGGACTGAGGAGAGTGGACTGACCTGTGAGGAGAAGGTGCAGACCAGGAAGTCAGTCTGAGACAGGAAGTGGATGTCCAGGATGACTCCTCTCAGTGAGTTCTCGGTGTAGCGGTTGTGAAGGCCTGCCGACCACGAGATGGAGTTATCACTGATGAACTCGTAGTCTGGGTACCTGGAAGGGACAAAAAGGCAGGAGTCAGATAAAGTTGACAGAAGGTAAAAACGAATAGGATTATATACATGTGGATAAAAACATATGCTCACATGCTCATTGGACAGACACACACACACATGCACACACACACACAACTCCTGGACACTGACTTGGTCTTGGCTTCCTGCAGCAGGGAGGGATCGTCAGTCGCCAGGTAAACTCGTTTCTTGTCCACGTGGACGCGTCTGGCCAGATGTTGGAACTGCTCCTCCACATGCAGCATGTACTCCTCGATGGGGTGGAAGGCCGCCTCCGTCCCCACTTTATCCGTCCTCCTCACGTGGACTCTGCAGACAGACAGACAGACAGACAGACAGACAGACAGGGACACAGACAGGCTTATAAACTAGTACTTTAGCACCACTGTGAATAAAAAGCTTTTCATTCTGTTTAACTACTTTTTGGTTTGGTTTCATATTCAAGTTTGAGTTTTGGACATTTGCACTTTAAGCGAGTATGAAGTGTTACCACAGTTATGGTTTGGGCTCTCATGCCCTCACAATTACATACGCAATATAATGCACCTGCACATTTTGTTGGTGTGTTTGGATGGTGGGATAAGAATAAGTGTAACAAACTTAAACAGAGTTTCAAGGTAATGAAAATTCATGAAGTGCTGCTACACATCAAACTTCAAGCAGTCAGTGGCAGGTGGCGAGCTGAGCTGACAAACCTTTCCACGTTTTGTTGCCAAGTCGGCACTTAAAGGACTTATCTCATACTGATAAATGGTAAAGATACTATAACATTTTTCCATTATGATGGACAGAGGCCTTACACTTGTTCCACCAAGTGTCTTCCATTTGGGCTGCAAGAGCTTCCTTTTTCTACACCACAAAACAACGTTTGTTTGTGCTGTAAAGCAAAACAGCTTTAGAGCCACCAGTGTACTTCTAAGTATAAGCTGCTTTAATGCTGAGCCATGCATTTTCCTTTGCACAAACTCACCCATCCTAAGCCTGAATTACAAAGTGAGATACCAAGTTTAAAAAAAAAAAAAAAAGCATCTTGTCTGCTTCCTCCAAACAAATGTCTGTGTGTAGACACACTCTGGAAAGAGTGCTTGGACAAAATGGGAAACTTTTTCTCAGACACAAAGGATTTGCAAATGCTCGCTGTCCAAAAGCATCGTGTTAAAGAGTTGATGTTCTACAAACGAATGATAAATGAGGAAAACAAGGTGAAGGAAAGTCACTGACTGCAGATAAGTCAATAACACTGAGAACTGTTTATGTACCCGACTGTTAAAGTTTGGAATCACATGTTGCTGCTGTTCTTCTTTCCTTCTATAATTTTAAGCGATTACAGCAGGCACCAAATCCATTTTTACATTACTTTGAATTTTTAGGAACGGCTAAAGCAACACGCCTGTTGATTCCAGCTTGTAGAAGGCTTCCACTTTTTTTAACCAATAACCAATTAACCAATTTTTAACCAATGTTGATTTCTTGTTATTTAACCGTTGCTCAGAGGGATCTTTGTCTCTTTCTGCCCTGTCAGTCAGTCTGGTTGAACCATTCCACAGTGTTTTATTCTCCATGTACAAATCATCTTATTTTTGCAAACCCTTCAAACAAAATAACATCAATTTGCAAAGAGGACTTTCTACAACCTAAAAGCATGAAAGACTATTCAGAAATCTAAAGCAGCCCTCTCAGTCACCGGACTGTACTGAATCAAGCTGGCAGGTGATTCCAAACTTTTGAATGATAGTATACTTGTATGTTTTTTTTTTTTTTTTAGTTTAGTTTTTTATTCTTCTTTCTGTTTTAACTCTACAGTCTGCCTTTTCATTGATGTGCATCCATGTGTTGTAACACTTTAAAATACTTGTTCTCAACAGCGGTTCTTTTCTCTTTCACCGCACTTCAACTTGAATGGCATGTTTGGGGAATCTTTCCATTGTTGCTATAAACGCAAACAAAAAAAATTGATGGGACACGAGACAAAGAAAAAAAAAGCGGAAAAAAAAGAAAAGGCAAACGGTGACAGAGAGAGGAAGTTTAAGAGAGACAGACGGAGAAATAACCAACACAGCTGTACGATTTTTTTCTGTGTCCTTGTCATCGTTTGCAGTAAGCAAGGACAAAGAAAGAGTGTTGTCACCGGTTGTGTATATGAGAAGAAGAGCACGGCTTGTAAACGGAACAAAGGATGGGTGAGAGCGGAAATATTTCCTCTCCTGACACTGAGGCATCCCTCAAACTGATGGATGCCCGAACACAATTTTATTCCATCCACAACTATTCAATTACAAAACCACCCAGCCACATCTACATGGTGACTTCTGGCCTTGACAAGCAGATGAAATTTTAAAATCTGAGAGGAAAAAAATACATTTTTCAAACTTCACTGATTGAGGGGAATTGACTGGACACCTTTCCCAACAGATTCACACAGATCCATCTGGGAGCTGCCCAGTCCAGTGCTGACCAAGGGGCAGCTCCACTGGAACATCTGGGGTCAGGAGCCTTTTTAAAGAAGAGTATTAGTCCTTTACTTCGCCCATTCAGAATCTCCCAGCTGCTGTCGGGCTTCAAACGGCTTCCCTAACCTCGAGGCCGCCTCTAACTCCTTTGTGACAATGAGGTAGAGGTAGAAAAAGTATAAAAGAAGAGTCAGAGGTTGAGAGAAGGAGAATACGCAGGCTGTAACTAATTTCTACCACTTGCCTGTGATCAATCAGACACTATTGGGGGATGCCAGCTGGAGAAATAGACCCTTTATTTACGTGGCAAATAAAACCCAAAGAATGGAGTGAGAGTAAGTGGGTGGCAGGGGGTGTCGGAGTCTTTCATTCGGCTCCGTCTCTCTGATCAGACGTGGGTCTCGACTCCAGGCTTTTCCACCCTTTGTCAGGGTCCCTCTCTCCCGCTCCCTCGCTTCTTTCATGTCTACTGTTTTTTTGTTCCTGTGAACCCTCTTTTTTTCCGTCCTGCCCTTTTCTCTCTCTCCGTCGGAGCAGCAGAGGCCGCGCTGAGGCATCGCTGAGCTCTTAGCCATCTCCTCCCTCCCTCTGCCCCCCTCCGGCGCTCTCCCACACTACTGCCACAATAATTCAATTCATTTCTCTCTATTCATACAGTACTGGCAAGGCAGGGCAATCCTCGTGGTGGGAGTAAAAGCATACATTTAAGACATCAAACACACCCACACTAGACACAGCAAGTGCTGATCCTGGCAGATTGTGACAATAACATATAGACCGAGACCTTTTTTCTTTTGCTCAACGTTGACCTCAGCTGCCTGTGACGAAGAACACAGCAACTCTGGCCAGCTCGGCCTTTGAACTGTAGCCGCATTTGAATCTGAAATATTTCATCTATATGTCTTCTATTACTTCACTGCACGTACTTTGACATGTACTTTGACATCAAAATATGTCAAAGTTGTTCTCAACATTAACCTGCGCTGTTCATAATTACAGATGGGTGACAAATTGAAGCAAAGGCCGACATGAAGTTTCTTAAGAAGGTGATGTGTTGCCAAGAACAGCTGCAGCGCTCTGAGCACAGACTGTCTGTGAAAATGGGTGGATGAGCACCATTCGTCTAAAACACGGTGGCGGAGAGCGCTGTCTAACAACGTCGCTCGAAAATGTCCCACAGGCGTTCGACTGGATTGAGACCTGGTGACCGTTATGGTTGTGTCAGGTCATATATCATACTTAAACAGTGAGGCTTTATGCCTTGTACTGAAGTGTCTGCATTCTCTATGTGTCTCTGCTCATATGTCTTTGAAGAATCTAAAATATAACAAATATTGTGTTTACTCTTTTTTTGCTGATGTAATTTCATATGTGTTCTTTAACAGGTCTGATGTCTGTGTTGATCTACAGTAGAATATAAGCTTAAAAAAACCATTAAATGAGGTGCGTCCAAGTTTGATGCATGTGGAAAACAAGTCAATTAAACATAACAGAAGTAAAGATCTATGATGATTTTATGAAAATGTTAAAGTAAGAAGTTAAAGCTGCACCAATAAATATTTTATATGAACAATGGATCAAAAGACTACTTGCATGTGAAAGGAATCGCTCATGGTGATGAAATTTACCATCGACTCTGCAGTTCCCCTCAGCATCTGTCGGCTCATTGTTGTGATTTTAAGGCTCAAAGTTAAGTGTTTTGGTTCGCTCCCATCGCTCCGATTCGCCTGCCCAGCGCCAAATTACTGGCAGACAAAGTTAGCAACTTGCTGGTGAACAAAGTGGAGCATTTGGCAGCTAACAGCCAGATATTTCCCTCAGGAGCTGGTGGAGACCAAATTACTTTATTCACGGATTTTGATCAAAAAGCACCTGGATTGTTTGTAAAGTATCTGATCGATTGAAACGAATTTTTTTACCTGTACGTTTCTTGAGATTCCATATTTGTGCTATCAACCACTGCAGTTTATTGTAAATGAGGCTCTGTCGCAATGAGAAACAGCTCCAGTGGAAGCCTGAACTACAGTGTTCCTGCTGCGAATTGCATTTTTAAAATCATATTATCACATTTTAATTACTATTTAATGTTTTTTTCACTATTGATTCTTTAAAAAGTATTTTACCTGTTTTACTCTGTGATTAAAATATATACATATAAATATATTGTAATCATTATTAATATAGAAGAGACCTGAAACAAGATATTATAAATGATACAGTAAATCCACCTCATGGTGAGAATCCCTACTTCTCTCTCTCTCTCTCTCTCTCTCTACCATTAGGAAGCTTTAAATGGTGGCTGCTTTTAGTCGGTGGCTTCCAGCCTTCCAGCAGCTCGTATCCTCGGGGAGTGGCAGGGAGAGAGTGCTGGTGGTGACTGAGACGTGTGTGTGTGTGTGTGTGGGGTGGGGGTGGGGGTGGCTCGCGGGCGTTGGGTGCTCTGGGGACAATCTGCCTTCCTACCCCTCTTGGTACTCTCTCCATCAACCTCCGCATCTCCCGCTGCCGCCCTTTCTCTTGCACTCACACTATGGCTCTCTTTCAACCCCACTTTTACATCTCACATTCACCCCCCGCCCTCATTTTTCCATACACTCACACACACATATCGCCTTCCCCCACAGCACTGATAGAAGCACACAGGCACTTTGTTGCTACATCAGTGCAGAGTGGAGTGGATGTTTCAAGAGCCGAGGAGGGGAGGGAAAAAAAGGGATAAAAACTTTGTTCTACCCAGCACTACATTTCAATAACCCTTTCCCCAGTGATATGGAGGGAGAGAAAGGGTGGGATATATGAGAGTATGGAGGGGGGAAACACAAAGAACAGTGATAGAGATGTGTGTAACACTATGAGAGCAAGAGAATTGTGGGTAGGGATGTGCGCCCAGGGAACGTGAGCGAGAGGTGAGTGTGAAATATAAAAATTTGAAGCGGGATGAACAAATGAAGACGGAGCGACGATCACAAATGAGAGGATGTGAGAGGACGGGGAGATTGAAAAAGTTGGGATGAGTCACATAAAATAATAAAAAAAGAGAGAGAGAGGGAGAGAGAGAAAAGGGGGAGGAGAGTCAAAGCGGGCTTGGAGAAAGAGACGGCAGCTGCCGGGGTGATGAAAGGCAGAGAGGTAAAAACCAAAGAGAAGAGCATCTGAGAAGACAGAGGCAGAGAAAAGAGAGAGAGTGGAACAAGAGGGAATGAGAACTAAGCAGAGCAGGACAGGAAAAGTAAGGAAGAGCGGCGACGGTCGCTTGCAGCAAAATGTTAAGAAGAAGGTGAGAAAAAGAGTTATGAAGGGCGAGAAGCCGGCACAGAGACTATGAACATATGGATGTGAGAGATATGAAGTGGATGACAGAACTAAACCAGGCTGACTTCACAAACTATTAGACGATAACTCTGAGCATTTGTTTTAAACTACTTCCTTTACCAGGCGGGCGGAGTCAGCCTCATGGGATGGTGCAGAAACTTAAGACAATCTCAGCAAAGTGCCTGAAAGTCATTTCACATACTTTCCCATGACTGACAGCTGACGAGTTATTATATGCATTGTCCTATTATGGTAAATCCCCTCCCAGGTTCTAGACCAAGTCGGCTAAAACAACTGAGGGAAATTATTTGCAGAGTATCTGATCCAGGTTTGAAATGCTGCTCAAAGACAGGTGGAATTATTTATGAGTCAGGAGAGGCTGGCAGGCAGCACATAAATGTTCGTTGACTGAGCGCCTGACAGGGATACAGAGAAAAATAAACGAGTAAATAAACAGATAAACGTGCTCAACCCCATTTCTTAGAAGCCGCTGTGTGAAGTTGCTTACAGTAGCAGTACTGCACACGTTCCCACCAGGGGTGACCCTCATGGGAACCGAGCACCTCACACTGATGAATACTTTTCCAATTATGCAGCAATGGACCATAAGAAGTCCCATGTCACATTCAAGCTGTGAGAGCAGAATCTCCAGGGACGACACAATGCTGAGCACTCAAAGCCGAGACAATATCGAGGACTGAAATCAGACCTAATAATGGCAGATTTGGAACAGTTGGTATTGTCTCATCTGCATCTCCATCAATGCAAAGTTCCATGAAAAGTAATATCTTGATGGTGTACTCAGATATTATAGGACACTGAAGTGCATTGTAGAGATTGTGAAGACAGTCCTTGTCTGCAATGTGGAAGTGCACGTCCATGTGGATTGTTAAAAGATAAGGACGGCATTATTCTGTATTTTTAGAAACGCTAACAATGTGGCACTGAGGATGGAAATGTTGGTCTGTCAGTCGGCCCAGCTACTTGTATTTTGTACAGTCATGTTCCCCAGAGGATGCTGATTTTGCAGATCCCCTGACTTTTCATGTAGCACCACGAGCAGGTTGGTATTTGTGGTTGGGGTGAAGTATTGGATTGACTGCTACACACTTTCATGTCTTTGTCAGGATGAATTCTAATAACTCTGGCGATCATCCTCTGGTCAAAATTTAAGATTGTCCAACACTTTTAAATGAGCAAATTAGCCTTAGCTGTACTTTGGGTTTAGTGCTAATTAGCAAATTTTAGCATGCAAACACGCAAAACTATCATCTAGCATTGTCATTGTGAGCATGTTATGACGCTGACGTTTGCATTTACGTTAATTCGGCTGTATCTGAGCACAACCTCACAGAGTCTCTAGCTTGACGTCTCGTTCTTATTGTCAACATAAACCAACAATGTGTTATTCTGCCTCTCAATACTTATCGACTTCTCGCCTCCGTCTGTGGCCTCAAGCCCGTTCGTTCTTAATGAAAACATAAATCTTTAAAAACAGGTCTGAAATATAGAGTTTCACTTTTTAAAAAAAGGGCTCAGTAATTTCCCAAAACAGCTGGAGTTGTTAGTAAGTCAGGAGTAAACAGCACATGGGACTATTTTCAGCAGAGGATTAATACTAGTGAGTATTGTGAGCATGGTGGATGAGGGGTTAACTCATTATAAAAAGTTAAAATGTTCATTGTAATAAAGGGACATTTCATCCATTGCAACAGCGTCGCTCATTTATGTGTTTTTAATAGTTTCTGGACAACAACGGAGCTCGATGGAAGAGAGGAATAAGCTACTGTACATCAGGCTTTGGTCACACAGACAATAATTATTTGAAGGATATAATCATGGTTGTTTTTGGTCTTTTCATTGGATTTGTTGACAATAGACAAAGAAAAATATAGAATATAGCCAGCGTTATCCTTTAATTAACAAAGGCTATTAAAGATAAAAGAAAAGCTGCCAGGCTGTTCATTTTTAATGCGTCCATTAACTCCGTTATAAGCTTCTCTTTTCCGCTCTCGTTCGGTTTTACTGATTTTTAAAATCAGTCAGCTATTTATTCAGTATTCAGCTCTTTAGCTGCTTTAACAACAATATTAGGTCAGGATTTGGGATCCAGATTCTCACTTGGATTAGAGATTAAAAAAAAACAAAAACTCATGGGTACATTAATACATGAATCGAGACAGAATCATACATTTCATGCCGCCGCTTTTTCAAAAAACAGAGTGATGAGTACAGAATGATGAAATATCTTTAAACAAGCTGATTTGCATGAATATGAACTGCATGAGTGTAAAGCAGTGAAGAAATGAACAAGCACAAGCTTTCCAAGGATAAAGGTAGAAAATTAACCAAACAAAACACTACCATCAAATTAAATTACTTTTAATACTACTGTATTAACCTCGTATTAACCTCACCCAAAGCAGTGTTTGTATTCCGCCACAGCCCTTAAGGCTACGTCTTTGTTTTCTTCTTTCTATGCCTTCTGTTTGCTTTGATTGTGAAGCACGGTGTAAACGTAATTGTAGAGATATGCTATAGAAACAAAGTAATTATTACTGAAGTGTTTATAAGTATTCATAACCACAGGAAAAGGAGAAGACAAAGCAACACACACTGAGAAGTGATAGCTGTGTGTTTCTTACCCGATGATGGGGTGTTTGAATCCCAGCTTGGCCGTGCTCTGCTGGATCTCCTTCTCCAGCCACGCCTGCGGACGCACCAGGTACTTGACAAACTGGGACACCCACCAGACGGAGGGGTCGCCGTGCAGACGGTGCAGGCGTGGGGCCAGGTCCTCAGGGATCGCCAGGGGCAGGTAGGGAGGCCGAGGGTGGAGACTGTCCACGATAGGCAACTCCACCACCTGGACGTCCTTATCGTGGGCCTCTCCTGGATGGAGAGGAGCACGGTGAGTATAAGACACTCATTTAATACTTATTCAACATTTTCAACAGCACAGCTCAGGTTTAGGGCTGATTGTGTTTCTTATCATTAATGCAGACATTTTTGTCTCATCAATTGAAACTAGTGAAAAATGCTCATCACAGTTTCCCAGAGGCCAAAGTAATGACTTCAATTTGCCTGTGTTGTCTGGCCAGCAGTCGAAAACCCAAAGATATTCCATTTACAATGCAGACAAAAGCAGCTAATGCTCAAATTTCCATCCATTACCTATACCCACTCAGGTACTAGTGAGACATGAAATATAATCCAGGAAGGCCAGTTTGAGAAATATATCCTTGATTTTGAATATTCATCAGACACCAAAACACTGCAAAGTGGTTTATAAAACTCTGAAACAGAATTTTACAACTCTGGAAAAGTTATTACTGCTGCAGTTATTTCATCTGGTGCTTCTAGCTTTCAACAGTGCAACCGTTGTGAGGTAAACAGCAGAACACATAATACACTGTTGACGTTACAAAGTAATCTGCCATGTGTGCTTGCATGGGCCAACGCAGCTCCTTGCCAGATGATGTCACACTGTGGTCCTGCAAAAGTGAGCCAGGTTCAACGTTTTTGCCAAGCTGCAGTTTTTTCATGTGGGGCTAAAGTTGGTCTGAACGTGGCCTTTGTGAGTTTTTTCTCCTCACTGAAGTTTTAGGGAAGTGTTTACTTATCCAAACTCAGTTTCTATTGATAGAGGGTGTGGTATACTGTGCAGATTGTAAAACCCATTGAAGCAAATTGTAATTTTCAGCCATGTAAATAAAACTGACTTGACTTGACTGGTTCAAACATTGTGTCACTAACAGGTTGTCTGAAGGTTTAAGAAAGCCAGAACCTTATTTTTAGTTCTTAAGGGAATCAGATTTACCTGTTCAGGTAAGACAACTTTCATTCTTTACTTTTTAAAAGTACCTGGAGTTTTGGAGACGTCAGCAAGTTGTCAGCGTAGCTTTCTGTCAAATCTGTTGGGTCTGTCAAATAACTGACAAAACTGACTAACATCTGTAGGTTTACTGAGCCTTTCAGTCTAAGTGAAAGAGCTACTTTATATTATGATACTCTGTGAAAAATAAAAATATTATGTTGCGATGCAGTGAGATATTTCAGCATTATTTCTCAGCCCTATTATAATCGTTCCTGTTCTGTTTCCAGCGTGAATCCAAATCCCCCAACCGCGGTGAGGCCAGCTTTTGTGATTGACAGCTGCTCTTTGCCTGTCCTTGCTGAAAGGCCAAGGTAAGCTCCTTTCTATCAAGGCTGTGAAGGGCCAGGGGCTGATGCAAGGACCTGGACTGGAGGGGTTGGGGGGGCTAATGGTCTGGCATTGGCCCCTTCAGGCTGAGTCCTGCTTGGCAGAAGCCCTGGCCAGAAGGTTGAGCACGGCTGATTACGAAGGTCACCTCTCTGGGCAGCAGAAAGCCCCCGTGCACAGCCAGACCTCCGTACACATCAAGGCCGACTGTCCACACACAAAGACACATACATGTGCATGATGCCCACCTGTATGTGTGAACAAAGGTGGAGAACATACACACACAAGCCCACAAACACGCATGTACTCCCCCACAGAGATATACACACATGTACTTGCAAATGTACAGGGTCTTGTGAACAGCAGGAAAAAGGGGATCTAACACTGACAAATGGGGTTTGAAATAAAACAACAATAAAAAGAATTGCGCATTCACACACACACACACACACACACACACAAACACACAAACAAACACACACACAGAGCCCCAGCTAATCTCATCTCACCAGAAGGGATATGCCTGGCAGACAAAACCTTCACTCTCTTTCAGTCTTAAAACCCGAGGAGAGCTTTTTTTGTCCATGTGCGTGCGTGTGTAAACCCCTGATTTACGTTAAAACAAGTTTGAGGCCCGTGTTCTGTCAGACTAAAGTGGCTTCTCTAACTGCCACCGACAGGCCCTAATACGGCTGCAAACACAACCGCAGCACACTTCCACGTAAATGGCATAATGACTCATTAAAAATGGCCTTTCACAGAAAGGGTACATAAAAAAACATGTTAAAAAACAAGGACAGAAACAGAGGCTTAAATTTTGTGTGTGTTTGCCTGAGCATGAACTGAATATAAATTGGTAGGAGCATTAAATATTGAACAGAAAAAATATTCCCAGGCCTGTCTTTGCTTATATAACAGCATTGGCATGATTCACGTAAGGGGGAATGGGCATATTTTGAGGCCTGCACTTCTTGGCACAAACGTACAGATACGCAGTGTGTCTTCCTCCCACAGCTACTTAATTAGATCACAAAGCTCTTCTAAATTTCATCACAACTCCAAAGCCTCTACATAGATTTCCTGAATGCATCGTGACTTAAAGCACATAGGTCTGCGCTGACACCAAATTCCTGCACGGTATTTTAAACCTATGATGTGTACTGACCCTAATAAATATTTGAGAAGATGAACAGAGGCATGAAACCAGAGAACCAAGAGTGATACCATCCAGACACAAAATACGGAGCCTCTCCATTCATAATACATTTGAGACTGAGTTTATGAACTTAGAGAACTCTTGTTCCAGTCTTTACATGGCAGAGAACATTATGTTTCTCCCGCTGCTCTCAGACTCACTCATAAGACAGTAATATCTCTACAGAGAACCTCAAAGGAATACACTCTCTTTGGCAAATTAGCTCTTTGATCAACGGACCATTGTTCCACAAGACGACCCGTTTCCCCTTTGTGTGTTCAGAATTTAGTCCGCTATACCAGGCCTGTGAGATGGTGCTAAGCTCTCTCATGCTGTCCACTGAACATAAAAGTTGTAGTAAAACAGCAACATGCACCAGTGGGCTAAACAGACAGTAGGGTTGGGTATTGAAAAGGCATTACTTTTTTTTTTAGTACTGACAGAACTGTGTCTGTTGGCAGAGAATCTAAAATTGTCAAGTACTAAAAACTGGCATTGAATGTCCAGATTTGCAGACGTAATTCTTCTTCACTTTAATTGGGGTAAAGTTTTTGCACAGCTGCTTGAGTTGAGACGATGGGAAACATTCAAGAACTTTGTTAGTCAAATGGAAAAAGGGGTTTTGTACAACAACATGTTTACATTTCTCAAAATAAGGTATATTTTGCCAACCTTAGATTCTATTTTATTTTGCCTAAGTACTTGTAAGGTTACCTGTGTTTAGAGAACCTTTACCATTTAAGAAGTTTGGCTTCTTTTGTTAAATTAGAAACAAGATATTATTTCCTAAACTAAAGGATCAAAAGGCGAATTGTTCGAATCAAAACCAAAATTAGGGCACTGTATCAGCACTAGTATCAAAAACCCAAACAATATTCAGCCCTAGGAGAACGACAGGCCATTAGGTGAGACCCACCTCTATCAATATTCTCATTATATGCTGATAATTTCATAAAACATCAACATACAAGTTGTCTTCTCCTCTCAATTATTTTCTCCTTTTTGACTTGGATTTTCTAGTAATGTTTTGTTTTTCCCATTTCTCATCCCAAAGAAAATCCACAGGTCCCACAATGACTTTACTGCTATCTTTGATTTTCCCTCCAAGCTATATGTTGACAGAAATACCCCATCACAGATGGATATGCTATCCATCCTCTCTCTGTCTATAAACGTCTCACATCCTCAGGGAATCACTTAACGGAAAGTGGGCTAACCATGTAAAGATAAATGAGGAAAGGTGGAATCTGATAGGTCTGCTACATAAAATACCAACCAAGTCAATTTCACACATAAACGCAAGGTTAGGCAAACAATACAAAGACTTGCTCAGTGTAGAACGCCCAAAGCAGTAACTCATTTCTGTGTGAAGATGATCACAAAGGACTGGTGGCATTTACCACAACATGATGACAAAATGAATGTCCTGAAGCTGCCTGCTATCCAGGCACTATGCAAAACACTTTATCTCAAGCAATTTGCATGGTAGGTAATGAACACTGGTTAACCATGAAATGAAAGGCCACGTTATGTTTTACTTGCAAATTTAGGAGCTTGTATTGGCACAAGTTTTCAAGAAATCAGTATTCACGACATTCAACTGCTGTAATCGTACTGGTGTGGGAAAACAGTCCAGCTAATTAATGAGATATTCAATGTATATCTAGTTATTAATCCAAGGATTTAGCATCCCTTTGTGGTCCAGTGCCCCAAGGAATGTTCTTGCCTGCACTGTTAACAAAACAGGCATGACCGCAGGCGTAGCCAAGTACCCAACAGGCTTACATTAGCCATGCCCAGCTAGTTAGCTGGCTTGGTCAACACAAAATACTGCCTCTGCAAACTGCAAAACTTTATGATTCAGAATTCAGAATGCTAAAAGGCCTGAGGAGAGGAGAGGCGTTTGTAGTGTGTTGGCTGTTGGCTGAGAGCAGCCAGATGGCATATATGGATCTATAGGAGGCCTTTTCGAAGACAGACACCAGAGACAGACATTAGATAGTGGAAAAGGACACATGAAAGGCAGGAGAGTAAGAGAAAGAAGGCGCTGGGAGAGCAGGAGATAAGAAAGGAGAGCCCAGGAGAGCACAAGTCAAATGAAGCGATAGGAGAAAAATGAAGAGCTGAAAGGATGCAGCGATGAGAACAAGAAAGCAATGAGAAAGAAATTGATAGCGAGGGAGAGGGAGAGGCAGGCACAGTCTCATAGTAAAACCTCCAAATCATCACTGATCTTCATTTACAAATGCTTTGGTTTTGTCAGCTTAGCACAGGCAAACACACTTTTACTTGGGACTATCAATTAAAAACCTCAATTTCGATTCTGCCTCTACGCACCCTCATTCATAATGAATCTGCTACCTTTGCATTCGCAGGTATATTTCCACCAAACAAGCACATCGATCTTCAGTCTAAGGTATTCTGGTACCAGGTATACATTTGAACTACCTTATGCTTGAACATGCTGTTTATTATGGAGTGACCATGACTGGTGCAGAATTCTAATATCACACTTAAATAAGAAGAAGAGTCTACAGCCATGCACAGATGGGCTTAAATGCTACCGTCAGCATGCTAACATGCTTGTTTGCCACCTCTTAGTTTAGTGTGTTAGCATGATAACATTTGCTAATTAGCACCTGACGTAAAGTACAGCTGAGGCTGATGGGAATGTCATTAGTTCTGCGGGTATCTGGTCATAAACTTCATGAGCGCTGAAAATTTTTTAGGGGATCACTAAAGTTATGACAATTCATCCTGAGGGGGACATGAATGTCTGTGCTAAATTTCATGGCAATCCATCCAATAGCTGTTCAGACATTTCATTAAAAACCACAAATGTGAACTTTATGGTCGCACTAGTGGTAAATTTGGGGAGCCATAAAACTCATAAGGATACATTGCCTTGGTACTATGAATGTCTGCACCAAATTTTGTGCCAATCTATCCAGTAGATGTTGAGGTATTTCATAGGATAGGTGAAAACTATCTGATCTGACCTGGGAATCACAAAAATCAGTAGGATTCATCCTCAGGTCGCCATGAATGTCTTGACAAAATGTTTTGGCAATCAATCTAATAGTTGTTGAGATATTTCAGTCTGGACTACAGTGAACTGACCGACCAACTGACCTAAAATAAAATGTGGTTCAAGCAGAACATTTTCAGGACCCTTCATCAATGTTACACTCCTTTGAGGCCTCCAGTAGCATGAAATAAAATGTATATATATTTGATTGTTGCATACACATCACTTGCTTCAAGAGCAGAGTAGTGGCCCTATGTTCAGTGGCTTCTCAATATAAGCAGATTTCCAGTTACATGCATTAAGAAAAGCACAATTTTCACATTTGTTACTAGACTAGATATTAATGTCAACATGGATGTTTGTCGGGAAATGTTGACATTGCATGAGACAATCTTTCTATGTGAATACATAAGACCCTTTAGTCAGTCTATGCAACAATCTGTGGCTGCAACAGAGAAACACATGCAGTCTTCCTCAGTTAAGACACCATGCATTTCCTCTAATTGCTGAAATTCATTTCTGTAGCTGTGGATAGTTCATCATAAGAGATAGTCTCTTTAGGAACAGGAACTGATGAATTGACTGCGCACGTAGCCAGAGTTAATAAATAACAGAAAACACTTCTGCAAAAATGATTCCCTACAATCTTTGTCTCTATTAGACACAACAAGAACTTACTGTAGGTCAGAGGAGCTGGTTGTTTACTGAAATCAAGTCACAGGATTTCTTGGCAATGAAACCTTTGAACAATAACCTGCTGCTGCTACACTGGCTGCCAGAGTGCTTTAACAGGAATTGCATAGTCCTGCTTAGCCAGGGAATTCACACTTTGTTTTCGCTGTAGCAGCACAAAAGAGGGGTCTGGCAGACCCTGTCTTTTAGCTGGGATAGCCAAAATAAAAGACGAGGGTTATTTGATTATTAAGCAGCCAATCACAATCGTCGACTCTGTGCAGCTCACAGTGCTTGCCACAGTGCTTGCATGTGTGTGTGTGTGTGTGTGTGTGTGTGTGTGTGTGTGTGTACCTACCTGACCAGTGTCCAGTCGTGGCCCCTGAGCGGTCGGTGCAGGTGTTACTGACGGGCAGGAAGACGGTCTCCCAGCCGCCGGGGGCGTAGCGCCAGTTGTGAGACTCCAGGATGAGCGTGCGCTGGGTGCCATAAGCGATCATGAAGCAGTAGACGACATGGTGGAGCTGGCAGCCATAACCACAGCCCTTATTGATGTTACACACCAGCTTTCTCGCCTTACTGCAGTCTGGGGGGTTCTAGGAGGAGAAGAAGGAATGTTTCAACCTCTTTTATTGCTTGACCTTCGTCTTGTATCTCTCAAAGCCCTGCTCTCTGACTTGTAATAACACATGGCTGATATTGTTTTCTTTGTTCCTTTTGCCTGTCTCTCTCATACTCCACTTCACTCTAATTTTACACCTGTTCACTCTATTTCTCAGATTGCTTTTCTCACTTTACCTGCCAGCTTCTTTTCTCTTTTACTATCTTTTCGATCTCTTTTTTCAAGGTTAAAACTGGTGATATTCTATATTTTTATAGTGTAGTCAAAGCCTGACTGTCAACACTGTTGTCCAAACGCTATTGAAAACACATACAGTAAATGAGTGACATGTCTCTTCAATACTATGAACATGGGCACTGGAGCTCTTTTTGAATGCAGCCCACATACACCATGCACCATTCATAGTAATATGTGTCTGAATATAGTCCACAGCAAATGCAGCATCTATTCTGGTTTGAGTAGCTTTTTGGAAAACTTACAGCGCACAGCTGTTTCAGTAAATTAATGAACCTATTTTTCAAAATAAACTACATATTTGTGACCAGCTTAAGATTCAAGTCATCAGCAGGAACCAATGGGCTTGGGGATGAGAGCCAAAGACGTCAGACAGTATTGGACTAACTCGTTGGTTTTGGTCTTTTCCCGGGATTTGTTGACAATAAGAAAAATACAGAATATCACCAGCCTTATCCTTTAATATCTCTTCCTCCTTAATCTCCTTTTTTGTTGCTCTTGCATCCTTTCATTCCTTCACTTGTCACTGCCTCGTTTTTGTCATATTCTCTGTCTTTTTCATTATTTCCCCTCTCTCGCTCCCTCCCTCCTTCCCCTCTCTCGCTCCCTCCCTCCTATTTTCTTCCACTCTTTCTTTCCTCACACCCCCTTCTCTCTGATCCCCTCATAAATTAGCTTCAATATCATACAAAGTCTGAGGGGAAGAATGCCAAATGAGAGGCACTGGGGGAAGAAACAAGGATTTCTCTTTTCAGCATGAAAAAAAAACCAACAAAAAAAAACCGTGGAAACCAACAGAGTGACACATGCTGTGTTGTCGATGAGTTGCCGGGCGGTTTGTGATTCGCTCGGCAGCCGGTCTGAGCGACTCCGCAACGCTCGTGCCAACCAGCTTCCTAAACAGCAATTACCGGCTGATGGGAGTGTTTTCCTCATTAGGCTGCTGCAGCTGTGGATGGTTCACAGTAATCAGGCCGCACGGCACCCACCGGCTAACGCTGCCTATCACACACTAGCAGGAGTGGAAGAGGAAGAGGGGGGGGCGAGGAGGAAGAAGGGAGAGGGAAGCGGAGAGGAAAAAGAGATGAGAGGATAAAAAAAAAAATAAGTGGAGATGAAATGAGAAAGAGGAGAGAAGGCAATAGAAAAGAGGGGCAAGGAGAGGAAAGAAGAAAAAAAAGAAAAGAGAGAAGGAAGGAGGGTGGAGAAAGGGCTCCTTTAGGTGCTGAAAACTGATTACCACCACCGCTGTTCAATAACATGAACAGAGCACAGCAGCCATCAAGCTGACAGAACAAGCCACACAGGTATTTCCTCGGAGTTACAGGCTGCCGGTTCGCTACTACCCCCATAGGTGTAAGCTAACTTACAGTACTAATAATCTACGGCACCGTCCTGACAAAAGAACACGCGAGCTCTGCATCTGAGCGCACAACGACTGCATGAGATCAATGTGCGCCACGAGCCACGCGGCGTGGAGGCCACCATCAGATCCCTGGTTGATAATGATGAGGCTGGAATGACTCCGAAGCACAGAGAGACTCGGTTCAAGGATAATGACGGCAGATGCTCGCACAAAGGCAGCCTCTGAGTACCGCTCTGTGCTGTAGGTTAAGTGTCTGTTTAAATGGTGTATTTTTTTGGAGTGTGAAATGTAGAAGCAGTTGCAAAGCGGTTCAGTTCAGAGAGACCGTAGTGATTGGTGTTTATGGACGGAATATGGCTGAGAACATTTGAATGTGAGAAATAGATGAGTAGTACAGTATGCAAAGCTCAGGTAATCATTCACTGTGATGCCTGAGTTCAAAAACGATGAAAGGAAGCTGTGCAATGTCCAAAGTAAGGTTTTGCATAGGCAAATGCTTCTCTCAGTTGCCAGCAGGCTTACTGTACGTCCGGCTCATTGAAGTCTTTGCATTTTCTTCATGGAGGTCTTTACAGAAAAACCACCTGTAGTGCACAAGTTGTGACACCTTGGTAGTTAGCAAGAGCTCTAACATCCACAAAGACTCTCAATGAGCTGCACCTAGAGATATCATCATCAGAAATACAAGCAAGAAGACATTCAAGTTGTTATCATTTCATCAAGATCTTTATTATCTCAAACCCCATTTGTGTGCCATTTACTGCTGGCAATATTTCTCAGAAATATGCCAGTTAATGTTTTGCATTCTGTAAAAGCCTCTATTTCATTGTGACTTGCTGAGTTTGCCTTTCCTGCTGTTGGATTCAAATTGTGTACCCACGCACAAGGGGTACACAGAAAAGGATGCAAGCAAGCACTAGATGAGATGTGGAAAACCAAAAGCCAGTGTAACGCAGGAGACAACGTTTGATCATGAGTCCACTATTTTTGTGTCAGAACACAATGTTGCCTGTCTGCTTTAGAGTTCAATATTATAACAATGTCACGTGATGAATGCTGCTAGTCCACATTTCTTTGGCTGTCCCCCCTTTGTTGCAGACAGATGCTTTTGTATACATCCAGTAGATATGGAGCAACATTAGTAGGAATTTGGAGTCATGTTTGTGTCCACCTGACAAAACTCTTCAGTATTCACTCCTCTTTAGCTCTCACCATCTTCTGAGGGAAATATCTGCCTCATTGAATACTACATGCTCCACTAAAGTTGCTAACTTTGTCTGTCTGCTTCTCAGGTAGAGTACAGCTGGTTTTTCACGGCTGCCTGCTGCGACTGAAAATGATGCCGATGACAGCGGTGAGACTGAACGCTGCGGCCAGAACATCAAAACAAGCTGAAAGACGCGATGAAGCTCCGCAGAGTTGAGGGAAACAGCAGGTTCATGACTATGAGCAGCATCTCTTGCAGACATCTGTTCTATTGTTAATATATAAACACTAATTATAGCTGCTTTGAGGCTTATAAATTTAAGGTGCTGGACACCCACTGAGAGACAAGTGATATCTGGAGATGCAGTGAAAAAAATGCCAAGAAAATGTCAAAAGCACTACCTAGCTCATAGCCAATTAAAACCACTACATAAAGGCTTGTGGTGCAAAAATAGATGAAAAGCATGTCCAACAGAAATCCATCTGAAGGAGCCAGCCATGTTCACTGAATGTTGCGAGTGGACAGATGGAGCAGACGCGGAGATGGAGTTAGTTAAACCAGGAATGAAGGGAGAGGCTGGTGCAGGTGGCAGAGACAGCAGGATCGGAGGGAGGAGTCTGTCTGTGTGTGTACATATAGATGTGTGAGTGTGTGTGAGAGATAGCAAAAGACACACAAACACACACAGGGCATCTCTTTGCATCAATCTGGTGGTTGAGCGTGTATGTGTGTGTGCGGCAATTGCTTGCGTAGGTGTGGGTTAATCCATCTGTGCACGACTCTGTGTGTGTGTGATGAATTAGTGATGGCAGCTGGTGGAGCGGTGTGATCCCTCAGCGGTGGTGACAGCAGCTGTTAGTGGTGCTGTCTCCGCCCAGCCAGACTGACTGGGTCCTCTTCATCAAACACACCGGCTCATTAATGCTGCAGGGCCCGGTGCTGCGGCGCACCGCCCCACCCGAGAACCCGGCAGCACCAGAACTGGGGAAGGGGAGTGGGGCGGCTGGGGGTGAGTGGATGTGTCACGGATCGCAGGTTGTGCTTGTGTATGTGGAGCTGTAAGCATATGTGCATCTATCTAAGCCTGAGTAAATATGAGTCTTTGTGTCTGTCTTTGTACTGTGTAGACGTTTTTTGCATTTCCGCATCTGCCGATCTGTTATTTTGCAAGTCTGCATGTGTGTCTATGTGTTTTGGTGCATGCGTGTGCCACTAAACCACTGACAAGCAACAAGAATCCTGCTTGTCAGATCCGACTGCTGAAACAGTCTGCTATCACACCCCTCACCTGCTCCCCATGGAAACTGATGCTGACAGTTATGGATGCAAATGAGACAAGTGAGTGTGAAAGATGTCCTGAAAAACGCATATGCGCGTTTGTACGTGTGAGGGGAAAACATTCACATAAATGCTTACCATGTCTTTGTGCCTACATGGGGGTGTGTTTACGACTGTGTGTGTGTGTGTGTGTGTGTGTGTGTAAGTGAGAGAGACAGTACAAGGCCAGTTGGCTAAGCAGCAGGTGTGTCTGATACCTGTAGGTAGGTGATTCTGTTCTGGACCAGATCCGACAGGTCTTTAGCTTCCTTCACTCTCCACTCGCCCACTCCGTCCGCCTGGCTGAGGTAGTACAAGTCTGTCATGATGGACCTGCACACACAGACACATTTCAAAACTTTGATTATTCAAAGAACAAGCTGTATGGAGACACTTAAAATGACAAACTCTGATGGGTACTTGTGTGTATTTTTAACATTTGTATTACAATGCACAACTAGCTGCATATTCTACAGATGTGATTGAGGTTCGTATTCAAAACCACATCTCAGACAGGCTGCTACTTAATAACCTTGGTAAAGAACCTTTTTTACACACTGTAATTAAACATAACACCTCATTTTTCGAGACAGACACTTCTCTATTTCCCTCATTAACAATGACACTATCTGGGCCAACCTGTTAAGCTGTAAGGTTTCAATTCATGTCGAAATTGTACTACACAGAGCAGAAACTCATTATGTTGATGAAACATATGACCTTATGTCCTTAACTAACACATCAACAATGCTAAAATAGGCTTTATTCCCACAGCAGCCATTTACGATGTGTGGCAAAGGGGATTCAGTAACAAGTTCAGGGTCATGATGCAATTCAAAGGGCAACTTGTTGGGAAATCAGAGAGAGAGAGAGAGAAACGTGTGTGCGCGCTAGACTGAAAAACAGAAAAAACAATATTCACACGTTTTCAGCTGTACTTGAAATGTAAACATACATATTTCAAATTCTGGGTTCAATAATGTCAATTAAAACTTACAATATGGAAGAGAAAATTTTGTTTCCTTGAATACAGGGTTGGGAGATATGAATACATGAACATTACATATATATTTGTTAAATAATTTGTGATTAAGTAGGTCTGTTTGGTTACTGGTATCCACCTGAGTCAGGCTGGGTCCACATGATTTTCACTCTAATTAGACAAGGCAGGGTACTGCTGTATTGCCGCAGGTCTCAGGTCTGTGTGTCAATATGCCCAGTGGATCAGAGCGGACTCAGCTCTGATCATGTGGTGCGTCACAATTCTAACATATTTTTTGATGTGAGATACAGAGTGTGAATGTGATAAGCAGAAAAAACGTGCTCGCTCGACTTTTTCAACCACAGCTGTTTGTTAATATGTAAAGCATCTTAATACTGCCAGCGTTTGTATTTATTTGGGTCTGTTCAGGTCAACTGGATTTTGGATCGAGCGTGATTATCCTCAGGCCTTCAGATCGGATCGCACCGTCCTCTGTTCTCTTTTGGAAAACTAATTTAGACATGTTCAGGTTCGGGGTTCAGGTAGGATTTACAGCAGTCCATTTCAGTTTGGCTTCAAAATCTTGTCATCTCTGGTTGAATGAGACCATTGAGGTCAATAAAAAAGAATAAACAGGGCTAGTTTATGGCAATATTCAAATTACAGGAGGAACAGTTTCAATGCTAAAAAAAAATTACAACATCATGGTATTTCAATATCAAAATATTAAAATAAATATGCCGTCCTTGTAAATATTGCCCGTCTCTACTTGAATATAAAGATGAGTTATGTCAACATGATCACGACTAAGTGAACTTGTATATTTTATATATCTTGCTTTACATACTTGCTTGTCTGTGACCTTATTTTTGTCCAGATGATGATCTTAGGATAGATATCAGAATCAGTTTTATTACCAAGTAGATTTTCACATACGAGGAATCTGACTTGGTGTTTTGGTCCATAATAATAAACAAAAAACAGGCAGAAAAAAATATATATGTTAAAAAGTCAGTAGCATAAACAGAAAAGAAAAAACTGACTGTAAAATATGAAAAACTCTAAAATCTAAACTAAAATATGTACAATAATTGTGCAGGAAGACATCTAGAAGTTTTATACTCTCACAGAATGGATAAACTTTATGACTCTTCCTCTGTGATTTCCTGCACAGACTTTTTCCTCAACAAAACTACATTAAAGTAAACATATATGAATCATGTGATTTATGTACTCAAGCAGGCAGATTTTGAAGCCAAACTCCTCCCTCACAAAAGTTCTCACAACGTTACGTGTCGCTGTGGATATTAGTATCCACCAGACAGCATATGCTGACAGTGTACCGTGTGTTAAACATTACCGAGGCTCAACATGCTTTTAGGATATTTATAGAAAAAGTGTCGTTTCTGTCACGATGACTAACGGCAACATCGTCTTTCTGGCTGTTTAGCTCTTTTTTTTAGATTAAGTCTGCCATCTGCGAGCCTCTGACAGAGAATTTGTGTCCATGTCACACACTGCCAAATATCGTGACCATCCACTTAAAACAGCCCAAAGAGCTCTGATACAATATGCAGCTAAGGGCAGATGCAAACACATCACACACTCTCCCTCTCACACACACACACTTATGCAAGCCTAATTTATTACTCACTTCTTTGACCCAAATCAGTCACATCCTGTGTGACTGAGAGTTCTTATGCACATATTCAGTAGTGCATGCACAGAGACACACACAGACACAAAGCAGATAAGCGTACCATGTCCCATTTCTACAGTGCGGCAGGGTGAATAGTGCCTTTCTCTGCGAATAAGACAGTATCATTACTCATTGTCCCATTTTGAAGCTGGAACCACAATGTGTGAACGGATGTCAAATTCTCTTCCAGGGGAGCACAGGGGAGCCATCACGGACCCTCTGCGGGAAGGAAAAGCAAACCTGGCTGGCCGCAAAACTTAACAAGAAGGAATCAACAGACAAGCCCTAAGGGATTTGGCAGCGCGACAGAGAAACACCGCACAGTCACGAAGTCCTGAAGTTCCCTATGTATCGGGGGTGTGTGTGCTTTTGTGTGTATGTAATTGTGTGTGGTCTCGGGCATATGTGGAGCTCGTGGGCTTCCCCGGTGCTTCTGATTGGCTCAGACGGCAGACGCTGAGGCTGCAGCCGCTGGGCTTGGCAGCAGAGCACAGCTTTTCTGAGTACTGATGCTGCACCAATGGGAGAGCAATTACAAGGTCTCGGGTTTACATTACAGCGTGAATATCACTGGGCCATGCAAGACAGAGGACCACAGACTGCAGAGGACAGGCTAAAGAGGGGGAAGACAGCTCTATCACTGGTCTGTTGACATGTGTTGCATATGTGTCTAACATGTACAGTGTGATGCAACTTAAAAATATCTCTAGTTTTACAAGTAGATCAGAGCTGCAACAAGTCATTTAACTCATTGATAAAACTGAAAATTAATCCACTAGTTCCAGCTTCTCAAATGTGAACATTTTCCAGTTTTCTTACAGCTCTATGACAGTCAACTAAATAAGTGAATAGAGTTTTGGACTGTTGATAAAACTGAAAATATATAAGATATTTGAAAATGCCACCATAAGCTCTGGAAACATTTTATAGACTAAATGGTGAATCGAAAATTAGCAGACTAATCCATAATGAAATGGATCCATAGTTGCAGGTTAAGTAAATCAGTAGATCAAGATCATTAGATTAATTTAGTTGAAAATAATCTCACCTCAAAGTCTATTTATTTGTTCTCCTATAACTTTCAATCATATCACATGAGCTTCACCAGCAGATGGAGTTTGCCCGGTGGTCATTGAAAATTTCCATTAATGTGCTACATTTTTATTTTCCTTGGGAAATTTTTCGAGACAAGGACCTTACCGGCTCCCTGAGCAGAATTTAAATGAGGGAGCAGCACATTTATTCGAGTCAAACATTTCATTGCTCTTTCCACCTCTGCCCTATCTGTGCTGCCTCTCCCAGCCTTTGCCTGCAGCACATACAAAGAAAGCTGGGGGGCTTAGACGGAAAGTGAATGCATGTGAAAGTCTGCGACTATATGTGTATGTGTGTGCGTACATGCATGTCTGTGTGTACGGGGTGAGGAATCAGTCTTTGGAAAGCTGCTTAGGCAGCAATGAGTAAGACAATGGGCACTGTAAGCCACTTCAACAGGATTACAATGAACCACTTGGCTAAGTGACACCAGGCCTTTCTTCATTCAGCTGTGTGGAAGCCGGCCATCCAGATGACAGGAAGGGGGTGACCTTTGCCTTTCGTTCCTCAGCAACCACTTCAAGCGCTGCTTTCAAGTTCTCCCATAAATATCTCAGTTTTAACTTTTGACATCATCAGTAGCTGGTAAACAGTAGCATGTGAGTCTAATCAACACTGAATGCATCAACAAAGAAGAAACGTGGTTTCTAATACAGAAGATCACCAGCACTGCTAACATCTATGTACCTTCTATTTCTTGTTTAAATTAAACAGATTCATTTAAAAGTTATTTAATTAATCAGTAATCAAAATTATAGATTTATTCTTTGCTAATTCTATCTGTGTATTCCATTTAGGTTCTGATACACACATAACACAGGCAAGGTTGTTGTCTCTAGTTCTTAAGATCAGCACCAACAGCACTGGGGGTGGTTTTAAATTTTTCAGTGCTATTGCTGACTCTGATAGCTTTCATACTACTAACTTACTTAAAGAGATATAAACACTTTTGCTATTTCACAAAAGAAGCAAAAGTAACACAAGCAAGAATTTTGGTGATAAAAAAGAGTCAAAATGAAATTGGCAAAATTCTGATTTTGATCAAGAACAAACAAGATTGCTAATCTAACCAAGCTTTCAATGACGACTTTTCTCTATGATTCCTCCGGACATGGCTGTCACCGGTGCAGAGGCATGAAAATACACAGACAAACATCTAAGGGATTCTGCATGACTTTGGACTGATGAGAAAACCTTGATGACAGTGGAGACAGTGTTATTCGCTGAGACGCTGCCCCAAAGACAATAGTCAGTTTTTTAACTGATTTCAGTGTCAGCTTTGCCATGGATTTAATTGTTTCCTTCAAACCATTTGGACATTCCCACTTGTGACTTTTTCCCACGTGCTCAGTTGCTCGAAAACATGCCCACCTCTCTTGGTGTCCCAGGTCCTGCAGGAGCGTGTCGGCGTATTTCTGCCTCTCGCCGGGCTCGACGTTGGCCAATTTCTTCACCTCGCTGCGAACAAAATACCAGAACTCCTTAACGCCGTTCTCCACCCTCCTCCGCAGCTCCTCCTGAGTGGGCCCAGGGCCTGCGGGGGGGAGGGGGTAAAAGAGAACAGTTCACAACAAAGCATAACAAATATACTCAGCTGGCATGACATTTGAAGCACAGGTATGATCTAAAACAAAGAATTGATGACATTAACTTCAAAGCTCCTCCATGGGAATGCAGCTGGGGGGAACACGGTAGGAAAGGATGCCAAAAGGTCTTTAGGAATGTTTGAGCATCGGATTATGTGAGCCTAAACAGGCTAATGGCACAAAGAATATAACCATTAAAAATGTTCTCTTTCACACTCTGTCCTTGGGTGTTGCTTTGACCTCATTAAGGAGCACTTGATCACTGTTTTTGTGCCTCATGGCTCTCTCTCTCATGTGTTTTCTCCCACAGCTCTAACAACAGGAAGGAACTCTATACCCCACCCGAGCTAAACAATGTGGAGTAACCCACATGGATAACACAGCTGCCTGCTCTGGTTTCTGCGGCGAGAACAAAAAAAAAAAAAAAAAAAAAAAAATCGAGGAAAGGGAAGGACAGCCTCAAGCAGGAGAAGGAGGTGGTGGTGGAGAGAGAAAAGCTTTTTTTTTTTTTTTTTTTTTTACCTTCCTATCTCGCACTCTCTCTTCTCTTCTCACTCTCTCCCCTGGTGGAAAAAAGCTGGAGGGTATTTTTAGCTTTTCTTCCCCTGCGGCAAGATGGAAAGGCTGACCCCATGCTGCCCTCCACGCTCACATGTCCTTCTTTATTTTCTCTCTGTCTGTTTCTTTCCGCTCTCCTCTCTCTCTCCCATTCTGCCATTGGGACATTCACACTGCTTCCACTTCATTCACACATTTCCCCACTCACCTGACAGCTTTCCTGCCCCTCTGACCAGTACTTAGAGTGGCAAATACACACATAACCCTGCCCATCCGACGGCGCCGCTCAGCCATCATCGCTGCTGAGCTGCACCAGGTTTAACGCTGGACTAGACTGAGATTCTCGCTTCAGGCGAAAGCTCACGAGAGCCTTTGACTTTGTTTTATACCATATATAGTCCACCCCCGCACCTTCGAAATCGATCCTTTCATATTTCCAAGCTCAGTGCCAAATCCTTCCCTGCAACCTTTCAGATGGCCCTGCCCCGCTTACCATCTCCAGTGAGTTTCTGAAAGCTGTGGATCTTCTGTTTGGCTCTGGTTAACTGGTCCTCCAGGGAGCGCAGTCTCCCTGCAGCCAGGGACCCGGCTTCTGCCTGACCCTCTGGTATCCTGGGGGAGAAAGACACAAGGCGAGGATGTGATGGCTGAGCATGGGAGCACTTGCACATCGACAGGAGGAAGAGGGTGCAGAAATGTCCTACTCTGCAGAAATACTCTGCTGAACTTGCAAAACTGTATCAAAGTAAACAAAAAAATGTAAAGTGAAAGATAATTCTGTGAAATTGCTCTCAGTCTAGTGATGCAAGTAATTATTCAAGAAACTATCAATTTTTTTTTGATTACTCATGTAAGTAAAAAAAATAATGACAAATCATGCCCATTATAAGTTTCATCTTCAAGTTGCTAAACAATTACGAAATAAACATTAAATTCCTGTCAATCAACGACTGATCAACTGGTTAAGCACTAATTCAATGTAAAATTGCTGGTTCAATTGAAAAACGTGATTACAGCATTAACATAACGATCTTTCCAATTCACCACAAACTAGACAAGAGTTCAGAGTTCAGGCTGATTTTGACTCTTCTTGGTCTAGCAGCACCGTGAATTAGTTTGAGACTGAAAAGATGATTGAAAGTTTTCTCCTTCACTTAGACTCCAACAACAACTATTCCTTCACCACTCGTTTGGCCGTAATTAATCTTGGCTCATGGTTTTCAATCTGGAAAACCACAGTGGCTGCAAATATTGTGAAATTCCTCTCACACATCAGCCAAAATCTGCCTCTGAATGAATCTGTCAACAACACTTAGTTTCTATAGTCATAAATGAGGCGCAGGAGTTTGGAGGAGCAGTGAGAATCATCCCAACATCCGCTGCTTTTCTCTGATATGTTCTGCATCTTACTGGGGTGGCTCAATTCTCATTTGGATGTTTCTCGACTTAAAAGTTGCAGTGAAAACTGAGCTGGCATCTTTGAGTGTTCACCAGTGAAAATTCTGTTTCATTGGCTGAGACACCGCAGTGGAGCCCCTGTCCCGGTTTATTTATTTTAAGCTCACGAAGGACTCGGAGTGCTGGATCATTTTCCATGTTTGTTAGGTCCAGCCCATTTACGTCTGAACAATACATTCAAACATTATATCCAATGACTGGTATATAAACTGAATGCCAAATTATGGGGACAAGTGGCAGTTAGAAGCAATGTCTTTGTGACTTTGATTTAAAAACTATTCAACAAGAAGAAATTACTATTCTCCCATGACTCTTGTTTGATGGCTCTAACAAAGCCTGCTTATTGTAATGTAATGGACCAAAACCTTAACTCTATAGAGGATACAAAGGGAATTTAGTGAACACATAAAAACTTACCAATTAAAAAAACACAACTACATCAAATCTATTCAAGTGCAGTAAATAGATTAAATAGGATTTGTTACTGTACTTTGACCATGTATCTGTAGCTCCACTGGAAATCCCCTTTCATTATTACTGGTCATGGCGACCTGTTCTTTCTAATACGTGTGAAGTACTGAAGTACTGAAGACTGAAACGATCGATTGTCAAACAAAAAATGTTCAGAGCGTGCAAAAAACTAATCATTCCCTCACACAGTTAGAGGCACAACTCGGCCTCACGGTTTCTGCAGCTCTTTGTGGCGTTCTCTTGATAAAATGTGAGCATGCATGACTGAGATCTGGGCTCAGAAAGCATCAAACTCAAAAGGCTCAGAAAATTTACAGCTGATAATCTTGCAAAGCCTAATTGCTCTTTAAAGTTGAAATGAGGGCTGGGCAGCCTTTCAGTCCATTTAATGCACTCCACATTAATGCAATCAGCTATTTTCAAGTGCATGTACTGTATGTAAACCGATCTGCATTGAAATCGTATGCTTTCCCTGTTCTGGTAAAAACAAAGATATAAATAAGCATGTTCGCAGCTCTGCCTCAATGAACTATGAATTACTACCACATGCGTGTAATGAAAACACAAATGAGCACTCCGACATGCTCAGAACACGGAGTTCAAATCACCCAAGGAGAAAAAAAGAGCTGCCGCTAACATTACACCAAATCAATTCCTCTACATAAAACTATTAAAAATGGAATATGTTCGAATGCACAGGGGCATTGGTGAAGTGCTGCAAAGGCCATGTTAATGAGTCATCAAGGCATGCAAACTCAATTTGCTCGCTGAGTGAGGAACATCAGTCGCTGGCAGGCATAAAGATGAGACTTTTAAAGTTGCAACAGCCCTTCTTTGCTGCACAACTCCCCCTTCGCTGTTCGAGCCTCGGCCCCTGAGAAGCCCTGGCCTCCCACTTCACTGAGCACTAACTGAGCATTGTGCTTCAAAGCCGTGGAAATAACTGAGGAGAAAAGGGAGGATATGTGAACTCCTGCATTATGTAACCGCGTGACAGACAAGGATAAACCTTTTCATACCTTTGTGGCTGCGGTATTTATACTATGTGTCTTAAATTCACGCGTCTTTCAATGTGAAATCTGTGGTGTGCCCCTTATCAGCTGCCTGACACAGATATTTTGAAATAAGACCCTGGTGGATTTCCTTTCCAAGTATCAAATCTACTATCTTTTCTCACAGCTGAGTGTGTTCAAACAATATTCAACAGGATTTCCCAAAGGCCACACCCTAACCTGCTAGTTACACCATTGTAAAGGAAGTAGGACTATTTCCTAAGTGACATCATTTCCCAGGAGGTTTAAGTGCTGCTAAAACTGTAACATAAAGCCGCACGATATCTCCTTGAACAAGGCAGGAGAAATAGGCCAGACCAGTATGGGCTAATGAATAGAGACATGGTACAGAGGTTGGCTAACATGCTCCAAAGAGACATAAAGTGCTGAGACACATTGCTGGTGCAGGCAAAACACCAGCATCCCCAACCAAGATATGTAGATATAAAATATATCCAAACACTCAGCGGTATCAAAACCCTCAGACACGCACACACAGGAAGGAGGCAAACACTGCGCACAAATACACAAATGATCCCTGACGGTATCTCTAGAGGACCTGAAGCGGAGACTAGACACGGCAGCTGGATTCAACAGCGTCTTAATCAAACGATACAGGAGTGGTAACAGATGAGAAAAACTTGACTCGGGGGAGGGGGGTTAGAAAGGTGGTGGTGGTGGTGGTGGTGGGGGGGGATACTGCAGAGGGAAAGACAAGCTATGAAAGCAGGCGGAGATGAGCCCCACCGGTACTAAGCGCTGAGTCGGAAAGCAGGTGAGGTTCAGCATCTATCCCTGTTTCCTCTGACATGCGGCCCCAGCTGTCGCTCTGTCGGCCCCTGCCCCTGCACCCAGCAACCATGGAGTTCACAGGGTGATCAGAGCCGGGCAGAGCAGTTTGAACGGTGGGGGTCCAGTCGGCACTGCGGCGCATACACATTTCTGCGGTGAGATTTAATATACTGTGGTTGACTTCAAAAGAAAACCCATGTGCTGACCTGGGAAGCCATACATATGGATGGAGATGTAAAGTGTTCTGGGAGGGGGAGATGAAAGCGGCCTACATGAAGGCTATTTGCCTTTACATTAAGAAGCAATTTTGATTCACTGTTCCTATACTCTGTGTGTAAATACATGCGTGTAACGTGTGCATCACTACACTGTGATGTGTCAATGACTGGACTGGCGTGTTCCAGCCTTTCCTGAGAACTGACTGTGTGTTAAACCAAACCACTTGACTCCAATAAGTAAAGCTAATAAACCACAGGAATGTGCCAGTGAGTAGCAAGTAAACACTACAAATAGGTGGAAAAGTCTGATGATAGCATGAAAACCCGCCACCACAGCTCAGAATCAGTTTGAAAGACCTCTTTGAAGAGATAATGATAGGAACAATGCTATCCACATATATATTATCTAACTGTATATATGTATGTACAACAGTTGATGTGTATCTGTTGTGAATATTTCTGCACTGTCAGATCAGATACAGCAAAAGGATCAAATGGTGTCAATTGTGTCAAATCAGATATCCATGTCCGGCAACTCAAACAGTGTAATACCATGTAAAGTGATTGTGAACGGTGCATTCCTGCTCCGCCTGCCTCGACTCCTCATGACATCCAGAGCGAACCAGCTCCGCTATGCGCCCTACTTGACAGAGATGTCCTGACCACAGACAGCTCCCACAATGGAGCCAGTGTGTGTAGTAGTGGACCGTTCCGTGCCGGGCCTGAGCGACGGCCGGGTCGATGCGAGTTCAGGTCTGGAAGCTGCAGCAGCAGCAGTTTGGTTTTAACCGCATCGGGTTAAAACCATAACAGGATAAATGTGTCTTCTTGTACATGGGTGGACCTCGCCACATCAAAGTACATGTCTTTTTTTTCGCACTTTTAGTTTACTTGAAAGATAGGGATCCAAATGAAGCAGACATATGCAAAAAGTACCACATGCGGACAAGATTTTCATGCAGTGACTGTGGTCCCTGCAACTCTTCTCATCCCCTCAGTCCTCATTTTCCATTTCCTCCTTGCTGCTTTTTACTTAGTGCAGTCCTCATGCCATCCATCATGCTCCCCTCCTCCTTCGCCTCCTCTGCATCGCCCGCTCCCTCCCACCCTCCATCCCTCTGTTGGCATGCCTAGGGGATCGATCAGGTCCTCATCGCTCAGCCCAGCTGTCACTCTCACCCCTCGCTCCCTCCGATGTCACACCATCAGGCTGGCACGTGTCATTGTCTCTGCAGGGGCCGTGGCTTCGTGCCCGAGGTGACTGACAGCTGCAGAGAGGGCGGAGCCAGACAGACTGAGCGACTCGACCCCATGCTCACCTCTCATTAATGCTGCTGGGTGATTGGTAGGTTGGCAGGCTGCCTGTCACTCAAATCATTCAGGAATGGCCCGAATAACCGAATCACTGGATTGAATCTGTAGGCCAGCTAGGTGATATTAATTAGAATCTGAGCCGTGATTGATAGATTAATTAATTTCACGTGACGGAGACTTTATAAAAAAACAGATGATCAGCACTGTGTACAGAATCCACTGAGAGGGCTGAATTTGTGATTTTGAGAAAATCAATATCCCACGCAAACTGCTTTGGCATGACTATCACTCTCTACCGTAATATGAATGAGCAATGTAAACAAGATCCCTTCAGGTATCTAACGAATGCACAACGCTGCCCAATAATGCACTACACATCCCTCTAGTGCTGCTGTGGTACGATGGCACTAACCAAGTTAAATCCTACACTGAACTATAAATCAATCGCAATGCGGTGGGTTTCTAGTGCGCAACAACTCAACACAAAGGTGTAATAATGTCAGTTTTATGGGTTTAAATCTCTCTGAGGCCGCTCATAAAAAATGAATGCACTAATGCGAAGGTTAGGATGAAACCTTCTTTATTACCTACTGTCAGCGGGGTGCCTGCAAAGAACGGGTCCTGCTTCGTATACAAGATTCAGAGATTCATGTTCTCAGTCCAAATCTGCAGAACGTGTAAGGCCGTGGATTGGGTTAGGCATGCATTGAGCTAGTCGATCAGCGAGCTAGTGAGTTGTTACATAGTCAGTCAGTCTGTGACAACCTGCCGGCTGGGGTCTGGCTCGGCGCCATGCCTCCGTCAGCAGTTTGGTTGCGGGATGAGGCAGAGGAGGAGGGAGGTGAAGAAGGAGTGAAACGGGGGACAGGAGGAGGCAATGGAGGGAGAAGGGAGGGGCTGTGGCAGGAGTGATGGGCAGCTTGCTAACAGCCTCTTTGCGTCTATTAGGGCTCTAATATAAGGATAAGACACACTACAGGAAAAGGCGGTGGTGGAGTTCTCTCCTGGGCCTGTATCTGACCACTGCACACACACACACACACACACACACACACACACAGACACAGACACAGAAACAAACACATGCATGCAGAAAGACACAAAATTGACCAGAGGACAAACCAACCCATTTCTGTCGATAGCTCATAAAGCTTAACCTCAGCAAGCCAGTTGCCTGCTTTTGGCTTGCTGTGCCGGATACTTAGCCGAAGCTTAGAGGGACTTGAGAAGGCACTGTAGCGCTGCCCCAGTAAACAACTGTGGAGGCCTCGGTCCCAGATCAACAACCGAACTCAATAACAAGCAACAAGCGTGCAGTGTGTCGGGGACCCATCTGGACACTGGTCGACTGAAAGCTGCACTTGTTTTTTATGCCATGAATTCCACCTTTGTTTCTGAGCCAATTTTGAATAATTACAAAAGCAAGGGATTTAATCAGGGACCAGCTGTCTGAAGCAACGTGTGTGCGTGTGTTTTTTATGTCAGTCTGCACCGATGAGGGCCCTGCATCAAAGTGAATCGGAATATCACAGAGGAGCCGCAATGGCAACATCTGAAGCTCGGGCTCCCTGTTAACATGGTGCACACCAGGACACACTATTGCATTCCCTGCACATGCATACGCACTCACAAACACCAATGTAAAGACCCAGGGTTTATGTGTAAAGAGAAACACTGTCAGCTTGTGAAGATAAGAGCAGAACCATCTGTCTCTCTATGACACATAGCTTGAATGTGTGAATGATGCTGTGTGGTTAATGGGCTCGTACAATATGCTATTGTCTGCCAAAATAACACAATGAAATCTGGTGAGGTGTGTGACAGTCCATCCATCTGTCTGTCACACACAGCATCTCCAAAGCCACTGATCAGCTTTACAGGAAACTTTGAAGCAATGTTTGTTCAACTGTATGCAGCACAAGATGTTGGTTTAATGAGATGCTGATTAAATTTTCACAAAAACTAAAGCAACAATCTCATTGCCACATTCCGGCATTTGTAAAATTACTGTGATTGGACTACCGGGGAGCTAGAGGCTGTACTTAATAGCTGGAGTGTGCAGCAACTTAAGGCAATGATGCATTGCACCATAGTTTTTTTTTAAACTTCAATAAGTAAAGCATACTGACCAGGCAAGCAAAGGGGGTGTATTACATTTGTTTGCTCAGCTGTGTGCAAAATCTCAGCCCCAGTAATGACAAAACTCTGGGAAGTGATGTATTTTACCAAAGCACTCAAAATGTAATGTTACATCGAATGGCCCTGAAATGCAAATACAGATCAAAACTGTAAAACTATTCTACTTTGCCACTCATGCAGATGTTCAGAGAAGCTCAGATAAGTGCATGTTGAGCTGTAGATTATAATGGAAAAGGAAGATGGTGATGAGTCAGCTGTTACTGCTGCTGAGGTTTGTTTCTCAAATATCTTGCTTACCTTTCATTTAGCACATTTACTTACACGCTAACATCCCAATTTTTTTTGTCTTATCTCAGTTCTGATCATATTTGGAACCTGGTCCTTTACATCTTGCACATATGATTTTCACAGTATCCAGGTTTCTGATCATCTGGATGCAGGCACTGAATGTCTTTGTACTCCTCGACATCTAGACCACACTCTATTATTTCTGTGCCAACTGAGTCACCTCCGTGGTTGATGATGAACCCACTTTGTTTTCTGGCTGCCTGGACTCTGGCTGTTGTATTTGCCACTCTGCTGGATTTGGCTTCTCTGTTTAATCACCAGTAATGGAAACCAAGAGCACTAATACAGTTTATCCTCTGCAGCATTGCCAGTGTTGTGTCAGACTTTCATTATTGTATTATTTATTGTCATTCTTTTGTTTTACTGACTCACCACTACTATATATGATATGATTTTAAGTGTTCAACCAAATTAACAGGATACTTGGGTGCATGCAAACACAATTTTAAGAAAAGAACGTTTGGTGTTGCTACAGTCAAGCATCTCAGTTCTTCAGCATCTAGCTTGCTGTTACCTGAGCGATTCGGCCATGCGCCGCAGGTCTTCATTCTGCTGCTTGAGCCGCTCGAGCTTGGCCAGGATCTTGGAGAGCTCCCGGCTGGACCGCTCTGGGTGCTCGCTGTCTCTCACCAAGTGACCTCCGATGTAGAAGAGGAGCGTGCCCCAGGCCAACAGCACCAGGGTAATCCAACGCCATGAACCCGCCCAGGGCCGCATGGTTCGACCTCGCCCACCCGAAAATGCCTCTTGGTGTGCCTGTACACCCGCCGACCCACCGACCTGCCTGCCGGACGTGCACACACACACGCACTCTGTGCCCCGTCACCACAAGTGCCACAGGGCCAACCCTGGCATCGGCATCTTTGCAGGGATGGTGTTCAGCAAATGACAGATGAGAGGAAGCTGCGTGTCTTTGTGGCTCAGTAGTGAGTAAGAAAAGGCAGCGGGTGTTTCTCCAGTTATCAACCAGCCTTTCTTGTGTGTGCTAAAGCATGGCTAGCATGCTCAGAAGTCTGTGTTTTGGCAGCCCGATTGGTGTCTTCTCCCCTCCACCCAGCTCCGTGTTGACCGGCTTGTCCCACACCGTCTTGCTGTTTCCTTCCTGTCCCACGGGATTCTGTCACTCGAGTTGTGTTCTGTAGAAACAAATACACAAAGATACGGTAGTTAGTTGAGCTTGAACGTTTTGTCTTGCAAATACTTAAAGTGCTTGTCAGTCAAAGAGAGGCAAATTAAAATCATTGAAGAGCTAAGCCAGCAGGCCAGCTTGACAGACAAATACTCCTGAAGAGGAGAGCAAAGCATGAGACATGCCTCATACAGTGCCACATACAAACGGAGGGGACAGATCAGGGCAGACAGACCGACAGATACATGCACGATGCTGCAGACTGGTCCCAACATAACCCTGTCTCAGCAGCCTACAGGATTGATCAGCATGACACTGCAATTTGCATTTACATTGTGATGTGCAGTCCCTGAGCTATGCTGCATTGCTGTCGAGGCAGGACAGGGATGTTCCACTTTCCACGTCCTGCTTGCTTGCACATTACACACACACTTGTCCTCATGCACACTCTAGTCTCTCAAAATCTCTCCCTCACACACGTACATACAGAATCCATCACGCTACCTAGAATACATCTTTTAAATCTTCAACACCCCATACCGCATCCTCAACCACAGCCTACCGCAACCCACTTCCAACGCTCTCTCCCTCGCTCTTAGTTAAAGCATGACTAAGCCCGACAGTTAATGGATTTGTTTGGAGGCAGCTAAATCCCACAAAGTTCTCCCCAAGCGTTTTCCTCCTTCCCAAGTGCCCGCTGCCGTGCCCCTTGCCTCCATGACAGAATGCAACATTGTCAAGGTGATACGGTGAGCTCAATGGAGCAGAGGGAACAAAAAAATCCCTGGATCATCACTTCCCTTCATCCCAAAGCAGTGGGAGAGATGGAGATGGACGTGTGCCGGGTTTATGAAGCAACCTTCGCTGTCAACTCCCCAACAAAGCCCCGCCACGCAACTGAGACTAGTCGTGTGATGGGATGAAGACTGGCAGGTGTGTGTGTGTGTGTGTGTATGTGCACAACATCTAAGTGTAAGTGTGTGTGTGTGTGTGTGTGTGTGTGTGTATGTGTGTATGTGATCTCTGAGTGTGTACCACAGCTTGCTGGAATAATGCCAAACATCTTAGACTTCATGTGAGTGGTGGTGGTGGGGCGGGCTTGATTGACACATTGCAGTGTCTCTGGTGCTTCCGCCTGTGAGTGTTCAAGACAGAGGAAAGTGTTCCTGCTGGGGTTCGCCTGGCAGCACAGAAGTAGGTTAACAGTAGCTCATCATGTTTACCATGGCAGCATAGTTGATATGTAGGACATAAATGGTGCCATGCTGTAATACCACAGAGACTGTTCATGCTTCACTGGTGCACACTGGCCAGAATGCAGCAGCTGAGATCCCTGAAACAATGAGGGGCAAACTATTCTCCTTCATTTCTTATTGAATGAAGTGAGATTATTGAGATCTGTGCAGACGTTCCTTCCTTGCCGGTGTTCCTGTTGTGACTAACCTGGGCTGACACAAGGGTGGCTCCTTTTTATGCATGCAGCACAAGGATGTGCTGAGCTGTGTTTTATTATGGAAAATAATAGCTGCGAGGGGGTAGCACTCCACCAGCTAATGCACGACTGGGACTTTACTAAAAGGCAGCCTGCAAAAACCCTTGTCATTGTGTTTGAGGAGCACATAATGAGGTTTATGTTCAGTAGACTAAAATTGATAAAGATAAAACCGTTGGATGAAGCAGCCAACTGCTGCCAAAGAGAATGTGGGAAAATTTTGAAGATAACGTTTGTAGCTAGTTGTTCTGCTTATACTTGAAAGTCAAGCTAAGCTAGCAATATATTACTAGCATATTCATAGAACTTTGGGGAAATTAACATGAACTCCTTGCCATTAATGGCCAACTTGGGACACTGGCTTGTCAATGATTTCAGTGCAGATTACAGAGACAAAAGCAAAAGAATATAGCGAAATTTTCTATACACCCGACTATAGCAAATGCAGAAAATAAAGTTATATTTAAAGGTGCACTCCACCTATTTTATAATTTCTTCTGCGACTTTAGAGGAATCTTTCTTAAGTCTGACAAAATACCTCAGATGATGTCTGGCGTGAGACTTCTAATACTTGACAGATAACCTTCACGAACTGGAGGCATGGGATTTAAAAGATCAGGGCATTTAACACAGAGGGAAGGTCTAATGAAAAAGTCTACAGAGCTGGATTATGGGAATAGTAGGATCTAGCTTTTCTGAAGCTTCTCTCATACTAGCAATTAAACGTCATGATGTCTCACCCTCTTTTGCCTTGAATTTGACTATTCTTTTTTAAAATTTGTCATTTGTCATTCCACCAACTTCATGGTACAATACTGAATGGCAGGACCCCCCTTTTAATAGTCTAAAAATAAAAAGCGAACATTTTTCAAGGTCAAAAGAAAAATGATGAGCCTAATCAGATACAAAAGGCTAAGCATTAGTCCACTGGCTTCACACTTTTGGTGAAACTGTCACAGTCTAGCACCATTAACAGTAAAAGCAAATTCACCGTCATGTTTAAGTCTAGGTTGTAACAGTGGGAGCTAATCTGGTCACATTACCGGGAGCACACGGTGTCTCGAGGTTGGGTCACAGAACCTGAGATCAACTGTTTGCAATTAAATACTGGAAGCACCTAATCATTATTATCAAAGAGATGTACTCTACAAAATCTGTTTGGATTATTGGTTTCTGCCATCAGAAAAGGAGTGAAGAAGGTTTTACAGTCTCTTTTCAAACACGCCTTTCAGCTTAGCCTTGGTTGTGATGACGTGTCAAAGGAGAGAAGAAAACGCATTCATGGTCCCTCTTTCAATAGTTTCAGATCGCCGTGTTTCATAACTAAAAGAAGAAGGAGACATCTATTGAGTCCTGTGTCAGCAGAATGTGGCCTGATTAAAGAGAAAACGATACTCTCCTATAATTTATTCCACTGATGAAGATCTGGCAGTGTAATATTCCAGCAGAGATATAGCCCAGTGTCAGCCCAGCCCTGAAGAATTTTGCATTTTCTCAAACCTCTCACATCTGCCCTTGAGTCGCCACGAACAGGGGGCTCCATAAATAATGGAAATTATAATAATGTCAGTTAAATAAATAAATAAAAGCTCCCCACTGTGGCACAATCACTTCTAAGTTGGACTGTGTGACAGATGTGCTGACAGTGAGATTTTAGAGAAGTTGGCCATATAGTGCCCCTTTTTTTTATTCCGCTTTCCTCCACCGAGCCTCATCCTCCAAGTAAAGTGGGAGCATGATTGCGAGGGCTTAGCTGCTCTGGACAAAATGAAACATGTCACTGCTTCTTTTTGAATGTTCAGTCCAACTTTATAAGTGGAAGGAATAAGTGGGTCTATGCTGTTCATAAATTGGACCTCTTGACTGCTTCACCTGCACTCGCTCGCTCCTCTTCCTCTCGACCTTGTGGATCAAATGTTATCCCTTTCCCCACAACGCCCTTCACCTTGCTGTCACGGCAAGCTGCGAGGGGGCTGCTTGGCAGGTAAAAGGCTGGCCTGGTACATGTGGTACTGTGGGGCGGACTGTCACCCCCTGTCACAAAATGTCCCTGTGCTGCAGCAGCATGCAGGAGCCTGAGGGGTCAGCAGAGATGACCTGTTTTCAGTCCTGCTGGTTAATCTTCAACGTGACTCAGGCTGCAGCAGAGGTCATCTATCAGAGCGCTCCGGTCTCCGGGCAATAAGCACCGCGATGAGGTCCGCCACTGAATTATGCATGGAAGCTCGACTGAGGACGGCTTCTATTACACCAACACGGCCACTCCAGCTCGGGGACAACTGGAAGGGAGCATCATCTATACCACGTATATATACTATATACTGTATATCTGGGTGTCCCTCATACACACGGTGTCGCTTCTCATCTGTGTTGGTGCAGGAGAGCGTAAGAGTGTGTGCAGCTAGGGGCAAGCCTAGGGGGGATAAGATAGCTGGAAGATGTGGTACATGTTATAGCATGTAGCATGGTGGCAGAGATATGAGATATGTGTGTGTCTGAAAAAGAGACAGGTGGCAGGAGATCAGGAAGACAGGGATACAGTAGCAGCGTTAAAGGATGGAAATGGGACAAAATAAACACATGTGTAGCTGTGATGCTAAGGAAGCTGAATGTGACCTACGACTGGACGGGAGCTTTTTGCGCCGCTGAAAATCAGTCCCCGCATATGACCAGTTTGATTTGAGATGTCTGATCAGTTTATGAGCACAAAAAAGGGGGGGGGCTTGCAGGTGTTTGGACTACAGAGAAGCAGCAAGAGGGACATCAACTCCAACTCTGGCAGCAATTTTTAACCATTATTTATCCAGGGATGGTTTGCTGAGCAAGCTGTTCTTGAGAAACTGCCTTCTTTATAGCCATAATGTTACACTCATTTCCACCTGATAGCTGCCTGGTGCTGCCACAGTTTCCTACAAACGGCCACTGAGCAGCTTTTCTGGCTATTTTCTCAGCTGGTCTGGAGGTTCAATCCAGCGACCTTCCAGCCTCTACCCCAATTCCCAAGGGATGGATCGCACAAGTGTCGGGCACAAAGGGCAGACACATTTCAAATATAAGCACCAGAACCAAAGACAGCACATATTAGAGGACCTAACAAAAACAGACAAAAAGAATCAGGGGCTCATAATGTATTCATTCCAAAAAGCAGCAGCAATAGAGAAAACAACACAAAATGTTTCAGACTGTAACCTGAAATGTTGGCTCCCTTGTTTAATGCCATTTGCAACAAAAACATTACGATTAAATTTTGAGTGCGACTGTGATTTTTTTTTTCCATCAATATGAATATCAGCAAACCGAGTGACTCATTCAGCAGCAGAGTGCTCCCACTCCCAGGGCTCCTTTTTCGCTTCTCGGTTGGCTCAGTGCCGAGATGCGGAGACACTCATGGCTTTTTGGGGCGCACCCCGGCATTTTGTATGCGTGTCTGTGCCCACGAGTGGGTGTGCGGGAGTCACCCGGCTCAGTCGGGTACGCCTGACTGCACACATACGCACACACAGACACACATACAGGAGAGTGGTAAATATTTCATGAGCTGCTGTTTACTTCACAACATTTCCTAGCTGAATGTGGGGGAGTCCATTAACTTAGGCTAAATGGCAGAGAGAAAGCCTGGCATGGGGACAAGCGTGAGGAAAGAGAAGAAAACAGATAGATGGTGACCTGGGAGAGAAAAGGACATGATGCCCAAAGAAGTAACTGGGTTTTAATAGATACAGATGGAAAGGCCCAGTCATGTCCTCAGAATTGTTTGTGGGAAGTCAGGGGTTTTAAGGATGTGAGGTTTTACAATTACAGACAAATGGGTGGTTTTTAAAAGGCTGATTCTGATATATTACAATCAATATCTTTAAATGTGACCATATTTATACAAAACAATTAAATTAAAGTGAAATAAAATGCAGGGAATTAGTGTTTCTCCATGAGAATATATCTTCTGGCAGACGGAGGAATTCATCATGTAGGAAGATAATATTTAGAGAAAACAGAACTCGAGAAAAATGATAACTATGATACGGTAAAAACATGTTTTTGGTACTTAACAAACAATTCTTGCAGTGGTGGGGTCGCAGGGTGGGAATTTGGTCTCATGACCCCAGAATTTTTATCATGACCTTCGTATTTTTAAAAATCCCGGCTGTGACCCTGCAAACGCCAAAGTTGTGGAAGAAAAATAATGAAAGCGAGTATCTGTGTATTGTATTTGTCTATGTGAATCTACCACCTATCAGTAAAGTAAGTTCTATGACCTTATTGTAAGTAAGAGTACTTTTAAGGACTAAGCCTTGATACATGGTACACTGTGAATCAGGTGAGCTACAAAGGTGCCCATAGGAGTAAATATTAGCAAATCTTGAACAGCGAGTCATCAAAATTGATTTTTTTAAAGTAAATGACTAACTATAAATAAAAACATATAACATTTTATTACATCAGACCCATCATTTTATAAAACCAATTTGATTTAAGGTTTTCAACATACAATGTCTTATGAGCGCAATGGGAAACATCCTTTCCAAAACTATATTAAACCTGAACTGAGAAATGTCAGACATACATAAAAAAGGGCCAATAACACATTTATTGCTGCTGTTTACTGCTCTGCAATTTTTTATTGTGTCTGCCAACATACGCAATAATAATCAAGGCTGGATTTTGAACCAGGCAGAGCAGGCAACTGCCTCACGGCCCCTGGACTTTGAGGGGTCCCAAAGGTCCCCTGCATGTCTGCTGGTTTTGTGAAACTGATGAACAGAAAATTTTGGCAAGGGAATTCGCACCACAGAAAAACAAAAAATCTATTACGGCAGGTCCTGCCTCATCACATCATGTGGAGAGAGACCCAATGTCATAATTTAGATATGTTAGATAAAATTACCACAACTAACACAAATGAGATATGATACCAACACAGGTTGCACATTGACACCATTTGGACAGGGTTACTACAAAGTATAAAAATCAAATATTTCAGCTCTTTTCAAACAGGGTTGCGCATTCACAGAGTTCTGTCATCATCACTTTCCCCAAACTCTCTGAGTGGGGATGCCACTTGAGCACTGAAGGCAGCCCACCTCATCGCAACTTTGGGATTAAGTCTCGCAGAAGTGGCTAAAGGTCTCAGAGAAGTTCCAGCCATGCAACCGCTGAGCCCGCTGCAGCTTGGCATTCAGTATCAGAGCTAAGCACACAGCCTCTCCTTCAAGGTTATCTCTGTGGAGAATTCGCTGACAGCAGGATACACGTGCACACGCATTCACACGCGCACGTGCACTCACATGGTGACACAAAGATAGGTACCCACACACACACACACACAAACACAGCGGTGCACAAACAGACATTGGCCCGGTAGGGTGGATGGGGTGCGACATGTTTGTGCCGGTGGTTTATGCAAACAAGTTTTTAATTGGGACGGTGAGGCATATGATTAGCAGTAAAAAGCACCAATCATTCCTCTGTTTTATTACTTTTTATGCCCAAATAAAAACGCGGAACTGGGCGGGGGCCCCACCTGCCAAACCAATCTGTCTCCTGACAATTGAAGGTGGATCTCGGGGCTCAGACGTGGTCAAGGACATCATTGTAAATTCACCGTGTCAGTGAGGGTGATGAACTGGCTCTGCAATGGCGGGTGTGTGTGTGTTTGAGAGAGAAGGGAAAAGAGCAAGAGTCAATGCCACTCAAGCAGCTGCATGTATCACGCCTAGAGCAGAAAGGACATTAAGTGTCAGAGTGTGTATGTGTGTGTGAGGGAGAGTTTGCATGAGTGTTTATTCTGGGATGGGAGTGTTGCAGCGGTATTGAGAAACTAAGTATCATTTCAAATTGATCATTTACTTTATGCTCAGCAGTGCTGAGAAATATTATCCTCTGTACAAACCAGAGAGTGCGCTACAAAGAACCTTGACCGTTATTATTTGCGAGACACAGAAAAGGGGAAGCTCAAGGTCTGCGTTATCCATCTACCTTCAGATATATTGCTGCATGGATCTACACACACAGACACACACACTTCCTGTCTGTTCCAGTTTCTGTTCCTCATAATGAGTCCCAATGACGGCTGACCTTTCATGGCCTGGGGTGGCAGGGAAGAGCTAGAGAGGTGGGGCCAGCGAGGGGAGGGTGGATGGGCCTGTGGTGACCCCATACAGAGGGTGCCAACCTTCATTCAGCCACTGTAAAGAGGCCTAATGACTGACTGAATACACAAGAGAAAATAGAGTGAAAAGAAGGCATAATAGACAAAAATCAGTGGCCAGAGAGGGAGGGAGATGAGAAGAAATAAAGAGGACAGGGAGAGAGCAGAGAGAGAACAGCTACTGTTACACTGTGCTAAATTGTGTGATTTTTATCATCTGAATATGCAGTGACGCATAATGTGATATGTCTGGATCCACTGAATATGGATTTTGCTCGGATTACAATCAGACCTTTGAAACTAGTCTTGGAAGTGGTCAGGCTCACATTGTGATTACAATTCTATGTAATTTGGCTGCAATCCACAATGAGAGCAAGATGGAAAGAGGTGTTTTAAACATGAGAGTTTTTCAGCTAATACTCCCATAGGGGATATAATAGGCATTTCCAGGTTAAGCGTAGATGCACAGCTGTGTGAAACTATGAAACACTCTTTTGATCAGGTATCAAAAAAAAGAAAATCACACTGAAACAGCCTAAAGTGTAACCACAGTGCAAGTGACAGGGCTGGCAGGAAAGTAAAGAGGGAAAATCTGTAATGGCAACACAGTGAGAGCAGACAGAGAAGGAACGTTTCTGAGGCTGAAGCCAGCGGTTAGGGGACACAAGCAACAGAGGTAGACAGTGAGAAAAATTGTCCTGATGTCCTATTGCAATCTCCCAATAAAAGCCAAGATTGACGAGGGCGGGGGGCTCTGCGGTCTCTTGTGCAATAAGTTACGTTTCCAACACAATAAGCAGTGCACCCCACCCCTGAACACTCCATACCTCACTCATCTTCTGCAACAGAATTTATGGTCAGCGGTTAACTCCCATTATACCCTGGCTCAGGGAAAAAGCAGCCCCTCCCCTCCCGGCACAAGTCAAAGTGCCCTCTCCGAGGCCGAGGCTTGAATGACAAAGTAACAACCGGGGGAAAGAAAAGGTGGAAGAGAGTTGGAGCAGAAGATGAGGAAGAATGAAGAAGGGAAAGTAAAGAGCATAAGAATGCCCAGACAGCAAGAACAGTAAGGGAAAAAGTCAGACAGAGGACAGACAGGAAAAACAAAAAAAAAGCGGCGTGGTAGGAAAAGTGAGAGCCAGGGAGGTGGTAATCGGAAGAAAGATGGCGGCTGTAGACACAGACAGAGGGGGAGATGAAGAGTGTTCCCCGAGGGGCCCGAGTCCTGACTAATACAGAGGAGTTCTATAAACAGCAGTAACACACATCTCCCACCGATTCCTCGCTCTCTGCTACATTACCTCCATTCTCTCGTCTTCAACCCTCAGCTCCTTTGCTCTGTGACCTTAAATCCCCATGCTGCGAAAACACGTCAGCAGTAACAAGTGACATATTTATTCATCCTCTGTTCAGCCTTAAAATCGTGCTTTTTCCGAGACAAGAGAGGAAGAAAAAAAAACCTGGCAACAGCAGGAGGCAGCTGATTAAGAGGTAACTTCCTCGACATTTGTTCAAGCAAACGCCTTCCTCTTGAAATAAAGCACCGTTCCATATATTTTGAAATGTCACCCATTTTAAAGAAGTTCTTGCATAAGACGCACTAAAGCTGTTTAAAATGACTCTTTGTCCTTGCATTAATGCTTTTTAAGACAGTTGTGCTGATACTGAAAATGGCACGGTTGTTCATTGATAGTCATGTCCAAGAGGTCCCTCAGTCTTCGCTCTGGTCTTTTCTGCGTCGACTTCACCCTCCATGTTTGCTCTTCCCTTTGAGCTTCTTCCAGGTGCTCCAGTTTCCTCCCACACTCCAAAGACGTGCATGTGAGATGAAATGAAAACTGGAAATTGCCCACAGCTGCATGCATTGCTCTGTCTGTACTGGCCCTGTGATGGACTGGCGACTGGCATGAATAAATGTTAAAGCGGACTACGAAATTAATAATTGACCAGTTGAGATGGGTGTTTTTATGCCGTGCTGCTGCCTGACTGCTGTCCTGCCTGACTGCCGTCCTCCTCTCAACTCTCTGCTCCACTCCCTATTGCTTTATTCTGGTTGCCGGCTTACTCTTAACTTCATTTCCTCTTGCTCATCTTTACAGATTTTTGTTAGAGCTTGACATTAAAACCCAAACCCACTGGGACCTGACTAGAGCAGACTTGGGTAAGCTTGCACTGAATTTTCCATTTAATTGCTTCGCTTTGGGTCAGGATTGTTTGCAAATGTTAAAATACTCTCACCCTGACTTAATGATGAGAAATTACTTAGCAATGTTGGTATTCAAGGAGCTTGGATATAACCTAGTTTGGGACAGCATAGACACTATTTTTGAGATCCAATTTGTCCACGTCATAACCCTGCTTAGCACCCTTTTCTGCCCTTTTTCTTCCATCTTTCTTGTCTTGCTTTCCCTCTCCACCACAGCAGCCTGCATGCGTCACAACACAAGCCATATTGACAGAACTCCTCGTCCCCGTCAGGTTGTGTTTTCTGCTTCGGGTCCGTACTTGTTCGTTTGCCTGACTTCTCTTTCGTCTCTTCCAATCCGGCTCTACGTCTGGCTCTGTGTGTGTCTACTCAGCCCATCAGCTTCCGCTCGGATGCTCCTTCCACTCGATGTGACCTGGTTGTAAGTCTTTTGTAGTTAATGTATAGATTGTGTAATAGTTCCATGTGTAGACGCTCATGTGGAAGAGTCTTTTTTTGTGTGTGAGACGTAGCAGGAACGTTTGGCATGATTTCATTTGACTGGTTCAACAAGAGCTTATTCCAGTGTTGTAGGAAAAAACAATCCTGTCATCAGGCTGAAGGGTTTCTGCTTTGCCAGACACACTAATCACATTCACTACATTCAGCCTTGACTTGCTTGACTCAGTATACCATTGGTTGTTAGTGTAATGAAACTGACAATTACAGGCTACAGAGCAAACATTCCCTCTGTGGCTTTTCAAAAACCAGAGGCTTTTTTTGTGTGTTATCATTCCGGCTTGTCCTTAAATGGTTCAACTCTGCATTCCCCCGGAAGACAATAAAAAGACACAAGACAAGAAAAAAAAAACCCTGTCTCACCTCTAGGGGATGAAGTTTCCTAAATGCGATTAAAGAGAAATACTGGCACACTGTCTTCCCTGACCCCTATTAACAGAGCCTGAGAAAACAGCCACATCTCTCCTCTCCACACGCCCTGCCTCTAAGCAGGACCTGTTGCTCAAATCACATTAACTAACAGCAGATGAAAAAACTCAATACACAGCACGCCAGGCTGTGCTAACGCTGAGCTGATGCAATCACACCTACAAACACAATCCCCACCTTTTACTACTCCATCTCTCAGAGAAGAAGATGGAGAAACAAAATCACTTGCTGCAAAAGGGAATATTTTTTTTCTAGTCTTTTGCAGACACCGCTGAGGCCTTATTAATACTTGGTAAAGCCAGAGCAGGAGTTTACACAACATGACTTTGTAAAAGCTGAAAGTGAAAGGAAGAAACTAAAAAACTTCAACTGCTGGTGCAACATTGTGATCCAACTGGGAGCAGCTGCATCCTCGTTTCAATAACACATCAACAACAGACTGCCCCCCTTCCATTTTTGCGAGGATCAGCCAAGAGACGGCCCGCTGGGAAGACGCTGTCGTTCTCCTTCACAGTGCTCTAGGACACTACATGTCAGTCCTGTTGCACATCAGGCATGATAGCAATATTACATGTATGTAATGTTACGTGTGTCTTGTCAAGCTGTCTTAAACATTGGTCCTGACACTAGCCTGGACAGTACAGGGAAGTCCATCAATCTTCCTCTGGGGAATCGGTTTGTTGCTTATTCAGTTCCCTTGTGCAGAGATTGGGCTTTCACCCCCTCACTTGCTTGCAGCTCCTATTCTCCGAGTGTGTAACCAGCCACTGTGCACAGCTGTCATGTGTCTGGTGAAAGCGGTGTGACTGACACTCATTGTTCAAGATTGAATATGCATTTCTCCCTCCAGGACTGACGCATGCCAAATGAAGGACATTCCCCTGATTGATGGCATCTATTTATAATAGAGCTCTCTCTTTTTTGCTCTTGTACACACTTTCTCTCCATTTGTCTCAGTCTGCCATGTCGACCTTTGACAGGCCCAGAACTAGAATCCACCACTGGGTAAACAAAGAGAACTGAACTTGAATGCCGAATCCAGAGTTATTGGAAATCTCTCATAGTTCACCAAACTTTCCATTAAGAGGTGAATAAAATTCACCCTTTCAGTGCAGGAATTATGCATGGGCAAAGGGATGGGGAAAGGAGGAGGAGGGGTACTCCTGAGCACCAAGGTTAGATCACAAACACAATCAATAATGCACTGCCTATTGTGTTTCGGCACTGCAGTCAGCTCAGTTCCATTCAACTGAATCCACACTGCCAGCCCAGCCAGGCCTGTGCTAAGTCAACAGTCCAGATGAAAGATGGCTCTTCTGGAAGGCAACCACAGTAGAAACAGCAAGAAGGGGAAGAAGGGATGATGGCCTGAGCAGATGAGAGGCTACGTGGGCGGACTTGGAAGGATGAATGAGGCACAGAGGGAGTGCCTGGTTGCCACTGCTGCAGATGTTGTTTGTGTGTCTTCACACAACATTGCACTCCATCCGCAATCCACCAAGAGGGATGGAGACTATGGCCCTGGGCTGAGGCATTAGATGATAAAATAAGGATAAAAACAACACCTTATTCTCTAGTACACTGACAGTGTGATACATACAATTCATTTAATTCAAACAACTAAAATAAGTCTTTTGCCTGTCGTCGCTCTCCTTTCCCATGGCTCCCAACAACGTCCCTGCTGGAACCTATCGATACTGGCCAGGCCGCCAACAAAATGCTTCCTCGACGGCTAATCTACCCCTCAGGCAGCATCGACGGTTTCATCTTCCACTCTGTAAAACAAAATACTGGCAGGTAAAAATGCAGTCAACTGCATTTGTGTCCTTGGGATTCTGTCTGTCATGCTGATTATTGTTTATGGGCCCTTGGAAAATGTACATTACTATCCATACAACATCCTTATCCACACGTTTATTACTACGTGACATGCACGAGTTATTAACATTTCTTTTCCTGGTCACCATGCGATGGGCATTCAGACTTATTGCTGTTGTACTGCCGTATAATGCAGATGGCTCATGTGTCTCCCTCTGAATTATTGATCCGCTCATGTGTAACGTAAACACAAAAAAGGATGTAATAATTCTCTGCCAAAGCACACAAGATACGAGCGTGTGTCACAGATAAACATAGACCATCTGGAAAATACCAAACATACGAGACCATAGAAGCAACTCAACTGTGAAACGTGTTCGCAAATTTCTTTCATGTACTAAAACACCACAGGCACGGGTTGTTTACTCTTTATTCTTTTACTTTGTATCTTGAGATAAAAGTGGTGTTGGAAGATCCTGAGCTAAGACGTTGCCTATTACAAAGTTCTCCAATTCCTAAAGCCGATTGGTTTAAAAATTCTAATCACATTGTTGTGAATACATAATCCTGGAGAACCACATAAAACTACGAAGCACATTTTGTAAGCATTGATCATTGTGAGCAGGCAATATGCTAGCTGAATCCCATGTGCTTGTGTGTGAGTCAGTAATGGTCTAGTTTGCTCTTGGTCTGTCCAGAGGTAGAAATTTCCTCCCTCCCTACACTCCCTTCTTGCCTCCTCAGTCTGTTGGATCTGATCCTCCCAGTGTGTCCTCTGTGGTGTCTGCTTCTGTTCCCCTTCCTGTCGGTGAGCTGAGGGCCAACAGAGGGGAACAGGCTTCCAGCGCCTTGGCCTGGTAGCCTGGCTCCCTACAGCCTAGTCATTACTGCTGGCTAACAAGCAGAGAGCGAGGGACGTCTGCGACTGCTCTTCCCCTTAACTAACAAAGAGAAAGACCTCACGGGTAACTGTGGTAGCAGCAGCAGCAGCACACAGGCACGGGCTCCTGCTGGACCCATAATGGTGCTTTCTCATTATAGGCTGTCTCCTGGGGAAAAAAAAGATGTACATGCTGGGCTACAGGTCCTTTCAACTAGGCATTGTGGGACTACAGGGGTAGAGAGGAAGGAACATTATGTGCACAGCCTGTCACATGCCACAGCTTTGAATTATCTTCACATAGTGATGCTTGATTGTGTGTGTGTGTGTGTGTGTGTGTGTGTGTGAGTGTGAGAATGTGTCGCCCTCACGTGCGCTCAGCTGGATGTTTACACGCTTCCTTAATGTCATCTTTTATTTTTGTTGGTGCCAGGGACGTCAGAGGAATTCCTCGGAGGGGGGGGGCATTAAATGAGTTTGACTTGATTTGATTTGATTCCAGTGGCTCCATCAGAGCCGGGGGCCACACGGGGGGGGATGCAGGACTCAAAGAGCCCATGCGTACTCAAGCGTGCGTGGCTCGAACCAAAGCACAGGCGCACATGCTCACAAAAATATATATCATCCCAAACACACACAGAGGCACATTCTGATGTCTTCGAGGGCCACTCACACTTGCAGGAGATGCAGCGTTTCCCAGTAGCTGGCAGTCAATTATCAGTGATGAGGGACAGAGGCGTGGGATATGTTTATTAATGACTCGTAAAATACTCTTAAATCCTCAGCCCACTTGTTTGACAGTTGTTTTCATCAGTTTTCAGTTGTGTGTCCATATTGAAGTGGGCTGTATTTTGGCAGTATTTTTGTTGACATTTCATTTAGTCAGCTCAATATCTCATCTGTGCTCAGGCACGTAAGTCTCTCAGTCTGGTATAAGCTAATGAGATTAGTGCTACCTTACTTGCTCATGTAAATTTACTGGACTATTACGCTGCCAACCGATCATCGCCAGTTTAGTGAAACAAATATACAGTCAATTATCTCCATAGCATCTTGTACAAGCTTTGGTTCAAACGTTGTCACTGTATTAAAAATATATAACCTTGTGACGGCTGTCTCCTTACACCAGGTGGACAAAACACCATTAGATCTGTGAATTCTAATGCAACCCAGTGCAATAGCTCTGCAACATATCTACTTTTGACAATGAATTTTTTTGCTGACACGGTGTCAGAGAGGACTCAACTCAACAGTAATTTTTGACGCTGTAGTTTGTGGTGGTGTTGTGCTGTATTACATTATGTTGTCAGTGTCCATTGTTTTTTGATATAACAGAAACACCTCTGTATTGTATTGCAATATGTGTTACTTTTTCCATTGGACAAAATAGCAGAAGCACAACACATTATAACAAACTAAGACCTCAAAACTGACTGCACAGTTGGATCAACATCTCTCTGACGCAGACTGAAAAATAATCAAACACTATAAGCTTCACACCAAGGTACAGCAGTATTAATTGCAAAGGTATTGCATTGGAATGCATTGCAGTAATGTAAGTGTTAATGTAACTGTGTCCACCCCCTGCTCCTTGCATTATAACCGCTATGCATTATAATCACTGTAGTTAAGTTATTTTTACTGCTTCTCAGCTCTGAATGCAGACAGATTTTCATCATGTAAAAATACAGCAAATGCTGCTGCTTAAAATCACAAAAGCTGCATAAAAAAGACAGATTCAATTCCCTCTACATGAGATCCACTAGATTTTGCCTGTTTGTTAAAATAAATTTTTGATGTTTGGATTTGGCTGTTGGTGCTGAACAAGAAGTGATGATTGAAAACTTTCAAATACACAAACTGTATTACTGCACAGTATTATTAGTACTAGCAGTTCAGACTCTTTTTAAACCACTTTTCACTTCTCCTATCACCAGCCACGACGACACAGGCAGCTGCTTAGAAGCATTTTACTCATTATAAATACACAATATCCTGTGCTTTCTCTGCCATCAATGTGCCAAATAAAGCTTGAAATCTTTGTACCGCACCATTAAACAGAAAACCAAAATTCACCTGGACCAGCTGCCAAACAGCTGTTGTTACCCTCTATAGTGGCCAATATACCATGTTCCAAACTCCTTGGCCACTTAATCTGCAAAGTATCTTAGTTTTGACTCCTGTTCCACTGAATTAAATCCACTTTTCATGTAAAACCCAATGTACTCACAAGTCCACAGGAGGCAGGGAAAACACTGAACGAAAATGTATTTGAAGTCACATAAAGCCTGGTCCATTACCGCCTTGATGTCGTATCACAAACTGTAACACAAACATTTCCACTGCCTCCATGTAAACATTACACACATAGTATACATTAGATTCTATACACGTCAAAAACGCATTTCAATCCAAACTTATTTTCAGATTCCTCTACATCCCAGAAACACCTTTTTAGTGCATCTGCTGCACATGCTCAGTAGAGTACCTCACTGCACAATTCACCGCCACAAATAACTGAAACATGTCATTGCATTCAGGCACCCAAGAACACAAAAAATACAATTAGAACTATGACCCTCAAAATACACTTCATGTTTGCATATACGGTTGCATGAATTTAAATAATGCTCGAACATATAGAACATATGATCACAATAGACTCAGATTCAGAAAATATAAATATGTGCCTAAATGGCTCTAACACCCTCCTTGTTCCTTCAGTACACCAGTGATGCACAGTAGACACCAGCTACCTCCTCACAATTCAGGCATGCCCTCCATATGTACTCGGGTCACGTGGCTGATCTTTGACAGGCTGCACACAGAGGCCTGCGCAGAGGTGCCCCGAGACCAGAGCTATGACCCCTGGTAATGGGTCTCTGGGGGTAGGTGGGGGTGCAGGGGGTGTGGGGGCGGCAAACCTATTCTGCTCTGTACAGTTGTAAACTGGCTCGCTCCTCCCCTGGGACTGACTCCCCCACGACGCAACTTCTCATCACCTTCCCTCCCTCCTCCACCCTTCACTGCAATGAAGCAAAGTGACGCTGTTGCCAAGGTTACTTGGGGATGGGAGGGGGGTGGGGTTAGGAGGTACAGATGAGGTGGTTTGTTATCTGCCCACATGGATGATGTGAGCCGAAATATGATTGTGTCCTGGTGGTGTAGGTAGTGATGGGGTGATGGAGGTGTAGGAATTTTGGACTCGTGGGGGCGCAGAGGAGGAGTAAATATGTATATGTCTGAGAAATTGCAAATATATCAGCATATGTGTGTGTGTGTGTGTGTGTGTGCATGTCTAAGCAGAGCAGAGGTTGGTGCTTAGCCGACTCTGTGGAATGTAAACTAGCCACTGCAGCACTCCAGCTTGGCCTCAGTCAGACGCTGCTCCACCAGGGATCCAGCTTGCTGTTCGAAGCCCCCACACCTTTACCCCCCTTCACACAGCCCAGCATCCAGCACCCAGGCCCACCATCCCGGTTTCAAACTGCCTACCTAGCCCCCACCTTGTGCTCCAGTTGCCACAGTGATCGGCTCGCCTTGTCTCTATTTTCAAACATCTGCAGATAAGTTTGAACAAAAGCGAGCGGTCACTTGCTGCGCATTATCATTTCACAGCCATTTGATACCTGCGCCTCGCACAGCCGCAGCCATCTCCCTCGATGACTGCCCAAGGGAAGGTTCAATGCTTTAATCTAATCCGATGACAAATGATTCGATTAGCTTGGCTGCTGATTAACCTCTTCCTCTGTGTTTTGTGCACATATAGCTGAGCAAGTCTCATTTCACACCCCCGTCCCTCCCGCCCTCCCCTCACTGGATGTGGCTCTACAAATGTCAGTGTTGGCTGCATGTGTCACTGACTTGATGCATTGTGTTATGCTGTGTGTGTGTGTGTGTGTGTGTGTGTCGGTGTCTCCGCTGCACCCATGGCTCACAAGCCATCTGCAGCCCACTGAGGGACGCATGATGATGACGGCTGAGTCACCCATTAGCCCAAATTAGAGCCATCCTTCCACCATTCAAGACAAGGCCGCCGGCAATGCCACGCAGTCAAGGCCATTACGGAAAACACGCGCTAAACTGATTTTGCTCTGCAAATACCATTAGCTGGTGCCCCAAGATTATAAATATCCGAACTCCCAATCTGACGAAGAAAATGGGCTTGGATGGGGAAACGTGTTACAAAAATCCTGCATCAATGTCATGGACTTCTTCACTGGTTGCCAGAGGGCAGAGAGAGGACGGTAGTGGCTACGACAAGCCAAAGATGCAGGAACAAAGAAAAACAGTAGTGGTGAGCGAGGGCTTACATGGACGGCTACAGTGGCCGCTGTGGGAGTTTTGGGAGGAAGCTGCGTTAAAGACACATGGTGTGGTGATAAATAATTACAGCTTTGTGTTTAGCAGAGACCCCCGACAGTTTGGCGATCAAAATAGCACTATGGACAGCAGCTTTACATTACTTTAAAAACTCACTGTTAGGAATCTTAGAAAAAAATGATTTCAGAGTTTAGAGCTTCAAATAAGTGCTCTCTAAAATGGCTGCAATAATGGTGGACCACGCTGTTCAAATGGTCTTGGTTTGGTAAACAACTGTCCTGCATGTGGGCCAATTTGTCAAAACAACATAGCCACTTCAGGCCCGGGGAAATTGCCGTTTTGTCCATACAGCCTATTTCGATCCACTCATGTTTCCGTTTTGCCACAAACGCACCCCGACCCACCCGCCTCTTTCACCATTTCCTTTACTGGAGGCTTCCTGTCGAATGCCAACAACTGTTGCCTAGCAACTAAATATTCACCCTGCAGAAATCCGCTAGATTATTATTTCTTTCCAAGTTTCACATTTCTGAGAAGGAAAAAAAAAGATATCTTTGAGATTTCAAGTTTACAAATCCCTGTGGTGCACAAGCAGTGGCATGCTCTTCAAATGAAATGCACAACCCTCCGTCACATCTACAGAGGGAAGCCGTGGCACAGACTCCACGGCTATTTCAGGACAGATGTATGAATTATAACAGTGTTAATAACGGCTGAAACCAGCCAAATGTACTGGCTGTAAACACAACATTACAGAGGATCTGCTGTGCATGTGATGACGTTAAGCCAATACAAATTAGAAACATGATTTTAACTTGTCAGAGTTTTTCTTTTTTTTTTTTTTTTTTTTTTATTGACCTGCAAGATACATAAGCCAGAATGCATCTAGCATGTTTTCCCTCTCCATTTTCAAACACTGCATGGTTTATAAATAGGCTCTAAAGCAAGAGTCTCAAGCAAGCAAGTACGCTCACTTGATTTAATTTCATCATTTTGTTAAAACAGTAATAAACTACATACAATCTCAGTAAGGAAACTCTTCATTTCCGCTGTTTTTATGATGGCCTCATATTTCAAGTGACTTGTGGTGTACCCATCATAAAGCTCACGCAGTGAGAATATTTTTCCCTTGAAGACTGAGCGTGTGCCTGTGGCTAGCTGGCAGTGTGTGCTGAACTCTGGACTCCCAGTAATATGTCTATTTATTCAAGACAACAAAAGGCCTTCTGTGATAAATGCCACTGGGTGGGGACTCACAATGTGCACAGTCAAAGTAGTTGTAGTGTACTAAGAATGTGTATCTGACCACAGCAGGATGAGTCTCATGCCAGAAGCAGTAAAGCTACCAATTTATCGATAGAAATTTCATGTTTATTGTTAACTCAGAGTTTTTATTAAAGATTAACAGTGATGCTTTGATGGCTTATTTTTTTACTCTTCAGAACAGTGTGTTTCTTTGTGGCTATATTGTGTATCTGTGGGGGCATTATCTACTTTAGTCATGGGCACAGTAATATAGCTTCAACAAAGCAGAGACAAACTATTGTACAAATAATGCGGTGTTTGAGATAATGAAGCACAATCATAGTTCCCATGTGCATTTTGGCTTCACACATGCATCTGTCAGAACTAATACATGCTTAAGTAAAAAAGAAGGAAAGTCACAGATTACAAATTTGAGGGTACAAATTATACATTAAAGGGAATTAATTACTAGTTTATACCCATGTGTTACTAATTTTAGGTTTTAAATTGCAAATTTGGACAAACAAACCAGCTGGGCTCCAAAATGAAGATGGTATTTTGGTGAATTAAAAGTGTTGTGAGAAGATCTTGATGAAATTGCTGACATTTCAAAGAATCGATCTCTCTCTACATTCCAGCTGGGATGTATCTGAATCCATGCTTTCAGTAGAAACTCATTGGACAACTTCTGTGAAAGGATTTCATGATGCATGGGAGAGTTCTGATGCTTTAAAAGGGTACATTTGCGAATCCACAATTGTGGCTCGGCGCTCAGGGAATCGAATAAGTGAAACAACACAGACAACTAGAGGAGCCAGTGATTTTCTTTTTTTATCATTAATGATGGTCCTCTGAGAAATAAATGAGTGTGCTTATCTGATGCAGGCTCCATGCATGGCTGCTTATTAGGATCATGCCCTATCAATCTTATGCAAAAATATGAGAATGACCTATGAGAGGGCAGGTTTGGGGCTAGGAAGCAGACTAGCATGAAAGGAAGGGTGTCACAAGTTCACGTCAGGATTTTCTCAGTGAGAAGCTATCGGCCCATCAGAGGCATGCCTCCTGCTCCTCAGCTCCAGGATGCACGTGGATATCAGCAAGCCGCCACCACCGAGGGTGTGCAAAAAAATCCAACATGGCCACACCAATCTCTGGCTATCACAGAGGCCCACCTTATGCATTCGCGCTTATGCAAATATTTATCTGAATTCACACTCGGCTTAATTTGACAAGAGCAACCCAGTCTTGAATGGCTTTGGATGCAAAATGGTAATTACTCCGAAACCAAGCTGGAATAATGAACTTGTTAGCATGCTCAGCCTCCTGGAATTCATTACCCCGCTCGACGACACACTCCTGATGGAGCAAAACCTGATCTGTTTTCATTCCCGACCGCTCAAAGGGACACGCCGTGAGGGGAGCTCTGAATCAAACAGACATGTTGGTTGTAACATGTCCAGCAGCCACTCGTAACGACTCACGTACATACAGGAGACACACATGTATCCGCTCATCTAATGAGACGGATCTGTCTTGTCCCTGCTTCATCCTGTCTCATGTGAACGCACACCGACTTTTCAGAGAAACGCAGGATCTGTACAAAGCAGAGGAAGGCGGAGCAAGAAAATATAAACTGGTACATTTCACTTTGAAAGAATGCGAGTGCATGAAAGTTTCAAACCAACAAACAGGAATTGATGAAGGCTGTTAATATTAATGTCACCAATTAGACAACTGAAAATATTTTCTTTTTTATTAAACGAAAAACAGTTAAGTGCTCTCTGGGGAATATCACACTCACCTAAAAGGACATTTCCAGCATAATTTGAGGGTTTGCTCATAATTTATATTTTCTGTGAATGTGAAATTAAGTTTAAACTGAAAGATATTTTCAGATCAGTTTCACCAAATCGCTTCATTGCCACTTCATCCACAAACATGAAAGAAAACAACACTTGAGACTTTCAGCATTTCATTCTGCAAAACTGCATCGGGCTATAAACTTGGAGCAAATTGGAGAAGAATGCAATCTTCCTCTTTCTGTTACTTTCTAACATAACACATAATAACACTTCCTGTGGTTATTTGTGGAGGTTATCAAACCAAAGAGACATGTTTCCATAGACTACAGCTTGCGAACGTAAGGCTTGATTTTTCATAATTAAGGCTGAAAATAGCAACCCACAATGGAACACTATATCCAGAACACTGATATTTATATAGAACTTGATGCCACAAGCTGACAGCGAAAAACAACCAAGTGATGCAGAGAATAATCAAAAACTAAAGAATTTATCCTGGTAGCTCTTATTACCTGAACATGCTCGTGCACAATTAACCGACTAGCTGATTAAACGGTGCTAGTCTGCATCAGAAATACTAGTCAGTTTAACTTATTAGTATTTGTATTAGCAATGCACACATTTAAATTACATATTGATATAATTTGCAGTGAAATGTCATGTCTTCCAAGTTAAATGTTGCGAGCAAAAACGAGCATCTGACATCTGATCATTTGACTGTTTTCTGGGTGCTTTCTTACTTTTAGACCAGTCAACTAGTCTAATTTTAAACCTTCCTTTAAACGAAAGGGAAATCAGCCGTTAGGAACACCCCTCCTTTGCACACACTCATTTTCTCACCGTCTTCCCCACCAGCTGGGTCAAGGACAGATCGGGGACGTCACGCCTCCAGTCAGCATTTGTCCTTTTTATCTAAGGAAAATGCTCGCAGGCACTCTGCCTGTTTGTCCAGCGTTTGAGTCAATCACACCACCAAACAGGCTTACAATCAATGCACACACTGCTGATTACATTTCAGATGGGTGTTTGGGAGGTAAACATTCGAATGACAGTACAAACACACACAGTACTGTGACAGACACTGCTTTGTGCCCTGCCAAGTCTGTCACATGCCAGAGACTGTAGATTCACGATCACATTCTGCCACAACGCAGCTATGCCAGTTCCTTGTAGAGACTGATATTCATGCAATATTGGTTCCATCTAATGTTGGCAATTTATGACTATAAACTAATTCTATCGTTGCCCTCCCTGTGACTCACCCTGGATACAACCGTTGGCTAAATGCCTAATATCTGTAAAATATAACACAGCTTTTTCACCAGTATAATTCAGCACCTGGAGGTGAGGGAGCTTTATTAGGGTTGTAGTGTATGTGGTGACAGCTAGAGAAAAGAGATTTTCAGGACCGTCACGTTTAATGGAAACAGCTGGGCAGCATGTGGGTTAATGTAATGGCTTTGCATGTTGAGCAGAAGTGGTGCTAAGCTTGGGCTATCAGAGAGTCATCGACGGTGCAGACCCGCCGCTCCATCTCTCTCATGCTCTGTCTCGCTGGCCCCGCATCTCCAGCTCTCCTTTTTCACTCCCCTCTAAGCACCCATCAATTGAGGCAGTGAAGCCATCAGTGCCCACGCTTAGCCCGCCTGTGTCATTGCTTGGATAGCCACGTGTGTGTGTGTGTGTGTGTGTGTCTGCGTGTGTGAGAGCTTTAGTGTTTGAGGGTGCTTGTGTGTGGAGGTCCTTGATTGGACTCTACAGCAGAGGCTGGAGCATTAATGAACACTGCCTGTCACAGTCCCAGTCCTCTTTGCAGATCTCTCACCCATCACTCTGGGCGATGGATCAGCGTGGCCTGATCTAAATGGGCTCTCTTTTACTTTTTTCCCTCCCCGCAGCCTGCTCTGCTGGCCGGGGATCACCGAGATCAGTGGAGGCATCTCATCCTGGCCTCTCTGCCCACCTCCCTCAAGGGGCTGTTACAGCTACCTTGGTGGTGTACATGTCAAAATCAGAACCAAAGTGAACTGAATATCATACCTGGATCATTCTGTGAGACTTGGACAAAACTTTTGGGAAGGATACATCTATGGATTTCAAGTCAAAATAACACCAGCCAAATGCACCTACACACACTTTAATAATAACATCATTTGCATTCTTTGTAACTAAATGTCAGTGTAGGGGCAGGAAAAATTTCATCATTAACATTTATTCTCTGATGAAATACACAATTTTTTCAGCAGAATTAATGAAAACAATCAAAGAATGCACCAATACAATAAACTGGATTGGTATCAGCGACAATACTGACCTTATTAAACAAATCGGATTTGACTGATCCACATTACGTTCGGTGTCTTTGTTTCTAGGGCCACAATCTCATAAAATGTCAAGAAGAAAACACTTGAAATATGCACAAGTCTAAAAACGTTTATGCCGTACGAACACCTCCAGTAATAGTTAAGAAGTAATATGATCTTACTTCCTTGTGTTGGAAGCACTATACAGATTTAAAGATTTGCAGAGCAGCTATTTATTTATATCTTAGAGAGGCAATAGCATTTTAAAAAACAATTTTTCAAACTATTTCCTGAAGAGAATAAAATTATACAGTTGTACCAGGGAAACCTCAGCCAACTGAAACTAAAATTAATGTGCATGTGTTCTGACTGAGGAGCAGTTACCATAAACACATTTTTGTTTCACAGCACAGCGAGTTTTAGGGTGCAACCGAATTTTATGCCGGAGCCTGAACAGAAAAAAAGTTACTGAATAAGTCAAGAATGCACAACTCCAGATTGTCAAACTCAGCAAAACCTCGGTTCGGAGTCTGCAGAACAACAGCACATGCCTGAGCAGGACCCGGCCACATGATGTCAACCGGCGTAACATCCTTCCGCTCCACATTAGGAAAGAGCCCTAATTATGAATATGCAAGGTTACAGTAGCAGCAGGCTTTTGTCCTCACTCCCATGTTTTATTTAATGAGCCTGGGGTTGGTTTGACTTAATTTGCATGTGCTTGTTATAGAATCACACAGTGCCACTGCTCTGCCCACACACTCCCCAATATAGGGACATTTTGATTGCATTTTTCGCTTGGCTTGTCTGTCAGTTTACGCCAGCATAAGGACCATGACTCAATTTTCCACCAAGGAGGAAGCTGGGGCTCACATTTGTGTGCACTTTTGCATCAAGGACGGAGGTTCAGCTGTTTCCAAGTGTATGTGTGCATGTGAATGTATGCGCGCAGGTCTGATCTGAGGTGTGCCGTTTGAAGCGGCGTATGTGAGGAAGCAGTGGCTCCCCATTGAGGGAAAGCTCTGAAGAGAATAGTGCTGATGTGGTCCCTCTCCCCGACAGCAGCCAGATAATACCGAGTGAGGAGACGGCGGGATACGAACTACATAAAAAGGCCTAAAAATCTGCAGCCAGCCAGAATATGTCTTTGATATCAGAAAAAAGAAAAGACAAAGATGTAAAACTCCCTTGTCTCCATCCCCTTCTAATCTGGAAATGGCATGGAGGAAAATGTGGCTCATATCATACTTGGCAATTAATAGCCCCCGGGGCAGAAATGTGTCCCACTTTGATGATGTCTGTGCTTTGAGGAGTGAGGGACAGGTCAGTGCTAGCGTCACGGACATCAGAGGCCCTCAGCGCTGTGGCGAGATGTCAGCCCGGCTAGCGCCATCGCCGTGTGATGAGGCCCGGACAGACGTGCAGGGGGGGGCCAAACGTGACAAGGCAAGCAGAAACGGGGATGATTCAACCCTGCAGTAAGGATGGAGGCAGGCGGGGAGAGACAGAAATGCGAGCAGAGGGGGAGGAAGGCTACAGAGAGCACATGGCACAAGAGAAGAAAGACTGAAAGGAAGAGGAAGAGAAAGGAGAGGAGGAGAGGGCAGCGGGAGAGATGATCATGATAGGGACAACAAATGGGGAGTTTATATATACAGTACAGAGGAATTCACCAGGGAGGTGAAAGGAGGAATGCATTAATAGAGAACAGCACGGAGTGAATGAAGCACGTTAATGAAAACGGGTGCCGCTGAGCACCGAGAACGACTGGGAATAGCTTTGAATGGCTGAACCTCGCAGCAATAATGACTGAAAGACGTGTTGACGGGAGCTGAATTAAAAGACGAACAAGTGAACTGAATCAAAGCTGAAAAACTGAATTCAGCAACAAGTCGCTGGGATGATATTGTGACAAGAAGATGGCCTGGCTGAGGACCGGCCCGTCCCCCCTCCCCCATCTCCCAACACCTCGCACGTACCCACAAGCAGAGCACACACTGTCCAATCTGCTTCACTGTAGCTGCTCTGAAACAAGAAGGAAACAAACGTGTGGTTCTCCTGCAGAACTCCCCGTGCGAATTCCAGCTGCTGTGTGAATGTGAAACAGGGCACTGCACAACAGCAGCGCACATCCTCTGCAAACTTTCACTGAATAATTTAATGAGTTGTGTTTTAAGAAATAAAAGTCTGTTTTTCTACTTTCTGTTGCCGACTGATCCCGATGCCACAGCTATTCAATCTATAGGCAGTTTGTGAAAGCTTTTTCATTTTCTTTTATAAAACAAATAAGTGTCTGGTAGGTCCTTTGCAGGGAAAATCCTCCTGCACACACAAACTGCTGGTGATTCTTCCTTTTTTGTTTTGTTCCACTTAAATTGGTCTCTGAATGTGACTATGGATTCAAATCAAAAATAAAACACCAACGACATTCTGCTTCCTCAAATTTATGCTCGCTATATGTATAAATATCTACATTTTCCAAAAGCACAAAAGCATATGATTAAATTGTGTGTGGCTGAAAATGTTCAGGCAGCCGTCATTGTTTGCAAAGCACAGAAATTATTTGGGTATATTTGAGTTTATTGTATAATTCCTTCTCATTTGTTGTTATAATGCAAATACAGAAATGCCCATTAAAATTTCAAAAGTAGGACACTGTTTTTGACAGACTGGTCTAGATGCACACTTCACATATTTTAAATCATTCCAGATCATTTTCACTTTCATCTGACAATATGTAGTAAACCGTAATCATTTGTAGTGTAAAGAACAACTTTACCGTGAGTGTTCTGGCTTGTGGCACTGGTACACAATAAAGCCATTCTTTATCCTGCAAGCATTGTTGGAGCTTTGACCTCTTCAGACTATATTTCCCTTCCTCGTGCATGTACCTTGGACGTACTGTAGGTGAAGCTGTGCCAGAAATCCCTAAACTGTAATCGCTGCCAGATTAATGCTAATGAGGACTTTCGTACAAGACATCTTTCAGTTCGTTTGTAATTGCGTACTGTGTTACAGGGAACAGGGGGTGTGAGCGTGGGTTGGAAGATGTAGGGAGATTTCATGTGAGCGAAAGGTGTGGTACTGACACCATGGCCATCTGGAAGGCCGGTGGGAGCTGAGGACCTAACAGAGAGAGCAGACTGCCACCTCATACATACACCTGATCTCAGGCCAGTGTCTGTCTTTGTGTGAGTGTGGAGAGAGACAGAGAGAGATTTAGTACAAGGAATATTACAAATATCAAGAGGGCGTGTTTGTGCGGCCATTTAATACAGCTCTACATGTCCATCGGCCGCCTGTGTTTATACAGCGGACCAAGTGAAAGGAAAATGGGTTGAGAAATAAAGAATGTGTGAGGAGCAGTGACAGATGAAATGATGAAATGAGATATCAGTGTGTCAGATCATATTGACAGGGGTGTCTCTAAACAGAACAAGTGCTTTTTTGATATTAAATCACATGACCTGAGCCATTTGTGCTGGAGAAAGCCTCCAACGGATGATAAATATGATGCAACAGTGGAGCAGGAAAGGGAAAATTTCAGGAAGAGAAAATTAAGAGCAAACATTATATTTTTTATCTAATGGACGAGGAATGCTTCTCTGAGTTCGCCCCTACTGAAGCCAAAGGTAAACTTAATGCAAACATTAATTTGCAGGACAGAAGGAGGCTTGGGTTAGGTTTAGTGAAGGAAAACAAAGCCCTGCGGTGGTTCGACTCCACAGTGTGGACACTCAGCCCTGCTGGCCAGACCAGTCAAATCCTTTGCACACAGGCCCAAGCTTCATGCAAGACTGACACTGGACTAAAACATCAGAGGTTCACTGACAGGATCTGGAACATCAGCGCTGATGCTGATAAGGCACCTTCATACTCTGCATCCGAAAATTAATTATTCGGTTTCAGATACCAGAACTGATACTTTTTCTGATATGTTCTTTTTTTCCCGCTCAGTTTTTCCATTATAAAAGAAAAATGACTGGTATGAAAATTCTTTATAGTCACTGTAGAGAACGATAAAAATGAAAATGTAAGACTTGAGGTTTACAGTAGAGTCGCCTTCTGCGAATTAATTTCTTTGATGCGCACTTTCATTTATCTGGTTGATCCATTTAATTAAATACTCAGATTGTTTCTATGGTTTATATGCACCTCTATTAAATATTAAAAAATGCTGCTTTGCTTTGCAGAGACACTTTCCATTTCCTTTTCTAGGTTCAGTGCTTTTCTCTGTTCCCAGAGCCAGCATCCTGTAGTCAGCTTTTTCAAAATTAATCATTTTGAGGCATTATTTGCTTAGCTTGTTAAAAGGATATCTTCACCTTTATGGTCAACCAGCTCTTCATGCAGGCATTTGCTTGTCTACCCATGTTGCTATTTCACCAGAGCTGCTCTTTTTCTGAAGGTTTTTTGTGTAATTATGTGGCTGTGAAAGAGAATGAAACTTAAGCTCTTTTTTCAGTAAGGCTACAACTAACAACTATTATCATAATAACTTATTTTCTTAGCCAATCAATTGATCTTTTGTTTTATGAAAGGTCACAAAACAGTGAAATGAATGCATGAATTTCCATTTTCCAGAGTCCTCAAATGGCTTTTTTTTGTCTCACCAACATTCTGAAACCCAAAAATATTAAATTGAGGGCTGCAACTAACAATTATTTTCATTACTGATTTCAGATGATTATTGTCTCCATTAATTGCTCGTGAATAAAATGTCAGAGAAAAGCAGCACATCTTCACATTTAAAAAAACTGGAACATGATTTTGGCTTTTTGACTTGAAAACGATTCAAACTATTAAAACTGCTCAATGTCTGTCGACTGACTGATCGCTTCACTAATCATCTCAGCTGTATTTGCTGGTTTCAGTGGGTTGTGGTTACCACTGTATCCATGCACCACCACTGCCATGGAGTGCACATAAACAAACAGCGAAAATCTGCAGTATATGCAAGCTGCTGTGTTTGACCGTTTCTACTTCTGGCAAGTTCGACTTTGCTGTTATTACACTGCTGCCTTCTGCCTGGTATGAGCAGGTCTGACACAGTCTGGGTCTATTGCTTCTTGCAGTGTTGCCTACATTGTAGGTCAATGCACACACTAACACAATCATGTACAAAAACACACTAGCATGCATACAAACACATAGAGAGTGAGGCCCCTTGGCTACACAACCACTCTCCATGCCTCCAATATAATATATGTTGTTTGTTTGCTGGATCTGAGCTAGCCTGCAGCATTACCCAGATGCAGCCAAGCGTAGCCTGCACTGGACACACACTCTGTCAACGGCAGTAAGCAAGCAGAGTACTGCACTGCCAGAGATATGGAGCAACAAATCTATACCTCTCACAGAATGGGAGGGTGAGGAGGGGGTAGAATTTGATAAACAGCGGGGGTCAGGAGGCAGGTCAGCACACCATTAAGTTATTCTGACAATTTTGATCCATTGCACACAATACTGGGACAAGGCACTGGGCGTCACTGAAGAGGGGTAAGGGAAAAAAAAAAACGAATGGAAAAAGGAAAAACTGGCAGGAAGCATAAAACAAACAGAGAGCGTCTTTACTGCAGGAGATGAGAGGAGATAAGAGACATCAGAGGGAGAGTCTGCTTTATCAGAATGCAACGAGAGACCAGGAAGAGAAACGCACTCCCTCCAGGGAGAGGGAGGAGAAGGGATGGGCAATATGGAGGGGGAGAGCTGATGTAAAACTGTATTATAAATCATGTAGAGCTGCATTAAAAGAAAATTAAACAATAATACATTTTGACTTAACGCACGATTCTAATACTTGTGAAAAAAAACCTGCATGCGGATCTGAAAATAGAGTATATCGAACAATCCTAGGGAATGGAAACGGAGGGAAAATGGAGCGTTAATATTCTGATCTTTACTGTTTAAATTGGTCTTCAGCTCCGCGAGGGGAGTTTGGGACTCAATAGGGGGAACTAAGGCCTTTGTTTTAATTAACAGTCCAATTATCAGGCAGCTAATGGCTTGGTAAATATAATGGGTTAATAACTCAGGAAGCAAGATCAATCATCTGATTGTCATTTTGTGAAGCTGGAGAAAGTTCCAATTTAGGAATACACATGCACGCATGACTGTCCAGTGTGTGTGTGTGTGTGTGTGTGTGTGTATGTGTGTGTGCGTGCTGTTATATCAGTGAAGCACAGAGCAGCAGCCCTTCCTGAGATGGGCTTTCCATTAGATTTTTGTGTGAAATAGAAAAACTGACCTACTATCAGCTCTTAGCGGTACATATCGAGAGGTCACTTTCTGTAAGCCGATGATCCTGATGTTTGGCAGTCTGTCATGTTCACAAAGTAGCTGTTAGCAGCTTGTAGAGTGTAGGTCAACAGTCTAAAATGAAAGAAAAAAAGGAAAACTCTAGTCACCGTAATAGACAAAAAGGACTACGTAGGGGGAAATGATTTTTGTCGCCCTTATGGCCTAAAGGTACATTGAATCATGTTAGTTTCAAGATAACTTTATGTACAGTTCATTCAAATAAAGAATTTCAAATGTGTGTGTGTGTTGGAGGTTGTCCGTGTGGGCATGAGCCCAACGAGGCAGAAAGGGTGCCAGTAGCCTTTGAGAAAGGAGCATGTGTCCGGCATCCACTGCTGTTGTGCTGGGTCACAGATGTCACCTGCTCCAGCAGCCTGCCTCACACCACTCGCCCTCCCCCCACCACCCACTCACCCACTTGTAAACAGCACCACACTGGAGGCAAATACAAGCAGCCCACAGCGTTATTTATTTGAATTGTAAATTATTGTTCTGTATGAAAAACCTGATTCAAACATGGGTCACATAAGGATCACAAAGTGTCCGCAACGGTCGCTGGGATAAAAAAGGAAATGTTATCCACAGCTACTGGCTATGTGATGTTGCCATGGCCTTGCCAAGTGGTGACACTAGTTCAGCTAAACAAAAACACTGCTGGCTGCTGGGCTGGTAGCCTTAAACACAACAAATTAGCCCTGAAAGAAGCCTGGCAAAAGAACGTTAGATACTGTCAGCCACAAAGAGAAAATGTGTGAAACCAGCATCCGACAAAATAAATCAACTAGAAGACAAAGAGGTGTGTGTATGTGTTTGTGTGCGTCTGTGGCAAGAGCATATAGACTCTGCTAATCTTACAAAGGAGCTCCCTGACAATGGTGTGGTCATCTTTTTGAAAGGGCCTGAAATTCCTTTTGCACGCCTCACCACTTGTTTGCTTGTGAAGCCGAGAATGCTTTACCACAGGAATCCTCTGTGGAGATTGTTGATGTGAGGATCTCTGTCTCTCTCTCTCTCTCTCTCACTCACACGCACATTAAATGTGCCCACCCACACATCACTGACATTTCTTTTCAGAGCGTCTTTAAATTACCACGCATATTAGTGAAGCACTGCCAAGACCCCTTTTTATTATTCCTCTTAGTCTCGTGTGTTTATGGGGTCAGCCGCTGCCCCCGCTCCACCCTCCGTCTTCCCTCTCCCCGTCACTCCTCCTCCGCCTCTGTGCTCTCCAGCTAGCAGAAACAAGTGGTTACACCCAGTCTCCCATGGAGCCACGGACAACACGGCACGCTCCCGCTACGCCTGCGCCTGCCTCCTCTCCAACCACTTGCCGCCAACCAAACCCACTTGCTACCAACTGTGACTCGCTTCTCATGAAAAACCAGCCAAGCACTTCTGCATGCCAGTCCAATGTGTCATGATTTTAATTAATAATCTGGAGTGTGTTTCCAAGTTTTTTGGGCTACAGTTGGACGTCTGATAGTTTTTAATTTCCAACAAGGATGGAAGCGTCGGTATGCCTTAAACAAAGTGCGTGTCGGATCATCATCAAAGCCAGCAACAATCAGAAGGGACCGCATCAGACAATTTTTGCAACTTTCAAAAACTTGGCAATCCAAACAACAGGCTCCCTCGGAGCAGCAACTGGTCAGGTGTGTGAGGGCAGGCAGAGAAGGAATGCAGGATTTGTACCTCTGTTTTCATTCTTCACACAAGTACTCCTGTCACTTTTTGTGTATACAACCGAGTGCAACACCATGAATGCCTTCCAAGAGAGACTCTCAAAAAGTGTGTGTAGTTACCTCAGTTTGAACTGTTCGTCATGTCATGTCCCTCTTGACAAAAGATACAAACACCTTTGCCTTCGGACCTGTTAGGACGACTTTGTTTGAAGCATACTGGAGCCTGAGCCTGCACAATTCACATCAGAAGGGCAGGGTTCATGCACACATTCAAGGACAAAGCAACTTTCTGGCAAAGGAAAGAATCAGGTAGATGATGAACAGTAAAACTATATGGCACAGAGCAAGCCGCTTGGAAAAAATTTATTTTTCTTGCATTTATTTTAGCTATAAAAGGATAGCCTTGTTAACTTCAGTCCTTTGAGAGAAGGACAGGATGGACCCTGGAGAGCAACTGTCATTGTGTTGCCTCTCATGAACATAAGTAGTTAATGGTGAACAACTCTTTTAAAGTTAAGTTTTGGAGCAGAGTGCTAAAGTTTGGCATTCAAGTAGGGTTCATAATACAATGGTGGAAATCTTGAGTTTCTGGTTTTGCCTCTCAGAAAAATCCAAGGGCACGAAGAGGGTTCACCCAAGTATGGAGACAGGGGCATGAGCGCATTGTGGGGGCCTGGTGGGTGCTAGCAAGCTCATGCTTCTAATCCCAGTTAAGACAAGCCCGGCAGGCGAGCCGACACAAAGGAGCTTGGTCCAGTGTTAGTGGAATTAAAGCAAAGCCTCTCCTCTGTTGTTATGCTAATCCACAAGACAATGATTATCTGCAGGGCAACGTTGCCACAGTGATAAACATGGCTCAAGAGTGCCTCAATTAGGGCGGTGATTGCCAGAGAAGAGCAAAGACCGAGCGAGGCCCAAGATGACGCTATGAACGAAGGCGAGAAAGAGAGAGTGGAGGGCGTTCTGTTATTTTAACCGAGTGGATGGGTCAGCTTTCAAATAGATGGGTAAACTTACAGATGAAGCTTGACCCTCACATCTTGGCCTCGGCCAGGCTTGACTCTGCTGTATAGACTTCCCCGCTCACTCGCTGGGACAAGTGCTTCAATAGCGAACATGTAATTAGCTCTCGAATGCAGACAGGGTACGTTATTCCGCAGTGACTATAGGGTACCATTATGACTCTCAATAACATGTTCTCTGTGCTGCGCATGTGGAATAATGATGAGTGAGTATGTCATGCACGGTCGCGACTTGCCTCATTCATCCTCTAATGTGACAGCACAGCAGTTCAGGTGGTTGCACTGTTATAGTTTTTGTTTAAACATCAAGAGTTGGAGGACGACCCCAACACTGGATTCATCTATAATAATCCATCATTTACTCCACAAATCAAAGCAAGGAGGCAAAGCCCTGACTGGGTGTTTCAAGCTCCTCACTTAGTTGACGTGCCAACTTCAATTCTTTGCCGTTGTCACAAGATCAAAGAAAAGTAAAAACCAGGCTAGAGGAGGCTGTTTTCTTTTTTGGAGCGGCTTGTCACACAGCTATTTTACAGATGCATATTTGAAGACCTGGTAGCGCGGCTGGCATCACACAAGTGTCTCCTCGTTCCACGTCAAAACTAGCTCTGGGTCACCGACAGAGAGACAGAACACATCCCACTGGTTCAGACTACACCTCCGTCCTGTCTATCCAGTCCTCTGTCGCACTTTCCTGCCGTTTCCATGAGGAACCTTTCATCTTTTTTTGGTATGTGGTCAGTCACTTGCTCGCTCCCTCCTCTCCTCGTCTCTCCTCTCCCTGTCTGTCCCACAGCTCCAACAGCATAATAGGCCTTGGACTGCTGTGTCATCTCATTGAGTCCTATTAGGGGCTCTTATATCTGACTGGCATGTTGTTATTGCTCTCCCAGACCACAGCTAAAACTGAGGAATGGGTCTGCCAAGCGGGCCCTTTAAAGTCCCCTCTGTGTTGATGGCGCTGGCAGTAAGGAGCAGTGGGGTTGTGGTGGAGGGCTGTACCACGACAACATGAAAAGAGAGGAAGGGGAGGAGGTGACACCGTGTGATGCAACACCCCTGGGGCTACATGACAGGCGTGTCACATGCAAATGGTCTCATGCTGATTTGCTGTGGGCTTTGCCATAGGTGAATGCCAGTGCTGCCACTCTCGCAAACACTGAAGGAGGACTCGACAGGCTTGCAGGGGCAGCAGGATGTAGAACAGAAAATAGCTGATTAGGGCTGGGCATCACTCTTGAACATCACTCTACGGCCATGTGTTTGTAGTTCAACTGAGTGACGACTCTTCTTGTTCTCGATCCTGGCACGTTAAATCTAGGAGAGTCCCAGTTAAATTTTTTATGCATATGAAACCAAAAGTTTGATCCTCATAGTTCTGAATCTGGACCTTTATTATTTCCATCAAGTCGTGAGTGAAAAATCAAAAAATAAAAATTAGTATGCTAGTGTGTATTTTGATTGATATTGATTTATTTGACACGTGAAAATGAATTCGCATAACTTAATTAATATGTATTAATATTATTGTTAATTAATTTGGTAGCCAACAGTAAATACTGTATTTCTGGCTTCTTGCCAAACAACAGGTGACGACAGATCTGAACTCAGTGTTTGGGTTGTAGTTATCTAAAACTTCATGAGATAAGGGACTTAAAAGGGTTTGGATTTGGTTTGTGGGTTTGATACTGGATTCAGAATCGATGAAATGCTGTCAAACCCCAACCCTAGTGCGGATGTAGTCAAGTAAAGGTGGCCTATGAATCTGACTAGAGGCTGAGTGCAGGTGTTGTGGTTTGGGCAAATGGTCCTGCATTGTTCACAGCCTTGCACAAACTAGCAGAGCAAGATATTAGAGTTGTTTTTTAACCCAACGACCTCCTCTGCAACAAAAGCTGAACAGAAATCAGATATTAAGAAACACCAAGGAAGGACCAGAATAGGGACAAAGACAAACAGGAAGGGAGGGGAAAAAGAAACATTAAGTATTAGAGAGTGTTTTGTTCCTTTGCCCTTTCTGGTCTTCATGAAGCCTCAAAAAGAATCAAAGAGAAGCAGGAACTGTGCTCCCTGAATCCCAAACTGATAAAAGACCACACTATCCTCCTGCTCCTCAAACTCACAAAATCTTGAGGCTCAGGCTCACGCTGGTAAAATCACACTCCTCCCCACATGCAACCTGCTAAACTATAGATACACTATGTCAGACGGATGCTCGAGAGACATCAGAGAACACTTAACCCTCCACTGTAACGGTCACCAGCTCTATACTGAGAGAGTTTACATCCTGTCGACGGATGGTTTAAGTTGTACCACTGTAATAGGGAGGCTACTACACTCTGCAGACTTCCAGCACTGCACTCAAAAGCAAATACAACACATGAGAAGTCAGTTTCTTAAACATTATTTATCAAACAATTGTTCTGCCATCAATGCTGTGACATTACAGGAAAGATGGCAGGGGCCTGGGGACGTAATGTGATAATGAGTCAAACTTTCACACATCTTTCTAACAAATGTACGGCTCAATTTACCCTCAACATTATGGTTACTGTTTACACAAGAATACACAGTCTCTTTCACTTCTGCAATTATTTCTTTAAGAAGTAATATGGAACTGAAAAATCAATTTGCCTCCTTTTGATGGAAAACCCCTGGCAGCCTAAGAAGTCTGCGCTGTCTTGAGAGTAATACATGTTAGTTTCCAGAAGACATGCACATTACTTATATGAACTGCCTCTGCAATCTACAAAGACACACCATCTACTTTGAACAAGGGCTGAAAATTCATATTGACATTGCAGTATAAAAGAATGCAATATCTATAATGCAAAGTCTGCAACATTAGCATTATAAATTCAATTTATAACTCAATCAATAACTGAAACATTGGGCATGAGGCCTTTCTGGCACACAGAACTCTCTAATACCCAGAAATATCATTAAGCAACAAGAGATTGGACATCACTGAGGGGTCCGGTGGGAGCTATTCCCACAATTATCTGAAGGGGAAAGTCCTGGGAAGGTTTCAAGTTGCATCTATTAAGTTAATATAACCTTATATCTATTCTTTAAATGCATTGCAGCCACACTGCGTGTCAAAATAATGCTGATGTTTTGTCCACATTGCAGCTATAACTCTGTGGCTCCCCTGTCTTAGGGTGAGAAAATTGCACGGGTATGAATTTATGTCCACTCCTTAACACTTCTGTGACCCCTCCTGCTTGTATGATGAACATTAAGATATTTCTGCCTATGGGAGGGGTGTGCACACAGAATTAGAAACAACAGAATTGTCCAGCAAACTACTCCTGTATACTTTTAATGATCAGGCGTATCTAACTCAAAGCCAATAGTTGTAAATAAAAATATTTGCTACATCCTGATGAATCCGATTTGAATCTGTAACACAAAACTGGGATTGAATTCAGCTCATGCATGCTGATGATTACACACCATTCACTGGTTAAAATTCTAGTCCTTCGTAAAAGACCACACTGATCCCTCACTGATGTCGTCAATTAAATCCACTTCACTGCTAAAGGAGAGTTGTGAGAAAAGAAGTGAAAAGAATAATCCATCCTCAGATACGCTTACTCTGTTGAAAATATCTATATGTGATGAACAATACATTCCAGGAGTTATTCTGTGATTGTTATGATTACGATTTTGTTGTACCCACTTTCTTTCAGCCTTCCTCTTCTAATTTGACTTCAGTTAGTGATTTCCTATATTTCCCAGAGTGCTTTTCAACAATACCCAGAGAAAAGGCCTGACAAGCTCAGTGGAAGAAGCTGTTTATTCAGCTGTGGGTTATAGACTTACATGCAGGAGAAAAAAAGATAGTAAGAATATCAGAGCTTTTTCTTTTACTCGAGAGAGTTGTTCACTTTCATCAAAACACAAAATGTGTTGTTGCTGCATTGCATTCTGGTCTTCTGAGGCAACTTATTGGAAAAATTTAGCATTATGTCCTGGTTAACAATGGATTTTTGCCAGTGTAATCAATGATCATCCTTTAAAGGGATGAAAATAGAGTCTTTTTGTGTCATTTTGAGGGGTGGATACAAAACCCAGAAATTCACAGTTGGAGTTGTCAAAAGAAAAAAAAAATGACTGCCTTTACATGGTATGGCCCAAACAACGATAACTTTCATCGATTAATCTGATTATTTCATCATCGTTCAGTTTATAAAATGTCAAAAAACTTTTCAAACCTGCATATACTTTTAAAAATGACAAAGAAAAGCAGCAAATCCTTACATTTAAGAAGCTGGAGCCAGCAAATGTCTGACATCTTTGCTTAAATGACCGAAATGATGAATCAATTATAAAAAATGATTGGCAATATATTTTCTTTTGATTGACCAATCAATTCTCTAAGCGTTGCAGCTCTACTTCATAGTACAAGGAGAAATATTAGTAAGCAATTAAATGGTTCCAGGAAATAACCACTAATTCCTAACTGAGGACTTTTCCATAAAGGGAATATATTTTAAAACCTCTTGAAAAGACCTGAACAAGGATTTGGTCAAAGTTGTTTACAACTTGATATCAAGTGGTGTTTCCATGTCACATGAGACTTTCAGGTGCTTCTGATGACTTGCAAAATTCTAAATGGACATGTCCCTTCAAACCGGTCTGATCTCCTTAAACCTTATACTACATCCCTGTCCTCTCCACTTTCAGAATAAAAGGCTCCTGTCTGTCCCCAGAGTTGAAAAGAAGTCAGCAGGCTGCAGGGCCGTTTCCTATCCCCTACTCTTTTCCTCTGGAATAAACTCCCTGCTGACATCAGACAGTCTGACTCTGTTGAGGCTTTTAAATCCAAACTTAAAACTCATCTTTTCACCTTAACTTTCAGTTAGTTGCTCATTCTTCCAATATCTCAGGACTTCTGATATCCTTCCTGCAGGTCGCTCTCAGTCTCAATTAATCCATTAAGCCTGGTACTTACAGGCTCTGTTTGTCCTGCTGACAAGAACACTGTAAACTTTCTGAAAACCACAGCATATCTCTAACCCTGTGTTTGTTGTTGTCCAACAAGCAAATAAGCATCCAAGCTGTGTGCCTATCTCTCTCTCTCTTCTCTCTCTCCCTAGTTTCTCCTCCTTGTCCTCTCTTTGTACTCAGGCTTCACTGTTCTGGACCATCGGCCATCCTGGGACCTATCTCTCTCTCTTCTGGCTGTCAGTGCCTCATTCCAGATGTTTCGGATCTGGATCTTTGTCCTGCAGGAGATTCAGTCTCTCCTCTTGTCTCTCTCTCTCTCCATTGTGTGCATGTTATCCTTGTCTCTCTCTCTCTCTCTCTCTCTCTCTTCCATTTGTTTGTTTCTTTTCTCCTATCTCTGTGAACGATGTGCTTGAGCTTTTGCCTCTTATGTGTTTGTGTAGTCTGTCCTCTTTCCAGGTCTCCATGGTGGAGAGGAGGTGGTGTGGCTGAGGTCCTATTTCTTGTCTGCACCTGGAAGTTGCTCGACATCTCCTGATACATATATATCATACATGTCTTCAATTTATCTATAATTTTTGATCCTGAGTGTCCATACTGTACACATATCTGTCTGTCCATCCTGAAAGACGTTCCTCCTCTTAAAAGTTTTTTTTTTCTCCATTTACATATCAAAGGTCACAGGCAAACTTGTAATCTGTGATACAGAGCTAAATGACTAAAACTGACTTGGCTTGACTATGAGGAAGTTTGTCTTTATATTCTGTACAGTGGATGTTTGTGTCTGCACTGCGTAAATGCAAATTTTGCTGTATATTCACAGTGTGACTGCTGTCTGATTGCAACCCTGCTGTCTTCCAGAGCACCCTGCTGGGCCAGGTGACAGGACTCCTGCAAAGGAAATCCAATCAGGCCAATCCCCAACGATCCCTCACAATCCTCTCAGTCGCCGCCCTACTCCGCCAACCGTCTGTAACACACACTGCACATGCCACACGCACTTACAATGAACTCTTTGATAGATATGGAGATGGACACATGCACATTAACCACCTCACCTCCTGTGAACTTGGCACAGACATTAGTGGGCTTAGTGCTAAGCTAAACACTGAATCCCTTCCAGCTATGAGGACGACGCAGTGCAGCTGACCTTACATTCTGGCCTCGCAGTGGAGGTCGCAGAGATGAATTTACCCCTTGGGGATCAATAGTGTAACAGCAAAAATCCACAAACACTCCCCCCACCACGGCAAACAAACCCTCTAGGAAGCAGCACTGGCACCAGTGACATAAATAGCTCCCCGCCTCTGAGAAAGATAATGCAGGCCTTTCATCGTGTTCCAGGTCCCACTTCGCAGGGCCTGGGGTTGAACCCTCTCCGGACCTGTGTGGAGGTCACACACAGGCCACCCAATACTGGTCAGTACTGGATCATATACCACTGGCTAAATGGAGGCCATTCAATAGTCCTTGTGTGTGTGGGTAGAGGTGGAGAGGCTGCTGGGAATTTTGGCTTCCTGTTGAAAACAGAATAATATCCAGAAACCCCCGTGCAGAGGCAGGCCTGTCACACAACCTTTCTACCCAAGTGTGGGAAATGCACCCATTCTGTCAGATGGGCTCATAGTCTTCGTCTTTTCTATTCCTATGTGTGTGTCTTTGTGGGCTTGTGCATTCTGGCTGCAGAATGAATTTGGGCTATTGTCACTGTGATCCTAATGGCCAGCATCTGGCTCACTGGCGCGCTTTTTTATTTTTTGGGGTGGGGAAAGCGGGGGGTGGAGGGGTGGGAGTGAGGTGGGTTATCTGACTGCTTATGCCTCAAGCTGCGCAGCTGTCCCAATTACTACCTCTCTCTTCTCTCCTAATTTCCCCTCCGTACCCATCTGCCTCTTCTCCACTCCAAATCACTGTCCTATCCATCCGTAGATGCCATGAGTGTGGGTTTGTACTTTCAGGAGGTTCACATGCTAGAAAGAGCCCTTTAGCGGCCAAAGTAGCTTTAGATCCTGTTTTAAGTTTGACGCTGTGGGGTGCATAAGACCCAGACAGTGCAGTATCTTGTCAGGCGGCTAAGAATTTTTAGCAGCAGTCCTGAATCCCTCCAGCCCTCCATGCCTGCTCTGATCCTGGCCTGAGCTGTGGACTCAGAGGGGCTGACAAGGCTGTTTGATGGGCCATGGGCACTGAGCATCAGGGGATTTTGTGGGTAGGTGGGTGGGTGGTTGGCGGGGGGGGCTGTTTGTGTCCCACAGTGAGTCCCTCAGCAACTTCTGATGAGCTAAAAATTCTCAGTGTGTCATACCCATGTGAATACAGTTCCTCATGCAGAGGAGGCGCCACAAACTTCACTGCATTCTTCTTGTCTTGGTGTTAAGCATTCACAAAGATATGAAAAAAATATATAATAAATACACAGACACATATCTAGATATGTGCATATACATAGGCAAAAATTATTACAAATGCACACAGAAGGCTGTGCAACAAGGGGCAGTTAAGTGTTTCCTATTGAAATGGAGAAAAAAAAGGGGAAGGAGAGAATTTAGGTGCTGAATGTGGATGGGAACATGCCCATTTCTGGACGGCTCCAATGAGCCGAGAAGAAATGTCGTAAGACCCACTTCCCAGCTCAGGCTGCAGCAGCAATAACTCCCAGAGATACAGCAAAAGCAAGCACACATAAGTGAATGCGGGCACACACACACACACACACAAATACACATCTTCTGATTTGAGTGTACTGCAGGCTGGGCAGCCTCCCTGCAGGGCCAAACAGAGCTGGGGCGGCACACTCTTCGAGGGGAAGTCCAGGTCAGGATCTCTGACTGGTCTACCCCTCAACCCAAATCCAACACACATTCACACATCCTGCAAACCCACCCAAGACATCTGTGGCTAAGGCATTATTTGAACTAGATCCAGTCCCTACACAAATCCAATCTGATGCCACATGGCTATCGGGCCAAGCTCCTATTGTGCCTGTCTGACTGAATTCCTTTTCAGAAGTCCCCTTCTTCCACCCTGTCTTTAGACATTCAGCTGAGTAAGACAGGTAGACAAGCAGCAAGACATTTAGACAGGCAGACAGCAGGGCAGGCCTGCTGGGGCCTTTTCTTTCTCTGCTGCTGGAGAATGCTATCAGCCTGGATCAGGCTAGGTGAGGCTGCTGAAGCTGATCTTCAGCAGCCTCACAGCCCAGCCCGCTTTTCTCCATGGAAACCTGCCCCACACTCGCCCTGTGATTGGCTCGTACGATCACTAGACAGACACTCTGTCTTACAATACAGATAATAATGGCCCTCCGGTAGGATGAGAGCAGGAGAAGAGTGATGGCAGAAAGGCCTTTTTCCTACAGATTTTGCCCTTTAGAAAAGCTGCATTCAGCAAGCTTACAAGAAACTAGAGACCACAGGTATGTTCCTGCACCTGGCATTTAGTTGGTTTGCTCTACTCTAATGCACAAAACATCACTAAGATTCTCCACAAAGACTTTAGAATCTTTATTTTCTCATCACTTTACTTGTGTCTTCAAAAGCCTAGAGGGTTAAGGAGACAGAAAACAAACATTAGACATTAAAAGTCTCACAAGAAAAACACCAGTCAAATGCCATCACTGGACATAGTTACTTATTGAACCATTTTGTCTTGACAAACCAAGTCAGAACTCAGATGGGTGTGTGTCCACGAATCTATATGTAATAATTTCAGTCTTTTCTGTCCTCAAAGCAGGAACAACAAAGCCAAAAGCTTCTTTTCAATGGCTTCTGCTCTATTTACAGTACATTGTCTGGAATAGGGGAGCAGAAATACCCTGCACATGGATTAACAATACAAACAAAACAATGCTTCCAGATGAGCCTTCCTGCTTTGGTAGCATTGTTACTGTAGCTCGCTACAAGCATTGCGGTGTCTTGCATAGCCTCTTCAGTTCAATGTTCTTTGTCTTGCAGTATGAGGCCCCCAAACTGGGAAGATGTCTCCAAAATGTGTTGTTTGTTTCCTCCATAGCTCAATTCAGCCTTCTCTCCTCATCCGTCTGACGTTTTCAGGGAAAAGAAGGGATATATCTGGCACAACCTTGTGCAAAAAAGGGGATGTATAAACAGCACATTGAAGCAAATATCAAGCATTATACACACACTGTACAGTACGCCAAAACACTGTGATGCTTGAAATTAGAATGGCTTTTCATGCAAACAGAGGCACTTGCTGTGCAGGTGATAGGCTGGTACTGCAGACAGAATTGAAATGAAAAACAAATCCAAACGCTATTTTAAATAAAACTCGACTTGGCGGAGGATTGCTGCGCTAAACCAAACAGAAAAATGGAGCTTGCCACGTGACAAATGTGCACAGTGTTAAATACAGATAAAACTATGAAATGAGTCACCGCCCATTTTTGCTCACTGCACCGCATCTAACCTCTTTGGCAGAGCAACACTAATATGTTTAATGAACTCATTAGTCAAAAATGAAGACAGACAGTGGCATGAGGCATGGAAGGTGGAAGCACAAAGGGCAGAGGGAGAGGGAGGGAGACGAAGGAAGGGGAAAGAGAAAAGATAGACGAGCCGAAGGGGGGGGGATTTCTCTAGAAAGCACATCCTCCTGTATTATAGATGCAGTATCGTGTACCAGTAGCTACATGGTAGCAAATGCAGCATTTGTCCAAAGCAATCAACTCAACAAGCGGAGACAACACAACCTGGGAGGCATTCTGCAAAAAAAACTTCAAACCTGCCAAGTAAATTTCAAGGGTTAGTTTGAGTGTCATCACTACTATTTAATTTAAGTGCTTCATCAAAAATTACACAGCCTGGAATGAACTGCTCTAATGTAATTATTTGCACTTGGCTGATATAAATGGGTCCACCCATGGCTATGTCTATTTATTCTAAAAATGGTAAAACCCAGATCACAGCAATTTGTTGCCAAAGCATGAGTCACTTTGCTTTATGTAAAATAATTGGCCCCTGACAGTTTGAAATGGTTAAAATTCAAAGAGGCGTCTATCTGAAGCAGCACATCTCTCACCAGTGGAATCCAAGACCGAGTCCCCCTCCTGCCATGGCCTAGACTGCTGTCACTGCAATATATACGGCTGTTTACTTATTCATGAATGGGTAAAGGCTACTAACTCAATCAATCTGCTTCCAGTTACCAAGGCTGACTTTATTAGATAACATTAATGATGCATTAGTTGTCCATAGGTGTTGAGTTTCTCCCTAGTCAGCAACTACAATTCAAATGAGAACACAATGGATATTGGCTGCAAATGGACCAAAGCTTGGGGATAATTACGGCACTATACAACACTATGAGCTAATCATTTATTGTCAGACAATATGCTGTCAAAGAAAGAAAAATCACGGCGTGCTTCATAGGGATGAAATATGCCTTATAATATCAGCTGCAGACATTAAGTGATATGAAATATGACGGTTAAGGAGAGGGGAAAAAAAGACGTACTCCATCCATATCACGGATCGATTTCATGAGAAAGCAATAAGATATTGCACTTACTTTCCATTGAATCTGTCATATTAAATGAGATTAAAAAAAGAGCCTTGCACTGTGCTGTTCCTCCACATGCTTTGACTTCAGCTCTGAGATCATGACAATATCACACCCATTCATCACCAGCCCTCGTGTGGGACTTCACCATGAAGGCATACATCCTCTAATGGGCGGCCCTGCTGGGGACTGAACCTCCAGCCTTACCAGCACTGACCCCATCAGATGAGCTACAGTGAACACACAAGCACAAAGACTCTGCATGTGCATCCATGTTATCATCAAATGTGCAAAGTGTGTGTGTTTAAGGAGGGGATGGGAAGCAGAAATCACCCTGCTGGCTCCTTCTGACTATCCTGGTGTGATGCAGGATGGACTGAGCCGAGCCCTTTTTATTTGCTAATCACACATCAGAAGGCCTTATTACACATTAACCCCACCTCCAGATACTGAAAACAAACGCACGCCTGGTTGTGCTGATTATTACAGAGCCATTGCTGATACTGGCAGCGGTGCAGAGAGGGTGAAACTGCTGTCTGCCACAAACACACAACACTAAATGAAGGTAAAGACACTGATGGATACACAAGTGTCGTGTGTCTGTATTTCCAGGTTATGTCTCCGAGGACATTTTGCTGTCATTCACCGAGAACTCACAGATGCCCAAATGGAAAACAAACGCACACAGACAGCTAGCTTAACGGCTACTAGCTTGTGTTGCTTTTAGCCGTTAATAAAAAAAAATGGACAAATTAAACCAGTTTGACACCTCATTCATTCACACTGCTCGCTCCAGGTGATGCTCCGGGTTTGAAGCAGGTTTCAGGCGGGCAAACTGGGTTAAACATGCCCGTTTGCTTCTTCTCAAAAGGCGCATAAGCAACAAAGAAGAACCCGGTTTGTGAGGCTGTAACGCAGGCGGAGAATCAACGGAACATCCCGGTGATAAGGAGCAAAAATGTCCGACTAATATAAATATAACGGGACCAGAAATGCCTCCCTACCGTGACCGCTATTTGGTAACCGACGCAGTCAACAGGCCGGGATGTAGCAGGGTGATCTACGGGCTGAGCGCCGCCTCCGGAGCGGCTACATTTCCGCCATGTAGCGGGGGTAACGGTCGCCTACCTCGGCATGATACACCGGCTTCCAGCGGCATCCGACCGGGGCTGCGGAGGCTCGGTCCGGTCGCAGCGGCAGCCGAGATCTGGTCGCTCCACAAAATAGAGTAGAAATGCTGCGACGGAAACAGGAACTGGCAGAGCCTGAATCTGTGAATCCGGCAGACGAGGCTGAGCTGGAGCTGGAGATGGTCAAGCAGACCTGAGAGGAAGGAAGCGGCACATCCGGTCAATACTTTCAAAATAAGAGACTGTGGCCATAATGTTTCTGGGATCAACTGCTATAGTTTAGTTTTTTAGAGTTAAATATGACATCTGTGAGGCATTTATCATTTTTAAACACTGCTAATAAAGACAAATAGCTTAGTTTGAACTTTTCATTAAATGTTTGGTCATTCTTTTATACATTTTAATATAGATGTTATGAGGTATATTTGACTACTTCAGCATCATGAAAATAAACTTCACATTTTTACAAGCCATGCCTTTAATATAGGCTACTAAATAATAATCACCTATATCTTCTCTCTATTTATTCCCACAATAACTTTAATTTTGTTAAATTTGGGACTATTTTACTATTTTATTTACTGCACTGAAATTGCATTGTTTGTCATTTTCTATATGAATCAATTTTATTTCCCTCTCAAATATCTACACATCTTACATAAGCCATAGATACATTTACGACAGTTAGATATTTGCCTCTTAAATATCTTGCATAAGGTATAGATACATTTAAGATAAGATAAAATATTTCCATTAGTCCCACAATGGGGAAATTTACAGTGTTACAGCAGCAAGATGAATAGTAAACAATATAAACAAGAAAAGTCTAAAAAAGTATTAACAATTTAACTAAAATAAAAAGTAGGATTTAGAATATTTTGTCGTTTGCCTCTTAAATATGTCTTAAATATGCCTTATGTAAAGTGCTTTAAATGTGTCTGTACTTTTCTTTTCTTTTCTGTGTCCAGATTCACACTTAGGAACTCATTTTGTCATTTACTTTGAAGGCGCACAGCTCCGGTTTCCTGTTTGTGTCGTGCTCTCGCTGGTCGGCTTGACTCCGGCTGGTGCAGACCCTGATGGGAGCAGGATGCAGAGGGAAGCTGCAGTGCGCACACCAGTGTCAGCTTGTTGTACTGCAGTCGGGCTCACAGACTGACAGACCTGGTGCCACTGGGGAGGATGGAGGACACAACTCCGCCCCGAGGGGTGACACTGTGCCTGACCTTCAGACTGGCACAGCACCGGTGCAGGGCGGAGCCTCGAACACCATCCTGCACACTCAAATAGCCTCCAGACCTCTCTTATATGGACAGTGATCATGTTATCTAATGCACCCCAGGACCAGCATCTGTTACAACCTTTAAGATTACTTGCATATTGTCTTTCCTCAACATGATCAGCACAGTTGGATTATTTCTTATTTGGGTGATGAGAGAAACCAAATAGCTTTAATATCAAATTTCTATCTTGCTTGAGAAACTCAAACAAAGCAAACCTTTCTACAGTGTTTTCACCAGGTGGAGGAGACATTAGGTTGTGTCATTGCTCAAATTTTCCAAAGTATAATGTTAACATTTTATAATTATCTGTCAGTCAGAACGGAGTGGTTTCACATTCACAGGAAAGGGCCTGCTCTGTCTTGTAGAGCATTGGTTTAGTTGTAACAACACTGAGTAAAGTAAAGCTGAACCACAGTGTTTATTTAATCATGTTTGCGTGTAGTAATCATATTGGACGAAAGATTTACTCACTGTCACATTATGGGGACAAAAACTGATGCAAACCTTTACAGCAATGTTTGCACCAGTTTTGAAGCTTTGCTTTGTGGTTAGGTCTTAAGGTTAAGGCGGGTAGTGTATTGTATTAATCATGTAGTGGCAATGGCTGGGATTATGGAAAATCCCGGCCAAAGCCTACCTATGTGGCAGAAGTGTGTGTGAGGTGGAACAAAGACTGAAAGTGAAAGTGCTTTTATAATGACTAAAATCACCAGGTAAAAACAAAAGGTTGGAAACTTGTTGTAAGAGCAGTTACACAATTACAGCAGAAAAATGTGGAAAACACAACATATATTTGGTTTAAATAGGCTGTTGCAGGAGTTAATTAAAAGTAGTATAAGAGCAGTGAGTTGTTTCCAGCATAAATAAAGTATAAGCAGGAATACTGAGCCTTCTTGTTATTTTACATAATGCAATTTACAACTCAGCTCGTCAGCTTTTTGAGAAGTTGATCATTCATATACTGTAAAAATGGCATTATTGTGGTGCAATGCTCATCCATTTACGCCTGTAAATAGCGCACCTGAGTGGACAGGACTTCTGGACAAGTCATCAGTTACGCAGCTATAAACCACTGCCGTTAAGGCCGAACATCATCACACTCAGCAGTCTTCCTGTGGAGACCTGCTTATTCAGTTATTCACAGTCATGGTTCAGGTTACTTGACATTCATTTTAATTTGAGCTGAGCTTCATACAGCAAAAACGTTCATTAATTTGAAACTGCCTCAACAAAGACATTGTTCTCATGCTCTTTTTCAAGTCAGGACTCATTTGTTCAAACATTAGTGCAATAGCTTCCGTTTAGTTTGAGCAAACAACCGTTTAATCCTCATAAATTGACCCCAGTTGGGGTCAAGTATGTTTTCAGGCAAAAGTAAAGGAAAGACATGGCTGTGTGTGCAAGTGTGTGTGGATGCTGTGAAACACTAAACAGGCTTTCAGGTTGCCCTTGAACATGTAATTTACTGTACTACTCTCTTTGAACTGCTGTATATTAATGTTTTCCTACCCCCCCCTCTTTCAGTCTCACTTGAGAATTAAACCATTAAATCAAATTCATAACACCCAAAGGCTTTTTATTTGTTGTTGCTTCTCCATCCATCTTCAAAAAAACACCCAGGCTGCCTCTGAGAGGTCTCACTCCTGTGGCGAGGAGCTGAATCACAATAACAACCCCCACCTACATTTGGTGCACACATATTTTCCATCTTACTTGGCAGTCCAGGCCCTCAAAGCTGATACAGCAGCGCCATCATGTGTTGCAAAGGCCACAGTGCGCCGTCTCCGAGAGGGGAGGGGATAAACCAGTCTGAGGCATTTTCTTGGTCATGTTGTTCAAAGAGAAAATATGACGCACAAGACCTTTCAGCTTTGTGTCTTCGACCGGGCTAATCTCATACCCAGGAAAATGACTCATGGTTCCTGCTAAACTACACATGCACTGATGGACAGAAACACCTACCCCGCCTCATCCCACCCCCACCCCTCCCAACCACACACACAGCAGATTTTTGTCAGTCAGCTGTGATATCATCATCAGCGTTGCTCTCAGTCGGAGGCGGGTCGATCACTCCTGACCTTTTTGTCTTTGCTGACCTTTTCAGATTGAGACGCTGAGTTGGCTGAGCGTCTAAAGGAGAACATGTGAACTCAATTCACCTGAAGGGAAAGCTGGAGTGGAATAATGCAGAAGCAGTGTGGAGGGTGATGCTGCAGTCTGTCTGCAAACGTAGGCTGATAATCAGATTGAATTGCTAAAAACTCACATGTGGGCAGTGATTCAGAGGTCTGCAAGGAAGGTAGCACAAATGCATATTGAGGCAAGTGTCACTTTTCATGCCACGACGTGCATCACATGCTACGAAAGAGAAACAAAACAGAACAGAATAATTAAAATATCATTAGGCTGCCATTAGAATATCATTACCATATTAATTTGCAACACTTGGGAAGGAATGCTCCGACGTGACACTTGTTCCGCGCTTCAATACGTTTCATGAAATGTGTGACACATTCTAATGAAGAAATATATTAAACGCAGTCTATGATCTTAGATTCATAACATGCAAATGCGACATCCCTGCTTAAATTCTGGCCGGGGAGCTTTGTGGTTGAAGAGCCTTTTGGGGATTGTAACATCAGCATTCAAGAGACATGGTTAGCAAGCTTGAAGTCTTTACACAAAGTAAGTCCCGGAGTTGGGGAATTAGTCCAAGGTTTAATACCAGGAGGGATGGTAATAGATCAGAATATTAAGTATGATCCTACTGTTAATACTGTAGGATTGATTGTTGAGTGGGACGCTGGTAATGAGATAAACTGTATCTATATGGCATTTGTAGCTTATGAAAATGAAGCTGAATTACTGGCTTCTATAAATACTGAGGATATGACACAACCTATATTAATGAGATTTACAGTATTACAGGATGGATACTACAGACCATATGGCTCATGTTGTGACAGTGTGAGGCCTTACCTGCATTATTCAATGAACAATAGCAACAGACTGTTATGCCAGGCAAACTGAGCTACTCTTGAATGTGATGCTGGTATGTGAGCTGTGATAAATGGAAAACATATAGTATTGTGCATGAGTCAAATAAACATTTAAGAAGTACCATTGCTGGAGGCAAATTCAAAAGAAATGAGAATATAACAAGCACTGATTTGCTAATTAAAAGTTATAATGAATTTTGGAATGAGGTCAGAACCAATAAAACAACTTTAACCTCTGATACTAACGGAGTGAGTGGCACAGATGAAATTGTTAATCTACGGTAGAAGTATTATTAGGACTTTCTTAATGGTGTGCATAGCAAAAAGTCAAGCCCGCTGTTAATGATGTTGACTTCATTGCGAGGCCTGATGAGATATCTGAAGCGAGGGCGTTAAGGGTGGCTACGCATGGAAACCTCTGTCTATTCATAAGAAGCTGGGATTCAGAGAGTAACGGCTTTTTGACAGTTTGCAAAGTGTACATGATTTGTTTTAACAGAGTTAACCATCTACATGTGTGCAGCAGAGGGAGGAAATAATTTAAATAATGGTTTGCATTTATCCAGCTCTCCATCCTTGTGAGTCCATTTCATCCCAATCCCCATTCACCCTGTCATTTTTTCAAGACTTCATATATACAGGCTTGCATTTGAAGCTAAAAGCAAGACAATGCATGAAATGTACACTGAATAAATAAAAAAAACAAAACAAAACATATCAGATAATGATAATAATCATGCTTTTGAATGGCAAAGTATACTGTATACTCGCCGCCACAGGGGGCGCTGCTGCGTACACACAGAGTAATGCACATAGAGACGTTTGAAAACCAAATGTAAGTATTTACAGTATGAAACTGATGCTGGTGGAAACAAAAAGCAATCGAATCAACAAACAGAAGAAGGAGGAAGATGGTGAACATGCAGATTTCAAGCACAAGTCAGGAGGCAAAAACTTGGAAGTTTAGGGAGTAAGTGTGGAAAATAAACATTAGAGTAAGTGATCAACGTATTGGTTTGATGATGCCTGTATGATTCTCTGTGTTTGAGCTGTGAGGCAGTCAGATGAGAGTAAACATTAAAGGAAGGCCTAAGGTAACACCTGAATGTATACCTGATTGAATCAACCCTGTAACAAAGTCAGCAACTACTGTTATATGTGAACCTGATGGTATATAGGAAAAGCCACTTTGAAAGTCTTTCAGAGAACAGCCATGTTGGGGTCTTCTCTCCATGAAGTAAAAGAGATTTGATTGATCACGTCGTGTCTGTAGTTCTTCAAAGAATCAGCAAACCTCCATGTTCATACAGAATTTCTTTTACAAAAGTTACACGGCGGCTGCGATTCTGCTGCTGATAAGACCAAGATAAATGTGCTCAGTGCATCAGATGTTTATGTCTTCATCTACCCAGGAAGGCAAAGAACAAACACCTGCTCCAGGGTGAGACAACTCGCTCCGTCATCGCCTCTTTAATGTTTATTGCTGATTTAATGAGCAAAGCAACAGTTTGTGATTCTGCATCATCACTGCTTTGTAATCAGCAAGCTGCAGTCTGCATTTAGCTTGTGTGTGTGTGTGTGTGTGTGTGTGTGGGAATTGCAGCTGCCAGGTAGCGTAATTCAGGTTTTATATAGGTGTGAAAGTAATGCTTTGTTATGATTTATCAGAAACAGATGCATGGGGGAATGATTCAGTGGTGTGCATTCAGCGAGGCTGTTTCTATTTTAATGTTCCCCTGCAGCTAATTAAATCCTGTATTGACAATCAGTTGCTTATCAGTGAAGCTTTGCCTGCATACGATCAGTCATCTCCCATAGAGCAATAACTCAGTGTTATTGTATATTAACTTTTTGACTGTGCTATGATGGTATGATTATATTTTATTTTCCAAAGTTTGGCTGTCAGTTTAATGATTTCAGGTTTTAAAATAGGAAAAACAGTCATGAAGATGTTGAGGTTTGTCTGATGCAATGCTTACAGTGAGGTACAGTTCATTGCATTATTTTACATATGTAATTCTGAATACATTTGCCATATTATGCATGAATCTCTTCAAACTCTTAGCAATGGAGAAGGTGATATAAGAGAAGTATATAGACAGACGCTGTGCTGTCCAGTAATGCCATGAGCATCTGTCTGTGTTAGTCATACATTGGTCAACCCATGTGTCAGACAGTGATAATAAATGTTATGTATGTGGACTGAAAATCAGATAATGGTAATTTTATTTATAAAACACATTTCATTACAACTAAACTCTATGTGCTTTAGACAAGAACATAAAAATGAAGGAACATAAATATAAGAATATAAGCCTGAGAAAAAAGTAGAAACTGAATCACTGAAGCATACACCCGATGTACATTAAATATATCACACAGCAATTAAAACCCAAGAAACATCAACACAATCGAATAGACACAAGAAACAAGCACTACCATACACACACACACACACAATGAGTGTGTAAGGCTGGGAGAAGAGGTATGTAACAGTGTCAGCTTTTGTACAGAGATTGAATTTAAAGTGCTTGGAAAAAAAAGCAATTAAAATATGAATAAATTAAAGAAATGCAATGGGTCTATTATCATTATAATATTAAATGAAAATGTGATAAATACAGGATAAAGATTCACTTAAATGAGATAAGTATTCATTAATAAGTGAAAAAGTATTCACTAAAAGTCTTATTATTAAATGCTTGATAAAAAGGTAATTTTTAAAGCTTTTTTTTTTTTTTCCAAGACGGATATCCTGATTATTTTATCCTCTGGGGCTGGTCATCACGTGTTTCCACATGAGAGTCATCAAGTCATCTGAGAGTCATCAGTCATCACATGAATTAAGGTGTGAAACGCCCGTGAAGATCATGTCACCATGGCAGTGTGAGTAGTTCATAATCAGTGCCACATTTCGTCATTTTGTCCTGGATTGACACAGATAGCCTCCCTTTGTTCTCTTTCAAATCATTCGTGTCGTTCTGACATGTGATAGTCCACCGTCCTCTTCATGTGGACTGCTGAGGTCACGAGGCGAGGCAATGAGTATCACATGAATGGTGTAACTTTGAAAAAGGTTTTGAAGATGGAAGAAAGCAGATACACCGGTGATGCAACACATGAAGGTTGGTCCTGAATCTATAATGACTTTTAAAAGTGTGGTGCAATAAAGCAAACTCTTGAGCTTCTGGCATAAATATAATATAAAATAACTCCTGTTATGTTGCAGGGGCCCTGTCATTGAATCATTTAGGGTTTTCCCCACGTAATGGTGCCGCATATCCAAGCAAATTACATTAGGTCACAGTTATTTTTATCACAGATGTCACATAAAATGGATCAGGATCTGCACCATATGCTTTTCATGCACAACAAACAGCTTTTGGAAGCAGCTTTTAGGGAAGAAAATATTGAGTGACATTTAAATTTATTTTTGCTTTTAAAAAGTAGGTGGCGGTGTTGCATCATGTCTGCACAGTGCCAGTCTATTCACAAACCCTATCAGTCATAGAGGCTGCAGCAGCATCTATACATGTTGGTCTTTATATTTAGGTTATGTTAAATTATTGTGTTCAATTATTCAAATCAGAAATCTGTGGTTTTTAAAGTGCAGCCTGTGATCCTTCTCGCTGTTTCATATCCTGTGCATTACCTCACCAGGGCTGCTGCTACTGCTGCTGGGGATATGCAAACGCGACTTGTGGTTAAACCGACTGAGGATAGAAAATGACACCCTAATTTAGATGAACGCTGCAGTTACAGGAAGCTGCCTGTCAAGCTCGTCGTGCTTCCAGCAGGTGTCACTGAAACCTCAGCATTGCTCTCACTGCAGCAGACCTCTCTGACCAGGCCCTGTCCACCCTCACTGCTCCCACTATCATCATCTCAATCATCATGACCATCATCCTTCTTCAAATCATGGAGGAATCTGTCATGATGGTACTCACATATACATATGGTATGAAAATGGCAGGATTGCTGAGGTGCAAAGATACAGGTAGAGTAGTGACAAGGAGATTAAGGAGCATTTAAAATGATTACACATATACAGTGCAGGCAAGAGGTTGTGTTTCAGCCTTTTTTATTAGCCTTATTTTCATTATTATTTCATTATTTTCATTATCAACTGATCTGCATTTCTCCAATTTTTGTCCTTAAAATGTCTGAAAATGGTGAAAAATACCTGTGAGTTTTCCCCCAGATGACATTGCTCATTTTGTCCAGTCCAAATCCCAAAGATATTTAGCTGACACTCAAGATAAAGAAACAAAATTCTCACATTCGAGAAGCTGGAAGAAGGGAAGGTTTGGTATTTTGGCTTGAAAAATGCTGGGAATGATTAATCAATCACCAAAATAGTTGCAGATTAAATCTCTGTCAATGAACTAATTGATTCATGGACTAATTGTTTCAGCTCCAATTTTGCTGTACAGAGGTTCCTAATCCTATTTGTTACTGAGGTAAGGTAACGTACTAATGCACACAAAGCTTGTTGAAGGAACACTTGAGGCATTGACCTGACAGTGTTGGAGACACACACTAGTGGAATTGACTGTAATCATGAAACTGCACTGTACATAGTCCACTAATTTGTTAGAGGGGTGGGCGATATTGGATTTTTGCCAATATCCGATATGCCGATATTTTCCAACTCATTTGGCCGATTGCTGATGGCAAAACTGATATATACATATATATTGTTTTCCACTGAATTGCAGAGAACATTCAGTGTCTCCTGTGGTGGAATAAACACATTATTATGCCTGCTCTTATTTTGATGGTAAATAAAGTACATAAAATTGAATGCTTTTCAAAATGTACACATTCGCTGGGCAAAATAAGAAAACTACTGCTGACAAGTTAATTGGTATATATTTTGATAACACCTCTCAAACATAAGGAATTGATTTGCTATTCTCTATTATATATCATTTTATCACTGGCTTTTGGACGGGTGCTGGAAGAAAACAAGCAATTAAAAGACACACCTTTGACTCAAGGAGACTGTGATGGACATTTTAAAAGATTTTCTGACATTTTGCTGAATTAACATTTAAAATAATCAATAGATTATATTAATTGATAATGCTTGCTGGAGCCTTAATTGGAAAGAATCACTGTTCTCTCACCCCTCTGTATTAAGTAGTCCACTCACTGTGTAGCCTGTCAGACATTTCACAACTCATTCATTAGGGTTCATTAATTCTACTAATGTGTGGCAAGGTCCCGGCATTCGTTCATTTTCATTGCACACTTCCCAGCATTTTCCAATTCCATCTCCGTTGTGTGATTCACACCTTTATTTCTCATAAAAGCTGCTGAGTCACATGGCAGCTTTTGCACTGCAGGGTAAATGTAGTGAACGACTGTGTGGCACGCTGCTGCACAATACCTTGAGGTCAACAGCTCTCAGTATTTTGAGCCAAGCCGAGAGATTTCGAGGTTTATGATATGTGATTCCAAGAGCTCTCCATTGGCAGTGAAGCTGACATCTGCTCCCAAATCGTTGTACCTGTACCACTTCATGGTTGATGGCAGTACCTGTGTTTACTGTCACAAGCTAGGTTAAATGACTGTAGCTCCTCCATCTGTGGAAGTGCCTGACATTTAGACTTAATGAGGAAGTAAAGCTGTGCGCGTTGAAACTCATCAGCAGCTACACTGAGTTTGAAAATGCCACCAATTTAACTGCATTGTAAAACAAGTACGCAAGGTCAACCTCTGTACATAAGGGCATTTCCAAATCTGTACTCAGCACCAAGACTCGCCTTGGTGGAAAATCCTTGTCACCTCCACAAGAAAGATTGTGTTAAAGCACCATCTCATACTCAGCATGTCAAGTGGAGATTTAAATTGAATCCTGGTGGTTGAGACTGTCACAAATCTGCAGCCGTTAAAGAATGTGCTGAAGAGGAGCTGGCTGAGTGACTATTCTAATTTGTGAGATAGTGGGTTATCTGGGAGATCTCTTGCTGTAAATGGGAGGTGCAGCGGCAGTGAATGGTTGGAGAGATCTCGTTTATATTGTGTGCACTGCATGTGTGGCAGGTATCAGCGTTTACTGCATGCCTGTGCAGGCTGTAAGACTCTATGAGCAAATTCCCAGGCACACAGGAAGTGGTGAGCATGTGTTGGTTTTAAAGAACTTCATGACACTCTGTATTTGGTAAAGAAGGTGTGGAAGAATTAAGAAGAGTAACTCTGACTTTAACTGTCTTTAGAGTATTTAAAACACTGTATAACGACATGGAGAGAAGCAAATACTCCAAACATGGTGGCAGAGAGAGCTGAATATACTGCAACATACAAAAACACAAAACAGTAGACAACAGATGAGCAAATGAAGAAAATCACCATTTTGACAACACAAAAAATGCAAAGAAAACACAAGCCAATAGCAGGTTTTGACCCAATAGTTCAAGAAACTGCGGAGCCACAGGAGCTGAAAAAGGAAATGAACAAAGCTGAAGGTGCTTTCACACCTAGCCTCTATGGTCAGCTTAAAACAAACCCTGGTACAATTGCCCAGTTAGGACGGTTTATGTAAGCTGGTGTGAAAGCTGTCAATCAAACTCTGGTGCAGACCAAACAACCGGACTGAGAACGACCGAAAAGCAGAACTTCAGTCTGTTTCCGATCTGATTCTGGTGAAAGCAAATGGACCAAACACTGGATTTTCTGATAGTGGATATGTGATTTTTAGCAGGATATCAAAAGCTAAATTACTATTGAATCCATCTGTTATCGATCTGCATAAATGAACATGCATGTGCATCAGCATGTGAGTTCCCTGATCAATCAGACAGCCAAAAGTAGAAACTGCAGTCTGTGATCGTGTCCTACTCTGTACTTTGGCAGTTCCATTAAAAAGTGTGTGACATACTGATCCCTCAGTAAACCCCCCAGGATATTGTTGTACAAGACGTCTCTTTTTCTCTACCTGTTCAGTCATTATTCATAACATGCAGCCGGCTTGCAGTCTAATAATACTGACGGTGCTTATGAGTTAGTTATTTCTTTGTGACACCAAAGAACATAAATATAGACGTTAGAAACATTAAAATGCTGCAGGACCTGCTGTCAGTCACCACAATTTGATTTCCCCTGGTGATACGCCGCTGATACAGGAGGACATCAACTGTCCAGTCGATGAGTTACCTGGCAGTTTGTATGAGCTCATGTTGTTCTGTAAAAATTCAGTGTTAACATGAACCTGAACCAGAACTACAATGCAACAATGCATATCTCAAAAGTCTGTGTAGCAATTGCTTGTAGCATCTGTGAGTGCTTTGAACTTTGGAAAAGTACTATCCCCAAAACTAACGACTTTTGTTGCACCAGGAACAACAACTGAAGAAGTTTAGATTCTGGCTCCTGTTCAAAACGCAGGTATGGCTCATTTCTGAAATGGTTCCTGGGCTCTTGGAAAAGTTCCTGCTGTGGCCACTATAATTAAGAAACAACATCACAAATTAGAGAACTCATGCGTCACATACAAGATGTAGAGAAGTGAGTAACAACAAAATACTAAAAACAGATGAATCAGCTAGTAATTAGAAAAAGACTAGCACTATGTTTATAGTCTTTCCAACAATGTCACAACCATGCGGTCAGATTGCTAAAATAAACAAAGACGTTACATGATTACCTCCTTTGGTTTCACACTATTCCCCCGATCAGCAGTTGGTGGTGGTAACGAGCCAAGAAAAGTGGCAATGCACCACCAAAATAAAGAAACCAAGACCTCCAGCAGGATGTAAACACGGATGTATAGAGTGCAGGTTGCAAAATATTCAAAAGAAATCGGCTTTGCAAATGTGCTATGATGGGGAAAAAAAGCATTCACCATTATCCCCGTTAGGCCACAAAGGTCCAGACCATGCATTTTGATGAAGAACGCTGAATGCATAAGTTTACAAGAAAACTTCACATGGCACATTTAAAAAAGCACCATCTGTTCTCACAGTAGGAAAACGCTATTAAAACCCCACACTTTTACTCAAGCAACATCTTAAACTTCTATCTTATATATTCCAGACTAGACGTCCCTTTAAACTCGGCCCCAGCATCCTTTGTACCAAACTCCCTCATCTTATTTCCACGAGTTATCCAAAAGGCCAGCTGAGCCTGAACGGACAGAAAATTAACTAAAACTGCATTTGATTTTCTTCTAGCAGGGTGCACAGACCCAAGCATAAACCCACTCACAAATAAATCCTCCACCGGCTTATCGCACGGACCATTCAGTGACCTTAAAACACACCGGACTCCACGACGCTAAAGAACAACACACCTCGCAGATTCAGAGAGAGAGAGAGAGAGAGAGAGAGAGAGAGAGAGAGAGGGAGGCAGCTGCTGAATCGACGGCAGAGTTGCCACGTGTCTCGCTTCTCCCTGCTATCTGCCTCCCGTTAATGATAACACACCCAGCGTGACAAGCATGGATGCAACGGTGGCCATGCTGGCTTCAGTCTGCTAGCCAGCAGGATTGGAGACCGGGGCTCCTCTCTCACTGATAGCTATGTTAAAGAGGGCGCAAAACCAGAATAATGACAAGCCTCCCACAGAAATGCACCAACACAAAGACAGAGCGCTTGTGTGTCTGGACTTTGATTTTGATTTGCATTCGCAGGGACAGTAAACAATAGGCTGGTATTAAAATGATCAAAGCAGCTTGACTGACCGTTATTTCATTGTGATTCCGCTGCCAGAAACAAAGGGAGCAAAGCATGACTTCACATGATAAACGGACATAATTTGAGCAAAACACACACACAAACACATTCCTTTTTAAACCGAAAACAAATCCCTGCTACCAAATCACGGTGACTCAGCACAACGTGTATGTGCTGTAAGCGTATGCAAAGTCAGTGGAGGATGAAGCCGTAAAGATGTCGATGGCGGCCGTCATCGCGCCAGCCTCGTTTGGCAAGGGCGTCTCCTCCCTCCGACTGAGGAGAGAGACCACTCAATAAAGCTGGATGGCAATCTGGAGCCTAAATTGAGCCACGTCCCGGCCTCTGACAAGATGAATACACTTAATAATGAGAGCATTTGGGATTTATGGGTAACGGCGAGGTGAGCCCCATCTCTCAACGGGCACCGGCTCTTAATTCCAGCCAAATCCACTGACTCACGCCCTCTCTGTGGATGTTCCCAATCATACATACGGCATCTTTTCAATCTGTCTGCGCTGCTCAGCACCGGCGAAGGCAGCTCGTCTGATGATGAAGCCTGTCCTGCTCTATATTTGCAGATCACAGCGAGAAGGGCCCGTTGCCAAGACAGCAGAAGAAATATTTGGACGGCCCTGGCAGAGAAATTACTCTCTTCTGTTTTCACTTGCTAACTTTTCAACCCTTCACGGGTGTCAGAAACGTGGGATAAGTAGAATACACATTTGCTAAATATATTCAAACATTGATTGTACCCTCAGGAGATGCTTTCGGCCTGGATAATGCTGCCTTCGTACCCCAAAAATAAACAGTTCTCTCTCCTAGAAGTGTCTGTTTCATCATGGCAAACAATTTAAGAGCAGATACCAGACATGTTTATGGTGCAAAGCAGCGTTTCCTAACCAGGTGGTCTGGTCCCCCCATGGATTTGCAACATAAATCTGAGAGATGACAGGATGATTAATAGGAGAGGAAAGCAGAAAAATAATTATGCGACACAAAATGAGATTATTTTTCATGCATGAATCTAATCTTTTTCTACTTTAGTACTGAGTAACCTTCCCATTTTAAGCCTTATAACACATATACATATGTGACATTGGGCCACGAATAGATGCTGCATTATTTTAAAAGGAAGAGTTCAATAGTTCAACAATTCTGTCATCTTCTATAGAAATTCAAGAATGATAGTTTTTCATTCAGTTTTCATTCAGACCCTGAAACTATGGCGCAGCAAAAGTGATTGTTGAAGACGACATCAAGGAAGAAGTTTTATCCTTTTCAGTAACAGGCTCTCTCTTTTCAGGCTCTGTCACACAGTGATTGTAAGAATGTAAAGTTCCACATTGCACATTAGTCCCTGATTCCAAAAAAGGTGGGACACTACAAACAAACTGTGTTTACTGACAACAGTTTTACACAGTGTTTCTGAGTCCATGTATTAATCTCCTTTATACAATCATGTGTTTGACAAAGTGTTGAACCTCTCTCCATCCTCGCTCGTGAATGACTGAGTCTCTCCAGGATGAACCTTTCATACCCAATCATGATACTATCATCTGTTACCAATGAAGCTGTTTACCTGTGGACTGATCCAAGGTGTTTTTGGATTGAGGTCAAAAATTAAATATATTGTCTTTGCACTGTTTTCAATTGAGTATATCTCAGAAAGGATTAACAAATTGACACATTGCCAACATTTTTGGAATCAGGGTTATATTCAGTATTGAGACAAACCAGTTCTCTCTCTATGTCACCATTCCCCTGTATTATAAAGCAAATGAAAGACGTGAACACATTTACTGCGGCAAACAGAATCAAAGCATGATGACATGACCTGATCACGTACGATATATCCAGTAAAGTTGGTGCGCACAGATTTTGCACAGGTCTCTGTACAGGCACAACAGTATACAGTCATTTTTACATTTCTGTTTGTGACAAAAGATGTTAATTAGGAGCCTTGGGGGTGTTTGTGGGCATATTTTAATGGCTAAACTCATTTTACTTGGAAAACTTGGAAAAGAAGCAAATAAAATATTTCCCCAAAAATGTGTATTTCTTCCCCCTGATGCCAAACAGGCTGGAAAGCACTGGCTCAGAGGCAACATGCTCACCCCCCGAGGATGAACCACGGACACATTTCCTGTCTTTGTCTGACTTTGAGAACAGGATGTTAATATTGAAGGTGGAGAGCGGCGGGCAGGGAGGCCGCAGCGGGATTCTTCACTCATTACTGCAGCCTGGCCAGACAGGATTGGTGTTTACTGTGAGCGGAGCATCTTCTTAGTCATATCATTGCCCAGCAGGCTCATTTCCTCTACATCTTCACCCCATGCTGCTTTGCGCTGTATATAAGTCATGCATAGAGCTGTTGAAAAGGAATGGCACACCACAAAGCGTGCCCGCATTCAGAAGTTGTAGGAATATGATGAATAATTGCGTATTCAGTGTTTCATTACAAACACATGATGGATTGGAGTCCGGAGTGAAGACTGCAGATGAAAGCTGCAGTTGTGTTTTGGCTCAGCTAAGTGCGGCTCACCCTGCCTTAACCATTGTAAATGAGTTCTCGCTCACAAAGGGGGGCCGCCCCTCCGCTCGGCCTCACCGGGCCCCGCCTCGCTCCACTGGCCCCTGGACTCGCCACTCAAAGCCTCTTTTTTTTTTTCCATTTTCCAATGCGGCCAGGAGCCAGCTGGCTTTATTGGAGTTTTTAAAAGCTGTAGCCTCAAACATTCATCCTCCGTCTCAACACGTTCGAGACAGTTTCCCTTTTTCTCTCTGCCTCACTTCATCTTCATTTCTTGCTCACCTCCTTCCGCATGCGCTGTCGAATCTCTCTCTCTCTCTCTCTCCCTCTCTTTCAAAACTTATTTCCCATTCCCCCGTCCTCCCTTTTTCCCTTAATCCTCCATCTTATCCCCAGAGCTCACTCCAGTGGTTCAGTCTGGCCCAGCTTCTTCTAAACCCTTCTCACACAGACAATCAACACTGCCAACACAGATGCAAGTTTCAGCCATATTAAATTCTCCTCCTTCCTTCAATCGCACTGAAACAAAGTCCTCAGAGTATCAGGGGGCTGCTCTCATCTACTTAGATTTAATTTAGGTTTCGCAAAATGATACAAACACATTCAGCCGCCTGACTCATGTCGAATAAAAGACCTGAGACTGAAGACACTGGCCTCAATTTTCTTCCTGCGCTTTATTATTATTCCGCTGGCAGCACGTCCCAGGGCAAGGTTGTGGTCAACGGCTCTCTGCGGTGCTCCAACAAAATAATTACAACGGACAATTGGAGAAACCACAATCAATGGCAGATGAGGTGCATTAGCCACGGTTATTCTTCCAGTTTGACTCAGTGCTGTGCTTTTATGAGCGTGTGTGCTCACATTCTGCACATTCATTACCGCCCTTGAAACTTTATTCTATGGATCACACAACGTGGGGTGGGTTTTTTTTTTTTTTTTTTCTTCCTCTGATTCCAACCTAATTATCACTGGAACTTGAAAGTGACATAAGGACACAGTTTGAGCCATAGAGCTGTAGATATATAAACAAAATTCTTGCCAAATGAGACAGTATCTGTCCCCAGCAGAATTGCTTAGCGGTGTATTTCTATATCATTAGTGGGGAATATGTCCAAATTCAGCACGGAGGCATGTCATTTCCCCTTGCCTGGGGAAATGAGCACATCTGTGGGGGGTTAGAGGCTCTCGGCGAGGCAAACAACGCAGCATCTGTGTTCTTGGAGATGCATATCCGCAACGAATAGGGCCGCTTCAAAAACCCCAATGAATCCCCTAAAAGGAGAGACAAATTGGAATGCCATTTGTAGAATAAATTGGGATGATAATTCAGTGGGAAATTAGCTAAATGCAAGTATGAATCAAAGCTTTGTAACTAATTTCGCCCTTATGCCATCAGTGATATTATACTGAGATAAATGGTTGCTATGGTTGCTTTTCAGCTTTCCACATTGTTCGTTTCATCGTTGAGGGAGCACTCTTTTAATGCTGTTGCCCTGACATGGAAATGAGCTACTGCTGACTCGCAGGGATTATTCAGGCACCAAATGGCCTCCATTAGTTTTAGCCTGCCGCTAGTTTCTATTCCCTCTGATTTAGGTGTCGTTAGTGTTTGTGTCTTCACTCTTCATTCCTTCGCACGTCATGTCGCAATCATCATCATCGTGTTCCTCATTACATCACTCACATCCACTCGCCAGCGTCCTCCCGTTCATCGGCAACAACTCATTTGTTATCATACAGGAAAGGATGGGCAATAATGACACCATCGAGTTTCACAATGTTTTAGGCCAAATAGCCCAATTAATTATTCAGTGTTGTTTTGGGGTCCGTTCAGAAGATATTTACACAAGTAATGCAGTTTTATAGACTCATCCGGGCTATAGGCCGAGAAAAACAAGCCACCATTACTGCAATTTTTTTTTAAAGTGCTTCAACAAGAGTATAACCCCTCATCTGTTGAAATGTATCATCGAAATGTAGTTATCAATGTAATCTAGACCTTTAACTTTTACACAAAAATGGGCCCGGTTCAAATCGACACCTAATAATCTTTCCAGCTAAAAATCACCCAAACCAGCTCACTGGGCTGTGCTTTCATCTGCTGCTTAACAATAAACTTCACCTTTGGAAGAAAAAGCTAAATCCATAAACTCCAATCAGGCATTTAATTTAAATAGTCCCCGTGAAATCCTTATTATATGTCGATAACCACACGCTCTGCAAATATATCACGCTTCCTTGCTGTAATGAAAAGAATTCTACACCACAATTTTAACTTAAATTTCATTTTCCACATGCTGGTTTTTATTAAATTGTGCATTTATTAATGTGTTTCGTTTTATTACATTACAAGATGTAGTTAGCTGTGTTTCCATCTAGCTGCCTTGCAAATTTGAGGGAGAGTTTTGAAATGTGAATTAGGTGAGTTTCAATCAATGTTACACATGGCTGTAATAAACCAGGTAGAAGAAGTGGAGGTCACAATCCAGACAAGAAGGAGAAGAAGAAGAAGAAGAAGAAGAAGAAGAAACAAGACCTGTCGCCTTGGCCAGATGAGAGGAAAAATCAAGAGAGCAGAATTTTTTTCAATTGGGCAAGTTGTAATTATTCTTTCATGTCAGCTAATATTGGTTTTATTCTGACCAGACACAGCTGATCGGTCATGTGAGCTAAATGTTCTCTATGTCAGAAAGAGGAAATGACTTCAAAATGTGCATAAGAATACTTGGTTATTGACTGCAAGTGTATCGATTAAGAACCAAACAAGTTCCGTGTATTGTGGCTTGGTCTTAATTACTGCACAGCAATTTAACAACCCTTTTGTCGCAGTCAGACAAAAGTGGTTCACTGATGTTTTTTCTTCTAAAGCCTCACATAAATGACCTCAGACTCATGTTTTCTTTATGAGTGAACAACATCCACATAGGTTTCCTTGATGTGTCGGAGGGGATGATTGCCAATTTCAATCAATCCAAACATCTGTTCACAATCAGTGAAATTATGTTCACTTTGACTCTGCTGTAACGTCGGTGTCACATCACAGAAATCAGTCAGGAGATGAGTCTATAGGCGAAACAGGCGGTGATATTTACTGTTTAATTCACTACAATAAAACAGTCTAATAAGGCTAGAAAGCTGCATCATGCTGTGTTATGTCCCATACGACCAGACAAACCCCAACATTTAAGCTATTCCAGGATATTGTAATAGTCCCAGACATCACCTAGTCTCGTATGGCAATCTGATATTATGGCTCCCACTGAAAGCTTTAAAAATAGCACAGAAGAAAACACACCCCCTCCTCTCACTTCGCTGCAGTCGTGCTCATGTCAAACCCCCAAAATACCAAACCGGCGCGGGTGAGAAATAAAACCTGTACGAGCCAGACAAACATTTGAGTCCTCAAAATAACTCGGGTACAGGCTCGGCATTATTAAAAAACTTCTTCATCTGTCTTCCTCAACTTATTTGTCATCGTTATTACAGATCATCTTCATCAACCTCATAATGATCACGACCATCATCATTAACAGCGCCATCATAAATGTCATCACCCCTGCTATAACATTAATATTATTACACTGGCATCTCGCTGCTCCTCATCGAAAGGCTCGGCTCTTTGAGGATTTAAATGAGAGCAAACCTGCACATAAACACATGTGAATATTAAAGTTAAATGAACAATAATATCATATAAGGAGGAGGTGGGGTGATGGAGGGATGCAAACGCCGTTGGCACGAGCGTATCCGCAGAGTGAGAAGTGTCAGATTAAATTGGCTGCACACCTGCATGAATATGATTGGACGTGAGCAGTCGGCCGGTGGCCAAACAGCCGATGACTGAGCCAGTGATAGTAAAGCATGAATGAAACAATCAGCTAATGCAAGCGAGACTTCGGCGCTCTGCTTGAACGCCATGCTGCAATCGCTGTTAATGTTACTATCAGCCTTTACGTCGTTAACCTCTTCATCATCATCATCATCTTGAATTTGGATATATTTTTGTACTTCATTGTAAAAAATGAACCTTTATGACAGAGCTATTAAAGTGTTTGTCCGTCCAAATAACAAACATATTTTCACACTTTCATCTTGTGGTATGTGCAGATTTAAGATGCCTGTGTCTGAGATTTCTGTTGAGTGACACTGTTTGAATTTTTAAAATCATTTTTTCAATGTGGTGAAAACCACAGCAAAATTCTATTCACATCCATTGTGTTGAGCTGGAGGTAGAAATCGCAGACTCCGATATTTCAAAATCTGGGCAAAATAAAACCAAAACTATCTGCAACACCACAAGAGAGCTAAGTGAGAAAATATGTTTTCTTGTCTGATATCTGACATTTAAATGAAGGTATTAAATCCTCCTGCATTAACATTGTCAACATCATTGTTAGTCTTTCGATTAGCTTCATCACTGCGTGCTCATAGAAAGCTTCTCATCCTCCTGCTTCATCGTCCTCGGGCTCTTCATCATCATCATTACCTTCCTCGTCGCTGGTATTGCCTCTGATAGCCTGCAGAGGTGCAGAAAAATGAAATGATTTTCCTGCACCATGTAACAAGGATAGTGGTGGAAATGTCAGCGTAAATAGCCCGCAGGAGAAAGAGAACAAAACAAACAGGGGCGATAGCGAGTTTGATCTGCTATTTATGAGAAAGCGGGAAAACAAAGCAGGACTATGAAATCGATAGCTTCCTAAATCACCTAAGAGAGGGTTAGCAGAGGCTCCTGGGCAGCCCTCCAGCTCAGGGACTGGCAGTTTATGGATCCTCCGTCACACACACACACACGCACACACACACACATACATGCACACCGGCAAATCCTGGAAACACACATATCTTCATGTGTCTCTCAAAGCAAACACACACCCACTTGCAAAACTAGAATGCATACCTTTCTTCCTCTTTCGCAGTCACACACACACATGCAGAAAGAATGAAAACACACACACACACATACAGTAATCCCCCTTTCTGTCACACATGCTCACACGCTGACATCCACAGTGACAATCCCTGAACAAAATTCTGAAAGCACGTCTCTCCACACACACACACACACACAGAGTCACACATTGACACCCACTTTCTCACAGAAAATCATAAATAAACAAGCTTTCTCTCTTTATCTTTCCTCTGCCATGCACCCACAGACACACATACACACACAATCACACGCTGACTTTCATGCACACACGCGCGCTCACACTCACCCACACAAAATCATGAATGCACACCTTGTCTCCTCTCTCTCTCTCTCTCTCACACACACACACACACACACAGTCGCACACACCACTCACAGCACTCCTCCAACTCGAACACAAAACCTTGCTGAGATTGAGTCAATGCAGTAAAAAAAACAAAATCTAGTTTCACCTGGAAACTATATCACGCTCGTATTTTTAGGTAAAAGCTGTGTGTTGAAATATGACACGAGGGAGGGGTTGTAAATACACACAGTAAACTGCAGCATGGAGATATACTGAGCAAATAAAAATGATGTATTCAAGTTTTGATTGTAACTTGCGCTTGTGTACTGTTTACCCACATCCCGGCTATAAATAGCTAAGCTGCAATTTTTTTCCTCCTAAATTACCTTTACTGCCGCGCTTTGACGCTGCTTTAGTGTTTGAGGAAGTGATTTTCCAGGGCAGCACAAAGCCAATGAGGTTTTTTTTTTCATTAGAGAGAAACGCACTAATCATGTCGAGCTCATGCTTTGTTGTCTGTGTTTGAAGTCTCTGCTGTTCCGTATGTGTTACTACAGCTTCTCTCGGACTCCGCTGAGGGTTGCCTGTTTGTTTCTTTGTTTACGCCGTCGGGTTCGACCGGTGTGCTCACTCAGCACTTTCCAGCCGGTGTCACCGAGTGGTTAAGGTGAACGCCTGGTCGGCTAAGTTTAGGCCTTCCACCAGGGGGAAACACTGGATTCGAATGTGCAGGCTCATCTACATACATTATCATGATCAGGGGTGACGTGCAAGCAAAGCGGGCTTCCACACTCCCTTGGCGGGTGGTGATTACAGCCACGGCGATCGTTCCGTCCCAGAGAGACCGGACGAGAGTGACAGGTTAGAGGAGGAGAGGGGGATGAAATGAGTAACGAAGAGGAAATGACAGACGAGAGGAAGCGAAAAGGGACGTGGCGTCAGAGATGGGAGAGAGAGAGAGAGAGAGGGGAGGAGAGTCACACCGCCAGATAAACAAAGGCGGAGGCGAGATGTTTGTTGAGCTGAAGAGATGCTGAGAGAAAAAAAAACAAAAACGAGCTGCTGTGCCTGCATCCTGCTTAATATACTGTATGCTGTTCTATCTGCGTGAGGGCTGGTAGAAGTGCAACTGTGAGTAGGGAGAGGGGGATGATGAGGGAGAGAGAGTGGAGGCCAGAGCTGTTTTCTTCTGGGCAGGAGGCAGGATGTGAATACCTAATCAATAGCTATCAGGACTCGGGAGGATTTACTGTCTTGTGCTGCAGGACCCAGACACCCCAAGGCAAGCCGAGCGCTCAGACCAGAGCAATGGAGCATGAACGCTCCGGCCCAGAGAGCCGCTGTGATACAAACAGGGAGGAGGGTCCACAGAGGACGGGGAGGACGATCGACCTTGTTTTGGGTTTTTTTCGAATTCTGCCCCCCAAAAGCAGCACAAGTTGCGTTGTGCTGCACACAGTGGTACATTTTAGGATTGCAACCACGGCCCTTTTCTGTTTTATTGAATATGAAACCTTCTGAATACAAACCATAGAGTAGCTCAGCCAGCCTACCAACAACTTCAGCACTCCACCTCACTGCAAAATAGCACTTTGGAGAGAAAAGAAATGCACTTCTGTGTCACTATATGCACAATTGTAGACTGTGTTTTTACATGAAAGCATAAGATTATTTAACCAACACTCCCACTGGTAGTGCTATTAATTAATGTGAGATTACAAGTGGGTCTCTGTTTTGTTAAATTATTCGGCTGAATGAATACAGAAATTGGTTTGTTTACAACAGAAGTCCACAGGACACCTTTAACTGCCTTTGACTTTTATTGGGTAATTTTATCAAAGATATATCACATCAGCATTCTGTGTGTTGACTGATCAATAACTTTAGAGAGATGCCAAATATATGTTTGAGCTTATGCAATTTGTCCCGCTCTGTCATGGCCAGTATCAGCCTTAATGTGCCAGAATAAACAGAGGCTCAAAAGCAAGGATCACATAAAGAATATAAAAGTCCACAGATGCCAAAGTTTGCTTGATATCTCGAGCTCGTACACAAACAGGCAGCCAGCGGGGCGAACGAAGCAGACGAGCAGCAGGTAAAGAGGCTGAGCTCAAAAAACAGTCCAAAAGTCAAAAACACAAAGAATGACACTTACAGAGGGGAAGGGCAAGAATCCAAATCCAAACAGGCAGAGGTCATATGTTAGGAAACAAGAACGGCTGGAGAGCTGGACTGCAACCTGGCAAACAGGTAGTGAGCAGCTGGGAGTGGAAGCTCTGATTGGATGATAGAGAACAGGTGATGAGAGAACTTGAAACTTGAATGCATGAAGGTAAGCAACTACAAATTAAAACAGGAAATGATGTCAGTCCATACAAGCGTCCATGGGAGTCGTCACACTTTGGAGCATTATCACTTTTCTTAGTCAATAAAAATGTGTTTTGTTGTAGCAGGACGTTATTGGCAGTTTGCACATACAGGCTGCTGGGCTCTGGATTACGTGTGATCGGATCAGTCATCTGATTGTCAAACACTGACGGCATTAATCAGTTGTCAGACAGTGTGGTAACTCCTGCCTGGAGGCGAAGACTTGAGTAGCTTAAGTCAAAGGACGACACATCTCGCTGTGACAAGTTGATCAGGCCTTAAAGTCTTATAAAAATATCTCATTGAAACCTCAGAAAATGAAACAAAAATAGATGCCGCATGTCAGTCTGTCATCCATCTGTCATTTGGTTGAGCTTTTTTTTTTTTTAACAAGTTTAATGGATAAGGATCTTAATTTTGAATACACTATTTTTTATCCCTCAAAAGAATCAACTCTACAATCATACAACCGTCTTGAGTTGATGTTCGAATTAAAACAATCCATCTTTGTGAGGTAACGCTTTGTCCCGAGTTTCCCAGACTGAGGAATTATGTCATTGCTGAGAAAATGTAGGTCTGTGCATGAGCGAGTGATTTACAGATTCATAATGTTTGAGGACAGAACGTTTCATCACCGTGTAGGAAAATTCAGTTCATGCCAGTGTTTTCTTAAGAGAAGCTGCTGTTAATAAAGATCAGGGTAGTGAATTATAATCAATAATTTATTGCATGCAGATGTTCCTGACCCAAAACAATAATTGCTGTGATAAATATTCACTCTGTAATTATAGATACAAACAGGTATCATTTTACCAATCCTGCAGTAATTATTGATAATGGCTTTAGAGTAAAAAAAAAAAAAAGATTATGCATATATAACCAATCTTGAGAAAGAGGCTGGTGCTGAAGGTTTCATCTTTAACCAGGTAAGCAGTAATTTGTTCAAACTGAAATCCAGTCGCCGCTGAGCAATGATGACAGGCTCAAGGGATAAAATTGGAATAGAGAACTTGAGGGATGATATTGTCTGTCTGGCACCAGCTCTTGGATAAACTCCATTATGAAGCTGCAGACGGTTTAAAAAAAACCAAAAAAAAAACGTGTTGTTGTGGGTGGCACAGCATGGCTACCACATGGGTGATAGTTATGAATAATTACAGACGATACTGTTTGTTTTCGGGTTGTTCTGCCTAATTCTCAGAGCAGAAACTGGCTGTTAATTACTTCAGTGTGACTATCTTAATTTTCAGTGAATGAATCTAATGTGGGTGTGCATATATATTAATTGTGAAAACAAATCAAGCCGTAGGTAAATGGATTGAGTTAATTAAGACTTCAAGCTTGATTCATGCTACACTTATAACTATATGCTGATAAATATGTATCACGCTGCAAAGACACACACACATATCGACACCCTAAGTACACACACCCACCTTAAGGTGCACACACACATATGGCTCTCCCCAGAAGACCCCTCGGGCCACGCCAGAGTGGCCTTGACGTTTATGCTGATCTAGCATGGCAACAGCAGATATTGCTCTGCACTCCCTCTTCATATTGTCTGTGCTCGGCCCGGCACGGTTCACTTACTCACCGCTCCACAGCCTGGCGGCAAATAGACTGTGAACATCCAGACTGTCCATCATTGAGGGGAGTTTGACAGTCCTCTGACAGGCACGCTGAATTGATTCTTCAGACCCGCTGTTTATTTTCGCCTGCCTCGCCAGCCCGTTGCTCGGCCGGGTCCGGTCTCTTGCTTGCACGAATTCAAGGTCCGACCGCCTCCCTCCTCGTCAACCCACCCAACCTATCCTTGTCACTGCACCGAACGACTGACACTGACAAAATAACAGGGGTGCGTGTTTCCCTCCTCTGTTTTCTAAAGCCATTTGCAACATGACAATGAGTTATGAATGGCAGCGGCTGGGGAAAAAGGGAATGTGGCGCAAAACTGGGGTCCCTCGTTCAAACATACACATATTATCCAATTCACACTTATCAGACCAACACAAACATCAATTTACACGAGAATGATGCCCCAGGACAAACATCCTACCCCCTATACACACACACGACTGATCAACATACACACCAGCACGTCTCCAGAAAATTACATTGGTCTACGATTAATTTGCAGCTGCAAATACGTTTTGCAGGAATCACAATGCCGTACATAGAGTATAATGAGTACATGCTTATAGCAGATGCATCTACAAACTGTTCACGCATCCATTTGTTTGTGTTTCTCCTCAATGTTCCCGCTGTACCTGCTGCTCGCAATTTAACTCATTCCACCTCCCCGATCTCCTGCGGCAGAAGCATTAAGGTAGTTTCATGAGATTTTTCTTTCTGTGTCCATGTTGCATCAATGTTGAGGTCTGTGAGCTCAAGCTCGCTCGGGTTTGTTATCGAGCATCACAGTCCAAATTCAAATGAGATAAATGGTATAAAACTCAATGTGTGTTTGACTAATTAATTGTTTTGCTATTTTTGTCTTCTTAACAGTTCAAACCTGAATATATTCAGTTTCAAATGATTAAAATTGCAAAACAGCAAATCCTCACATTTGAGGAGCTGGAATTTTTCCTTTAAACAATTTCTTTGCTGCCTTTCAATCACGTACTATACATCCTCTGTAAGTGAATAATCTATACTGTTTGTGAGTCATCCTGTATGCTTGTGAATTATCATCATTACTGTCATTACTATTATTTTCTCTCCTTCTTCTTTTCTCCTTCTCTCTCTGTCTTTTCTTCCTAATCTCTGTGTAAAGCACATTGTGTTTTTCCCCCCCGGGTATGAAATGTGCTATATAAACAAAGATCAAAATGTTTGCAGATTAATATTCTGCTGACCGACTAATCGATTCATTGTTTCAGCTCTTGTTTACTGCAGTTTCTGCTCCTGGTAACAAGCATGATTAATGGTTTTACGGTTACTGTTAGGCAACTCTGTGCAGTTGGTTAAGACAAGGCAATGATTGCGGTGAAATAATGAAAAAGTCTACGCTGACCTGAAGCACCACAATATTCTCCATGCCACTTCAAAATATCACAATCTCTTCTGAATGGAAAAAACAATGAACTTACTCTGGGCAGCAATTACATTTCCTCCTTTCCAAAACTTATTTTGCTGCCTTGCAAGTAGTATATAAACCTATTTTGTCACACAGGGTTTCCAAAAACGAACTCTGACCCTTCCCTCGTCCACACAAAAATAAATCACCCGCCCATCGTTCTGGCCTGTGCACACATAAATGTAATACACATATTTAGTCCCACAGAAATATATTCACATAAAGTCTAGACATTTCACTGAACAATCTCAATCCGTCTCTGGCCTTTCCCGCAGCATCAGGAATGCATGAGTGCAGGGTGGCCATAAATATCCCAGATAGCCCATTCACATTCTCAGTCAATACACTCTCCAGTCAGTCAGGCCGCTGGTAATCAAACTAAGAAGTCAGTGCTATGACAATTTCACTCTGACCTCAGATCCGTCACAGGCACAGGCACGAGATCGTACTTCTTTGTTAGCTGCCGTGTACGGCCTTGACATCTTGACTGTCTCTTCACGAAAAAGAAAAGAATATGTATCCGAGACAGGCTCTTTTATGTTTTACATCTCTGACATCAGGTTAGAACAAAGAACAAAGAGGAACTTGCAGTGGGATTTAGTTTTCATTCAAAGACCGTAACCTTTATTTATTCAGGTGGGTCCTCTGGAGGTCAACTTTTTCCATTTCAGCTAAGGTTCGGCTTGGGACTTTGCAGCACGTTTAATTACAGAGAATGTTCTTAGGAGCCATGTGGAATTAATTAAAAAGCATTTCCTCGAGCACTGGCACAAACTAATATTTATTATAATACTGTATGCCCTAAAAATTGCAATGTCTTCTGTTTGTGAATTTAGCACGTGTGAGCTAACAAACAACATGTGATAAACACGACAAGCAAGTGCAAATTCACATGAGCTTATGTTGTAATTGACTGTTCTGCAGCCTCTGTGAAGCTGCAACGCTCATTGTGAAGAAAGCCTGTGAGGATGAAGGAGTTCAGAGATGTGCATTGCAGCATTACATAGTGTGTGTGAGGATGCTGTAAGGTCAACATGTTAAGCCACTTGGGAGATTATGATATCATATGCAGCGCTGGGTGTGAGCTACAGAGATATAAGAAACACACTCTCATTTTCCTCTGAACACTCAGGCATGAAATATTTATAAGGTGTATAGGACTGGTTGTCATTTCTATATAGTTAAGGCATCATCGGTTTTGTCATCAATGTTTATCACTGTTGCAATTTTAGTTTAGTGTTAACGGGATGAAATTTGCTAATTAATGCGCTGCACAATTAGAGCACAGCTGTGGCTGATGCGCATGTCATTAATTTTGAATGCATTTGGTCATAAATCAAAGAAAAAATTGATCTTACTCAATGACGGTGCTAAATTAAAGGCAAAGGCAATCACCAACCTTCAGACAGACCATGGATGTTTGCACCAAATTGCATGTTTTGAACCACAAACACCAACTTGCATTTGGCGATAGAAAAAAAGTCATTTAACTTCTAGGATTCATCTTCTGAGGAACATTAATGTCTGTGCCAACATTTGCACCATTTCATCATGCAGATAAGCGGAAATATCAACCTGCTTGAGCAAAGATCAGGGGATCAGTAAAGTCATTGTGATTAATCCTCAGGGCACCATGAATGTCTGAGTGAAATTTGACGCAATCTTTCCAATAGTTGTCGAGACACTTCAATAAAAAAACCAAAAACAAAAATGACAACCTCATGGTGGCGTCATGAATGTTTTTACAGAATTTCATGAAAATCAGTTCAGTAGTTAAAGATATTTTAGTTTGTAGCAGCGATCCTTAGAGTCGATGATAGATGGATAGATTGACTCTACAGTGGGACATTTCTCAACAACACACTTAATTAAAGCATTGACTAAATAAACCTTTCCAAGTTGACTGTGGAGCTGTGAAGGTGCTGGAGACTCGCGGGACGAGAGGCAGTCTTGGCAGCTATGCCAGTCTGGTTTTTGGTTTCCCTCTGCAGGACGACAAGCTGATATTGGCAGCGCGGATCAGTCCCTGTTTCAGTGCCATTACTATTTTTACCCTCCGTCCGTTAAAGCGCTTCCTCTCTGCGTTGGTTTCCGGGGCCTCTATCCCTGCGTTGCAGCTGGTAGCATCTGCATTCAAACCTCTGTAGTTACATCCCACCTGTTCCCCTGCCAAAATACACACACACACACTTTAACTATTAGCAATAAAGCGTATTTTTACAATGCCCTCCCTCTGCCGTGATTTAATAGATGCTCTCCTGAATAAATCATTGAAACTTGTTTCCCCAGTGTTGAGATTTTGGAGGTCTTTCTCCGTCTCTGTCTTTGTCCCACTGGTCTGATTCTTTGTGTTGCCTAGAACAATATTCTTTGATCCGCCATACTTCTGACTGTCTTTTGCTGCTCAAACTCTACCTCCTCCATTGATCCCTCCCCCACTTCTTCTCTTCTCCTCCCACCTTCCTTTCTTTTCATCCCTCCAGCTGCCTCCATTCATCCTCTGCCTCGTCTCTCCTGCTCCCTTCCTCCCAGTCTTATACAACTAAAAACAAAGTTGGATTAACATTGAACTAAAGTTGATAAGTAAGATATGGAGGAAACACCAAAAAGCATACTGTGGTTATAAATCTTTAAAATAACACACTTTTAAATCTTCACACCAAGTCTCAACTTTAATGATCGTAATTCTTAAAGTCATGTCACGCAAGAACTTTAAACCACACATATCTTGAAGCTCTTCTTGCAGCACTCACCTAGAAAAGTGTCAAGAATGTATTTTGGGCCGATTGTGGAGATTCGCCAAGACAATTCAGTGTCATCTGGTTTTGCCCTGAGTCCTCCGAGCTCATCCCAGAATGCAGCAAGGTGTCTCCACATCCCCAAAAGGCCCTCGTCGACCGTGTCAGGCTTCTTGTTAAAGCACTTGTGGTATAGCCTCAGTCTCTATGAGCACACCTGCTGTAGAAGGAAGATTCTTACGCATCTGGCCGGAACCAGTCGCCCTGGTTCTTCATTAACCTCGTTATAATATAAGTGTTTATCAAGTGGAGATTTAATCATCAACAAATTAAAACAGGTTGTTCAACATAAAGCCTTAGCTGAGATGAGCTGTTACTAAGTTGTTGTTTAGCGAACTGACCCAGGAGAAGTAGAATAAAATGCAAGGATGGAAAATGGTGTTTCTTGATGCATCATCTTGACACAGCTGCTGTTTGGACACACAACACAGTCAAGCCATTTACTCACAAAGTTCCCTATTCGAGTCTGTCAGGGAACCTTTATTGCATGTCTTTATCCATTTGCTACATTACATTTCCCTTTAAATGTCAACGGCAGAATGCCATAAAAATAATCTCGCCTTGTGCAACTTTAAACATCTGCTACTTATAATGTGAACCAGCGTGATACTGATACCTCTTTTCTTTCCTGCTGCTTTTTCCTGGACAGGAATTGATGTAAGCCTGGGGAGGATTGTAAGCCACAAGATCTGCCTCTTCTCAAACACAACACACTCACCCACATGTTTACATCTTATATCTGTGACCTCTGACCCCCGGGTTCTGAATCTCTGGCTGATCCATACGTCGACTGTCCCCACGGCCACAACGTCTTCATCTGTCTCCGGCCTCTCCTCTCGCACAAAGGAAGAAACGCAAACACGCACTTCTGCAACCTTTCATCCGACCACCTCCACATTTCTCTGCCATCTGATACAGCAGCACCCTCCTGCCGACTCCTCGCCGGAGCTAACACCCCCCCTTCCACCCTCATACCGGCGATGAACTCATGCATATTCATCAAAGCCGAAGCCAGCGCCCAGAGGGGAGACTCGTTTTGGGGAACTGTGGGGATTGGCTACTTCATCTTCAGGAACAACACTCGGCTTATTTAGGTCTAGCTGTGGTTGTTTTTTTCCTCCCTGTGCTCTGCCTCAGCCTGACTGGTGATGAGCTTGCATTATAAGAAAGGATCACTGCAGTGGGTTTGTGTGTGGATTCGATGTCTATGGTGTATTTGTTTATGTCTCTAATGTGTGCGCAGGGACTATAACTGTGTATGTACATGTGCGTATACATGCACTGTCCTTGTGTGTGCCTGACTGTAAAGTGTTGAATAAAAGCTTTGATTCACAATAATGGATCTAAAAAGTCACTGAAGGGTGGTAAAAGTACCATTACTGCAACAGCACTAATTACATCTGCACAACAAAGTGATCTCATGAGACAAGCGTCTGTATGTTCAGATCATCTCTTACCCAATAAGATAGGGCGGTGGGTTGGGGGTGAGGGGGCGGGCGGGCACGGTCAAAGCGCACTATCACGACTCAGCTCTGTCAGAGAGACGCCGCTGTGCAGTGCTACACACACTGTATCAGTATATGTAAGTACATCAAAAGACAAGACGTCGCAAAAGCAATGGAGACAGACTCAGACAGCACAGTCTGATGCCGACTCTAGTTAGATGAAAAAGTCCGACATCTTCCTTCTCAAAGCAGCGAAACATAGGGTGCGACTACTTTATATTGTGAACTCAGTACCTTGCAACTGAAGAAAACACATGGAAACAGAAGACATGAGCAAATTATGAAAACATTAATTTGACAGCACATGTGCAGCATGAAGGAAAAGTGCTGCAAAGTGAAGAAACAAATATAGAAAACGGACTGCAAGTAGAGAAAAGACAGCAAAATACAAAAATGGTGCAAGCAGCACAGACTCAGGGTTGTGTACAGCTGATGTTTAGTAGTTTATAAGTACATTTTCATGACATTAGCTTTCCTCACATTGTATCGTGTAAAGCCTTTGCAAGAAGAAAGAGCAACGTCTGTTTAAGTCAGATTACTTAATGCATGTCTCCATTGATTAATTAATTCCTTGCATTGATTAACAAAATTTATTCCCAACCTAGTTTGCTGTCACCTTCCTAAAATGTGACTTCATTACAGTTTGTAAGAGTTTATCGACCAAACAGAGCTAAGTGACTGATGACTGAAACGATGATATTCAAGGGTGCCGACATGTTTTATACAACATTACAGGTTATTATATTCCAGTAATAAATGTAAAACAAGGACAGGAAGTTAGGAGTGGATTACCACTAGTGCTTTTGGGACTGGGCCGTTTTTGCACCACCAACCAATAAATAAATGGTCTTAATATTGGCATGGATTGACTCACCAGTCGTCTGCTCTGACTTTCTCTTTTCAGTAAACATGTTTTCGTTCACCTTACTAAAACAGGAGAAAATAAGAAAACAGAAATGCCTAATACAAAAGGATTAAATGCATATAATGATAGAATATAAAAATCAGGAATTGAGGCTTCGTTCTCTCTCTTGAGTTAAAAAAGAGAAGTGTTTTCAGCGTCTCTGGGCGGGAGATATGCAACCTGCAGACGTGTGTGTAGGTACAGTATCTAAGTGATGAGGCAAATAGAAGCTTCCGAAAAAGGATAATTACTGACTACAAGTTCCTTCACAGATGGAAAAATCCCACAGGTGCATCTGGATCTGGTTTCTGTTGCTGTTTTCTAACCGTTATCGCTCGCAGCCTGTCTCTGTGCTTGTTAGCATTGCAAAGTCTTCACTTCTCACGACTGTTGACATCAGAGGAAGGCAAAATCTGTAAAAGTCAGCTCGGCTTTGACAAGCAGAGAATAAAAGGACCAAACAACAAAGCACGCGGTTTTGATATGTTTCACCAGTTATCTGGAAATAATGTGGGTTCAGTGGGCGCCTACAGTAAAAGCCGGGAGTAAGTGACTACGCATCAGCCTTCTTTTTTTTTTACATTTACCCTCACTTTGCCCTGTGCTTCTGTGGGGCTACATCCCCTGTGTGGACGGGTCTGTGGGTTCAGCACTGGTGATCACTGCTGCTGTTTATTTATCGTCTTCCTCTCTGGCAGAGGTCTGACACAATACAGCTCCAGTACAAAGGTCTCCCTCTGTCTGGCCTGTGGTATTTTAAGGCTTGTTGTTGGAATTACTTGCAGATGCCATCCAGACACACTGCAGACTACAGATACACTCTGGCGCATAGCATTATCTGAAGACACACTTTTGCATAGAATAACTTATATATATACAGTATATGCAAATGCAGACCTAATGGCAGCACTTATACCAATTACACTATAGCAGAATGTCTGTGTGAACAATGGCAGCTTCTGTATGATCCTCCCACCTTGAATCATTACCTCAAGTCACTAATGGGCCTAATTGCAGGTCCATTCTGAGATTCTCCTCTCTGAGCGTGGGGGAAATCCAATAACTGTGCTTCATGTCACGAAAATCCTGACTTTTATGAAATATTACTCACTCTTTCAGTTCATCTGCACAAGAACAAATTGGACCTATAGCTCTTCCTTTCAGTTCTTTTTGGTTCACTTCTCCACCTCCTTTGCCCTCTTTCCTCCCTTTGTCATCTCTTTTTGCTTTTTTCCCTTTCGCTCAGACTCCCATCGCCCCCTCCCCCCCAATCTCACCATAAATTGGATGGCAGGCAATTAAGTGAGTTGTCGGAGGGCTCGCTGACAGCAATTACAAGGTGTGTAGGAATTCATGTGCAGACGCAGCGCCCTGCACTTTTGATTTCTAGACGGATGTCTCTCTCTCTCTCTCTCTCTCTCATCCAAGGCGGAGAACGAGTTCAGAAAGGGGAGACAAAGAAAAGTGAGGAAGCAAAAAAGGGTTCAGGAGGGGCTCGTGGAGATAAAACAGAGTGAGGGAGGAAGAGAAAGGAGGCAGGATGTAGGTAAAGACTGACTGTGGGCAGAGAGCAGGGTGAGGAAAGGAAAGTGATCAAAGCCCACTCAGGGTTTTGTCAAAGACTGGAGGGCAAACTCAAAAGAAGCTGGAGATAACCCCCACGAAAAAGAGAGCATGCACTTGTGCAAAATCACAAAGGCTCCTTTAGAAAAATGTGGGCATCCAGTTTTTTTCCCCCATAGCTTTTAAGGGGGTGGACATTGTTTGTGAAGAGCTAAGCAATCTAAAAACATTTTGCACATTTTCAAGGCTATTTCCATTCAATTCTCTGCTTTTTAAGATCCTCATATTCACTCTGAACACGGCCTCCCTTTATTGTGTTAATCTCATTCTGATTCAACCAATATCTTAAAAAAAAAAAAAAAACAAGTTCTGTCTGTCAGTGTGTTTACATGCACTCAAGTAACCGTGTTAAAGCTTTCCTCTGTAAGCTTAAACATCATGTAAACAAGAATCCTGGTTTCTGTAATCGGGGAAGGGGATAAGAGCAAATTGATTTCCCCAGCTACATTTCTTGGCCACACGCACAGGTAAAGACTGAGTGAGCAGCAGATTGGTTGGATGAAAGGAGAAATAATTATGCACATTGTATTGTGCTATTCAAAACGGTTCCATCCAAAGTCAGACTAAAATAGAAACTAATACAAAGTCTAAATAAGTCAGTTTCTACAGATGAACATTTGACTATTTGGAAAATGAAATTGAATGAAAAAGTTCTCTTTCACCGTGGCACCTGACACACAAAAAGAATTAAAGTCAAGACATCAGGACTGACACAGCTTCTTCTAACAAATAAGTAAGAAATTGTTCCAAAATAAGATCAGGTGGAGGGAAGAAAACTGATTCCTGATTTCCTGAGGAGTTTTTTCTCGCCGCTGTCGCAGAGTGATGGGAATTGCTGGGTCTCTGTAATAATAATATAAAGGTTTGAATCCGGACCTGCTCTATGTGAAAAGTGCCATGAGACTTCTGTTGTGATGTAAATAAAACTGAATTGAAATTGAACTGAACCTTGTTTCTCTCAGTATCTTCGAACTACACCGATTTTAGAAATCAAAGTCAGTTTACAGCTGAGCGCCAACATGAAAAGCCTTTTGTGTGTAGCTTTTGTGCCTTTTGTGTGATGCTAAATTGGTAGAGTACTCTTTCAAGTGCATGTAAACACACTGAATATTATTATTATTAAAAAAAAAAAAAAAAAAAAAAAAAGCTGTTATCACCAGACAGCGATGAAGAAACGGGCTCCATTTGTCCATTAGTGCTTCATTATTATTGCAATTTACTCTCAGTTTGTCAGGCCAAAGTGGATGAGGCCCCTCCCCTCGTCCCAACCGCTTCAGAATATGAAGCACGTCAAAGGATTAAAGCAGCTAATTGATATTTGTGTTCTGTCCATTTGGAGCTGTGTCAAAGACCAGCTAACACTTTCATTACCATGTAAATCACGCCGCATTTTTAATTTCAGTAATAGCAGCAAAGTTCCTGGTTCATTAACGGTGCCCTTGTGGCCATGGTCCACAATTGATGAACTCAAGGCCGAAGCTTTGCTAGTATATACAACACTCACACACACACACACATTCATGCAGGGACACACATGCATGCGTGCTCAGACATATTTTGCAAAGCTTTGTTTGAACTCGCTGTTGGATAATAGATCCCGACACGCACGCACAGAAGCGTTCTTCATACACCCACATGGATTGAAAATGCTTTACTTGAATTCACTGTTGAATAATACATCAAAAACATGGTTTAAGGACATAAAGAAGCACAAAGCGATTTCACAACCTCAATGCCTGGTTACCTGATAAAGCACCATTAACACATGCATAAATGAAGTTCTATAGAGCCGTAATGTTCTGTACGCTCCACACGCTAAAAACAAAAACACAACCCCGGAGCACAGGACGATGATATAAACATTAAAATGTACAGTAATGTAAGTAAACACCGCTAAGCTTTCAATCACACTGTAAAACAGGCTGACAAACAACACAATTATGCCTCTAAAAGTCGCCAACAACTGGTTTGAATTAACCCGACAGATTTTATGCGAGAGTGTGTTTTCTTTGTGTGTGTTTGCCTTAATGCAGTAGCACCAGGGTCAGTAAAGCTCTGCGCACACACATTTTTCTAAAGGTAGAAGATTTCTTATTTTCTTTTCATGCTTACTTTGGAGAAAATCCACTGGAGGTGAAGTTCAACACTTATGCGTATGGAGAAGCGACGCTATGCGATGAATACTTCCACGGGCTTCAGTAATTTAAAGAATGCATTTTAGGCGGCGGCGGTGTGATATTTGTAGAAGTAGCCGAGTGTTTTGTCGACAAAAAAAAAAAAAAAGGTTCTTGAGCTGCATCTGCAAGTAGCACCAGCAGTGTCAAAAAGTGATGAACAGTTTTTACTCTCTGAGCTGAGTTGTTGCAACATCTACTACACAACAGCAAAAAATCAGGTTGCTGTGGTTGGGTCTAATCACTTGTCAGCTGTGCAGTGTTGGTCCAAATTTAGTCTGATGATCTGCCTTTTTGCTTCACATTCATTCCGACGTGGTGTTCATGTTAACCACTTTTTGTTTGAGAGGGGGCTTGTTGTGATTAGTTTTTCCCCGAACCAATCAGTCGTGAATGAAGTAGTTGTCGATCGAAGTAATATCCCAATTTGAGAGTTGTTATTTCTATTTCTTTTGTAGCAATTCTTCTGTTTTTCAATGATACAGCTGCTTTTCTGGCTTTGGCACAAGAAGACGATGTCCACGTTTTAATCCCACCCAGACAGATACGATTGGTCGATTGATTCTCCAAATGGGGGAAACAGTCGCCAGACCAATTGCATCCAAGTCTTTGATGAAACAAAGATTTAGATATGTGGGAAGCAAGACCAAAGTTGGCCCTCATGAGAATGAATATAAGGTCAGCTGCTCACTGAAAGACTGAAACTCACAGCGTCAGTAAAGGCGACGTTAGTTGAAGGAGAAATCAACTGATTTTACTTATCAAAATTTTACAACTCTCACGGCTGCATGTGTAAAAAAAAAAAAAAAAAAGTTGAATAAAGTCTTTCGTGGCTCCAGATGAAGCTGATCTTCACATGATGTCACTTGAAGACTACAATGCATCAACACACCTGAACCTCTTGGTAATGTCTCGGTAATATCGGTGCCAGATTTGAAGAAGAAGAGGGCCTGAGGCAAAAACTACGACAGCTCTGGAGGTCACAGGTTTGATCCTCCTGTCCATGTGTTGAAATGTCCGTGGGCAAAACTCTGAACCCCAAACTGCTGCTGATGGTTGGGTCAGCGCCCTGCGTGGTAGCTGTCTGCCATCATTGTGTGAGTGTGTGCATGAATGGATGAATGAGACAAAAACCTTGTGAAGCTCTTTGGACAAGTATAAATGCAGCCACGTGTTCAGCTGCATCGATCTGGATCTTTTCTTTAACTGTCCATTGCGACTATGTTACAGAAGCTCAAGGCTAAATCGTTAAAATGCTCTTTTGAATTAGAGTCCAAGCATTTTTCCTTTTCTTTCAGCACCACAAACAAAACGATCAATTTACAAAACACCTTTATGCTCCTGTGATCCTTGTATGATTTCCAAATAGATGATCGCTAACCTGAAACGTTGGTATTTTGGACACAGGCTGTTACACAACTCAGCTGACGGGAGCAACATGTCTGTGTTTGTTTCCGTGTGCAGGAATACATGGACACGGCTCGGGTGATGGATTTACTGAGCCACAGTTAATCTAAGCTGACAGTGACCTTAACCAGGAAACAAAGCTCTGGGCTATGAGCTGGAACAGGGAGAGAGAGAGAGAGGGAGAGAGACGGCAGGTGATCATGGAGACAAAGAGGGAGAGAGAGAGAGAGAAAGGGAGGGATGAAGCGACGGAGGAAGGATGAGATAGCAGGCCTGGTAGGAATAAAGAGTGACAGTAGGAAGAAGGAGAGAGACACATTCAAAAAAGCAAGAGGGTAATAGATATGTGGCCAAAAGTATATGGACACCTACTTTTATGTTTGGGTTCAGCCCCATGTTTCCAATTACAGATTTTTTTTACAAACAACAAAATAAAAATAATATTTTAAATGAAAAATCCTACTCTTTCCCCTTTAGATAAAATTTTAAAAAAATTTTTGGCAACTCATCTTGAACTCTGAGGCATGTTCATAAATTTAGCCAATGAAATGTGATTTGGGGCAAATGGCTGCCCATCACATAAAATCTCTCTTGATGATTAGCTTATGGGTTAAAATAGCCAGCAGAGCAGCTTGGATTTAAGTTGGCAAAAACATTTGTTTACATTTCCCAAACATGTGGTCGAGGTCAAATTTCATTTCACCCTCCTCCTCCTGTTGCTCTAATGATGCGCATCGAAACTGCAAATCAAAACTGAAGGATGCGATTTAAAATCCCCTTGAAACCTGACCCTGACCACATATTCTGTTTTTGGAAATACGTGTCATCGCAGCAGATAAAAACTCTAATTCCTCTTTCAGTGTGACTTTAATGCCACCTTATATTTCATGGCAACTCTTTATATTACATCTATTTGCTCTTGTTTAAAGCGACTCATGTCTTTCCGACTTCCAACATGTGGAGCCAAAGATAAAACCACCAAACCCTACAATCATCGTCCCGCCCGCTCTACAACTGAGCTCCATCCTCCCTTCTCTCTGGCCTGCACAGAGCCTTGATCTCAACCCCATCTGACACCTTCTGGGATGAATTGGAACGGCTGCTGTGATCCAGGCCTTATCACCCAACATCAGTGTTCAGCCTCTCTAATGCTCTTGTGGCTGAATGGGAGCAAATCTCTGCAGCCAGGTGCTAAAAAATTGTGGAAAACCGTAACAGAAGGCCGGCACAGATGCATATTAATGCCGGTCACATGTGGATGTGAGAAGAGAAATAGAGGGGAAGAAAGGGTTAACGATGGGTGGATGAAGAGGAGAGATGTATTATAGAAAGGAAAAAAAAGAGTAGGTGGGGAGGAAAAGGAGAGAGGCAGAGATGGATGAATGGGAACAGGAAAGGAGCTACATTAGGACATGTGAGGTAGATGGATACAGGGATGGATAAGAGAGGGAGGGAGGAGGGAGTAGAGGGGACTGAAGGCAATGTGTGGCCCTGGCTGTGTCACTACAGGGTGTAGTGCTGGGCAGCCGGCCAGCCGCGGGGGGAGATCCAATCCAATCAGCTGTAATGGAGTCAAAGGTCACTGTTCACTCCTGCAAAATTGCTATGGCCAACTGCCTGAGCAAGAGCTAAAAAGCACACACACACACACACACACAAACACACAGATCACTCACTCCCCCGGCAGCTGTAGTATATCCCGATAACAAGAAGAGTACACATGTGTGTGTTGCCGTTGTCCTTGTGTGTCCTCATGAAATATAAAGCGAGGCCAGACAGGAAGAGATATGTTTTATGCCTTTGGTCTTGCGTGTGTCCACTGGTGTAAAGAGCAAACCCAGAAATTATTGGAGATATTGGTAGTTAAGAATAGAGCTTGTTGAAAAGGTCTGGGGAGCATTTTTGGATCTTGTTAAGCAAAGTGATGCCGGCTAATGAGGGGCACTCTGGGTAACCTACTTTATGCGTTCAATCCTATATCAGCTCAGACCACTGTAAAAGGTAATTTTATTTGTTTTCTGCTTTGGTATCACTTGTGTTTTGTATGAGATGTTTATTACTTTTTCTTTCTTGTTTTCATGTGGTTTGCTTGTCTTTTGCTGCTATTGTTTTCCATTGAATATATTCACTTCTGCATTTCTTGTAGGAGTCAGTACATTTCTTGGAAAATCAATAAATATATTGTTAAAGAAAAAAAGAAGAGAGGTTATGTGTCTAGCAGGCATTCATACCACATATTGAATTAAAATATAGGAAAGGAAAAGTTTGATGATGCTCTGTATTTCTTACTGTCGGCACATATCACATCACATCTCAGTGATCTTGCAAACAAGTTTTGACTAAGCTGCCTGATGTAGTTTTTTCCTCTGAGCCATAAAACTGGTAAAACTAGTAACATCAATGAGTCACACGGGGTGACATGTTCTTTTATTAATATGAACATGGGCACTTTTGTCCTGGTGTCATACTGTAAATACTTACTAGGAAATCACTTAGAAATGAAATGTAAATGTGTGTGACCTTTTTAAAAGATTTGTTGCAGCAGTATGTCGGTGGAACAGCTTTGGAAACCTCCATCTATTCTGATGTTGGAACAGAGGGATTGAGCAAGTGTGTGTTGGTGAGAAAGAAGCTCTATGTTTTTCATTTTTAACGCAGCTATTTCTCTCACTTTTTGTGCAAACAAATGAGTACGAGACTATAAATGTCTTCCAGGAGAGACTGTCTGAAAATGTGCGCAGTTATCTTCATGTTTAAAATTAATTAAGTGGCTGTTTGGAGCAGCTATTAAACACTTTTGCCTACTGACATGGTCGGACAACACGTCATACAGAGCTGATCTTTACAATAGGACTCAATGGTCATGAAGTGTTGAGAGAGTTTCTTTTTTATGAGATTTGTTGAGAAGAATATTACCAGCCAAAACTCGTTCTACAGTTATAAAAAGTAAAGGTAACTTGTGGAGTTTTTGCCCATAGCGGTGCTCTGGGGCGACGGTTCGATGAGTGTGTCCTTGTTTTTTTTGTGCCTCGTGTTCAACTATCACACAAACAAGGAAGCACGCGTGCACACAAGCAAATGTGTCTGATGCACATTACTGTTCACAGTTTGAAGACGGTGACGGTTAAGATGCCAAGAAAAGCAGCAAAAACTGGGGAAGACAAAAAAAAAAAAACACACTAGTCAATTCATGAAAACATGAACGCAAGCAATGCATTTTGAAATACTCCAAACATTGGCTCTGCAAATATTTAAAAGGTAAGAATTCAGCCAACACATTTTTAGACCTCGAGGGCTCACACAGCGCAGTTTGGTGAGATACAGGTAAACACAACTGTGTTTATTTAGGAGAAAACTCTGCAGGGCTTCAACTTTTCTATCAGATATTCTCAGCTTAGATTAGTCACAATTAAAATTTCACAGCTGGTCCTGCTCCAGGTATTCAGCAACATTCATTCATATATTTAAAAATCACTTTATCACTAATGCACTAACTGTTTGTGAAATGTTCATTCTTTCAATTCCAGTAGCTTGTGCCCTCAATGGCCACTTTTCCCTCACAAACATTATCTCTGAACAGATGTAAATCATAGGTTTGTGTTACGTTTCTTGCCTATAGCTCCGAATTTGTCCAACCTTCAATTGCAGTGAATTGTGGGACGCATTTTATGCTGGAATCCATTTCATATCATTGCTGGAAAGGAGGGAGAACTGAGGGAGCAAGGGAGTTTATTACTGGCCTTGCTTCTTACAACCTGAAATTGAATTTTACTGTGTTTGGCATCTCACTTTCTTAGAGGTTACAGGGATTCCCTCTTTGACTGAAACGAGCAGAAGCAAGCAAACATTTCACATCGAAATGTGTGGATATACTTTGCTATAACAATGTCTTTATGTTTTGGAACTTAACAAAAACCTAAAGTAATTTTATTGTTGTTGTTGCCTTCGCTTTAATCTAATATTGTATTGGAATTAAAAATGAACCCTTTTTTGACTATGGATTCATTTGACATTACGTAATGCCACTCTTACAACAATAAAAACAACTGTAATGATTATGTACAGTATTAAAATCCAATATTTCACAATAATCCACAGTTGAAGTAATTGGCTGTAGTCGTGCAAATGTTTCTTTGAGTAACTGGGGAAATTGGACAGCCTCACAGCAGCCACTGATCCACTGCGTGTGCGGCGCACAGGGCAACAAGAAAAACCTTTTAGAATAATACATGTGTTATAATCATTATCCTTCCCCTCGAGCCAAACTGCACGGTAAAAATAACCCCTGTCAATAGTCCCTGGCCAGGCTACAGTATCTGTTCCCATTCTGAGTAATGATCACTGAGCTGCAGCGCGCTAGAAAACTCATACTGTTCAAACACGGAGCCCAGAGGCGTCAGGCAGCGAGGCGGCCGCACTCGTGCTGCTCTCATCCACTTCGCCTCTCAGGGTCCAAGAGTCAGAGATTGTCAAGTAATTAGATACTACACACTGGCATGATGTGCGTCGTCTCTAATTATTATCTGGACACCCCTTGACAGCCTGATTAATGTCTCGGCATAAGGCTCCCTTTGTTTCCAGCTTTAACTGTGACTTTGTTGACTTGCCCGCTCTCCGTTGCATCTTCGCTTAATCTCACAGTGCATTTCAGGCATGAAATATGGCCGCTTTATTGTTTTTAATTAAAAACACATTTTGCTCAATTTCCCCTCGTTACCACAAGCGGTGAGGAGAGCAGGAGAGGCGTCGTTTTCTAAAGAGCACCCAGGACCTTTCTGCTCAAGGGTGTCAATTTGCGGTGATTTAAAACTACTTTTGGATTAATGGGGAGAAAACAACATTAGAGGCTTTTTATGAGGTGCTTAAGGGACAAATGGCCTGTTATTTTCCAAACTGTCCTATCATTTAGTAGGGAGCTGGTCCTTGAAGTACCTCAGCAGGGGCTCTAATACAAGACCTCACAACAAATCCTTGAAAATCCCCTTGGTTGGAAGCTGCGGAAGAGCTTCAATGTCGGCGGCAGCTCGTGAATTAAAATTTTGGGAAATTAAAATCCAATAGGCGGTGTAATTGATCCTCCTTCACCGACCTGAGAAAACCTTTCGCGCTGCTCACAGCATAAGTGGAAGAGACAGCCAGATGCCCAGTGAGAGGTAGTGGGGATAAAAATCAATAGGTCTCAGCATCTATTACCAGAAAAGGAGATGGAGTGAGGTGAGAGAAAGACAGGCGAGAGGGGCACAGACAGCTCAACAATGCAGAGATAGCCCGAGTAGTGAGGCTGACAAGAATGCAGGAAGGAAGCGGGGAGGTGGTGTTGGTGGTGGTGGTGGGCACATAATGAACACATGTACTGCGATGTGCAAGAGATGCAGCGAAGCCACTAGAAAATGGGCCTCCATTTATTCACCTCGCGACTTCGGAGGGGAGTTTTAGTTGTGAGGCCTTGAGCAGAGGTGAAGCTCATCAGGGGATATTATTGATTTTACAAGCTCTCTTACAGCTTCACAAAGTACAGTAGTAACAACTTTGAGCCGAGATCATGATTAGAATCATTTTCACGTACCAGGAGGGTGAACGCATTCGTGCCCCTTGAAAGAGACATTTAGGATTTTTTTTTTTTTTCGCAGCACATTTGCTTGGTGTGGATTTGTGGACTGTTTGTGATTTCCCTGGAGGTGCAGCCAGGACGAACACGGGAGCTGAAAGAAAAGAGGAAAAGTGAAGAAAACTAACCCTAACCATAATTTTTTATGGGTTTTTACGGCTGCAAAACTGGCTCTTGTCTATCCACCTTGTGAGTCCACTAATGAGGGCTGTAAAACTGGAAGCGAGTTTTTCGGCTAAAATTACAAACCTCCCTCACTAATTAGAAAATTATTACTGTAATTGACTTAACACCTTTCTCGACCGGTGTACAAAACAGCCATTTTGGGAGATTAAATAATGAGCATTTTTTTAATGGCCTGACATTAACTTTTTTTTTTTTTACATTTATTTTCACCTTCAGTAAAAGTTAGAAAAATCATTGTATTCCCTACTGTGAGAGGAACATTTATAATTCATGTCGCTGAGTGAAATGTGCAAACCCAAGTCATGTTATTTTTATGGCTGCATCCTTCATATGTAACCCCATTATCATTTATAAGCAGCAACATATACTGGATTAATTGCAGCACATTATAATGTAACCATAAGGACATTTAAGTGTTTATTAAAGTACAGTATTTTACAAACACATGGGTATATTTTCTATTCTTACAACTGTGTTATATTGTCACTCCTTATCTTTACTAGCCTCTAATTATGAATGAGGAGGAGTTAAAGCTGTTGACTACAACTACATCACTAACTAACTCCAAAACTACATCATATTGTTCCACATTTTATTGAATGTGAATGAACTGATATTACATTCAGCTGCGATTAGATTTTTTTTTTTTTTCAAGAGTGTGAAAAAAGCCAGAAAATTCTGCCAACAACAATAAACATGTGCAGTGATCTACTTTTCCTACTTAACTTTTAAGCTGGTCTCCATGGAGGATGAATTTTTCACAAAAATCCTGCTTAATGTGAAAAGTCTATTGTCCACCCAGAGTTCTTGGGTCAGTGTCTTTATTCGGTATTTTCAATAACGCTGTACATCAGAAGCATATAACTGCACATCACTTCAGTAAATGGGAGGAGTTAGGGCCAGTTAGAAGTAGCATTAGTTCTTTATAGTTACCAGCACGACCTGCTAACACTATTGCAGACATTTGAGGAACGTCTTAAGGCACAGATATATATGTGTATATATATATATATATATATATATATACATATATATATCTTGAATCTTTGCATCAGTTATTCTTTACACTCCTACATATTTTGTGTTTTCAGAAACTTTGTGATACGCACTAGAATATTAAAAGAAAAGTTCTGTGAGTCCGAACAATGTTTGGCCCCAGAGCATGTCGCTGTAATGACAGACCCACTGGGAGGCCAGCCGGGTTTAACAAGTTAAAAATATCAAGCATGTGGTGTCCCTGGAAGTGTAATCGAATTTGAGTCGGTGCTAGTGGCTCTTCTATCCTGCAGCTTCTTTATTAGATTTATCTATTCTCCATAAGCCGTACAGTCTATCTACAGCATCGCACATACAGGGTGTTACACTGAATGGGCTAACAAGAGATTGTGAATGGTCTGTGAGAGCAAACATTCCCTGGAGATGTAGCTGAGCTGAACAGGTGATCCACGAAAGGTCGGCGTTGCAGCCGGAAAGGTCATCTCCCTCAGAAGCTCTGTCTGCTCCTACAACAGCTCACTGACAGCCGGTTCTCAGCTGCCGGAGCCCCAGAGGTCAGGCCGAGGCCACCGTATGCATTTGTGCATGAACATATGCACGCGTGTGTGTATTTTATCTCCTCTGAGCCTGCACCGTGACTACTTCTGTCCGGGCATGTGTGTGCATTCAGCCGTCTGTTTACACATCTGCCTCTGGGGGCCCGGACGTGCGGTAAGCAAAAAAAAAAAAAAAGTCTTTGCCTCGTGCTCCTTCCAGCTTTCTCATCGGCATTCTGTCCTCCTCCCTCCTGCCACCTCCGCTGGTGACCACCGGTGTGTGTTGCTGACATTTCTGGCAGCCTGAGGACAAAAACCACACATCTCGCTGCTCTGTCACCCCACTGGTAGGAAAAAGGCGAGTAGCTGTTGTTGTTTTTTTTCCCACTCTTACAAAAACACAGCATCGCTTCATTTGATCAAAAACCCAGCTGAGGCTACCTGTTAGGAGGGGACTAACAAAACATACTCAAATATAGCCTCTGTGGCCTATTTAGGTCCAACTGAGACAATCATCCAGCTGTGACATCAACAAAGTCTGACTGAAAAGCTTCCATGGCAACAACAACACGGTGCAATGACATTTAAATCAAGGCCACTCTTTATTAGCTTCCCTTATGTTTTCATTCCAGGAGACAATGGAGAAATTGAAAAGCGCCTACAGGTCTTGACTGTGCACAGGGTCTCTCACGGCTGCACACAGTCTATCAGCACTTTATATTAAGTCTACCAGTAATTTGTCAGCTGCATAAAGCTCATCAGCAAAGCAGGATCCACTCATTACCTTCCTCCAGACTATTTCATTTCCGATTCGAAGCTCATTTGTCTCTCAAATTTTTCAGAATGCCACCTTGGGGTTTGTCTTTTCAAACAGGGAAGCAGACTGATTGCTTTTTAAACAAGATGATATAGAGGAAGTGGGAGTATTTAAACAGTCCATTTGTCGTGACGCAACATTCTGCTCAGCCCGACGCAAATATTGGAAGACTGCTTCCTCGTATTTTTAAGCAGGCAGGCAGACGGCAATAAGATTCAGCTCTAATACTCCCAACCCGAGGAAGTTAATACACCGCACAGCCAAACGCGGCAGCTATTTTTCTCACCACGCGTCTCCTTATTTCCTTTCTTCTCATCCCAACTTTTATTCCTCTCTCCCTTTTTCTACTTCTTCTCAAGTTGTTCCCACTAAATCTATGATTCAGCCACTGAAATCATCTTCTTTCATTTCTATTTCTGGGCGCTTCCCTCTTTTCACTGAAGGTGTACGTGGGGAGCGATGAATGGGAAGGTTATCGGGAGCGAGCTGAAATGGAACCGTCTCTTCAGATTAAGATGCGTGCTGCCATGCAACGTGCGGTGAATGAGAAAATATTGTAAGGCTGAGTCGGCAGCGAAGGGGGTGGGGTGGGGGGTGCGAGCGATGTCTATGTGAGGATTGAGGGCAACGCTGCGAAACATCAACAATGATTCGGCTGTAATTTGTGCTACTTTATCCATTTGAGCCTGAAACCTTTTGTTTACTCTGACTTTCAGAACTCTGTCGAGTCAACCGCTAAATGTCAAGAACTGGAATTGAAAAGCAGCGTTTCACACTCTTCAAAACATCAAGGTGGGCTATTTGGTGGCAAGTGTAACGTAAGAAAACACTTGAGGATTAAGCGACAAGTTCGGTCGTGGGGTGAGCGAGATTGAAAAAGTTTAAATTCCTCTGCTCGTTCACAGCTTGGATGCAACTTTGTGAACTCTTTCACACTCGTGTGGATTTTTTAATGATACCAGATGAGTTTCAGAAATCCTGGGTGCAGCTGTTCTGAGCTTTGCATCCTCAAATTAATCGCCGCTTCGACCAACGACATTTCCCTTCTCATTAGAAGTTCCTCCTGACCGATCGCAGCCGTAAACACTTGCTTTACTCGCGGGCACACGAGTTAACAGACTCCGGTATGAGTGCTCATAACCCATATGCTCAGGTTGCTTCCTCAGGGGAAAATCCAGACAGGGTACCATGAAAGGCCTAAATCAAACCACCACCTGCTTAATGAGTGAATACTAGAGGAATGATTCATGGCAGCTGGATACAGGCTACCGCTCTTTGACTTTTCTGTGCCACTCCGGGGCTCAGGGGCCGACTGACTGATGGATTCGGAGGCAGCCGCATCAGAAAATAACAACAAAATTTTCACCTCTGCAATAAATTATTTGCTAATGGATATGGACAACGTGCCACAGGAATTTATGACATTTGGGCCCTCATTTGTCGGAGCGGGGTGATATTGCGGATGACATTAAATGTGTCCGGCTGCAGCTCACATTAATCATACTCTCAGAGTCAGGACCTGTCAGACTGGATTAGGGAGGGAGCACGGCTAGCTTCATTACGCCGCTCCCTCACTCCTGGGTCAAGCGAGATCGCGGGAAGTTAAGTGTGGGAGTGTTTGTGTGTTTTTGACTTCATAAAGCGATACTATCCCGTCCCAGCAAAAGAAAGCCTGCACTCCAGCAGATGACGTTTGTGTGTATGTCTTTGGTAATAAAGCGTGAGAGGTGCTGGGTTGTTGTGACACCAGTGGCTGGGCGGTTTGGGCTTCGATTGGTTGCGCCCGGGGCCAGACGCTGGAGAGGCGATCAGCTCCGGCAGCAGTTAGCCACAGCCCATCAGCAGGGTGACCTTACCGCCGCTCTGTAAATTTCACAGCTGTTTTTCGGGTGTCATAAAGATTATACTTAAACGCCAGATAGCGGCTGATAAACAGTGACGCCTCATAAACTTCTAAGCATCTGATAAAACCTCTTGCTGCAAGCAGGACATATTTGATACCAAAAAACGAAAAAAAACAACCTTATCCCTTATCACCAGGCTGTGCTTTTTTTTTTTTTTTTTTTTTTTTTTTTAATAGAGTTGAACTCCAGCGTGATTGACTGCAGGGGAAATAGAGTGTCGGCGCTTGTGGCTGTATTCTACTGTGATACTAGGAGTAGGGCCTCAGCCATAAAATGTTGCCTCAAATTCTGAGATAAGAATTTGTATTGCAGTTATGACAGATGTGCTGTAGGCAGCGGAAAAATCAACAGGCTGCGCTGAGGGGCCGGGACACATATGGATATGGAGAAATTATAGAAACGACAAGGAAGATGAAGAGAATTAGAAAACAGCGTGGGAGCAAGGGCAAAGCATAAGAATAATTCAAATCCAAAGTGTCATGAGTAGACAATCATTCCAAGGCTCAAAGCTTGAACGCACTTGAAGTCTTTTCTCATGCATGTCAATGTGCATTGTTGAAATTCCCTCTTACAATCAATGAGCCGCTCATGTCCGCAAACCTAAAAAAAAAAACACTGTACGCATGGGGACGCTTGGGCGCCATCCTTCCGTGTCGCCACGATGAATCAGCAGTGGGAATCAGCAGTGGGAGCTGACAGATTGGAGGAATAATGAACAGCGGCATGCTGGGTGAATGCGGGTGTAAGCACATGCCTTCTTTTGCTCTGCAAACTTCTGTATGCCAGCTACAGCAGCGCCAGTCCATCTTCCCTCCTCCTCTGCTCCCGCTGTTTCTGGAATGGTAGACGCTCATGCATAGAAACTCTTTGAGCGAATACGACAAAACAAACAGGTTTGAAAACTTCTTCTCCTTCAGAGGCCCCAGGTGACTTTACCGCCTTTGTGTGATCTGGGCGCCTTTCTTGTTCTGTCACACTTTTCTTTACTTATTAATCCATCTCCGTCTCGCTGTGGCTTTGATGCAGCTGACGGCGGAGCTGTCCTGATTCTGTCACCAAAGGAGCTCTAAAGGTGGGGTACAGTCGTTGTGATGGGGACTACAAGGCTTTTGGAGAACCCCAGTGGCGAGATGAGAGGATGTTAAACAGCCGCGAGTCCACACAGACAGTTTTTCGGAGCTGCGTCTGAAGGCGTCCCCGGAATAAAGACGAGGTACATTAACTGACAATTTGTCAGCTAATGTACAGTAGAGCTCTGCCGGGCTATTTAGAGCAACAAGGAGATTTCCAAGATGTCATGCAAACACACATTCACAGGCCTCACAATTCCAGAGCAAGGTGCATTAGTGCATTAGACATTTCCTCCTCTGCACACAGCCCTCTGTAATCCCCCCTGTAGGAACACACTTCCTGTTTGTGATTCCTTTAGAAGAAAGCAAGATTGAAGGCTGGCAGGATGGAGAACATGTAAGAAATGGTTCAGCAGGATTGTAGCCAGCTGAAATATGTTTCGGAGAGGAACATAATGCCCCCTCTGGGCGGATTAGCTAACAGTGATACTCACAGGGGGGCGGCCTGTCGGCACCAATGAACCACTGCAGTGAGTCCACTGTTGACACAGCACCTTCATGTCTGCGCATGTTATTTGACAGAGCACAGAAATAATTGATAAGAATAAGTTGTAAATAATTAATCGAGATTATTTGCTTTGTGTTGCTCATCGTTGACAGACAAGTTGCCTCTGGCTGCAGATATGTGTGTCGTTTCTCTTCCAAACAAATCGAGAGGCTGTTTCAGAGATGGCGGCCGTCCCAGTTGTAAATTACTTTGGAGTGGAGTCAAGGGTGAATGTGTATCTGTGTGTGTTTGTGCACAAGAGTAGGGACAATGTCTATCTATCATTTCAGATATCACATGGGATTAAAATAATTAAAAAAGCGTTGAAATTACAAATGATGACATTGGAAGAAAGAACTTCAGAGGGTGTGGGTGAATTAATTTGCTCAGTACATGAGCAGCTGTTTGTCTGTATTTACCCGGAGTTTTGCGAAGGAATACAAACAAGTAATTTGATATGATAAGTGAGAACTGCTGCATTTGATTTCCCTTTTTAGCGACTGTGCTCATCTGTTCTGAGCTGCTATCACTCTAATCCTCACATAGATGTAGAGGTATGTAGGTGATAGGACTCCTATGGGGACTATGAGCGTCAAATAGCGTAAACACAAGCTGTTCAAGTCTGTGAATTGACGAGATTTCTTTCAGCTTTTCGAGGCAGGAAATCGCTTTTGATAAATAAGTTTATGGAAATAGTATGCAAGAAGGAACGAGATGGATTGTCAAGTCATTTAATATTGATGCAGGGATGTAAATGTTATCCAGACAAGGAAATTGCTGCAGCTAATTAGAGATCACACGTGCACCAAGAGACAGCACATGCAAAGTGGCAGTAATTCAGATTGATGGAAGATGCACCTTTGATGATGTCTGGTGTCAAATTGTCAGGTGCAGTTGTCTCACACTGTCATGACAATGTACATGAAAAAAAACTCAATCACTTAATTGCCCTCTCTTGTAACCCCAGCGTATCACATACAAGAAACATAACAGTCTCACAGAAACCTAGTTAGAATTTGTCATCCGTTAATTTATTGTGCAACTACGCAACATTAGTAATTCAGACATTTCTTTTATCTCGTTGGAGTTTTATGTTAATGTTTCAAATTATAAAGCCAAAAAATTGGCGCTAAAAGTTTGGCTCTGAAAATTTGGCATCATGCAACAGGATACTGGCACTGAAGTCAAAACTTGAAGATAAAAAAAAAAAAAGTTTGGCTTTCAGAAATTTGTATTGGCAAAATGTGCGCTGGCACTGAAAAAGGTGAATGAAAACTAAGATACTGGATTGAAACATAGCTACTTCATCCACTGGGGAAAACAGGGTACGTTCAGGGCAAGTCGCCAGTCTTTGTTTATCAGCACTTCATACAGTTGTGATGACAAATATGTAACCAAATCCACATATTTGATGTGAAAGCATTCGCACAAGAGTGACAAACAAAACAATTGCAAATTAGGCAACAAAAGAAGTGTGGTTTCATGCAAACGACATCTGCAATTAATAAATAGATAAAAACAGACTCCAAAACAAACAAAAAACTCCAAAATAACAAAACCAAAACTATAAAACCTGCAGAACTCTCAAACCAGAAATTCAAAAAGATGCAAATGACACTGACTTTCAGGGATTCTTTTCACTAGTATTTGTGTTTGTGCTTCAAAAAAACAGTGTTGTCACGCTTGATTGACTGACGTGGTGTGTGCGTGAGTAAGTGTGCAGACTCTCAATTTGTGCATTCAAATATAAGGAATGTTAAGACCTTTTCAGGACCTGCACACATCCTGTCCTCTGTATTTTCTAATGCCACTCACTGAGGAGAACAAACAGTCCAACTGAGAAACAAGGCTGTTCCTCCTGTATATAAAGTGTTGATTCTGTACATGTCTACTCACAGTACTTGTTCTTCCACCCGCGCTGTATATTTACTCTCACACTTGCGACTGCCTGCTGTAATTGCTGCACATCCTGTATATATCTTAGTGTATTTCCCTCTGTCCATGCTGTTCATATTGTGTTTATCTTAGCGTATTCACACATATCTCTCACTGTTATTTATATCTCTCTATACATGTACATTACTCTGCACTTTGCTGCTGTTTTGCATTTCTGGTTACATGCTAAACTGCATTTTGGTGTCTCAGTGCTCAGCGTGCAATGAAAATACATTTTAATCTAATCTAATCCCTGAAAGTGACACGTGCTGCAGGACAGTTATTAGCAAAATTACAAAGAGGATGGTGCAGCACGACTGAGGTTAGAGGTCGATTACCGTCATTAAAGGCTACTGAGCTCTGTTCTCAGCTTAACACCAGACGTACCAACGTATGTATACGCCATTTCCCACACATAGACTGGTGTTTATGGAAGAACAGTGTTTGGTGAGAATGTGGGCATCTCGCAAATATTTCATCTCAGGACACACAGTTTTCTACAGATGGCTGCTGCTGATATTATAAAGAGGAGGTTACATAGAAGGTGAGAGATGTAACTTTAGAGTAAAACATTGTTTTAAGTTGTTTGCTAACTTCATTGATTGTGTTAAATGTCTATCAAGGACACATCCATAACCTGAATTGTTTATGAGTGAAGAATTTCATCATTCTATTTACATTTGGCATTAATGATCTTTTCATTTTACCCTGAATTGACAGGTACTTTGTGAAGCCTGTCTCAATGTGAGCGCTATAAATTAATCACGGCTCATCAGTTGAGGTTTGATGAGACAGGTATCACCGCGATGAAGGTTTACAGATAGAGCACACGTGATGAATTATTGGTACAGATGCTATAAATAGCCACGGTCGTGCGTAATGACGGTTGTTATGATGCTGCTGGAGAAGCACGCCAATGCGACACAGTCTGTAAAATTGTTTCTTTCCCCCGTCTTCTCGTCAACAGGTCTGTCGAGCGATGGCAGACGTGATGTTTACGAGCAAAATGCGGGACTGGAAATGAGGCTTGTGCATGTGTTCCCAGTTCCACAATGACAGATTTATAAAACAGAACAACGCAAATGCACGGCTTCATAAATCTGATGAGAAGAACACGTATTTCTGTCTTTGTGCGTACACAGAGCTTTCGTTATGAAGCTGTGCAGAGTTTTAAGCATCCGGCCCCGAGTGTATGGGATAGCTCTTCAAAAGCTATGTCAGGCAGACTGAGAGTGATCAGGGACACAGTATCATGGATATGAAGCACCCTGCAGATAACAAACCCTCCTCATGAGTCAGAAACATAAGTGGGGAAACTCTACTGTTATCAGACTGGTGTGGGCTGAGGGGCTGGATTTAAAAGAAGAAAATGGCTTATTTTCTTCAAGAGATTGAGGCAGCTGTGACAAGACGACGGCTCTGCAAGTTCCTGCAGATTCTGTCTTTCTTAAACCTTTTTTTTCCCCCAACCTAAGAGACACCAGCTGTAATTTACCTTTAGCTGCTGAGGCCTCTCTGCCTGCCAGCACCAGCGTGGCCTTGTCTCCCGCTGCCACCATCAATGAGTTCATGCCTGCTGCGAACATTTTTAGCTCCATGCCTCTTCTAACTGATCCAGCCCCCATGACTCCTTCGCCTGCCGACACTGCTTGGGTTCCAATGACTGTCTCTAACACTGCTGCCCATTGCATCCACCCTCTCCATCACTACTGACGTGGAGCCTGTTTCTGCTTCATGACTCACTCCTCACCTCAGGTCCGCCGCGCACCCTCCGGTTCAGCCGCAGTGGGATGTTCTCGAGGTGAAGCCAGGTATCAGGTACGACGGATGCGACCATCCTGCTCCTCTTCATTCCTCTGGAGGAAGAAGCCAAACAGGCACAAGATGAGGCAAATTATGAAGAGACAGTGTCTGCCAGAAGCCTCGTGCCAGATTTTAAATGGCTCCCGCTTCAAAAGACAGAGCTGAACATTTACCAGATTCTTTATGACACAGATTGGTTGAAAGTTTAAGTCTTGAAGTTTGTTTTAACTTACATGTTTATGCAAAATGTATATGAGATATGCAAAACAGACAAATGTACTGACATTAGTTTCTCTCTCTCTTTTTGCCCCAGTTGAAGTAAAAAAGTGGTGCAGCGAAATTAATCTGGGCCATTTACCCCATGACCTCAATGTGAAAAATTTCTATGAACTTACTTCACCCCCATGAGTGAAATGTACCATTGGAATAAATTGATTTTGCCATTTTAAATACTGGTATGTTAAGTGAGTTCACTGGAGCTCGCTTTCATGACATCTTTAAAATCAAGATGGCATGAATCACTGTCACTGTCAGTAGATCTAGTTTTGTGTCTTTGGTTTATGTAACAAAATAGTTTTATTTCTTCATGCTCCTCTTGACAAAATTCTCCTGGAATCACAAGAATTGCCAATTCAGTCATTCTGTTATCGTACTGATGAATATTAAACTAGTTTGAGTCTATGGTGGCCTCAAAGTCTGTGTGGTTTCCTGTTTGAAAGAAATGTAGTTCTGGAGTTCTCGCTGAAAGTAACTTAAGCAGAAAACGATTTCTAAATTTTGTGACGATCATAAACTGCTGAAGCGTCGTTCATCCATTATCTATCACACCACACCACCGTGGGGAATAAGAGAGTTTTGACAGTTAGCGGGAAAATGTAAATCTGAGGGTTGTGCATGAAAACGCGTCATCTTTGGCTGCGCTGTACCTTTTGTTTCTCCTCTCTTGATGCAGTATTCATCTGTCAGCGAGCCTGCGAGTGTGAACAGAAAGATTTGGATGAATGTTCCATTTCAGGGCTGAAGAGAGAGTCTGGTTTTATGGAATTAATTAGTATCTGTTGTCCACTTTTTTTTTTCTACTAGAGATATATCAGTGGCAACATATATTTAATTTCCTTGAATCAAGCCAGCATTACAAATTAGCAAAACACATAGACAAGAATTTTTAAATGTATGAAAAGAAAAGTGAAAACTGTTTACAAGCAGATTCCGACTTCTTCGGTCTGTTGACGGCAAACCAGGCTGCTCCAGTCCAGAAGCTGGTCAATCTCTGTGTGTTGAGGTTTGATAAGGTGTGTACATCGTGGACATATGATGGAGGATGATAGGTAAGAACGAGTGTGTGTTACCTTTGAGATATAGCGGGTGAAAAAAAACCCCGCCTGTTATCTAATAACATCTTCATTGGTTCACGGCTTTGTGAGCACTCGTGCTTTCGGACCTGGAGAGCACTGAGCTCAGAGAGGCGAGGGCTCAGAGAGAAAGATAAGAGGGTAATGTAGCCTAATAAATGTTTTTTTTCCAAGCCTGAGTTCATCTGTACCTATAAAATGACCCAGACAAAATATGATATAATATGATATGTCACTTGGAAATTGTTATTTTACAGTGGTGTGCCGCTGAGGGAATAAACGTGGCCGGCTTCTTGCCTTGAATATCTGCTTTGGTTACAAGTCATGCTCAGTGGCTTCGGGGCAGTCCTCCAGTCGTGGCTATGGTGGGCACACGTGGCTTTTTCATGTTAAATCCTCAACCGAGATGCCAAAATTCAAAGCAATCGTGCTGCGTGCCGTCGATTTCGGAGCTTGTTTGTCCTCGTCAGGTTAATCTCAAGAGGAAGGCCTCGTCCCAGCTCCGCGGCTCCAGGAATAAATTTAGGTGGTGGAATTACCAGGGAGCTGTCCTAGTCTCTGTCTAAAGCCTGATACACAGAGTGTACCGGCATTCGTCTTCTTGCCAGAGGCACCAACAACATTGACTTGGAAGCAGTAGTTTGCAAAAACAACAGCCAAGAGCATTATGGCTCCCTTTCAGTTGTAGTACTGCGACCCTGAGTGTCGCGGAGCCTGAGTGACAGTGTGCTTCTCCCTGGACTGAGCGGGTACAGAGCGTGGACTATTTAATCACAGGGTTGGCAGTTTGAACCCCAGATCCCATCCAGCTGTCATTGAGCAAGACACGGAAGCCTCATTACTCCTAATGGTTAGACCAGGGCCTTACATGGTGAGTGTGTGAGTGAACGGGTGCATGAGAGGAAAACTGTAAATTGATGATCATATAAATGCAGTTAATTTGCATAATGTTCTGTGCATATTGAAACACATCAAGCGGTGAAGTGGTTTGAAAAAGCTGCTTTCTCATTAGCAAAACTTGAGGCAGTCAAGCAAGATTTACGTAGATTCTTCTGATTTTCCTTGCTCCTTCATCTGCCTCCATCTTCATCTGCCTCATCTTCATCTTCATCTGCCTCCATCTTCATCTTCATCTGCCTCCATCTTCTGCATTCGCCCAACAACCGTCCTGTTATCATCTGAAACATTATACCACAAGAGGCCATATAGTATCACAGTAACAATCAAATCAGTTAATTCAATATAGACACTTCTGAACATCTGTGCATGTCATAGCTCATCACTTCCAATTTCTGCCTGATGCTTGGACCACTGTGAGCATCATGAATAAAAAGTTTGACAAGTTTCAAGATTTCAATATGTAATTAGTGTTTCCTGATAGAGGCCTGACATTAAAATACACACACTACACCTGTTTCCTTGTGCTTGAAGCTGTTGTATGATGTATGATAAATATTGTTTGGTTCTCAGTTGTATATGCCTTAATAGTGTTTGAACCTGCTCTTTGGGAGGAGGATAAGAAGGTTTTCCACCAGACGCTGTGGAGCACGACAGGGACGTTGGCGGATGGAGCGGCTATCCTTGGCAGCGAACAGCGATGGTGCTTCCTGAAAGACTTAAAGGAGTTGTGAGTTGCAAAGACAGGAGTATTTGCTAAGGCCTCCACACCAGAACCCACATCTTCTTCCAAATCCATTTCCTTCACAAAGAGGGCAACCTTAGGAGACCGGGTGGGTCGTTCGTTCGGCTCCTTCAGAAGGTTCACATGGTAGATCTGTTTCTGTTTCTTTTTGTCTGGGTGATGAATTATAGGCGAGAGGACTTATCTTCCAGCTCATGATCTATGGTCTTCGCCGTTTGGCCAGTGGCTTGCTGTTGGAAGAAGAGGAGGAGCAAAAGCTTTAAGTCTGCACAGAACCAGCAGTTTGTTGAAGCTGCCACACACATACAAACAGTACACAAATATACAGGTTACAAATCCTCTGTAGTGCTTAGTCAGAGGGTGTTTAATTTCCATACTGTGCATATATGAATTGATTAACTTTTAGTTGACATAGCCTGCTACTTGGAGGGCATATGATCTTTTGAATACTAATAAACATTAATTAAAGCATAATGAAGTTGAATCTATAATTTAACTTTATAATATATAATCATAACATCCATGTTTCGATTCCAGCTGACAACCTTTGGTGTATGTTCTCCCTGTATTTCCTCTCTGCATCTTACTGTCAAAATAAAAGGAAAAGTGCTGAAGGAATAGCTTCAAAATGAAGATGTATGAATCTTAATGTGTGCATTCAAAGTCTAATTGCACGTAACATTATGTTTTATAAGATTTATGATTTCCTGAATTCACACTACAATGCATGATTTCCTGAATATGTGCATATGAAATTCTGCTATTGCTACTGTTAAGTTGACTTACAAATTCCTGAAATTAAAAATTAGAATTTGAACACACACAATTATACATCTTCTAAGTTATACAGTTAATTTTATTTTCATTATTGTATGTAAACACTCAGGAAAATATGCTGAGTAAAAGTTCATTCATTCAAATATACACATTTCGGAAATTAAATCCCCTCAGACAAAGCATTTCGCTGGATATGTTATCTTTACATAGATGTACTGTTTAGACATGTGCGTTTGCACACTGTTCATCACCATAAGATACTTGTGTGACAGGTTGACAGGTAAGTTTGTTCTGTAAAGAAAAGATGCTTCTGCCAGATTTCATCATAAACCTCCTGTATATGAAGAGCTCATTTGCAAAAAGCAGATAAACACCATTCTGAAAATGAACGCCAGTTTGATTGATATTTTAAGTGAATGTCCACAATCCATGTGTGTTTTATAAGACTTTACAAACACAGAGAACAGGACCCAAGTGTAGAGGTGGTGCAGTTCAATATTTATTCAACAAAAATCAAGACTTACTGAATGGTTTGGCAGGCAAGGGTCAAAAACACATCAGGCAGCAAACAGGCAAACAGATCCAAATTGGTGTGGGTAAGAATCCAAAGTCCACAAAGAAGCAAGGTTCAAGGAAACTAGACAAAAAAAGAACACAATGAATAAACACTGGGAAGGGCTGCAAAACCTGACACAAGGTACAAGGACGAGAGGAACACAGGTGAAAACAATCAACAATCCTAAAGGTGGAAAAAACAGCGACAGAAAGTCAACTGAACGCACCTGAGGACAGACTCCTACAAAATAAAACAGGAAATAACTAAACTAAAAAAACAAAATCATGACACTAACCAAGTAGTTTTGGTGACTAAAGCTAACAACCTTAACCATAGTGCATAAAACTTCTAAATCCTATAATGTTCTGCCATTTAAATCTTTATTTCCAGGTCTGAACGCTTAAGTCACCCTCAGGAGTTAAAGTGTTGCGTTAATAGCGATGCTGGTCCAGACCTCATGAGACGGTCTAAGAGACAGGGCCATTGGTAGGGTTCACGTCTTTTACAAGGAGAGGGCAGCCCCAGTCTATGTTGCATTAGAGCCACAATTAACTGTGTTAATATGTACTGGATCCTCTGTGCTTTCAGCTTTCTGGCAGCCAGCGAGTGGCTCTGACCCTCATTAACCCGGCCACTGTACCTGCTCCTCGGCTCATATCAATAACCAGCTGGCCCTCGCGTCGCACAGTAATAACGTTGGACAAAGTCATATCTGGAGAAAGTATGTTCTTCAGGAGTGGAGGGTTAAAAAAAAAAAAAAAAAAGTTAATTTCTCATTTATACTCAAATATTTTTTAAATTTAGAAAATGGGCTCCCGAACCCCTGCAGGCAATGACACACCAATGACTGTGTGAGCTTTTAATTTTGTTAAGAAAAAGCAAAACTATGACAATTATCAGTGTTTTACCCACTGGCAGGGACAGATGGAACATAAGGAGAGAGGAGGAAGGATTTACTTAAACGAGGAAGAATTAAAAAATGCTTGTAAAATAATTGGTATGTCCAAGTTGACCAAGCAGCATTTCCTTAACTTTCATTAGAATAAAATGTTGCTGCATTTGTTTATCCACTTTTGTTACTTGATTTCTTGAAGTTTTTTCCTTTTCCTAATCCTGTGTTAAAACAGACAAAGGACAAAAAAATTACACTTCTTTTAAAGGTGAATTCTACATCTCACAGGATGCGTAAGCAGACGGCTGAACTCTGACACAGATTAAGTCCATTAGCTGCAGGCAGGACTGAGTGTGAACGGGGCAGAGGCAGAACAAAAAGCAGGTTGGCGGGCTGGACTCACTTTCTGGGAACGGATGCCCAGAACGCGAGCCAGTGGATGGCAGATCATAAGAGAAGAGGTGCCAGTGAAGTGGGCAGTTGCTCTCCTTTAACCTCCCAACTCCATTTTCCCTCCTCGTCGTGCCTCCGCTCTTTTGCTTTCTCTTTGGGGATTTGCTGCAGCTGTGTACAGTTTTGCATCGCTCTTGTCTATCTGGTACTTTCACAAACAGCCTCTTGTTTCCTTCCCACCTCGTCCCTCGCTCTGCGTTTCCTTTCCTCTGACCCTCTGGTTACAGAATTGACAGTCAGAAAAGCAACATCTGGCTTTTTAAAAGGATCCACTTATGCGTCTAAAGGCCCCGCGGACTCATCTTGAGTAATGGCTGAAGCGTTTCCTCTCATATAAAGATGGCTGCCACACCGTTTGTCTCCTTATTCACCCCCCCAGCTGGACACACAAAATGTCTGAAAATGTCAAAAAAAAACTTTGGATTTGCTGCCCTTTCTCTGAACCAGGTGACTGCGATCAGATAACACGAAGGACTAGCGGGCAGAACTGATTGTTTATGCATAACAGCCTCTTTCAAACCGGTACAATGGAGTGGAGATATGGTCCTTGACCCAGTTAATTAAAATACTGGTGGAGATGTAACACAATAATGTCTTTGAAGTTAAGCACAACAGTCCTATTCATGTTCCCAGATTAGCATTCCTTTCCTAACAGTTTGATTTAATTTACCAAGGACTATGGAATCGCACTGCATCAGGAATATACTGGCACGACAAGCAGACCAGGAAATAGAAGAGCTGCAATTAGAGTTGAACGGAAATTAAAAATCAGTTTTGCAGCGAAATCAGCACATATATGCTTCATGGTTGTTTTGAGTTGTGTACCACATAACTAATCGTCATCATCATCATAATGGCATGATTGTGCATGCTGGCTCAAAGTCACACTATCATAGATAGCAAGGACATTTGAACAGAACAAAGACATTGTTAATGTTAGTAACACATGTGCTTTTCTTACTATAACAGGCCAAATGTCTGCTGTGAAAAAAGGTCTATTACAATTAAGGAAGTGCTGAAGTCAACAGAACCACATCATCTGCAAAAAGCGGTGCAATTCTGAGGCTCCCAAACTGGACACTCTCCTCACCCTTGTCTCTGATCCTTTTTGTGATAGTCACAGACAGGATCGGACACAAGGGGCAACCTCGGGAGAGTCCAACACCCACTGAAAACATGTTTGATTTTGCAACACCCCCCACAAGGTTTCCAAGAGGACACGGTCATAAACCATGTCCACAACACATGTAAACTGGCTGTTCAAGCTCCCGTGACTTCCCCATCTACCCCACAAGAGTAAAGAGTTGGTCCACTGTTCCACAGTGAGGAAGGAATCTATATCTGCAGCTCAACAATCTGTCAGGACCTCCTTTAAAGCAAGCTGGTATGAACTGTCCCGAGGAGGCTGAGCAGTGGCAGTAGTGTCTCGTATTAACATCTGTAGGATATGTGGGATGATTTGCTCCAGTCTAAAGTGCACCTCAGATGTCATTCATGTCCAGAGGCTTGTTTCCACCAATATGTCCAAAAACAATTTTACACTGTTCTGAAAAATGAAATATGCAAAATAGCAATTTAGAGTAATTAGGTTATGTGTCCTTACACAAAAGGTGAGATGAAATCAATTTTGAGTTCATTGTTTCTGCATGAGCATCACGGTCGGTAAAACTCTCACCGTACAAGGACACCCAGTAGTTCCACATTTATCAATGACAAGTACTTTGTATGTGGAAATTATTGGGTGTGGAGACATACTGTGTGACAGTGGAGAGGCATAGTGTCCGAAGTGCGAGGAAATGAGAGAGGGAGTGGAAGTCGCAGTCAGGTGACAGGACCGGGGCTCGGCGTAGATGGATTGTCTTCTGACAGACAGAGGCCGGCCCTCCACCTCTCTTCTTCACAGATAAATAATAGGAGGGAGCAATGAGCATAGACAGCCAGGAGCGATTGAGTCTCTGAGAGCCGCTACTCAAAGTGCAATGCCATTTATCAGTGTCACAGCAGACAATCCATGTTAGCCGAATGCACAGCAAACACACAGAGTGTACACTTACACATAATGACCGCGGGCAACAGGCAAAGACATGCAATTCTAGTGAGAGATGTCGATTCTGGATTGAAGCAATTTTCACCAAGAAATAGACGAGGATTGTGCTGGTTTGAACTGATTTTCACCTCGATTTTATGTCCCCACGCATCTCGGATTTCTCAAATTTCCTGCTGCAATAAGAACTTTGACGATAAAAGTAAAAAAACTATTTCCTCTTGCAACAAGTGCAGCTCAGAAAAAACTTCTGGTGACAGAAAGTGAAGAGAAAAATGAAAACACAAATATGCTGATTTTGCAGTTCCTTGAGTTAAATATAAGTTTATTTTTATATATGATTTTTCTGCAGATATTTGAATCAGTTTTTTTTTTTTTGCACAACAGATTTTTTTTATCATTCAAAGTGTGAAAGTATTGAAACCCATGGTATATCTCATATCGCCGTGCGTGACCTCTTGTATACAGAGCCTGATGACGGAGGTCTTTCCTCAATACGTGTGACAGCTCAATCCTGCGTGACACGCTCCTGTCTCGTCGTCTTTATGCGTCTCCCTCCCCAGGCGACAGCTACAAAAAGCGCAGCAACCCCACTCCGTCACGCCAGGAGCAGCCACTCCTTCCTCTCCGCCTGACACCCAAAACACAGAGGAAGATTGAGAGACAGCAAGCGGTGACGGGAGGCAAGGAATATAGAGACATACTGTGCGAGGAGTGGGAAAAATATAAGAGACCTTAAAGCAGGGTCGTCATTTTTCTTCAGAACAGCCTCTTTGGATTTTCTTTACATGCTTTCTCGGCTGCGAGTTGTGTTGCCTGGACTTTTCTGTCGACAGGTGAAGAATGTAGACATCTGACTTCTAATCAAAGGTTCAGTGAGGGAGGCTGTGATTATACAACCCTGATTCCAAAAAAGTTGGATGCTGTGAAAAATGTAAATAAAAATAGAATTCAATCATTTACAAAACTGTGTTTACTGACAGTTTAACAAAGTGTTCTTGAGCCCATTTTAGTAATATCCTTTATATGATCACGTGTTCACAAAGTGGTGAACCTCACCCCATCCTTGAGAACGACTGAGCCTTGTTGGAAACGTGTTGCTGCCATCAAATTCAGAATAAGCATTTATTTGCAAAAATCAATGAAGCTGATTAGGTTAAACAATCAGGTTTTCCTGGTAGCACAAATCCAGCTGGTAGAATTCACAGTGACAATCTGCGCCGGGGCCTGTTTCACAAAAGCAATTTCAGAGCGCTGCTTACACGCAGATCCCAAATAGCGTCACGTTGATTGTCAAATGATCGTCGCTCTCATAAATTGCAGATTAATTTGGAGGTCCTACAGGGTTCTCACATGCTCGTGCACCGGTCGCAAGCGTGTCTTAAGTAGCGACACGTGTCAAAATGAGCGAAAGGAAACGATTTTTGATTTGCAGATTTTGGTGGAACGACTCCCGCTCTGGTGCAGGTTCAGTTCAGGGGTTCAGATAAAAGCGTGTTGATCAATGAGAGCGCTGGATAAACAGAGTCATCATTCCTCCAGGATCCCGACTTTGAAGCACTGCATTTCCAAAAAAACAGAAACACATAGTAATATATTTACAGTAGAAACACCTTCCCTGACAATTATACCAAAGATAAAAGAACAACATCTCTGACATAACCATGTGTCCACTTTCTAAAACAGAACTGACTGCACTAATGGCCTTTTGATACAGCTGCATATTAATTTCAGGATCCCTTATAGTCAAATGTAGAGATTGTTTAAAACTTAATGTGTTGATTCTAAATAAAAAATGTTTCCACTGTCGCCTTTAAAATATCTGCACACTGTTAATCAGCTCCCAGTCAATTATGAATGCAATATTTTGATCAGATCGACCTTTTCAGGCTGTGTTTTCTTTTGTCTGAGCCTTTTTATGCAGGTAAGATATCTGAAGTTTTTCTCTCTGGCTTTGACATCAAAATGTGTTATTTTTGTTCTGCTTATTCATAATAAGCAGTGTTGTTCATCATCATATCAAAGAACGCAATAATCTGTTATACATGTATTTCTAATACCCACATTCAGAAGATGTTGATTTATAACCATAGACTAGTTTAATATTCCATTTCCATTCTAGCTCTGTGATTATATTGCACATATTTTTACCTCCCCAAATATTACTTTCTGCCACAGCAGCAGCAACATTTCCCCACAAGAATCACAGTTTCATATTATGCCATATTGAATACCAAACCCTTGATGTGAGAATGTTGTTTACACTTGGCTAGAAATTAACTTTGTCTTTTTCATGTGATCGCGCTCACAGCTGGACTGGAAAACTCCCAGTTCATCCTTTTGATAGCAGCCTTACGGGATCACTAATGTGACCATGTAAGTTGAACTTGCTTTGCACTACAGCTTCAAGTTAAGCCAGAGCGTGCCCCCATGTCCGAAGTGTCCTTTGTGTTGCCCACAGCAGAATATTTGTTCTTTCGGATGGGCCTTGGATAGAAATAGTTTGTGCCGTCTGAAGTGCACAACGAACCATTATGCACTGAGACCATGCACTGAGACCGTGCAGAGATGACTCAGTTCTGAGGGAATTACAATCAGACGTGCAAGTTTGAAACTGTTCCACAGCTGTTGTGTTAAGTGTCTATCCATCCTTTTCACTGAGCTTTAACTTGCGACCTCTATTACTCTTTGCAAATTCAATTCGTCTGTGTTTATTGTCGTGAGTTTTGAGAGTGCTCCACTTCAAAAAGCCCCGCACACTCATGGTAACATCACACAGGTGATTTAAATTATTTTGGCTGATTAGACCTATTCTCAGGACTCTGTGTATGGGCTGTGATTTGCATCTCCATTACTCTCCACTTAGCTTTGTTGCCTCTATTAGGGTGGGACAAAATGGACATTTATCATTTCTAATGGTATATAATGTGAGGTGCGTTCTCCCATCATCTATCAACCGGAGCAGAGGTCGAATCAGCAAGAATGCCAGAATATAGACCTGTGTGGAAGAGCGTGGTTTGAAAAGTTGAATTGAAACTGCTGTCATGCTTCGTAAAGTACCCGGCAACTTGAAATTTGAAAATACAGTCTTGCTAGATTTCACTTTTTGAAAGCAATGCAAACTCAAAAACACAATCAGTCCTCCCAAATGTTTAATGTTGTAAGGGGACAGGCTTATTACGTTAAATGGTGCATAACCATGTGTTGACTTTCTAAAGAGGAGAAAAATGCTCCATACCAACATTTCTTATAAAATACAGGCTGACATGATCCAGTCAACAGCTCATGTGGGTTGACAGGGTGCTTCTTAGCAGCTCCGGCCTTCAATATCAGTCAACCACTGACATGGTAAATACCCATTGAGAGGCCTTAGTCTGAGCCGTTTTTTCTCTTATATGTCCAAAATTGTTTTTTATCTTCCTTTTAAAAAATGGAAAAATATGCACACTATCTGTACTATCATTTCAGTTTAGTTTGACTCTGATGGGTGCACATTGATTTCCTTTTTCATTCTAGAATTTTTGGAATTTAAATTTTTCAACTCAGTGCACCATAATTACTGCAGAACTGCTTGGATCGAAAAGCAGCTTCTGCGAATCAGAATGAACTAGAGTCACCACCAGCAGCACTAGCAAGGAGTGACTTTGACTGACCATCAAGGGAGAACAGAAGATCCCTGACACTTCAGCGAGAGACTAATCGGGACTTGGGGTCCAGGCAGGTATCTTTGAAAACGTCCCCCCTTCAAAGGCTAAATGGGTTTATTGGCAGGTTGCTGTCGTCCGGCAGAAGGGAAAGCGGTTTAAACACACCGCTGGAGGGACATTGCAGTGTCACAGTCATTCACAATCTGATTTCTGGGTCCCGATTCAGGAAAGCGTCCAACTGGGAATCACTTGTGAAGTGTCTGGTGATAACAAGTGGCGCTGAAGCTTCTATCAGGAGCAGACAGATTCACGATTGAAGCCCGAGTCCAAATGCAAACCCTTTTCTGCTCAGAGGGGAGGCTGAGTCCAAACCACTGGCAGTAGACACTGTTGGCTTCAGGGTTACCAAACACTTGAATGGTATGAAACAGAAAGGGAGAGACAGAGGAAATCGATCATGAGAGGACAGAGACTGAAAAACAGAGAAAGACCTGAACAAGGACAACATCAGTCCATGGCACATTTTGGAACAAATAAAGAATGAGTATGTTATATGAAATTTAAAAAAAAACAGCTCTTAACTTTAGTCGCACACACACCAGTGCCTGATTTGAAACCACACTGATGATAGTTGGATTCATTTCTTCGATCACCATGAAACTTCCACAGCCAATAAGAAGATTTCTCCTTGAGACACACAAAAATATAAATAACAAAACTTGAACATAGTAGAAGTTCTCAGAGTTGAACAGTTCAACTAAATATGATATTTGGTGAATCTGGTGAATTGTCATGGGGATGGATCCGTCTGACATGTGAGCTACTTGTTATTTCATATTTCACAGCACTTCAGGGACCTATTGCCCGCGCTGGCTTGCAAGTGAAGCATGAAAGTTTATTCTTTATTCATTCTGCAATACTTAGTTGTTTTAGCACAGACGAGAAGTACTGAAACTGTTACAGATAAAAATCAGCTGCTGAGCTCACGTCAACAGATCCATCTCCATGACTATGAGCTGATGAAGGCCGTGTCATATAGTCGAATACACAATAAAAAGCTAGTGAGTGGACCTAGAGACTGGAATACAGAATTTTGTTTTTTCAGCTGGTCAGTTTTCGCCGACTGAAAGTGAAAAGAAGAAGCAGCCACAATGAGTAGGTTAGATGAAAAGCTGCAGTGAGACGCTCTCCCTGCGTGAAGTCCAAATTAAACGATAAAACATGTTGTTTGTCCGAGTTCCCTCGAACACATCAAAGCGTTCTTCTTTGGAGGACTGCCTCAGAAAAACCACAAAATTAATCTGATTGTGCTTGATCACAGTGTGACACAGAACTGGTGTCCCACTCCTATTATTGACCTGTTGCTTTAGCTCCCACACTGTTTTCTATACCACTCTCATGTTGGAAGGCGCGTCTTCAAGGTTTATGTTGGGAGCAGGTGCCGGTCTTTCATTTCACACTGTGTCTTATTTTATCCTTAACAAAATGTAAATGGCAAATCACGGCTTATATGTAGATGTGAAAACATTTTTTTTTTCCAGTTTCATTTTCACTTCAGCAGGGATTTTGTAGTTTAAGGCAAATTCTGCTCCTTCCTTCAGACTATAAAAAAATATGCCCCCCCTCGACTCTTAAAATTTGCATTACTCTGTGCATGTACTAGCCTTTGCATAGTGTGGAAATACAAAATCTATTTCTATTAACTTAATTGCATTTACGTAACAACTGTTGAAACGTCCAATAACCAGCAGCAGCTCTGGCGTCGCAGTCAAACTAGTGATTACCTGCAGATCTATCAGAGAACTGCCTGTTCACGTACCTGCTCCTTTCATTCACAGCTGAAAGCTACGTTTGATGGCCCGCCTGACCTAAATTTGCCATTTGGTGCCCTCCTGACTGAGCCGTGAGAGGAACAAGACAAAGAATCATGCATAAACTGATGGACAGGAGACAGGGAGCAAGGGACAGATGTGACTGAATTGTTGATTTGAGCCCATCACATAGAAAGAAAGATGTAAAGGAGAGGGGGGGGAGACGGGCTCGATGCGAAGAGACGGGCCAGTCTTGGAAATTCTTGCATCACAGCTGGAAGTCCATCACAGTGAAAGAGATGAGGCATTTTTGAATCGAGCCCAGGGGAGACGGAGGAGGGGGGAGGGGGAGTCAAAGGAGCAAGATGAGTTGTAAGATGAGGCGCGGTCAAGAGGAGGAGTATGACTGGAATGTGTAACTACGAAAAGTTCAGAGGATGTTTTGTGAGCTTTTACTACGTTTATATGAAGAATCATTCCGGATAAGAAGTGTGCTCAGAGAAAACCAGACCAGCAACACTCCTTTTCCAAAATAAATATCTAGTGTAAACCATTACATTTTTTTAGCTCCAGGACTGTTTTACATGTGAGTTCAGGTCATACAGAAAGAACGAAAAAAAAAAAAAAATCCAAGCAGCACCGTGGCCTTGTCACCACTGAACACCACTTATCCTGACTTAACGGCGTGTTGAGCCTTGTCAAGCACCTCTAGTCCTCCGCCGAGCGTCTCTGGGGCTGTGATTGGAGCGTCGGGCCGAAGCACAGCACAGCGCTGTGTAAGTGACTATCTGGTGCTCCGTTTGGGAGCACTTAAGACTCTCCCTCTGCTAATTACGTAGCTCTAATTAGCTTGCGGGTAGAATCCAGTAAATGCCTAATTGTCTATTGACATTATGCAATGAGCTGCAACAAAATCCTCTATCTCAGTTACCGTATCGCCTCAGCAGCAAAAAATATAGGCTGCTGGAAGTGTCGGCCTTTGGGGCTTCAAGTGCGAACACGAGCGCGCAATGTAAAGGGAATGCGAATATACATATTCAGTATTCCAATCATGACTTTTCAAAGTCAGTGAAGATGTGAAAGACTCAAGTCTGTCAGAGTTAGGCAGAAATATTGTCTCGGTCTCTTTTTTTTCTGTCTCTCTCTGTCTGTGTTTCTCTCTTTGTTCGTTTATCAAATCCAAATTAAATGAGCTTCACTGGAGTGAAATACTCGTGTTTGAGCAACAAAAATAACAATATGATGTTAATGAATGATACTGGATCAGTACAAGACAAAGACAAAACGATTAACGATTATGACAAACACTCGCTCCACCATTCAGCAACAGACGTCCAGATGATCCCACGAGCATTTGCAGGATCCTCCAAAACACATCACGTCGTCTGTATGGACAGAAAGTTTATTAAACAGATCTGAGCATGTGCAGATTTGAGCTTTGAGACTAAGCACACACGCAGCACCTGCGTCTCTGCATGCTTACATTCATTCTCAAGACTTTGGATACAATAAGAATTAACACACCAACAGCAATAATTGATGCATGTTATTTATGCTTTTAATCCAGTCCCTCCGCTTTGCAGGTGGAACATTTGAAGCATCAGCAGCCGCTCGGTGAACGGTCAGCTTTTCCAGGCAGAATTCGCCAAACACAGTCACTTTGGTCCTCTTTTCTGATGTTGCATAAAAATGAGAATGCAGCAGATGCAGGAAGGCGGTTTGATGCAGCACTTGGAGTTTTTAGTGTGCTTATGAAAACAACTGGCATGTTTGAGAGCTTTTCCCCGTTGTCTTATTTTGGAACCGTACAGGATGGAAAATTGCTGTTAATTCAAAGTTTTTTTCAGATTCAGTGAGTGAATACATCCTGTTCAGACAGGCTCCCTCAAGGTTATATCATCAGACCAGTACCCCAAGTGCTTTATGTTCATGTCTAATATGTTCCTGTTAAAAGAAATCTTACAGATGGTTTGTATTCAGTTGCAGACATGGGAAAATGAAATGTTTATTTCTATCTTGAGTGGTGCACTAATGGCAGAAAAAAAGCATGTTCTGTAAAACTTCCTGTTCCTGCTAAAAGCCTCTAATGATGATGAAATGTTACTGAAAATTTAATTTCTGATGAGATGCCAGCTCAGTGATTATTGCTTCTAAAGGATGCTGTAGGAATATATGGTTTACATTACTGCTCTTGTTATGGTCAAAGCAGAGAAAACCCTTCCTGCTCTCAAGTCGTGTTTTCTATCACAATAACACTGAATCAAATCCAGCAGGAGCCACAGAGGAGCCAATTCGGCCGATAATGTGCTGAGTCGACTCTTAGCTGACAGGAGCTAACATTAGCTCATGAATCTGTATTTTCCACACGGTGCCTTCTGTCAGACGAGCTGCAGTTTGGTACCAGCGCTTGTGACACTCGCGCCCTCCGTCCTGAGGGACAAATCTGCCAGAATCTGAGAAAACTGCATTAAAAGGAAAACTCCTCAATGCTGCTATTCCCAGTTGTTCTCCTGTTAGTGTGTCATATTTTATTGTTAAGCCAAATCAAGGAACATTGAAATTCCAGCACCAAGGGAAATGCCTGCAAGATGTACATTTTCCCAACAGCCTCTTGCTAATTAGCAAATGTAAGCATGCAAACACACTAGAATAAAATGGTAAATGATGATACAGACATGGCAACCGGCACATATACTATAGCAGAAGTAGACTGTCTGTAAATGTTCACAAAACATCAGGATTGTATTTTGTATCTATTTTTATTTTTGTTCACCTAACACGACATATGATATCATAAAGTGTTGTGTAACTTAACATGTTGACCTTTGTCTTATAGGTTGCTCAAGACTTTTATTCTGACACCACCCTGAGCAATTATTACATTAACTTCATCGTGACTGCTAAAGATCAAAAACAACTTTCCAGACCTCAGCTTCTTGATCGACTTCTTCATCCTTTCTTCGTCTTTGTCTCCGTCGCTCCACTTCAAACTTTCTCCTCTGAATCGCTGAAGGTCGATATCTTTTTGTGTTGCAGTGCATTCCTAAGAGGGAAAAAAAAATGAAAAGGCTCGGCTGAGTGCTGAAGACATCTCGACTCAAAAGATGATATTAGTCTACTTTCATAAACCCAGAAAACTCAATGGAAGAACGTAACATTGATAGACATTCAAACTTTTTCCACTCGAATACATGAACTAAAGTCATCATTTGTACACATTCTTCATTTACAAGGTTTTGTTTTTGTACAATTCAAAAACTTTTGAAAATGCATTACTGAATATAGTTACTATGCAGGATTCAGTGTATAGAACTAAAATTTTCCATACTAACAAATCTGAGACTCGTCAAAAGGAGGCATTGAGTCCATACTAGCCACGGTTTGATCTGACATAACATACAATTACCGTTTCCTTGAAAGGACTCTTGGCCACCTTGTATTTCCACCTGCAGCCGACAGTAGACTGTTTGTATAGAGAGAGAGAGAGAGAGAGAGAGGGTGGGTGTTTGGAGTGACTACCTGGGTGGGCTGAAAGTACCATCTGTCTGGTTTGTAACACACTCAGACTGCAGTTGTTGTATTGGGCTGAATTTTAATAAAGAGTGTGTGCTCGTGGACAAAATCACACCTTACAGTGTAATACAATCCTTTTCAAAAACAACCATGTCATTGACAGACGAGTACTTTTCCCCACCGAGTGTCTCCTGAGTGCAGCCAGTACTTGAAAAAGAGGTGTGGGGCCCTGGTGAGCCGATGGCATTTCTTACAAGTTGTGGGAAACCATTAAGGTCTGGTACTGGCCTAAGGTGGATTCTGGCATCCCACATACAGTAGCTTTAATTATACAAAATAAGATCACTTTGCATTTCTGGCAAACAAGGACACTTAAAGCAGCTCTGCACAATATAATGTCGCCTATGGTATCGTGAGCACGTCGACAGTGTTTGTGTAATTACTCTCGCTGCCAGAAGGGGACAAAAAAGTTCTGACTGCAGGTTTAACATTCATTTCACTTCAGGTGCCAATTACCCAGGTAGCTCCCTCCAGTCTCAGAGGAGAAGTTTGTTATTATAACATGAATCCTGAAAAGGAAAGTTTCCCTTTAACACCGAGGATGACTTTAAAATGATTTTGAAGAACTTTGTTTCTCTAAAGGACTTGAATGCAAACTCCTCTGATAAATATTTAATGTTCTTTTGATATTAAAGATAGAAGCAGTAAGTTTTTTTTTTTTTTTTTTTTAAATGCTTGCTAGAAAACATCTGTTTTTCGCCAGCTGCTCGGTGTTAAAGAGGCTCTTTTAAATCTTGGTTGTGATTTTTAGTGGAAACTGGGTGTTTGTTGGTGCCAGTAAGAGTGAAAATGAGACGCTATTTCAATGATAACGAGCGGTTTACAAGAGTAGACAACCTGTAAACACAGCAAGATAATGGCAGTGGTTCAGATGTTTGCTATAAAAAAAAAAAAGAAATCGAGCTACCAGAACCAAAGAACTTCAAAATGTTCTGGTCTGTTTTACATTTTGTTAAATTGATTTTTTTTTTTACTGAGCAAACTGTTCCTGGTTCTTCTCCAGATCGCCATCAAATATTACAATCAATGGACCAATATGACAATAATGTAGCTATAAGTTAACCTAGTTACAGATGATAACTTACCTCTTTGTCCACAGGCTGCGGAGAGATGATCACCGTTTTCCAGAGGGAGGCTTGACTCTCTCTCTCTTCTTCTCGTCATTCCATATAAATTATTTCTTTGTCATCTCAAACCAAACATGGTGTGGCCTAAAATGGCTCAATTAATTTAAAATAATTTGGTGGAAACGTTGGCAGCACAGCAGGTACACTGAGATAAAACCGACTAAATGTTTGTGTCTCAATGTTGGATGAAATGCCACTAAATCAACGTTGTAAACAAGTTTTCAACATAAACCGTGGCTGCTGTGAAAATGTTCAAAATGCCGAACTTTCCACCTCGACCATCTGGCGTTCTTTCTGGCCATAACTCAGCGTTGAAGTAACAACTTTTGCTATCCGGGGACTGTTCTGTTGCCATTAGTATGTGAAAGCTTGTATTTGGCGATAAAAGCAATTGTCTGTCCAACATTCAGTTTTCACTTACAAAATCACTGTTTGAAATAATTTCTTGGAAATCGTAACACGACTATTTTACCCGCCCTTCCATCTGCCTTTCCCACTTGCATGTTCCATCAAAGATTATTCAAATGAGAAGACGTAAATCAGGGAGTTCTTATACAGAAGCACTAATTAGCACGTTTGCATTTGTTTAAGTTAATATGATCATATACGGGATCATATAGCAGTAAACACGTAGCTACGTTCCGGTGCCACTTTACATTTCACTCCTGCTCCTGTTACCTGAGCCTCTAAGGAGAATCAAGCGTATTCATGCTGCACACATGGCAAGTACAAAAGAGACTTTGTTTTTCATTTCACCTCAAATCCAATTCTAATTCATTTTGTGCCATCGGTGGCTTCGCAGGACTCAAATTATTCACAGTGGCAAAAACCTTAAATAAGAGCATTGTCTAAAGGATGATATTGAAGGGAATTATTGGCAGTTTAATTGAAGTCGCCTGGTTTGCCCCCGAGCTATTGAAAGATAAAAGAAAGTGCAGCTTCACTTGTTGCTTTGCATGACGTGTCCGTGTCCTGATCCCCGTGTGAAGAGACTGATCGACGAGGAGGTGACATGTGAGCGGAGTTTTGCCCGGATACAGCGGCGTGAGAGAGTTGCTTTTTGACAGCACCGTTATTAATTCATTCACGTGTTAATGAATCTTACTGCTTTTTTTTTTTTTTCAAAGCTCAAACCTGTCCTTCTTGGTCGGCCTGCGTGTCAGCAGGGGTGCACGTGTTTGTAGAAATATTTATGAATGTCTATGTGTGCGCGTGCATGTGCGTGTGTGTGTGTGTGTGTGTTGGCTTGCCGGTATCTCTTGGGGCCAAAACAACACTACTAGTAAAATACAAACACAGCAGCTCTGCAGAACCCAGAGGAGAATTACATTGCTGCAGGTGTTTTTCAAGGTGTTGAGGGCCCGGTGAGAGCACTTCTGTCCGTCTGTGTGCATGTGTGTCGGCATGCATGCTTGAGTGTGTGTGCTTGTGCAAATACATGCAGGTAGAAGCTGTCCATTGCATGTATATATATGGATGATGCATCTATATCAATGTAGATTTAGCTCAGCCTTTTGCATGCAGTGTGAGTGTGTGTGTTCTGTGTGTGTGTGTGCGTGCAGAGGTTGTGAAGCCGCAGGTGTCGTGTCCCAGTTCAGCTGTACAGATGTCACCCACCCTCAGGCGGTATCCACCGGTCATTCTGCACAACTCAGAACTGACAGCCCTCCTTTGATTTCAAGCACCGACTCCTCAGCGCAGAGCAACACTACACAGGGGGGGAATTTCTGGGAAGATGAGAGGTGTATCAAGTTCATAAATTTGCCCCGAAGCCGTACGTTTTCATTGGAGAGCGCACACCTCGAAACATTCCCATAAACACACATATGCGCACGCCGGGGCCCCTCAGTTCAAACTATGGTAATAATTCAATGTAATTACCGGGGAGAGGTGTCTGAAAACTCCCTTTAAAGCAGCTTTTTCTGCCAAACACCGAGCTCACAGACGCAATTACTGCAAGCACTCAAGGTACATTAACGCTGGAACAGACTCACACACGTGCATATGGTGTATATGCTTTCCAAAATTTAAATATGACATTCTGTGTTTATGTGCGATGCTCTGTGTATCTTTTAGACAAAGACACAAAGTAAATGGTTGAGTAAAGCTCCGATATTGGCAGCAGGTATGGCAGCTGCATGTCAAAGGAGTTACCATGGTGACTGGGCACAGTCGGCTCAGCCATCCCCTCCCTCCCTCCCTTCCCGGCTCTCTCGCTTTATCTCTTTCACTCACTTTTTCTGCTCCTAGTTATTTCGTCTCATACCAGAGGACGGCTTTATGTTACAGCGGCGGCCTTGTGGACATTCTCGGGCCACAAAAGAGCATCATGACACTCATCATTAACGTAAAGCAACACAAAATCTCCGTCCCGTTCCCAGCGAGAGGACGCATCTGAGGCTCTGGCATCATGCCTTCGTGTCTTGATGGGGTTTTTTCTCTCAGAGCACCATAATTGGGGAGGAAAAAAAACGACCAGAGCGAGCCCAGAGCAGATAATCACATCCTGACAAGAGAAATTATCACGTTCGGTAGCAGAGCGGGGCAGTTGCGCGTCTTCGACACAAATGTCACGCTGCTTTCTGCTCCCCTGCCTTACATGCTGAGGTCATGTGCCTCTGTGTTAATTGCTTTGCCATGGACTTTGTGACTCTTAGATGGAGCAGCACCCGTTTAAAACCTCCTGAGATCATGGTCAGCACAGCTCTATATCCTCAGAGAGTTCACAAAGCCCCGGGTTTCCTGGCTGAACCACCGCCTGATTCTGAGCCGGCCTTAACCCGCTGCATTTATGCAAAGGCTTCCTTTCCTTCACTGTATTCACAGGCCTGTCATTAATGCCATTTACCATGGTCTTTAACCCACTTGTTAACTCAGCCGATTAGCGAAGAAGAGCTAAGACAGGCTAGGACGGTGGCAGAGCATAATGGCTAAATGTCAGCCATATTCTGTCTGCAGTGTGAGCCCGTAATGAGAGCGAGGGAGCTCTGAAAATAGGAGCTATTGCTTGTAATGGGAGTCTCACGCAATGACTCAATGGGTTCTTTGTCTTGCTGAGCTCCCATACAGGAGCACGCCGACACACATGCACACACACACACACACACACTAGCACACTGACGTTTAGATAGATAGACACACACACACACAGGCACGTGCAAAGCCTTCATTTCCACTCTCCCAACGAGTGCACGCAGTGACTCAGAAAGTCACACACAAAAAGAAAATGACACACGCGTTTAGCAGAGCACACCCACGGTAATATACCGCACAATACGCATACTTTGAGTATATGAACCATATTATGCACAGCTCCCTCACAACATCGAATTAAGCCAGCTCGCATAATCTCTGCAATTTTTTTTCCTGTCGTGAAAGAAGGGCGCAGCGTGCTAAGTGAGGTCTTTCTTCTTTTACAAATGAGGCTGTGGCTTACAGAGGACAGTGGGGAAGAACAGAAAGGTACAGAGAACTGCCACAGCGAGTCTTTTGGAGCGGGAATTTGCGGGATGCAGCCAGCCAGCATTCGCAGTCACTCCCATGTTGCTAGTGTCTACAGACGGCACAGTGTGTACAAAAACACTGCTTTGTGCCTCAGAGATATAATTTGTGCCTTGAGGACCCACTACATAAAATGTTTGGAAATGTGATATGATTCAGAGGACCAACAAAAAATCAGTCTTTTGAAAAGCTGCCCAGAGGATTAATGTCAGATCTGCTATCAGACTACGGCCTCATGGTGGCTGACTTTATCGAAAACACCCCACAGTAATTTTAGCATCGGTGGCCCCAGTGAGAACAAACCCCCCCCTTCATCCCAACTTGATTACTGATATATAATATTTGGCTTTTTCCACATGGCTGCTTATAAATGTTTTTATATTCTTTCGCAAAGAACATTTTCTCACCTTTAGTCTGATTGAGAGAGCTGCTGATGCAAGAAAAAACAACCTGGAAAATAATTATCAGCCTGTTTTGCTGTCTGCAAATATAACAGAGGGCAACATGTCGAACTCACATTTGTGAAAAGATTATTTTCCATTAGTTTGTATACACCTATGGTTGATGTCAAGGTTCGAGGATGACTTCATTCATCCAGTAGAAGAGCGTTAACCACGTGTGTCAGGCTGTGGAGGCACATGTCATATTTGTCCTCAAACATCCTGATTATTTTCAGGTTTGCATGAAAAAAATTCTACATCCACGTGTGTGTGTGTGTTTTGACATATGTGTCAAATCGCAGTGAAATTGTGTCATTATTTCCTTTCTTTTCTAGGTGAGGACCCCCAGGAATTGGGCTTGCGTGACACCTCCAACAGCAACATTTTCACTTCTCTTTTATTTGATATCAAGTTCTTAATAAGCAACAGAGATTCAATCAAACAAAGTGCTCACCTCTGTGCCTCTTCCTCACTCCTTGTCTGAAAAGCCTGCTAACCAACTAGACTAATAGTTCAGTGAGCTCGGCACTATCTTGTTTTCCCTGCTAAAGTCTGTGGCAGAGAGGAAGTGGGGCTTATGGCCAACAGGCACAATTAGGATTTGTTTGTTTGGGTTTTTTTGTGGGACTAAAGCATTTGGAGAGGCCAATCTGTTTCTGTGTTCAGCGTACCGTCTTCCAAATCATGCTCCACTCCTTCCTATGAAAGTTGTTCACTTGCCGCGTGCCGCATGCCAGGAAAGTTTAAGGCTTCTGTGTTTTTGGGCCCGTTGCAAATCCGCGTTGGGATCCCGCTCTGGCTGAAACCATCCCACTCACAAATGGCACAAAAATTATGTTCTGAGGCTAAAAGGCTTTTTGTTTTTTTCTTGGACCTAATGGCTTAAAATTTGACAAGTGTTGATGATTGTAGAATTTTCTGCATTGTTTTAGAGCTTTTATAGCTACGATGATTTTGTTTGTGTACGTTAATATAACTGAGTCCCCTGAATCTACTGTGCTGTGTTTTGAAGATTGATTGAAGACCTGCTTTGTTTCTGTGCTGCCATTTATTGTGTGGATAGAAAAAGCTATGCATGTGCAGGTCTTCTGTTTCTTATCATACAAGCAATTTAGAAGTGCATTACATCTACTTATAACACTTTGTAGTAGTATTTCAATTAGTCACAGCAAGCATGGTACACCACTACCAGCTGCTTTTACCCAATGACAGAGTAGAGCTAACACACCTATACTACGATGTAAGTGGAATCACACAATATGCAGACACTGTTGCATGAATGAAAATGTCTTTCGGGGCCAAAGCAAATGCGTTTGAGACCGTGACCACCTTGTGACTTGGCTGAGACAACTTCCTACTTCCCTCCCACCACCTGGATCATCTCCAGTCCAGCACACTCGTCCAGGGACAGCGTCCACACAAAGGGAGCCATTTGCCAAATTCATTGTTCAGCCATGACAGGTAAGAAGGACAATGAGGAAGACAAAAGAAAAACAAAGAGAAGGTGTTGCAGCATGTACAGTATCAAAGGACCCATTTTTGCAAGACATTTCTGGAGTTGATTTCCTGGGAAGTGAGCAGATTTATTGGCCACAACCCCCCCTGTTTGGCCCCCTTTATTCTCAGCGGGACGTTTTCTCAGGGATCAGCCGACCCACTTGCTTGGATAGCTGCCGTGCTGGGAGAACATGAGGCAGCAAGTTCGTCTCTCCTGGGGGTCCTCACATCAGTCAGGGTCCCATACTGAGACCTCCATGGGTTCTATCATCTCTGAGCCTTTTGGCCAGCATACGCCCGACACCAGATCTACACTGTTATTCAATGGAGTGTGTTATTTGTCAGCCTTCTTGGGTGAAAAGGGTTAAAAACCATCCATTAAACTTCAAGTAAATCTTTCCTCCCAACTTCTGGGCCTATTTCCTGTGTGGGGCTGTGTGCTGCTACTTTAAGCGGGGCTTGATTGTCAGATGGGCTGATAACCCTTCTGCCTCCCTTCCCAGCATCTGTCAATCACCGTGGAGCCTGTGAGCCACAAGGAGCATAAGAAGCTACACAGCCAGAAGGGAAGTGACACACGGAGAAAGAATTAGAGACAGAAACACACACACACACACACACTGAGAGACAGAAGAAGAAACCTACTTTGGACCCATTAGAGGTCCAGCAGGCGATGCACTGGCTGAGCTCAATCGAAGTCTGTTTCAGCATTTCTGATCATTAAACTAATGCCCAGAGTTAGAGATAGGACTCCATGTTGTCTCCATTAATCTATTAGTGTTTATTGACTGGTCTAGTTTCTTGCTTGGAGATAATCATGTTTCCACAACGCGCCCTACTTACTCTTCCTTCCTTTGCTGATTTGACAGAGTTGCTAATTGCTGAGAAAGACCAACATGCTGAAACTGTCACATACTGTGTGTTCATACTCTGCTGGGTCTGTGCCTGTGTAATCTGCACATCACTGTCCCATCATAGGCGTCCACGGAGGATGGCGAGGGATGGCAGCTGTCATACTTTACAATCATTTTTTCAAAAATAAATAAATAAATAAATAATAATAAATAAATACTTGTATTGCCGTAAAATTTGTGCTCAACCATGTACATAGCTGCCAGCGTTCCCTGCTCAGTCCAACCAGGCGGCTAACGCTACAACCAAGCCTACAGCTGCATCTGCTGCTGCCTGAACAACAGCAACAGGAGTCAGGGTCGGGAACATATCAAGGCTTAAAAATGATCTCTCTTCTGAGACATGCGCTTCACACCTTGCCCATAAAAACAGAGATATCTTTTTGAGTGCAACTTGGACTTTAGGTAGCAGGAAAGCTTAGGCAGCTGAAAGTATTGCACTGTACGGTCACTGTATGCACGTGTTATTACAATTCACTACATGCACAATATGCAGTCGTTCAGGCCTGAAGAAAATAGACCTCTGGTTCTGTCAGTGAATGAGTGTCAGTGATTATTTCAGTAACCAATGAACTCAAATATATGATTGAAGACAGAAATCAGTCTGCATGTTCAGGCCATTGTACTTTGAAACCACAATAAATTTACCTTTTTTTTTGCAACACCACATGTTACCTAATAGAAATGTGCATGCGATTCAATACATTTCTTTATTTTCTGTGAGGTTTAAACAAATGACTGATGATAATTCGATGCCTGCTCTCTGTCCATGGTGCTGAACTTTGGGCCAAAATGGATGAAAGGCGTTTTCACTGCTCTCTCTAAGTTGCACATGACACGCAAACATAAGACATTGTGAATGTGAGAGAGAGCTATAGGTCTGTTTTTCAATAGCATTATAGGTCCTCGGCATCATGTCTCATTGCCATACCTTGACTTTTGCTGAAACAATGACCCTGTTCCTTATTCTGCTGATGAGCGTGTGTGCTGAGGCCTGTCTGAGCTGCTTAGCAAGAATGATTTAACCAGTACAAAGGTTTATAATGAAGAGTGCTGTTTTTCACTGACTTACTTTCATGTTAAATGCTCAATGTTTAATTTATGTTATATATATCTGTTTAAAACAGTAGAATTAATTAATAATGTCGATTTGACATTATTTAACATTACTTATAATGTCGATTTGAGAACAACTGTAAAGTAATTTGATTAATTTCTTTTATCGTACTTTGACAGATTTTTGCCTGAAGGTCAGAGAGTAGGAAGCTAAAATTTATGTTCCCTAAAAGCTATGTCACAACATTTCAGAGAGAAATCAGTTAAAGCTGCTCTGATCAATATTTTTATTTTGCATTTTGTATTTTATTTTTTAACAATGGTTCAAATGACTATGTGTTATGTGAATGGAGTTGATGAATCCACAAAAAAATACCCCAGACTCTGCAGCTCCTCTCAGCTCTACTTAGCATTTAAACCTTTAAAGCATTATTATAGTTTTATGGCCTGTGACTTTACTGTTTTGATTCACTGTTCTCATCAGTGATGTTTCTGGACTCAGAAGGCAGCAAAAACAATCTGACAAGCCCATTGTTTGCAACCTGTCCTGCACCAAGCTACAGACAAAGTTAGCAACTAGCTGGGGAATGCAGTGGATCATTTAGCAGAAATCTTCCAGAGGAGTTTGTGGAAAGCAAGACAGAGCTAAAGGAGGAGTGAATATTGGACTTCCATATGTCAGGTGTAGCTCTGCGTCTGCTGTGTGTGTGGCCAAATCAATCCAGTAATGCAGGTTTAATTGCAAAAGAATCTCCGCAATCAGTGGATTTGCTTGCAGATGCTGAGTAAATTTGCAAGACGCTTTAGCTTGAAATTCAACTTTGGTGAACAAATTTGCACTATTGACCGACTGGAAACTGTCTCGACAGAGCTCACTTTTAAGGGAATGGAGAGAGCTGGACAGTCCAAAATGGAGGAAGCTGTCACATTAGCTCCCCCTTTTCAATTTTATATAACCCTCCTCTGCAGAATAGGAGACGATGTCAATAGAGTTTTTCTGTTCGTATCCATTTTGCTGCACATGAAACAAGCAGCTGCACGACCTGCAGGTAGCCAGTACATCAATGATGGATTGCAGTTGAACAGATTAATGAAAACCTTTTACATGCACCCCTACCTGCCATCACCTATTTTGAACAGAATTTTTTTTCCCCCCGCCCACAGCAGCAGCAGAGGATGAATTGAGCAAATTAATGGTTGCACACTACCTTCATGACTCCTGCCCCCTTCATCAAATTCTAATGACAGGATTGTGAAAAAACCCAGACAGGATTATACAAACAAAGAGTGGAGGTGTGATGTGGTGTCGGAGCAAAAAGAAATAATTGTCAACATGTGTCAGACGCCCACCGGTAATTATGCGACAATATGTGTGTGTGCATATAGAAATGCATGTAAATTACATTCACTGCATATGTCTACTTATGCATGCATTTGTGTGTTATTGATGTGTATGGTTGGTTTTCAGAGCATTTGAGGGCATCTGTGCATGTGGGGGAATGTGTACGCCTTTGAGCTTGTGTGTGTGTGTGTGACAGTAATAAATGTGGCGAGAGGGAGGTGGCAGCGGAGAGTGATGGATCGTCTGTACGCTGCAGGCTGAGTCTCCAGGGAGGGACACTGCTACATCCTACCAGGGAGGGACAACTTAGAGTAATTGGGTCACTGGTACTGGGAGGAGAGTTTCCAACCAGACATGCTTTTAAGCGAGAGAGTGGCACAGAAGGTAAGGAGAAGAGAGGGACGGTAAGCAGCGAGGCAGGAAGATAAATAATGAGAATGCGGTTTATGTGAAACAGACAAGCGGAGGCAGAAGAAAGAAAAAAATTGGGAGCAATAAAAAAAAAAAAAAGCGCAAAAGCCCAGTTGACAAGAAATAAGCTGCTATTTTGTTTTTGATACCTTCTAGAAAAGCTGACATGATTACAGGCAGCTATGATTTCGAGGTTTTTTTACTCCATCTCAGGCTGCAGCGTGGATGAGTTTCATCCGGCACGGCCTCCTATCAGGAAGTACACAATATGCAAATAGCGGCTGAGGTAACTCTTACATGCATCCTCTTCTTCTTCTTCTTCTTCCAGAGGAGCTCAGTGGTTAAATCAGATCAAACTCTCCTTTAATGAACACAAAGTGGTGCAAAAGACCGGTCGGGGAAAAAAGGAAGGCAGGAGTCTTCAGGCCACTTATTTGTTCTGAAAGGGAGACTAAAGAGGTTGAGAAGAGAGAGGCAGAGATGGAAGGAGGAGACAGAGAAAAATGTGGGCGTCCTCTGCTGCTTTGGCAAGACTGAAAGGTCAGAGATTGAGTATTGTGTAAATCTATCACTACAACGCCGGAAGGCTAATACACCAGAGCTGGCTGCCACCCTGCTGTTTCTGGCCTTGTCTCCCGCTCCAGCCTGACCAGGTCACCTGTCTCTTCTTTAACTTTATGAAGATATACTGGAGAGGTAAATCTCCCGCTTTGTTGAATTTGCATTTTTTGTCCAGGTTTTATCTTCAGTTGCATCAGCCTCTCAGCTCAGAGTAATAAAATGCGGGTCAGGTGAAATTCAATTTTTAAATAGGTGTGAATAATGTCTGCTTGAATCTGAAACCCAATGCATGCTGGGACACAGTCCAGTATAACCCAGAAACGAAATATTAAACCCAAAGATTAGATTTGATCTCTGGTGGAATAACAAATACAACCCTTTACAGCTGAAACATAAACTTGTCAAGACTCTCTGGTGGCAACACATTCTAAATTACCTTAAACACATTTTGGCATTTGCGTCCTGCATTGTCTTGTTACTTACCAGCTGACATGCACAACAATACAAACATATCGTATCTGCTATAAGTTAATGTTGGCTGACATATCAGCCCAAAGCATTTATTGGTCCAGCTCTGGAATAAAACATTTAGCCTGAGGACAATAAATTGTCAGTTATCTAGAGGGTGTAATTTCAGTATTATTATTTATTTGTTTACATCAGACAACAAACACAAGCTACATTTTATCTGAAATGCAAACACAGAGTTGCAACAAATGGTCCATTTGCATTATTAATTAATCTGCAGATTATTTTCTTGATTAATAGATTAATCGCTTGATGTATAAAATGTCCAAAAAGCATCATAATGTCCTAAACCTCAAGGTCATGTCATGAAAATGTTGGACCGATGCTCAAAAACCTAAAGGGTTTCAGTTCAGTTTAATATCATAAAGACAATCAGCAAATTTTCTCAGTTGAGAAATGAACCTTTGTCTTTCTTTGTTGTTGTTTGTCTGACAGAAACTCAAACCTCATCAATAGGAAAAGAAGAAAGAGAAGACATCACCATGGTGGACACAGTGAGAAAAGCAGTGGAAAAATACCACGGCAGCAAAGATTGGACCAAAGAACAATCCTACACTTTCTCCTCACATATGCTGGATTTTAAATTTTGGAACACAAAGCTTCATTTTGAATTTAAGGCATTATCGCTCCGTGACCCAAAGCGACCCGCTGTGAAAAATGGGGAAGAGATGTGAGACATGACATAAAGGTCAAAACCTCGATTCGAACCAAAGATGAAGCAAATATGACACAAGGAACTCCTTTACTTCTACAAAAATGTATCTTCCATTTGCTCATTGTAGCTTATCTTGCGCCTGTGTCCTTCACCTCTTCTTCTTCCTTTATCTACCGCTCACATCTTTGCTCCCGTTCCTTTTGTCCTCCAGTTATTTCACCCACACTCCTCGTCCTCCTGCACCACCATCCATCATCTGCTCAACCAGCCCTCAGACCTTTCGCACGTTTAACTCTATCACTGCTTTTACAGGTGGAATAAATGCACGAAAAACGCCAGAAGAAGTTTTATTTGTCCGGGCTTCTGTTTTCTTAATCTAATCCAGTTATTGCATTTGCATGATGAGTAAAAAAAAAAATGTTGAGAAGCAAAAACATTTTGCTCTGATTAGCCGTTGCGGTTTACACATGCAATTAAATGATTTTTTTAAAACCACAAATTAGATTGAGCATAACAATTCCTGAAGCATGCAAGTTTCATACTTTAATTGGGCTGAGAACCAGATTTGTACATTTCATTATTCTAAGTCGGCCTTGTTACTGAGATATGCTTTCATATACGTGGTGTAAACATTACGTTAATACGTTTTATAGGCAACTAACCGAAGAGACGTTTAGGTTCTTTCGCTGCTATCAGACTGTGTGATTTATGATCAGCCAAGCAAATGTGAGCCGCACGGTCGATAAAATTCATTAACTCATGACTTGTGGACATGCATTGACTTTGTGTCTGAAATCAAAACCGGCTGTCAAACTTAAGAGGCCTTGAGTTTAGAAAAATCACAAATGAAGGGAGGAATCCAATGAAATATACATTTATTTGGTTGTAATTTGAGACTAACTGCAGTTAGTCTGTTGATTTGTCGTCCTAATTTAATGGTCTGCAAGATTGTATCACTCCGATGCCTCGTAGCCGGATGTCATTTTAAGAGTAATTCTCAGCATAAAGTATTTATCATCGAAGAATATACTGTAATGTTAGTCTTAGTAATGCATGGTTAAGTTTTGGAAAGAATAATAAATAATAAATTGTCACTTCACTTTACTTCAGAAGAGCTCGGGGGAAGCGATGCAGTGACATCTGTCACCTGTGAATCAATGGCTTTTAAGGGATAGTTCACCCCAAAATAATTTTCTGTCATTATCAGCTCACCTCCATTGTCGGTGTTAATACCCCCCGAGTGTAATTTGAGTGTTTTGCAGTAAGATGACTGCACCTTGGATCCAAACATCGACTATTTACCTCATCCTCCGCTCTGATAATAACCTAGTCGGCTTCACTCTGCAGCAGCAAGCAGGGCTTTTCTTTAAGATGCTCGGCTTATGCTGCTCAAGATGTTTGGCGAAATTTGATGCGGCTTTTATGTTATTTTGAAAATGACGCTTACGTTCATTTCACCCGTTGAAGAGACGACAGATGACACTGAGACATTGTGTGTATGGTTTTTAGCCGTGTTAGCTGCACCACTCTGTGTCAGTCCATCACTTTGCTCCTCACAGAAATATCTCAACTGCTGAATGGATTGCCGTGCAGATATTCGTGGTCCTGGGCTGATGAAGCCTGCTGACTTTTCCTCTAGCACCACCATGAGGTTGACGTGGATTTTATTTAAAAATCTCAATAACTTTTGGATGAACTGCAGTGAAATTTGTGCAGATATTCATGTTCCCCAGAGGATGAAAACTGCTCTAGAGCCAACAAAACATCACTGGAATTTCAACTGATGAAAGGTTTAATAACTGTTTTTCACATCCATTGAAAGCAGCAGCTGATATTTGTCTTTCCAAATATCATCGTCCGTTACATAACAGCCATGTAAGCACCAATTTCCTGAGTCTGGAGTCACCTGTTGTACATAAACAAGTCGTGGTTCAGCCCTGTGCTCGAGAGCCCCTCAGCAGCTGTAGACCACACTAATTACATCCAGACCCAAGTTATTAATCAGCCTTTCTACCTCCAGGCAAACCTGCAATCTCAGAGTGTCAATCTAAAGAAACAGCATCAATCCGAGCGAGATGAAAGTCTGGTGGAGAAGCTAATTAGAGTTAGTAATCGTGAGGGAACTGCGCGTTTGAGCCGTCTTACACAAGATTTCGTCAGTGCACAGATATCACGGTGTGTTCAGAAAGGGACAATCATATCAAGTCTCTGCCCGCCCTCCGCTCGCTCTGGTCTTAGCTGGCTGCACCTTCACGCCACTGGAGGCTGATCAAACAGGTGTTCTGGGACTGTGTGTGAAGCTCCAGCGAATACTAAGTAAAGGAATCCTATTAAAGAGAGAGAGAGCAAAACCTCTTCATCGCTCTCGGTGTGAAGCTTTGCGGCGATATGTTTTGTTTTCTGCCTTAACATGACTCCTTTTTTAAAAGAGAACATTAAATAGCAATGACATTTACTGGTAAAATTAATGTGAAATACTTGAGATCATTAGGTGTCCTCGCCTGTATTTGAAGACACATAGCGAAAGCAGCGACTTCATGTGATTGTGTTTATATATATTTCACACACCTGTTTCCAAAATGATGCAAAATCCACAATCAGATCTAGAATTTAGCAATTTGATGACTTTTCAAAGCCAAACAGGAACAGAGGTCACAACCTGACCTACAGGGATAAAATGAAAATACACATTATAAACTGTATGGGGTTGTTACGGCTAATTAGCATGTAGCATAACACATTTATTGCTGTGTCTGCAATAATGATTTCCTCAAAGCTAAAAGGATAAATGCGTGTATATTTTTGTCCAAAACCAACAATGATTTTCTCCTAACAAGTTTTGTCTGTGGCCAAACCCTGACAGTTTATTCCTCTCTGCCAAAAAGCACCATTGTTGTCCAAGAACTATTACACATTCATCTGCTGAAGGAGGAAAGTTGAAGACGTGTACATATGTATGAGCATGATTTTGGCATTGGTTTTGGCATCAGTTTCCACATAGTTTAGAAGCCAATCGTTGTCCAATGTGCGACTTGCAAGAGCGAGATACCAGAGAATGAACTTTTCAGAAACATCTTGTTAAAGTTCAGAAACCAGCAGCATTTGCATATTCATAGATTCTGGATTTTTCAATCAGGGAGAAGGAGTGAATGTAATTATAGCAATTTTTAACAATTTTGTGTAAAAGCCATAACAGATACAAATTATTAATCCAAGCGAGTACTTTTATATGTCTCAAAACATGCCTGGAGGGGACCTTTAAAAATTTACTTGTTCAGCAGGAACGAATGGGCTTTGGGCTGAGAGTCACAGATGGGGCAGGGAAGGCAGAAAATATTAAGAGAGAGAAAGTTAATGGTCTTTTCATGGGATTCACTGGCAATAAGAAAAAAATGAATATTTTCTGCCTTATCTTTTAAGTTCCATTTTATGAAAGTTTTCATCCACCTCCTGTATCTTTTGCTAAATTGACTCGATTGCGCGTCACATTCTTTCTCTATGCAGATAGAAAAACAAGGAGGGACACGTGAGACAGGTCTGTTTTGAACACAGCTCGTTTCAGCATGAAAAGCTCTCATAACCTCACTTTTTCTGACCAGAATTACTCCAGTCCTCAATCTTTTGTGCTCTTACGCCTACACAAGATTCCTTCCCCAGCCCCACATCTATCAACGTCCCTTCAATCAGCCGCCGCCTTCTCTCCTCAGCAACTTGGTGCAGAACATGCTGATCCAAGGACGGGTAATGAGGCACAAACGGACGGCGGGTCAGTTCGGCGATCGAGCTGTGGGAGGTGAAAAGCCTCCCGGTTTCTAACAACGTGTCCCCCTGATTGACCTGTGACCAGTGTGTTATAATCTCTGAAAGCTTTGGCTCACCTCATGGCTCACCTGGCAGAGCAATCCTCTTTCTCTTTCACTCTGCCCTCTGCTAATCCCTCTCTCTCTCTCTCTCTCTCTCTCTCTCTCTCTCTCTCACCCCACCCCTCTAATCTCACTCCTAACCAACCCCCCCCCCTCCCTTTCACATCCTCACTCTCACCCTACACATTCATTCAATTCATCCCCGCAATTCAATTTCATTTGCTATATTAGCACAGGACAAGAAATGCTTATCTTGCCAAAACATGTATATAAGAAATAAATGGAAAAACATAAAACAACAGGCCATAAATATGAGTAAGGATTAAAGTTGGTAAGCCGTCAAATTTAGTTGGAGCCAAAGTGAGTTTTGCAACAAAGGATTCATATTCACAAAGCCATATGTGCCACAAGAGCTGCATATTAGTCCCTTGGCTGTAATAAACAATGTTCCCTTTTACATTCAGCTTTATCAGAAAGACAATCAATATGCAAATGATTTTTTAGGGAGCTAATTCTGCCAAAAAAAACCTCAACATGCTGATCTAAGTCGAGTTTTATCTTGGAACGGGCCCCCTGTCTCTCCACAGAGAGTGCCAGGCAGGCTTTTAATGCACTCCACCACCTCCACTCACATATCAGTGTGCACACAAACACACACAGAGGGATGCACACAATATGCTTCAAAGCCCCCAAGCTGGCTCCCAAATGCCAAATGTCTGCCTAATAAATACAAACACAAATGCATTAACACACACATAATGACATGCAGCCACTTCCCTCGCATATTTCACCGAAAATCCTCCCACATTTACACATCCGCTCACTATAAACCGGCCGAGGATACATGTGTCAGACTGCACACTCGCTCAAATCCGCCTTATTGTTAGCGTGCTGTGCTGTAAGGAGTATAATCCACACACCACATATAATTTTCTTTTACTTTGACTGCCTCTGTGCTTTCACTCTGCCTCTTTATCATCCCTCATGCACTCTTTACCCCCGGCCAAATCCCACTACCTGCTCGCCCAAGTCCGGCCTTTCTGTACTTCGCGGTGTGTTGCTGCCCTTGCAGATGGGAGGCGAGAGATAGCAGACACTACAGGTATTTGCTTTGAAATGGTAAGGAGCTCTGTTTATAGTGCAGCGCAGATGAAAGCCAGCCGCGAGGAGATGCACAAGGCCGAGGGGAAGGTGGGGGTGGCGGGAGGACGTGGATGTGGAAGGGGAAAGGAGGAGAAGAGGGAGCTTGTTTCTGCTGCCAGCGCCTCACCTCCACCGCTGCCACTCTTACCTGGAAGGATTTACTCTCGCTATCTGTTTGCCGTCTTCTACTTATCTCACTTTCTCTATCGCGCCTTTGATCAAGGACAAAAAAAAAAAAAAAAAAAAAAACACCAAACAGGTTCACGTAGAGGTGAAATTGAGAAGCACGGACGCCCAAGCAGGAGTCTGTAAATTGTTATGTTCAGTCTATATTCACCACATTTTATATCTACATTATTATGCAAAATGAGGACTTGTGTGCATTATGCATCTGTGAGAAGCAGAAGCTGTAGCCTCCTCTTTACTTACACTGCATTGCTACATTTTGTTACACTGCACTGCCCAATATCCTCATGGGGATCATTAAAGTTTCATCTTACTGTACCTTATCGGATATCCTCAATCACAAGAGCGCTGTGGAGAAATCACTCCACAGTGCTGTTTGGTGTGCATGCTCATTTTAATGAGCCAAAAAGTAAAGTATCAGAACTCTTTAAAAGCTTTAAAGGGGGTTTCCTTTTATTGTGTTTACTGCAACACACAGACACTTTAGGTTGTGTATGTATGTGGAGTATTGGCTATGAAAAGTATTTACTGAATTTAAAGTACTTTAAACTGTTATTAAGGATCTCAGACTAAATCCCAACTCACCTGGTCCAGACAGCTGGGCTGGGCCGGCACCGTGACATCAAAGCACCGCTCAGAGCAAACACAGAAGGGAAGCTGGGAGAAAATAAAAGCTTAACATGAGGAAAAGCCTAAAAGCGAGAAGAAGCAAGTTGTGTGTGGAGAAAACATGAATAATGGATAGCGAGTAGAAATCATGCAGATGAGAACAAATAGCAGCCTCCCAATAAAAGCTGCGTTAAAACAGGCGATATGAGACAGATAACTGCGGACGATTTCTGCAGATGTGGCGACACATACACACATCAACGTGCACCAAACGGAGGAACCATCTCCTGATGTGTTTGACAGTAATGAGACGGAGGCAGAGTGCCGGATTTGAGGAGCAGAGCCCTGCAAGCAACAGACAGGCAAGCAGAGCATGTCAAATCACCCTTATGTGGGACAAAATCATTATGTCACCACAGACTAATCTGGCAGCCACAAACCGCAATTGGTCTTTTGGCAAAACAAGGGTCAGTGGCAGATGGGTAGAGGCTGGAACTGCAGAAGTAGCTGCTGGCCACACAAACACAGGGACTGAAACGCTAACCTCATTTACACCAGTTTTCTGTTTGGCTCCCAGGGGCTCAACCTAAGTTCTGAGCCCAAGTAAATTTAGGCCAGGCCAGGGGAGACCATGGCTTCAGCGGCTGTGGTCACTGGAGGGTCGCTCGCAGCTGTCACAGTGTGCGCATCGAGCGTTAAAAATGCACATTTGCTGCAGAACTCAAGAATATTGAAAGAATGTAAGAGCAAGAAAAAAAAACATGGCCTGCAGCTTCTGGACAGTTTTCTGGTGCAGAGACAGGAAATGGAAGCAAAGAAAACAACCTGAAAGGAAACACCTGAAGGAGATTCAGTTTTTATTTTGTCCTTCGACTGAAGTTGTCATCTTTTCAGTATTCTGCCAATAAATTTAACAATTCTTCAAGCGCTAGAATACTTTCCTTACTTCTTTCTGAAGAAGTAACGATTACTGTGACCGAAAAAAACTGTTTGCAGTCAAGCTGTGATGATGAGTCACAACAAATGTTACACTTTTAAAATAAGACAACTGCAAAAACAGACACCGGGAGAAACTTGTCTTCTCAAGTTTGGTGAACCGTAATGAAGTTTGTTTTTGCACATTTGCTGCCATAAAAACTGAAGAGCGCAGCAAACATAGCAGTTTATCTCAGTTCTGATTCATTTAGTTAAAGTTAAATACCTTTGTATGCTAGTTAGAATGAATGAGGGACCAATTTAGCAGCAATATAAATGGATAACTGAAATCAATAGTTCAAAATTGGGTCTGCTTCACTGAGCTTAATTTTCAGTCTTAAAGAAAGAGAAGAAATTAATGTGGAATCATGGTAAAGACAAAATAGATTTTCAAGTGCAAAATACTTTTTTTAAATTTCAACAGCAGCTTTAGATGACTTGAGTTTAAATGAAGTTAGGATATTTAAGACTTGCATGTGAATGTGATCTCAGCACGTTGACTCATCACTTCATAAAACTTGCAAAATGCTCGATGTTTCCAACTGAGCAAACACCAAAATAAACCGCTCAACCAGAGACAGTTTCACTTTGAGACACAGTACATCTTGTTTTCTGTTATTTGGAAGAAGAAAGTGAAACTGCGCCCAGCAACATAACTCAGTGGTGGCAAGGCCAACCTTTACTGAAACACAAAAGTCTATTTATTTTCATTTAGTCCAACACTGCAATCCCTTTTTAAGACTAATGAGGTAGTACAATTATGTTTACCTCCACATTTTCTGTCCCTATAGCTACTTAGTTGTGTTGGTGGGATGTAACACAGTACATTTACTGAGTGAGTGTGTAATTGTACATAGTAGAACTGTGAGGCACTTGATGCTACTTTATGTTCTAATACACTAATTTTGCTTTCTGCAAGCAAGGACCCACATGCAAATGCCAAAAGCAGAGTGAGTGCAGTGCTTTATTTCACACAAAAGATGCAAATGCTTACAGGATGATCGGGCAGACGAGGGCCAAAACCAAATAAGGACAGGAATGAGAAGTCCAAAAGCAGGCGAGGTCGAGGGAAGCACGAAGCAATAATACAAAAACTCAAGGAGAACACGAGGAATAAAAACTGGAAAAGGCTTTGAGACAAGACACAAGGATGAGCTGGCACAGAGTGAAGGGACACACACACACACTAAATACACAAGGAGAGGAGGATCACAGGTGAGACCAATCAGGGCGCATCAGACAATCAAACAGGAGGGAAGCAGACAGGAAGTAAAGTAAGTCAACATACTTGGGAACTACTATTTCAACATAAAACAGGAAATACACTTAAACCCAATACAGATGGTGAATATAGATTATAGATTCAATTACCCAACACTGTGAAGTAGTTCAAATTAGCTCCACTTTACAGCTACAACAGAATAGACATGAAGGTAACAAGAGTCCAATTATATAAGATCAAGGAAGAAAACTTTTACATGGTTTTTACTTTTGATACTTTGATCAAATTTATGGACAAATATATCTTTTTTGGAAACAAGTTGTGAAAATAATGTTTTCCATTTCCGCGTCCAGCAGTTATGGAGCAACAGTGTCATTCATTGGGAGTCGTTTCTGTCGAACTGTTGAACTTGAAGGTTGAAGACAGAACAATTAGCTGCAACTCACTAAAAAGCTCTGTAAACCGAAGGCGAGCTACACATTTTCGGGGGTTAATTCACATGTGACACAGTTCACATTGTTATTATGAAGCTATTGATTATAGTCGCTTTAACAAAAATTTCAAATGCAACACTTTTACTTGTATTTTTACTACATACTTTATCCACCATGGCTTAGTTTAGAGAGGTTAGAGACTGCCTGTTGTCTTATGCTGCATTCAGGTGAATCAAAGAACTCTCAGCTCCAGATCTTTTGTGAAGCTAATCACAAACACAACATCGATGTAATCTGAAGCCAAACCCATTGCCACGTGAACAGAGCTACCTAAGCGCTAAATAAGCTGCTTTGCCATAATAAACTTTGAGGCAATACGGACAGAAATTACCTGTAGCTCTGGGCTTTGCACCTGCTGATCCACTCGTATTTCTGTTACACAAAGTCTGACCCCAAGATCAAGCAATAACATAGTGGCACAGATATTGTAATCTTAATCCTGTTGCAGTGATTGTGAATCTGATGTGTTTCAAAGTCTCTATCTGATGTTGCTTTTTCTGTTCCTTCTCTGGTTATGTGCATATTTTTTGTAAAACATTCCAGATAATGTTTTATAATGATAAAAAAAGATGTGTTTGGGTGCACAGCATAATAACCCTGCACCAGTCCGTGCTGCCTAATTGAGATAAATGTGGAACCCAGAGATAAGTTCCCTAATAGGATCTTCCACCATGTGATATTGTGAATTGATTTGAATACAAGAAGGCGTTCATTTTGTGGATATAAAGATGGGTTTTTAAAGTACAATCTGTACTGTGATACAACCGCTGCTTTCTTTTATTGAATGCTCAGGAAAGAACATTTGTATCAAATGGTTTTCTCAGGCACTTTATATTCTGCTGGAGTCACACAGGTAGCTACAGTGGACTTTGGTGCCTCTGTATGATGAAAGCATGTCAACTTCCCCTCCTTGGCTGCCACAGGGCAATCTTTCCCACACCCCAAAAATACGAGAAAAATCGTTACATAACGCTGAAACTGAGATCTAAAAGGGGGGGGATCCTCAATATTTAACACCTCTCATCCTACATTCACTTTGACTCAGACCGAGGAATAACCTTCTGATCTCCCCCATCAAAGCTCACTCAGACAGTCACCTCACATCTCCCTCTATCCCCGAATCTAATCGGCACTGATTGGCTTATGAAAACCCTAATCATTGAAAATTACTTTTAATGTGATGCCGGTATGTGTGGGTTCTGAATAACTTTAAAATGACAAGTGAGTGCCAGGGGGGGGGGGAGGGGGGTTCTGTGCCTACTTGATTTGAAGTAGCTGTGTGCAGTCACTCTATATAGATGTGGTTTTGAAAGCTAATGAGACAGAGCAGACTCCTCTCCTCTACAGGGGAAGGGGGCAGCCAAATCCCTGATGAAAAAACACTACGTTATTCATAGTATAATCCTGCAAGGACATTGCGAGCCCATTAATTGCATTTGGTGTGTTTGGTACAACCTTGATTTTACAGCTTGAATGTATTTTTGATCTAATATGGCTGTCATATTCTGCTCTGCTCCCACGGGTGAGTTTTTCTTTGCTTCATTCAGTGTTTCCTGTTTTATTTTGTTGCTCGCCTCTCCTCTTGTTTCAGTAACTTTACTTCCTGACCTTGTGTTTCCTTTGTGATTGCTGATTCATTTCACCTGTCCCTCATAGCATTTCCTACTGTGATCACATGACCTTTTCTTACATGACTGCATTTTAATATCTTATGGTAGCATGGAGCATCGATAGCAGTTTCCCCATCTTACATTTCTTCATGCATCGGGATTTATATTTTTAGTCACCCTGGCGGTGAGGCTCAATGGATAGAAAAGTTGGTCCATCAGTTTGCTCCAGATCCACAACTTTAAAATAGATTTCCATAATCTTTTGTGCAGACATTCATTGTCCCCTGTGGATCAATCCCACTGGGTGCCCACAGGAGTTGAAGTTGTTTAGTGATACATAAACAACATCAGCTTATACTTACATTATGGTGTGATGCTAGATAGTGGGCGTTTATTAATTAGCTAATGTCAATATGCTAACATGCTAATATAAGATGGTAAACATGATATCTGCTCAACATCAGCCTGTTAAAAATGCTTATTGGGAGCGAGCATGTAGCTCAGTCGCAGCTGTGCCTGAGTGCAGCCTCGCAGAGTCGCCAGCATTACACTGACTGACACTCTTGTTTACAGTTTCATCTCCTATTTCTGGAATATTGCTATATGACGGCCACTTATAACATTTCCACAGCACTCAGTTTTGATCTCACGACCTTGTGTTCTATGGTGCGATATTAATGTCTTATCACCAAATATAGATATTACATTCTGACTTTATCAAGCTTTATACTGCATTTGATAAGAGACTTACTGAGTGTCTGTGAGTTAATAGTGACTATACATATAATTTTTATCGCCCATAGAACCACTTTACTATTGCTGCTCCCATATACTGTGACTTTATAGTAACCTGACTCTACATGATGGTGTTTTGATCCTCCTATGACAACATCACTCATTCTGATAAGATTGCCATCTGGGCTCTGCTGTGGCACTTACATTGATGGCACCCTTCCCAAATTAATTATCACCTTAGTTCTTTTTCTTTCACTACTAATCCTCCCACCAGTGTTGTTGACTGTCATTTGCTGTAGAATATTCTGTGGGAAACTGTTGCTCTGGTAAAAACAAAAGACAAACACGCACAAAATGACAGGGCAGGAGGTGCTCAAAACAGATGGCTGTTCCCTCTACATAAGTAAATTGACCATAAATTCAATTCAATTCCCCAGCGTGTGTGTGTGTGTGTAGAGAGAGAGAAGAATGCACCTCTGTGTTCATCTTATAGCTTATATGCAGCAGGGACATAATTTTTTTGGCACAGTCGCGTTGAATTAAGTCAAATTGAATGTTGCTTTATCACATCACTGCCAATAAAGCTAATGCTGAATGATTTCTATTTAACCATTGACAGTCATTTGCTCACGTCTATTGTGGCCTGTATAGGCTACTGGAGGCTATTGGTTTCCCTCTTGTCACTCCAGCATACTTGAATTGAATAGTGATTGATAGAGCGAGGAGAATAGGAGGGAGAGAGGAGGGGGAGGTGGAGGAGGAGGAGGAGAGAGAGACTGAGATGGAGAGACTGTGTGTGAGAGAGATAGTGAGAGAGAGAGACACAGAGAGAGAGAAAGAGACTGAGAGAGAGAGACAGAGAGAGAGAGACTGTGTGTGTGTGAGAGAGAGAGACAGAGAGAGAGAGACTGTGTGTGAGTGAGAGAGAGAGATAGAAAAATAGTGATAGAGAGAGAAATAGTGAGAGAGAGAGAGACACTGATAATAGAGAGAGAGACAGAGAGAGAGACTGACATTGAGAGAACGAGAGAGACTGAGAGACTGTGTGTGTGTGAGAGAGAGACTGATATATATATAGAGAGACTGACACTGAGAGAGAGAGAGAAACACTGAGAGAGAGAGAGAGAGAGAGAGAGAGAGAGAGAGAGAGAGACTGACACTGAGAGAGAGAGAGAAACACTGAGAGACTGACACAGAGCGAGAGAGGGAGAGGGAGAGAGAGAGAGAAAGACTGTGTGTGAGAGAGAAAGAGAGAGACTGTGTTTGTGTGTGTGTGTGAGAGAGAGAGAGAGAGAGAGAGAGAGAGGAAGCCTCAGCAGTTCCACTTGCCAGAGCGGCTCCACTCCACAACCAGCAGGCTCCACTCTTATTCACATTCAAATTTGGCATCACAATTTCTGAGCACCTCTCGTGCTGCCTGCGTTGAGTCGGACACGAATGGGAATGGGATTTTTGATCTTGAACATAACTTAAAGGCGGCAGCAGTTGTCGGACCGGCGGAGGTTTTTTTTTTTATTCTTTCGGTGCTTCCTCGCAGCGGATTTACAAAAAAAAAAAAGCCGGAGCTCCGCAATGAGATTCAGCACCTTGGACAGCGACTGAGCCGTTCAGCACCCTGGACAGAGACCGAGCGAGGTAAGACAGCAGAGACGAGCGGAGGCTTCCTGCTCCTGTCTCACATGTTAGTCTGAAAACAGGAGGCTGGGAAACCAAAAAATCACTCTTCCACAATGTGCTGAACGAGACAGGACTGTGTCTCCAGGCTGCTTCGGCTCCATTTATGAGACAGACACTGTAAATGAGACCAGGGATTCATTCGAGTTTTTAAAGCAGTTCGGGTGAGTTTCTGAACCTGTGAGTTTAAAAATGACATCAACGCTGCCACTTTAGTTTGTGACTCTTCTACGCGTTAAACCAGATGATCTGATTTTGGATTCAGGCAGGTTAAAGTCATCATTATTATCATTATTATTACATACAGATGTTTATTTCTGAAGAGTCAGCGCGTGCCCGGGCGGCAGCGGCTCGTGCCACCTCAGCCCAGCCATGTTCTGCACCCCTCTCTCTCTCTCTCTCTCTCACACACACACACACACTCACACCACCCCCACTGCATGCTGCCAGCAGCCACTAAGATAATATATAACCCCTCAAGACCCCCCTTGATTCTCCCCACGCCGATATTTCAGACTGACTATCTCATGATGAGCAGACAGGAGCTCCTCCCTTTGAACCCATACATTTATATTACATAACATTTGCTATTAATCCAGCGTGGTTTAACATGAGTGGGCAGCCTGTGGGTTGACTTGTATTTTTCATTTATTTTTTTTGCTCAATGGCACTTCAACAGGAAACATGGCTGCTGCACCTGTGAGTCCAAAAAGTTGATCCATCATAATGCTCATGTACTGGAGTATGAGTGTGATGAAGATCTATAGGTATTTGACAAGATGTTTGATGAAGCAAATCATAATAGCTGGGAAATGTTAAATCAAGACAACAGCTGAAAATGATTAGTCGATTAATCTAGTTGTTTAGTTAGAAAATGATTGGCAACGATTCTGCTATTGAATTCACTGTTGAAGTCATTTTCAACCACAAACGCTTTAGTTCCATCTTATCGATTGTGAATGTGTGTTGCTTTTTTGTGTTATGTGACTAGTATTTGGAAATAGTAAAGAATGTTCTGGACTGTTTTCTTATGTTTCCAGACCAAATGCTTAATCGATTAATCCAGGAAATAGTCAGCATCTTAATCGATAGTGGAAATCATAACCTCAGTGTCTCAAGTGTTGGTAAATAGTCACATTCAAGGACTTGTTTATGAGACACCCTTGTAATCCCAGCAGCACATTAGCTGTCGCTGGGATTAAACATGTGACCTTTTGGTTACCAGACGGGGAGCTTGAAATTGACGTGGCCACCCAGCTTCCGTTTTCCTCCCTCGCTCCGTGCATCACAGCTCCTTTGCACGCAGAAATTAATTCAGAAAATGTAAAGGAAGAAAAATGCCCATGTCAGGCTTGCTTTGAATAAGAGGTGACCCCCGTGCTTTTTCGCCTGCGGCGCTCTAATAGCCTCCGATAGCCCTTAACACACACTCACACACACATAAGCAAACACACACCCTGGCTGTGTAAACCCACAGTGATGTAATCCTCATTTTTTTTTTTTTTTTTTTTTTTTTTGAAGCCTTGATTTTAATGATGTTCATTAGGATTTTGATTGCACTGAATGTGTGATAACTCTCGGCTCGGTGTTAAGTGTGTCTGATATGTCGTTCTCTGGCTGTGAGTGACAAGAATTTAGTGGGAGGAAGCAAGAAGTGTGAATCATAGCGGATACGTTGCCACGGGGCTCCACTCCAGTGTCCTTAAAAGAAAGGAAAGCACATTCCGATATGCCAGTTTTGCCTCTGGGTTATTAAACTCTGGACAGTACTGTATAGAAATTGCTTCTCTATATCATGGGGATGATGAAATAAATGCAAATTAATCTTTCATGCTCAATTTATTATCCAATAAACAGACTATGAATTTGAATTTGAATAGTGGCTCTGCAGAGGACAGGCCACACAATTGCCTGTTACCTCTCTCTAAACTGCCTTTGTCTAGTTAGAAATGAACCTCCCGGGGTTGGGGGGGGGGGCGTGTAAGACACTGAATTCAGGACATTTATCTGCAGGCGTTTCTCCTACCATAAAAGCAAGGCCAGTTTAACTGTCACCAGCTCTTAACTGGTCTCAAACTTTGCCTCACTGAAAAACATGGTACCACACACATCCTTAGGGTCAGCAGTTATGAGCCTCATGGGCATCCAGGACACAGCAGGTTAATGGGCTCTGCTTTTGATTTTTTTTTTTTTGCATTACACAGAGTGCAGACGGCGTTGCTTTTCACGGGCGTGCTCATTGCACAGTAGATCATGTTACTGCATGCGTGGAATTCCATTTACGGGTCTCTTAAAATTCAGCCCTCCGCTAGAAATGCAATTAAATTCAATATTGCTATAACTACATGACGGGCCTGTGTGAAAGCCAAAGAGCAGGCTGAGGCGGTGAACGCCTACTCGCCCTCCTCGCTCCACATCCCCCTTCCCAATCATCCCAAGCCTCTGAAACCCCCCTCGCCTCACAGTGACTTGTGGTCAATTTGAATGATCAACTGAAGACAATCTGGGAGGCAACGGCTGTCACCGGGAATATTAGGCCGCAATGAGCCGCACCAATAAAAAATCTGTGTGTCCGGAATAGTCAATGTGATTTTTCACTCTCCTGTGTGCTGCTACAGCTCCCTTTGGCACAGATAGAAACCAGAGAAATGAGAGTGCTCTGTCTTTGCTGTGCTCGGCTCCACTCTGGGCAAGGTTGTGCCATGCTACGCTAAAGCTGTACAGTCCTGTGCTGTGCTTCGCTCTATGTCATTAGCTGAAACACAGCTGCTGTTGCATCCGATGCGGTAAGCACTCAGCTCATCTCATCGGTTCTCAGCCACTGGTTTTCCACTTCAGAATCACTGTGCTTCGGAGGGCTATAATCTCACTGACATAATGGCGTCCACTCCAATCAATAGCCAAATGGCATGGTGAATCAATAGCTACCATACTGTACAATAACGTGGGCTGGGAGTGGCATTCAGAAGGGAAAGCAGCCTGCAGCCATCACATGTTTAACTCTGGAAACTCTTTGAAAATATAGTTCTTAATTATGGATCAAAAATACCAACCTTGTTAACGAGCCATGTATTATGGATTGCTGCATGATCTATGCTAATGTAAGCACAGCAGTTGGAAAAAAAAAAACTGGCAACACTTGCTGGCTTGCTTCTCTCTAATCACTACATGTGCAAATACACACACACACACACACACACACACACACAGAGTAGCATAAGAGCACAGAGCACAAAAGTAAAGCCAAAACTTAAATATAAAACTTTGCACACTTAACAGTAAACATCCACGACTGGTCAAAGAACATTTGCACTCTTTCTAGATTATTTAAATTCAAATCCTTTTTTAAAATCCTCCCCTCCCCCACAGAGGTTCCCAAAATCAAGCAAGAAGGTAGCACTCACACGTCCAACCTTTTCAATTAACTCTTTGTTGGCTTCCCCAGAGGAGGCGGGAAATTCATTGGCTTTTTAAGTGTTAATCAAGCTTTTTATCCGAGCCTAACTAAAAGAACTCCGAGATTAAACGGTCATTTTATATGTAACGAGGCAGTGGTTCCGCGGTTTTATCTGAGAGAAAACAGCTACAGAGTGTTTCACATCCCAGAATAAAGGCCCTTAAATTATCTGGCTGTTTGAAAGGTTTTTGTCTGCAGCATCCTCAGAGATAATATTATGCACAGCAAAAAGGCACAATGGTTTTGGCAAGAATACAAATTGGAAAGGTAACTAGGTAAGGGTCACAGCTAGAGCTCAGTAACTGCTGTTATTCCAACAGAGAAGCAAATTGCCCTGAATGCAAGATAAGAACTTTATCTTTCTGTCGGTACCATGCTTTAACACGGTAAGAACTGATGTATGATTAGATCCAGCTTTGAAAAAAAATCACTGCCACCCTAAATGGCAGTTTCTCTGTTGGAGGGCAATTTGGCAATCTGCTCAGCATCTCATAAAGCAGAGCTGCAATAGCGACGCTGGACGTTTATAAATCAAAGACTTCAAATCTGAGAGGGTTGCAGGAGGAGAAAACAAACATGCAGATGTGGATTTTCACCAATTAGGGTTGAGTAAAACAGGTAGGTGTTTTCGTGTCAGAGTATTCTCCAACATCTGCATAGTGGATAGAGATTTTTTCGTATCACCGTTTTGACTGTTTGACTAATTTGCCACAGTGGAGGATTGTTGACAAGGGGGAAAAAAAGACTTGTGGCAGGAGCAGAATGCAAAATGTCTTCCTGTCCTGTATGGAGACTTGTTTGGCATGTCATTACCACAAATGTCACCATATAGCTAGCTGCTCATGCTGTTCCACACACACACACACACATAGTTGCACCCATACACCCACCCACACCTCTTTCACACACACTTCTTCCACACATGGAAAACCACGCTGTAAACGGAGCGTGGCTGTGCGGGTATATAGCGGTGAAATATTGGAGCCATTGCAGCCCTCCAGGCATGCAGTTATCAGGGATACAGAACTGATGGGAAATCAATCAGCTCAAGTGGAGTGGCCTGGCCTGTGGTGAAGAGAGGAGTCTTGTCTTTCTCCAGATGTATGCACTGATGTCTGCAGCTCACTGTTCTGACCAGCGAACATGCATACATTTATCTATCTATCTATCTATGAAATGCGTATACGCCGCTCCAACAGGCCCACCCTTGCTTTCCACTGCTACACAAACATCGGTGTGAGGTGTTGAATTGCAATACTATCTAAGGCTGCCGTCATGTGAAAAACAGCTGCATTGGCCATTTGTTCAAAAGATTAAAATGACCTGTGTGTCATGTTTTCCTGACAAGCACCTTCTCGCTTTCATGCCAAGAGTGATCGTCCTCCCTTCACTTGTATGTGTTACTTTTTCCATGAGCCGGAAGAAGTGTCACTCTTGTCAATGTTAATAAAACATCCCTGATTATATTTTCATGTGTTGAGTGTGTGGTTCTACCACAAACACATTTTATTTGTTGATCTTGCAGTCACCAGTACTTCAGCAGTAAAGTGCAGGCTTTTTTCAAGTGTTAATTTTTAAGTGGATAATGGTCATACAGGAAGTCATTTCAGAAGGCAACATTTTCTGTTGCTGACTTGTTTATCTATCTATCTATCTATCTATCTATCTTTTTGTGTTTGCTCAGCTCAGTGTAAAGTGGGCGATGCAGCATGAAATAGCAAACAGATTTGTTACATCTCTATGTCAACCTCATATCTAATTCATGCACTTTATTGTCGCTGTGCACCTGCGTACGTGCTACGAGGTGCAAAGGTAGCAGCTCTGGCCAAAGCCGAATCACATGCGAAGGGCGAGGGCGAGGTAATGTACTGTAGCTGGAGGCTCTGGACGATTTGAGCGTCCATAAACATTAATATGCCATATTATCCCGCAGAGAGTGTTGCCTTTATAATGATTTTAAGTAGGAACGTAAACCCATTTTCCTGCAGAGTTCTCAATGGCTTTATCTTGACGGGAGGCAGGGACAGGAAGTGTGTGTCCATTTACATTTTTTTACATTTTGCTGAAGCTCCTACAGGAAACGGCTCACAACAAGCGTAACATCAGAGTATTAAACGCCTGGACTGTCAGCATAAAAAGCATCCACATTAATCTATCAGCATGCGTGTTTGGCTGTGAATTCATGTGTACATGTGCGCATACGTTCTTTCATGCATAACGAGGCTGTCGCTGTAGCGCTCCTGTTTCTGCTATCTAATACTAGTAGAAAGGAAATAAACTGTATTGCACGTTTTGCTCCTGTTTCCATGTGCTTGCTTCCCATTTCCATCCTCTCTCGTACTGCAACTACGTGCACCTGCTCACTTTGTAAGTGTGTGTGTGTGTATACATTTACTCTGTGTATTTTTGTGAGCATACAAATACATGTGCATGTGTTTGTGGGAGTATGTGTCAGCTTGCATTGGTTTGTGCTTGGATGTGTGTGTGAGCATATGCGTGTGTGTGTGTGTGTGTGTGTGTGTGTTCTGTGCTCGTGTTCAACAGAAGGCGTTTGTGCATTTGTGAGTAGGAAGCACCCTACCAGCGACAGTGAGACGACAACTGGGCATTTAACAGTTGCCTGTTCTGAAAACCATGAATCCCTTTGTGCAGTAAATTTTCAGAGTAAACTTTTAATTCAACACTAAAGGCGAGGGACAATCAACTGAGCGTTTTAGAGCGAAAAGTGTTTTGATGTTTTCCGCTTTGTTTGCTCTGCGGTTCTGTTAGTCCACTAGTGAAAGATACAGATAGGCGACAAAAGAGGAAAAACAGAATAAGTGAGTGGAGATACATAACGAATGCAGACGCTTGAATACAGGGCAGGAGGGGTCACTGACTGGCTTCCTGAGTATGAAAATTATGCAAATCGTACACATCCAAAACATCACCTTTTCTGTAGCCAAGAAAGCAAAGCCTTGTTTTCAGCTTTGTGACAAAGCATTTGTCAGATAATTCACTGGGTTTTGAAATGGTTTATTTAGACTTGTAACCACAGGAAGGAGACGTTGAGCGACTCAGGAGACCCTTCAGATTTTCCAAGTATCAAGATCTTTACTTAACTTATGTTCGGCACACAGTGAGGAAGGAGATGAGGCGAACAAATCCAAGACTGGGAAGAGTAACGGCAGGTAAAACGACACAGGTGAGGCCAGTTAGGGCGGGGAAGACAATCACAGGGACAGGATAACACACACAGGCAGGAAGTGGGAGGTGAGTGACACGAAAATAACACAGGAAGTTAACAATGAAGACATGTTCTGCTGGAGACGTGACAAGAGTTTCCTCAGCTCATGAAGGAACTCTTAATCCTTCGAAACCACCCAACTTGGAGCCACATGAAGCAAAACCTGTGAGCTGGTGAAGGCGGCCGACTCGAGCCTGTCGCTACACTCGCACGGCGAACAGGTCTCACTGCGACATGGGCCTCCTGCATATCCAAAGCACCCTCTCAACCGTGGCGGTGTACTTAAGCTGACAGCGCTCGGCTCACTCTCCGCCGCCGCACCGCTCACCTGAAAGTTATGCTGTCACTTGCCGCCACTACCTCTGCTCATATAGCATTAGAGCATCCACCTGTAGTGTGTAAGACTACCCACTAGTGATGCCCGGATCGGCTCTGACGTCACCCGCATCTGCACGAAAGTATAAATGTCCCACCCAAACATATTGTTTTCTCAGATTTAGAGGCATTTCACTGCTCCTCTGCTGCTCCCTGTAGGTTATAACGTCTTTTAAATTATGTCAAGCAGCACAACAGTTGATTTATTTATTGTGTTGTATTGATGTATGAGTGTTTGATTTAACAGTTTAATGATTAGAGAGGCTGCATTTAGTAATTATGAATGTTTTAAGCAGCAAAACTAAAAACTGTGTGAATTTGACGGGACAAATGAAATTCTCCAGAGGAAACAAAAAAATTATTAGCTTCTGAAACAGCTTTGAAGGATTTATCAGGAGACTGGTTTTTCTACTCCGAACAATATCGCTCTATGAACCTAGACTGCGCGCGTGACCTTTCGGATGTGCAGAAGAACACAGAACATTAATTAACATTAAATCCTGACCGATACTGTCGGCATCTTGGGAGATTTAAATAATCAATGAAGTTATGCTGCTGTGCATCCATCCGCAACCCATCCGCTATTAACCAGAATGTTAATTTTTATGACCCGGCCCAGTGATCTCGGTGCCCGTGGATATAACTGCGATGCACACATCACTATTACCCCCCTCGACGCTCCCTGCTGTGCTGAGCTTGGAGCCTGGGGAAGTTTAAGGTCAAGGCGCTAAACATTTACACTGTACATATTCTATATTAATTGATCATCTGTCCCACAGGAATTGACTAACTGGTCAGCGATGATATGCTTTGGCTTCTGCATTCACCAGATCTCAAACCCAGAGTCCAGTCACCAGAACCCAATTGAACATTTACGGAAGATTTTGGAGCAAAATGTTGAAAATTGTTCTCCACTTATATCATTACAACACTAAATGAGCTAATATATTTTATATGATGTTCATCCCTCCAGCGGAGTTCCTGTCGAAAATATGACATAGAGCATTAAAAATGTTTTGAAGGCTTACTAAGATACTTCATGTTGGTTTTTACTTTACTTTGTCGCTCATCTGTGGGTTCAAACTAGGCTTTCAAATGTTTCCGTTTTTTTGGGAATCACCAGTCACATTTGCAGGGATACATTTTGACATCACATCACATCACAAAAGATGACACCAAAATGTCACAGCACATGTCAGAGCGAGCTATGATATTTCCCACTTTATCTTTTGTCTTTTGTTCTGTTAGCGTGCAAGTGACAGTTTGGTTCAGATCAGGGTCCCATTGTGACGACGGGGTTTGGCCTTCTGGTGGCCCCTGTCGCCCGTTCGCTGCCGTGCTGGTTAGGAAGCGAGATGAATGTAGAGCATCTGGAAGAACAAGCTGATCTGAAAATCAGCCAGACACCGCTTAATGCAAAGTGTACATCAAGGGTCTGGAGATGTTTGTCTGTTCGTGTATTGTGTAAAGTGTGAGTGTGTAGATGTCATCAAAGTGTGAATCTTTGCAGCTGTGTGCGTCTGTGTGTGTGATGTGTCGCCATATGTCTGTCTGCACAGCTGCATGCTGCTTAAACTGATTATGGTCTGGTCTAGTGATTTGAATAACGGTCTATATGTGCACATATGTGATGAATTTCACCCAGCTGGAGGACATAAAAATATTATCATAATAGCCACAACATATTGTGCTGACAGTATCCTGCTGTACTGTTTATCTATTTACTAATGGACAAAAACAGCCAGAGTGAAGGTTATAAGAGCTGAAGCAGTGTCCGAGCTGAATGCATACAGTAGATAATAAGGGAACGTCATTGGCTCGTCCTCTAAGCATGCTTATTAAAGCAAGTTGAAACTGTTCCTCTCGAAAATATTGTTTGGATAGCCTTTGTCGGAGCTGGTGGTGCTGTGCAGGTGTGGATGTGTCTAATTACAGTATGTGTGTTTGCTTGTAATTAAGCCGGGCCCACGGAGTCAGCACCCGAGCTAGCCTCCGTGTGCAGTGCTCCAAAAACAGAGGCTCTCATGATTTAATTACCACGCAAACATGGACGCACATGCACGCACAGAGAGCGGCGAGCCAACGGGCCGAGTCTCATTCGCTCCTGCGTCGCTCTCTGTATTCCCCTCTCGTTTGTCACTCGCCAGCCTTTGCCGGCCCTCCACAAATTCAGTGGCTGTGTGAGGTGCACGAGGGTGGCCGCCATGGCAGGGAATTAACCCTGCTGTGTGGGGCCACCTGACCCGATTGTAGGACATTATTGCCTGTGTGTTGTACGTTTCAGCCCAGCGAGCGCAGTAACTGTTGTGTATATCAGCATCGATACAGATCAAGCCTGACGAGGGGAAAAGTCAGGCTCCCTCGGCCGGGCTGAAGCCAGGACTGGTGCACTGATTAGTCCACAGCAGCTGCTGGTAGTTGTTGCTGGGGGGATGAACGTTGCTTCGTATGACTGTGACTGTGGCTCTGAAAGGCAGAAGCAGCTGCTGCTGTGTCACTGCCCCTGGGCTGTGGAGGGGGACTCTGGATATACAGGGCTCCTCTGCCTTCCTTCTCTCCCCCGTCTCTCCTTTTCCTCTATCTCGCTTCACCTCACCTCCCTGTCTACCCTCTCTCTCTCTCCCTTCTTTCTTTCTTCCTTCCTCAGCAGCACTTAAACACCAGCACCAACAGGCACAAGATAATGCAAGGACACACACACACACACACACACACACCCGGCAGTGATGTACTCTCACGCGTACCGCTTCGTTTTTCTGTGTGTGGGCTCGAATACAAAAGGCTTGTCTGTCTTATCTTGGCCTGTTGTCTGTATTCCTGCGTGTGTGCACGGATACACACAAGGATGCGTACGCCCGTGCACATTTGGGAGAAAGTAGAAGACAATTATTCTACATATAAATGTGTGTAAGTGCTTGTGGGTTTTTCTTGTTTTCAGTGATGAGCAGTTTTTTTCACTGGCCTGTCTCTCAACTCAGCACGGCACTAATAGGCATTCTGCAAGCCACTCTGCTCTGCAATTAGCCGAAAACCATGGGAAAAACATTGATAAACAAAGATGAAACAATTCACGCCTTGCCCGTCGCAAAGCCCTCAATCAAAGTCAAATGCTATTATCATCCCGGCGATGAATTTCTGCAGGTGGAAGCCCACACCGCCAAACACACACTACTATGCCCTTGAAACACATCAAACAAAAGCAGATGCAAGTGTCTGTTTGTTCAAACACTTATTAAAAGCCCATATAGGCCATTTATGTGGGTGTTGTTACTGGAACCGGCGCTAAAGCGGTGGTGGGTGCTTCATCCTTGTCCACACAGTGCTCTGGCAGTGTGGGCCCAGGGCTGCTGCCCATAGTTTCATGTCAGAGCCAGAGACAGGGACTGCAGCCACCACCAAGGCTGAAGAGCTCCATCATCCAGCAAACACGCTCATCTATCCCGAGCTGGCCGCAGAGTAAAAGAGATGGCTCGAGGAATAATAAAAAAATAAATAAATAAAAAGCAGATGAATTGTTCTCTCTCTTCTTTTCTCATTGGCTTTCTATCTCTCCCTCATCTCCCATTCCCTAGATTTCTCTAATTTCGGGCTATTTCTTTCTTGGAAATGTTTACACTTAATGAAACCCGACCAGCCTACTCCCTGAAGCCTGATGCCTTTGAACATTATTCTTAGCCTCAGCAGATCAATATCACTACGTTCCCTGTCCGTCTGTTCACAGTCGCCAAAACTTTGTAGTAATGAATTTTTTTTTTTTAACCTCAAAAACTCTCTAGAGCTGTCTGATGAAACAGCCAGCATCTGGGTCCTCCGGTTAGGTTTTTCTTCTAAATGCTGTCAGGCCCAATAATATCTCTTGTATCTCCTATGGCTCTTAATCTCTCGCCAATAATTGAAGTGTAACAATAATGAAATGCCCACATTCCCGATCGCAGCAGTCACTCACGCTGATGCAAGTTGATGGAAATCCGGTGCGCGCGCCGGGAAACCGGATGAGGGGTCGAGTTGCATCACAGCGGCAGACAGACAGCATATCGTATTGGTCTAACAAGCGCTCTGCCGGCACTCTGTTTACATCAGAGCCGGTCAACAGGAGTCAAAGAGGTGAATCGGAGGTTGACTGGTGCCTTGCTTCACTGGACCCCGTGAGTTTTACAAGGTCTCTGTCAATAGCTGTGACAAGCTACAAGCGACATTTCTGCACTCTTGACTGCGCTGGGGAACCTGCGGGTCTGAGTCGAGCATAACACTAAAATACCCACCGGACCTACACAAGAGTTTACAGTATGTATTTGCACAGTGAAAAAGAAACAGGAATAAAGTGCAGGTAAAGGAGAAAATGTACCAATTAGGTTGGTACAGTAAGGAAAAAAATCATGGAGCTTGAAACACTTTGAAATAAACTAGAAACCTGAAGGCAAACTAAAAGTGATTAAAACATGCATCAAATGGGATTTTACTCATGTCAACTGAAGCCCACACATCATGAATCATTTGCTCATGTCATTGCTACATACTGGAAAAAAGTGCCTGTCCCTGTTGGTGGAGCATTGTGTGACTGAAGAAAACTTAATTAAAAAAATCAATAGGCACCTAAGAGCTGAACCGATTAGTAGATTAGTCCGTCAACAGAATAAAAATCAGCAGCTATTTTGATGATCAATAAATCGTTCGGTCATTTTACAAGCAAACATTCAAACACACTGGACAAATCAAGCAATATGAACAAGAATATGAACTGTATTCGGACATTTAATGAAATAAGTTTGTTTTGTACTAGTTCGTAAAAGGTGAAAGAAACTGAGGCGGGAGCAAAACGTTAGAAACACCTGTCATTATAAAGCAGTCCAGTTCAACACCAATGCAAACTACAAGCTCAATAACAAACGTACAGCTAAATTAAAACCTCTCTGACTGTGTCAATCAAAACTGAATATTATAGAATAAATGTAGAATTTATAGCTGAGCTTTTGTATTGGACTGCATTAGATTTTAGACCTAACAAAGTGGCCAGTTTATCCTGAACATAAAGAAAGAATTGAATCAAATGGAATTGTGTTTTCTTACTTTTTCCATCCTTTGGCCTTGGACTCTTCTGTGTCTGAATTAAAAACTAGTTTGCACAGACACCCACCCCCATTCTTCATTCCAGAGCAGACTTAACATGATTCATGACTATTGTCTGACAACAGCCTTGCATTACGTCCCCCTCCCCCCCCCTCAGCTCTGTCTCCACAGCTCTGCTTTCTGCCTGATCAATGTGTGTTCGTAGCAACTCCATCTCTTTCTAATTAAGATATTTCACTGTGTTCTCCCCAACGATTCCGCAGAAAGGTCAAGCTGACTATTCTCCCATTTAGTTCTCGGAGCGTTGCGAAAGGTCTTGTTCGTCACGACGGCGACGATCCCAGCCCAGTGGGTCCACGTGACGAAAATGCCAGCGACTGATGACATTAGGGGTTTTGGGAAGCGCGAGCCTCGCGCCTCGCTCAACCCGGTCCAACTCCATCAGACTCACTTACTGGCGTAATCACCTCATGTTTCATCAGAGCTTTCCGATGGGACAAATGATCGCTATAAAACACAAGGAAACAAATTAACCACCGGTGTCAAGATTTTAATGGTTCCAATTAGTCAACACTTTGGGGAATGTGCATTATTAAGAACGATAGCATGCCACTTCCAATCTGTAAATTCCACCTAGTTTGCAGCAGTCAAAATGAATGTGTCCAACAGTTTTTTCACTTGTCCTACAGGCCTAACTTTGCTGTAACTAGTGCTGATTAAGTGCACTGTACATGATACGACAGCAGGGTGTTCAATCAGACTGACATCGCCACCCTGAATCCACACACACACACACATCTTCACATGCCAACATCATCACCGAGGCAAATCCTGTTTTCACACCAAAAAGGACGGCTTCTAAATATCCAGACAAATATCAATTTTAAGCGAACACACTCTCTCTGTTCTGTCTGCAACTTGCTTCTTCCCTCTGAAGTCTTGCCCATTTGTAAACCAACTCGCAGAAACCAAGCCAACTGGAGAGCAAATATTCTGCACTTTAACTTTTCACTACTTTCAGTTTCCTCTTATTATCAGAACTGAGAGTTGTGATTTGAATGCACATCTGCCAGCAGCTTCCTGACTGATTTGTTCCCAGATTACAGCCGTTGGAACGTTATTGTTTTTGGCGTCGTCTCCCTCCTCTGCAGTGATTCCAGACAGAGACGGTAACCAATCAGTTATCCTTCATATTCTTTCCAGAGGTCGTGGAGCCAGCCAGGGCAGCTTCTCTTTTTCTATCATTGTATCGATAAAAACAATTTCTTGTCTCCTTAAAAAACATTGAGAACTTTCAACTGCAAGTGTAACAGCATTTTTTACAAGCGTCTCCATCCACACTCGCAGCTCCATGAGGCTTTGAGGCTCATTGTGAGGACGGTTAGATAAATAAACCAAAGTACTAGAGGAAATGACTGCGCTGGATAAAAGACTGAGAGATCACCAGAGTTCAGAAAAATAATGTCTGCACCAAATTGTATGTTAATCCATCCAACAGTTGTTGAGATATCTCCTTCTGAGCAGCAATGTCAACCTGATAATGGAGCAAGAAGAAATCTAGACGGTGAATCGCCATTAGAATCTATCCTCTGGGGACCATGAATGTCTGCACCAGAATTTAGAGATACTGAAATATTTGCCTTCTTGAATTCAATGAAACACCCCAAAGTCAATGAGATTCATCCTCTGAGGACTATGAATATTAACACAACCTTTCACTGCAATCCATCCGATAGTTACAAAGATATTCTAATAAAATCCACAACAACAACAGCACAGATCTTTCTACACAATTTCTTTGCAATCCGTGCAATAATTGTCGAGATATTTCAATCTGGATCAAAGTGGTGACTGACCAAATAATCAACTTCGTCACGAACATTATTATTTCAGTGCCAGTTTATTCTTTGTTGACAAGAAAGAAGAATGACAGGAACAAATTAAACCGATAACCTAAAGACATTCGCAAAACAAGCGAGCCAGAGTTAAATAACAAGGAGAGCAACAGTAATGTGCACGCAGGAAATGGATGTAAGGCAAATAAAATAAATGGATTCTTTTTGCAGAGCTAAATCTATTTAAAAAAAATCCTCTCAGGCCCCGACCGCGTGCTATTGCACGAGCCGATTTAGACGTGCTGTAGTATTTGGCAAAGCATTAGCAAACATTTCCGGGGACATGCTGGACCTGTGATAGCAGAATATGATAAATAATAGCCGCTGTTTGCTGCACACGGCAGACCCATTAGCCAAATGGCATCGGAATAAATGCCTTAGCTCCACAAAGAGTCGTCGGCCTCAGAGGTCTGGAAATGACTAGACTGCAGAAGATCCGATTGAGCCTTCCTATTGATTGTCCAGAAATATGTTCACCCACATCTGGTCTTAAGGCTAAGCCCCAGCTATGACCTGCACCTTGTGTACCTCTAACCAGTGCCAACTTCCAATAGCTCCGCCATCCTTTTCTCTCCCACCCCGCCCCGGCTTATGGAGCCTTCCACTGCAGGCAGGAGAGGGCAGATGAGGGCTCTGCCTCCCCCGCCTCAGCACGTCTCCCTCTACTCGCGCTGATGAACAGGCTTGCCAACTTACATTTCACGTCAGGATCTTAGAGGGTCCTCACCCCTCGAGCCCTATCCCAAAACCCCCCTGCCCCACCTACCTCTGCTTCCTTAGCTAAAAAGCCTTGAGGGAATACAGGAAGGGCAGAGGAGACAGACAGTAAGCAAGTGTGTGTGCAAATGAGGATGTGAGTGTGTGTGTGTGTGTGAGACATTTTCGCCGTGTGTGTGAGAACTTGTGTTTGTGTCTCAGAGCGCTGGCATGTTAGCGCTCGAGCGGGAGACATGGTATGTCAGATTTAAGTAAAACCGTAGCGAGATAGAAGCAGAGGAAGAGACTTAAAAGCACACCGCCGCCACTGAAGGTGTGCGTCTGTGTGTGAACGACAGAACGCTTGTGCCGCTCATCGTCTTTCTGCTCACGGCCGCGGTTAATTATTCACCGGGGTTGTGCTGCAGAGATGAACTGAGGGGCTCTGGGATAAAGGCACTGGAGGAGGAAGATGAAATTATAAAATCCTAATGACGGAACTCCGGCTGAATGGTAATTTCTTAAATTGATTTTGAAGAGGTGCCCAGACAGAGCCGGCATGGAGAGACATTGAGATGAGGAGAGGGAGAGGATTCCTCCTTCTCCTTCCTCTCCACTCGCTCTCTCTCTCTCTCTGGACATGTTCCAGCCCTCTTCACCTCTGGCCTAATCTGCCTTTTTATCCCACACTTAAGCCTCAACGCCACACGTCTGTCCTTTTGTTTCAATCTCCTCTACTTAGCCTCAACTTCTCACCTCCCTCCACCCACGTTTTTCTGTTCACATACCTCCACGGTGTGATTATCTCATTAACTGTTATCTCATTTTGTTCCTCAATCACAGATGTGCAGGACCAAAAAGTGCAAGTCTCAAACTGCAGAGCGCTTTATTTGGACTGTCAATGTGAACCAGCTACAGAAAATGAGCATGGACATTATAAAGAAATGCAGGATGACAACCGCTGCACCTTTGCGAAGGCGCTGGAAGCATCAGTGAGTTCAAACTGATAGATTTCTGCACATCTTCGATCTGCGCGGTGTCTCATTTTGTTTTGAGCTTTCAGTCTATCAGACCTAGGTCGAATCTCTTCGCTCACTTAGAAAAGAAATGGAAGCTGATATTTGATGGCCAGAGGATTAAAAGCAAGGACGAATCTGTAGAGATGCTTAGATTCAGATACTTCTTTCAATGTACTTGTGTGAAGGGTGCAGAGAAGTTCGTCATGAGCTGTATTTCAAGTATTTATTCATGTCTTTATTTATTATGAATGGAGGTACATGACCTTACATCGTGCTAATAAATAGCTGCTTCATTCAAATTCATTACATTTATGAAGACACTATGAAATGTCATCACATCAGACAAAAGCACTACTTTTACCGACACAAGCAACATTATACACAAACATCCAGCACTGTCTAACAATTAAAGCTCATCAGTGAGTAAAATACACTTCTTTGCTTCCTTTTCAACAGTGAGATGAGACGACTGATATCAGTCTCTGGATATAAAGACCTTTTATAAAAAAATAGCTCCAACACACATTCCACACTAAAGTCACGCAGAAATTCAAGTTTCACTGTTGGGGTTAAATATGAAACCCTGGGAAATTCTTTGAAACACAAAGTCTATTTTGAGCCAAAGTCTGCAATGTTTTTATCATCTTTTTAATATATAATATTCTTACCTCGCCTCTGCATGGTGGAGTATTATATCACACCAAAACCGGCTCATTTATTGTGGCTGGTTACACTCTGAACACTTCATCATATTGTGCATCAGCGAGATCAGCGAGGGATTGTGAAATAAACATGTTATGCGTTAAATGCTCCACCACTTTTTCTGCAGTTCCAGGAACATGTGGAAATTTCCATATAATGAAACCGTCTTTTGCACAATTGCCACCGAGAGGCGCATTTAAAGAAGTTTGCTCTTGAGACCCAAGTAGTCTTCTATTGAGTTTGTATTTCATAAAAACGAGCCGCTTTCCTCTCAAAATCCATACAGCCAGAATCAACCATTAACTGTTAGATGTGATAGTATCATCTTTAACATGTTAGCTGGTCCGAGTGCATGGTCCAATGCTTGCATGCACCTTTATCTGTTCACAACCACATGTATGCCGCTATCTTATCATTTTTATTTTTGAGCAGGTCACTAGTCTAAAGGGTAGATAAATGGTCTCAGGAGTGAAAACCATCAATAGAAGCAGTTATAAAATGTGGAAGGGAAGTGTATACTATTCTCCTCCAACTCAGCAGCTACTGTTAAGTTGCCATTGAGCAAAGCTCTTAACCTCCAGCTGCTCCAGTGCAGTAGCTCGGTGGATCTATGTGGATGGATCGGAGGAAGCCGAGTTTACCTGAGTTAAGTAGTTTCACATCCTTCCTCTTTTATTCCCCTCGCACACACTTTTACACCACCTGTGCACGCTCAGCTCATTCACACTTCATCACACGAGCCATTCAGGGATGTATAAACACACACCTCTTTGTTCCTCCCTCGCCAAATCTCCCTCTCCTTCTGTCAGCTCCCTTTAGCTTTTCTCCTGTCGAGCTTCTTCCTCGTCCTCTGCGACCACCACGCCATCCTGGCCCGGGCCCGTTACCCTGTTATCCGTGCAGCGGGCCGCAGAGGAGAGCGAAAGGCGCGGTGATTGACAGAGATAAGGCCTCTAATTAGAAGCAGTGATTGGGGGCTCTGGAGGGGGCTTAGCTTCCTGGCAGGCAGAGACAGAGGAGACAGAGACGTATCCAGGGCGCCCAACCCCTCCGCAATTAGACACACATCTGCTATCAGCGATCAGCTCAGTGTCCCTGGAACGAGGAGGCGCTCTGCAGCACGTTGCCTGTCAATGTCATTCATTGTCCCTTTTTCCTTCCCTTGTACAACCCGCCGCCACCCCACCCGATGGATTGGGAAGATACTGATAGTGCCACGCAGACACAAACACACGCAGGATGAGAGAGCGTGATGAATATTCAAACAAACAGTAGGTGATTTCTTAATTTTTAACAGGAGGGGTCCTAACCTGCAACCTGTAAGTAAAACTATATCTGTAGTCAACCTTAAGATATTTCGTTATGGAGGTGTTGTGTAGCAGCGCAGATGCTACTGACTGATCATAGGAACATTATAGGAATACTACAGGCACCAGTGTGCCTCTATGATCCTGTTGCTACTTGTCACTTTGATCATGAAGGTGACACCACTCTATAGATAATATAGGATACAATAAAGTAGGGAATTGAACATTTATAGCATTTAATGTCGAGAATATTATAGATCAGTTCAGCACCGCCAACAACACCACAGATTTATCAACACACAGCACAGTTAGACTATTTCAGAGCTGTGGTCGGGATCATTGATCGTCACTTGCACAAACGTCAGTCAGATAAAGGACCAATTAGTCAGGCAACATATTCAACTAAACAACCTCTCTACCCTTGCACTCTCTCTGCTACTAGGGGATGAGAGGGGTTAATAAAGGGGGATGCATTTTGGTCATTTTGCTAACAGGGAGTTGGCATCTCCTCCTCATCTCCCTCTCAAATCCCCTGCTGCATACGGATATTAAGCATGCATGCAGGAGGATAGAGGCAGAGACACATACACAGTCATGTATATACTACATATGATGCACACAGTCATGGCTGAATGCAGTCATGCAGAAACCTGAGATGCCAAGTGCATCTTGTGTTAGGTCTTGTAAATTGTGCATGCACAGTAGAAATCCATACACATGCAGACATCACCAGACGATGAGTTAAAGTAAATGCACTAAATGCACAAGCACAAACAAGAATAAATAAACTGACTCTTACTGTTCATGCACACATTTAGCATACAGTTTGCATGCACAGGCCTGACTCAGTGCTCTCACTGCAGGCTTTGAATTTACAGTGTGAGAGTAAGATCAGCCTGCGGAGATTTTACAGCCCGGGCGAAATGTCACATCATCTCAGCGCCAAGTTTTATGACTCTAATCTGGGTGGCTGACACAGACGCAGCACTCACTAGCATGTTCAAAATGGAATAATAGTACATTAGACACACAAGAGCATACATCACGGGGGTTCTTTGCAGCTGGAGCGTGTTGTCGGATAGAGTCAATTTATGAGCCGATAGGTCTACAGCCTAATTCCAAATATGAGGGAGCCGTCATTTGAATAATCTACACCGAGGGAGCGGAAGGCTAAGGGATATTTAACATGATGAATAAGCCGGAGCCGTACAACTTGTGCTATCTGCCAAGGTCTTAAATCTGGAGTCCTAGCCAGGGGGTAGAGAGGAGAGGGTGGGACCGTGGATGGAACAAGTCCATGTCAGTCCCATGCTTTGAGAAAGAGAGAAAAGACCAGAGTGTTGAACCGAAGGATAAGTTGAGGAGTGAGACACAGGGGGCCGGTTACGCATAGAGTCCAACTAAAAAAGATTTCTCAACAGAGACGTCTGCTGAAAAGGCAAATTAGTCTAGGAACAGGCGTAATCCATGTCTGTGAAACTGGCCACGAGTGTTTTCTCTCCAGGGAGTCAGGTCTTCATTACAGCCCTCTTCTTCAATATCACACCCAAGTCTATGCCAGGAGACAGCAGCAGCAGAGGAATTTGGCTTTAACATGGTCTGTTAAACATGCTGCTCGGCTACTCAGCCTCATCTGTGCCTTACTCTTTTAAGTCGCTATAAAAAAACATATTCTATCTTGTGGAGGTTCAGTTCTGATTCCAAGTTCTTCCACCCTTGCTATGTAAATACGGACAGTGCGAGCTTAGCCTTGAATAAATGACCTTGAGAGAGGTGGGCGCTACGAATGCGAGGAATAATAGGGAGCAGGAGAAGATTGTTAGCTCTGCGTGGGGTGAGGAGGGCAGAGTCGTATCCCCGTAGCGCAGGTCAAACAGGCTCTGCCAAAGAAGGAAGAAATCAGGACAGCGAAGACGTCGAGGCAGTGAGGGAGACGGGAGCAGGGAGGAGAGGAGGGGAGGAATCTGTGAGCTCGCTCAAGGAGAGAAATGGGAGAATTGGAGCATTTCCCCCTTGTGGATACTCAATATTTATGACCAGACAGAGAGAAGAAAATAGACAGAGTTTATTCTTTATGCCTGTGTTTGTGTTTGTCACTCACGTCGATGTCTTTCGCCCGCTGCAGCTTTAGTGTTCGGCACCTCTCATTAGCATTTTAGGCAAAATCCTTTCTAGCTCTCAAACACCGTCCTGACACATGAGTCATCTCAGTCCGGGCGAGGGAGAGCTGAGGTACAGTAAACAAGAACACCGACACAGATCCGGAACGACCATTTAGGAACATGCAACTAGTTTGCGATTAATGCCACCAAACTTTTTTTATGCCTGTTTTTTTAAAGCTGCCCTCGGTGTTGTTTGCCTCAGCCTTATTGCCAGACAAGAACACAGATATCGAACGATTCTGCACGATTACATTCAATGCAAACATTTTTTTAAACACTCACTCTATAATATTCTGGCATGACGGCCATAGTAACTTAAGGGCACGATTATGGTTGTGACAAACTACAGCTAAGGTGTTGGTGACTAAAACAGTGGGTTAAGGTTGAGGAAAGATTGTGGTTACGCTTAATAAAACTGCAAATGTTCACCTATTCACCACCCAGAAGTCTTTACTTTCTGCCTCGCTACATTAAGGGAACAGTACTTCCTGCAATGGCACTAAAAATTGACATTGGACATAAATCGTGAGGCGCAGAATCATCCAAAATGGACATCGCTTCTAAGGATCTCTCTGGGCTGGTGTGTCTGCTACTGTACTGAAAATTTGGGCGTCGTGTTTTTGCAAATAAAAAATAATGTTTACTATGTTCAGTGTTAGCCACAAAAATATATCAAACCCTCCTGGGAACTAGAGTTGTTGAGCATTTTTAAGCATTCAGCTTTAATTTTCTGAGAGCGGAGATAACGCAGCAGGCCTGTTGTTGAGTGTACACAATAATGGTTTTAATTGGTTCAATTAATGGTTTAATATGTAGTTTGTATTTCCCAGATTGACTATAAAGGAAATATAATATGTTTCACCATTTCTGTTTTCCCCCACTCATTTGGCCTCTGTGTGTCTGTGTTGACCTTATTAGCAACATGACACATATAGTGACACATTCGCACAGTATCGCGCATATACAGCAAAGAGACAGTTTGAGCACTATTAAAATTTAAAAGTACTTTCTTCATGCATGCAAACTGAATATAGCAGCTCTGTAAACGTCTCATTATTATAATTGGGCTTCTCTAACATGCTCTACCGTTTGCAGGCGACTTTCGTGCCGCCTTTTCCCTGGCCCTTCTCCTCTTGTCAGGATGCATTTAATGTTTCCAAATTTGGGGCGTTGTGATAATTTAAAGCGTTTCTCGCGATGTGCCGAGGCGCCGGAGTCTCATAGAATCTGCGACTGTGAGGCGGAGTGAAGGCTGAGTATTTATGAATGGCCTTTAACAGCAGGGGAGAGATGAACTGTTGGATTTTCCCTGCTCTCGTTTTCTGCGCCCGCTCCCTCCGTCTCCCTTTCTCTCGGCCCCCTCCCCGAGTCAGTGCACAGCGTCCCATTGTACGTGACATTCAGCCTCAGTGTGAAAATCGGCAGATGGGTAATACTGTTTGTGTGGTTAGTGCGGCTGTGTGGGTATGTGTGCTTCTGTCTGTGCATGAAGAAAGCGAGTGGGTGAGGGAGAGCTAAGGAGCAGGGAATAATTTATGACCGCTGTACCCTATAATTAGCAAAAACTAAATTGCGTGTCAATGTAGGAGGCAGTTAAATAGGACTCTGCGTCTGTCAAAGGACATTACAAACCTCAAAAACAACTACAGTAGCAGACGACAGTGTATTTCCACTGACTCCCTCTCTGAGCTGCAAAAAAAAAAAGAAGATTGCTAAAATAGGAGCCCGTGGCCTGAATGATTTTAGACCCAGTTTGGCGAGACCAAACCGCCAATAACTTGCTGATGAATTGCTAATTCTCAATTACTTTTTGGCTTTTAATCTGTTAATAAAGGCGACACAGCACAGCCCAAAGGCGGAATCACATTTGGTAACACAGAGCACATTCTGGGGAAAAAGACGGCAAATTGCTGTTTTTTAATTCTTCCTCTATACACTCTGTTGCCTATGAAGGTGCAGGCTAGCCCGAGGTGCACGTGTGTGTGTGTGTGTGTGTGTGTGTGTTATACATCAGCATAGCACTCCCACAGATGGAGGATGTTCTCATTTCAAAAAGGCTGACAGCGGTTGGCTGATTGATCAGATTGACTTTTTAGCTCACAACAACCCCCCCGAGCTGCTTCAGTCTGAGACATTGAGTGAGGATGGGACGATCTTTTTTCATCAGTTCGTGACGCAGTGTTCACAAATACGACTCAAGCATCATTAGATATGACAAAAATAAATCTTTGACGACAACAAATCTGGCAACAAAATGTAGGTCTGAAGACTAAAGAAGAGTCAAACTGTGCTGTTCATGTCACAGCGGAATAAACAGTTTTCTCATGAAAGATTTGCTACATTTTGTAAGATCATGTAAATTTGACTCACCACATCACAGAAATGCATCAGTGCTGATTCAAAATATTCCAACTTCCTATATCTTTACATTCATTATGCATTTAAATTCATTAAAATCTCACAGGAAACCCAAAGATCCTTCTTTACACTTTCTTCCCATCACAGGCTGTACCTGCAGCTCAGCTCAATCTGACCAGGCACGATCCCGTTCATGTCACAGTAATACAGAAATACTAATACTAGTCTATCATCTATCTTTCGACTTCTAGCTTTCAGCCTTTATGCAGGGAAGATTTTTGGCTTTTCGGTCTTCTGGTTACTAATAGAAAGTGTTTAATAACAGAAGGAGATCGATCATCAAAATGACTACATGCACGACTTCCTGCATATGAATAAACAACAGTGGCAGATCAATAATGACATTTCAGTACAATAAAGCGAAACCCAGACAGTCTAAATAATTGTAGTCTTCTCTGAAACGGTCAAAGAATCTGACTTAACGTAAACTGGGAGTTGGATTCATTCATGATTTACGTAACTGGATAAACTGGGTTGCCTGTTGATCGCTCCCTATGCTCCAAAAACCGTGTCAAGGGTGGTGGAACCAGTTGTTTATGATTATAATACCCAACACTTTAAGGTGCAATACAACACACATTAACTACTACAGTGTGTTTTTCAGCCCCCTGATGCACATAATCAAATTTTTACACCACAGTATATTGTGACATACAGCCAGAGAACAGTCACGGGTGCATTTGTGCTCATTCTCCAAGCCTCAAGATAAAAGGTGGCTGGGTCTTTGCCAGGTGGGCTCTTGTTTCCTTCCTAATAAACAGAGGCTGAATTCAGCGACACATAAATCCTATAAATTTTTTACACATAAACTCATATGTAACATTCATTTTAATGTATGAAAATTGTTTTTGCCAGTTTTTCCCACTTTAATTGCCACAGTCACATAATTAATACCTCAGCTTTTAATTGCTTATCTTAATGACTCTTCTGCATTGTTGATTGTGTGTAAATTACCGCGTAGCATTGTTTGAAGAGCACGACATAACAGAAGTTTATTAGCGTGCCCCATCTGCTTGGAGGCCTCTGTAGGGCTGTTTACATCAGACAACCGGATGTTCTTGTCATTCTTTGATGCAGAGCTTCAAATCTTCTTAATTGATAAGAAGATGCCTGCATTAGGAAGAGCAGAACATGCCATTATCCTTAAATGGATGTCAATGGTGCTTGATGGTCTCGACTTAGCCCATCGAGTTGGAAGGTCTTAGAGTAGTTCTTGCACACAACGGTACAAATTGTTAAACGAATTACTTGCACCATTAATATCAATTAATGCAACTCGGCCATTTTATTGATTCCATAAAATGACGCCTACCATAATAATCCATTTTAAATGCGGCATGACTATTTTCTTTTAAGTGCACGTAATGAAATACTTGACCCCTGATTGTCACTGAATGTCTATTATGGATGAATGTCTTGGCTCTGAGGGCACCCATCACAGGTAGTTAAGACTGGCCCTTTAGCTAACACTGGGGACCACTATCTTGCAGCAGTGGTGCCAGGAAGCCTCGTATCACAGATTACAAGTTTGCCAAATTCTGAAGTCACCTTATTGCTTTTTGGCTTTTGCATCAGTATGTTGCCCAGTAGTGCTGTAACACTGAGTTATTATGGATGACATGAGCTGTCTGCTAAAAGCGTGGGGTGAATGTTTGTGTGCTAGTTTACACGGAGCAAGATATTTTAAATTTGCCAAGCTGAGTTGGTTTAGTTCTTCATAGTAACTTCAGTATTGTTCTCACAGGTGTTTTTAGTCACTCTGGCTGATTCGACCTCTACTCAGGTTGAGGAGGAGCTCCAGTAAGTCAGATATTACGAGATGACTGTGTCTGTGATATTGGGGTAGCAGGAATACAGAGACTAGCAGCCAAAATGCAGACGCCAAGACCAGAGCTAATGCAGTTCAGTAATTATTACGCTCACAAAAGAGTACAAAAGCTTACGGGATTGTCGGGCAGGCGAGGGTCAAACCCAAAGATGTCGGTCCAAACAGGCAAACAAATCCAGATGGAAACAGGAAAGAAGTCCATAAACAGGCAAAGGTCCAAGGAAACAAAACAAATACAAATTCAAGAGGGATACAAGGACTAAACTCTGAACTGGCTGAAATGCTTGATACCAGGTGCAGAGAGGGAACACACAGACTGAACACCTGGAGAGGAGGATCACAGGTGAAACTAATCAGTAATCCCAAAGGCAGGAAGTGAAGATAACAAACATAACCATGAAGTAATAAGTATGTTTAGAAATTTCCTTCTGAGTAAACAAATATGTTGATTTGTTTCGCACATATGACTTGTTGTCTAACATGAAAAAAACAATATTAATTAATATTTTGAATGAGCGACCATTACCACCAAGAAAAAAACTTTGTTGGGCCTAAACTGGTTTATACTGATATGCAAATTAAGACATATTTAATGAAATATTGCCTTATTTCCATAATTCAATGATTAAATGCATTATGATGGATTTTTTTCCTCTTTTCCCCAGTGGTGCCTGCCCTTAAATTTCTCCCTCCATCTAATTAAGGTAAACCATTCAAGTCTTTGTGTAGCACTATATGTGTGTATGTAAATTATTGGTCTTTTGAAATCATTTGTCCTTGAAAAGTCCTTGAAATGTGACACAGCCCATATTTTAATACTTGATAACAGTTTGAATTGTTCCTCCTGAATGCAACAAAACTATGAGATGTCAATGGAGCAAATCCATACAATCCCACACAGACAGAGCTAAGAAAAGGTCTGATCAGGCAACATAAGTGAAAACACCTGTGTGGTTAAATACTCACACATCATGTTTGTTTATGTCCATACAGCATTGTTGGACAGTAACAGTAATGTGATTACTTTTACAGTAGCGAGTTATGGAAGGAATGAAATTATATCACAGTTGCTAATCCCAGTCATGCTCCTTTACTTTGACACTTCAGTGAGGTCGGTTTGTTTGCTGTCTCACCAGAAATTTCATGGGAGTTGTATCAGTCTGACTCTGTGGGTTCAGAGAAGACTCAGGTTGAGGGCGTGTTAATTTGCTGTGGGAGCTGGAGATGGAGAGAGGCAGCTAATGTGTCACAAAAGTTATGATTTACATGTTGCCACCCACTGGACAGCCAAGGTTAAGATGTCACCTGGGTTTTTGTTCAGATTCACTATGGTTCCCAACACTACTTGCGTATGTTTGTGCGAGAGCTGAATATCCACACACAGCCAAATTATCCCATCAATATCAATTACCCATCAAAAACTGCACACTGCTGAGCAGACTCACAACAGCATAGCAAAAGCTGCCACAGTCTGCTCACAAATGACACAGCCAATAATTGCTAGTCAAACTTTAGTACACTCATAATAAGGCCTGAAGGAAATAGCTGGAGTTTGAGCCACATCAAGTTGACAACCAGAAGTAAAATGATCATCTTTTTTATTTTTTTGGTTTCAGTTCCAGTAAGTAAATATAAATTGCATGAATGATTTTCTCCGAGACGCTTCTAAAATTTAAGAGTCATAACTAACCACACCTCTGCAGAAGCAGCTGCCAAGAAAATTCAACACTCCTCAAGTGTGTCGCATGGCAAACAATTGTCTAATCCTGAGTGAAATATTGTCTCCCATTTCATTATCATACAAAGCAGGTGTCGCCTTCAGCAAACAGCGGGTCCGTGAGACTCGTTCAAAGTTCCGCAATCGTTTTTTTGCCAAATATCTGGTTTCACTTCAGAGACGTAATAGAAAGCACGCGAACAGAATCTGACAAAGATCCTCGCTGCCAAACACTTCCACTTAAGGTAAATGATCTTGTACTTGGTTTTAAAAACCTATCATCCCTAAAATGGGGAACATTTCTCACGCCATCAATAGATTCTCTTCACTTGCTTCCTGGAAAATAAGTTTTTAAGCCTGAATGTAAGATGAAATGACTTGTTGAAAGGGACATTTTTTTTTTTGCTTCTTTCTGCCTGTTTTTCACACTCTCATCATAAATCCCTGGCTGGTTATATTAAAATCTGTTTACACTGCAAAGCTATCCGTTTTAAGTCCCAGCTCATTAGCAGCACTTCAAATCCTCGCTGTATCGCATCTCTTTTGCCTTTTTATTCAATCACGTGGAACAGCAACCCTTGCTCTCTCGCACCAATCCCACCCTCCCTCTCCCTCCATCTCATCTCCCTGTCTCGTTTTCTCCAGTTACTTTACTTTCCCCTCCGAGGACGTTGCATGAAGGTGACTGGTCTTGGCCTTTTACCTGCCGGTGCACATCTGTTTTATGCAAACTAATGGGAGCAGCAGGGGCGAGTGGGTGTTTAATTGCGATAGAAAACAAAGTGAGCTTTGGTGAAAGGACACTTCTTCCTTCCTCTGCATTTTCGGCCACTATCTGCCGCATTAACGCAACAGAGAAATGATAAATGCTGAATAGGACCTGTGAGGTTTTGATGTCTTTGGGAAGTCATTTTACCCCCAAGTGCAATGGAAAGCAAACAGAAAGAAAGCGTGACTGGAATGGGGTATGGATGCCACCTCCCTCAGGGTGGCCAGATTAGAAATGGCGACAGTGAACACAGGAGGAGGAATTGCAAGGCATGGCAAAAGAGCAAGCTTAGGAGAGGAGGAGGAGGAGGAGGTGGGGGAGTGGGGGGGTTATTGACACAAAGATTAAATGGATCTCCCTGTAAAACCGCTGGATAAAAATCACTTCTGTCCCTGGGTGATCGCACACCCAAATTATCATTAGAGAAATGAGAGCTGGTGTCGCGTGGGCAAATCAATACGCTTGTTAAACTCTTGCTTTGGTGCATGGTAGAATTAAAAGCAAGAGGAGTGCGTAATAGTGTGTTATGGTAAAGCTTTAAAACCATGGCAGAGATGTTTGTGTGTGTGTGTGTGTGTGTGTTTAAAGATGAGGGGTAATGGTAATCACTGCGGCACTTTATGCTCTTTTGTGGCTCTCAATTTAAAAAATTAAAAGGGGACGTCCAACAATCACTTGAGGGGACAATCCAATTATCTGTGTGAGGGGTAGTTACAGTATGTGCTTGAAGGTGTGTGTGGGTTTTTTTTTTTCAGCAGACAGGATTAAAAGGAAGCTAGACTTAATTATTCAGGAATTCCTAATTATTATTACTCGAGTTTAAGTCGCAAAAACCAAAAAGTCAGGGACAAAAGCAGCTGGGATTTATACGCCGTCCTGCTTCGCTGACTGCAATCTGGGAAGTTTGATAAAAGTGAGAGAAAATGAGGGGTTATTTCCGGAGGGGTGAGGTTATGTTTCGCTGATCAGAGCTGACAGCAGCATTAGAGGCTAAAGCACATTTGGGTATTAAAGCTTATTTTGTAGGTCAACTGAAATGTCCGAGACAACGAGTGTAACCTGCAATAACTCTTAAATTGAATGGGGTTTCCTTATACAGGATCAGGCTCACACTGACCAGTCGTGGGTTGATTTTATTTTGTCCTCTCTAACAATGGCAAAATGGATCTTTATAGCAAAAGCATGAATCAACTCAAATGTCAGGTACTATTGACAGAACATCATGGTTTTTGTCTTTAAAGCTGCATTAATCAATATTTTTATGTGAGCGATGTCTCAAATGACGGCATATGATGTGAAAAAGGTCACTCATATGAATCCACAGAGGAATAGCAGCAGTTCCCATCAGCTCCGTACCCGGTGTTTTAGTGTCTTCTAGCTCATGGTTTTGGTTTTATGGCCTGCAGCTTTACTGGTTTTTTTCACTCTCTCCACTCACCACAACCTCATTTCCAGCCTCAGCAGGCAGCTGTTTTTAGCAAATAAAAAGCTCTAATAAAGCCACTGTATGCTGCTCGTCCGACAGCAAACAGCAGACAGACTAGCTGGTGTACAGAGCGGAGCGATCGGCAGCTGAAGAGACACATATTTCCATCACCACTGGTCTCCAGGTGTGCTGCACAATTTGAAATTAGAGCTTATGTTGCTTCGTGTCGGCTGGATGTGGAAAAGGGCGACTGTTTGCAAACACTTGTTTCAATGTCAATGTGTAAAAATCTATTAATGCTACTTTAAACTTCCCTTCCTGTCATTTTGTAACAACGCTAAGGTTTGATTAATGCTTTCAAATGATGATATTTATATTTACTGACACAGGGCAGGAAAGAGTCGGGAATTACAGGGAGATGAAGTGAAACCACAACGTTCGGATTTTGTATGAAAACCTCATTTAAAAATCACACTGACATTTGTAAAAATGCAAATTAACAAACATCCTGCCCTGGAACGTAACCTTGCTCACATGCTATTCAGTCAATTTGTCTAGAAGGGAATGGAATATTTTAAATTAAATAATGTGATATTATTGCTGCTTTTAACAAACACCATTTCCCAAACCAACCGCCGTGGGTTAAATGTCACCGGTTTAGCAGGCCAGTTCAGTGCTGGGGCGAACAGACAGGAATGTTTTATAGACAGCGGAGGTTGAAGCTAAAAAGTGAAGAGAGAAGAGAGTGTGGGTGGAACTCACTCAAAATCTAATAGTTTTTTTTTAACGCGAGCAAATAAAACACGGTTCAACTTTGATAAAACCATCAAGGGTTCAAAGTCTCATAGCAAGCGATGCAGCAGATACATATTGATCGTAGAATATTGATGGTAAACCCCAGGATTCGCTTTCTGGTAGAGGCACATGAAAGAAGCTTTTAATGAGAGATTGCATTCAGTTACAGAACTTCTTGCAACAGCGCCGTCACAAACTCGATGTATTGACTTGATGCATTTGATATCAGCCTCCTCCTCCAAACTGCGTGTGAAGAGAGAGAGAAATTGCACGACGATTAAACAAAAGGTTAAACTTAAGCAACATCATTTTTTTGGACAGTATGTTTTCTCATGCGTGTACGTCGGGCGGCTCGTCATCTTTGCCCCCCGTGTCAGTGACTAACTGCCGGGTGGGATGTCAGAGGGCTGCTCTTCACTTTGATGATGACTCGCAGTGGCATGGTGCCTTTGATCCTCTCCCCGGCTTTGTGAATAAAGAATACACTTTGATTGACGCTGCGCACATTATGGCCGTTTGAGAGTTGGCAGGGGAGAAAAAGACACGTCTGTCATGTTGAAAAGCCCCGTCTCTGCCGCTGCGGGCCAAGTTGGAGGAAAGCACTTTTGAGCTGCTTTCAACATCTAACCCTATACAATGCCTATTATGGGAGCCTACCCCGCATAGCATCTATCTATCCTTTGTCGTGTGCAGCTTGTTTGATTTCGGCAGCGTTTGATCAACACCCACGGCTATTTAAAAGCACAGACAGCCCGAGTACAGATTGGGTTAGTTACAGTTATGTGCCGAAATGAACCTTCAGCGCTTATCACAGACACAATGTGACATGGCAAAGTAGAGTGAGGATCAGCCTTAATCAAGCATAATGGGTGATAAAATGAGCTTAGCCAGTGCCACAAATCATAGCCCTCTTCTCGTTTCAGATCCTCCTCAGTATTCTAACCCAGCGCAACCTCATAAGCAATTACAAGCATATTATGCGGGGATAACAAGAAAACAAGAGAACGGGAATCTAAGAGCAGCAAGTAACATATGAACCTTGTCTATTGTGTTTTGACTAAATGAGGTGTGTGCCTTTGAATTGCACAAAATAGGTGGAAAGGACTAAACAAGCCCAAAAATAATGACGGGAAAAATGCATAAGAGACGTGTTTAGAATTTCAACGTGCCGCCACAGCGATCCATTAGAAACAGTAGATATACACTGTGAATAATGCATCGCACACAAGGCTGAGCCCTGTGAGGGCAGCTGAGTCTGGTGCTTTAAATACGTTAAGGAAATGTGCAGGGAGATGTCACACACATTCATCAGTGCATCCTGGGGGGAATCAAGCTGACATCTTTGAATACAGACAGGTTGGTTATTGGAGACACTTACTTAACATGTGTTCAGGGATATAACACCGTGCCATGCTATAATGAGTACAGGATGTATGTGATCAGTGTGCGGCTACAGAACGTTATCAGGCGGTGAAAGATGGGATAAAGACGTGACCTGCAGATTGCAATCCTGTCAGCAACCTTTCAGGCGAGGAAAGCGTGCGTCTCTACATGCTCATACGAGTGCAATGCGCGCGTACGTGTGCGTGTTAAGCTTCCGTGTGTGCACAAGCGTTTGTTCGGCTGAGCTGTGCTGAGCTGTACTCTGTGTACTGGGAAAATTCAAAGCAATCTGCCACCTCTCCCAAAACTGGCCGAGCGCTGACTGTAACACAAAGGACGACGCAGAACACCTGCTGAGATGATGGAGATGGCTGGCAGCCAAGACGACATATGGGTCTCATTCTGGCCCTAATGAAGACAACCTGACATAAATATCGGACAAAACGGACCGCTCTGGAGACCTGCGCCGTCCCACTGCAGCGCCGCTGACATTGACATAAACATTTGATCATCCTTGGGGTGTCGAGGCAGGAGGAAGGAGGGCAGGAGCGTGGAGCGAAAGCAGAGTTTGGGATGTTATACGATACATTTAATGCATATCAATGCGGCTTCCAGAAAGCATAAACACCTCAGTCTTCTTTGAAGCCTACAGGTAACAGAGCATGATATCCACGGTTGCAGGATGAAATGATTTTTTTCGCTGCTGTAAACAAGTGCTGGCTCACCGTCCTCACAAGGTGTATGAAGTGTCAGAACATTTCAGCGCTGAGAGAAAAGCTTCTTGAGGCTTGGAAAGCTTCATTATGCTAAAGCTCTGAGACGGTGTCAAAAACGACAAACATCACCGGCGAGAACACAGGTAATTAAGTTAAGTCAGTGCTTGAAAGGAAGCTGTTTTCGTGCATATTCAAAAGCAGCACCTGGAAACGGCTTAAACAACTTTTGATTTTTCCACATGCTAGAGAGCGAAAGGATCCTGTGCCAGAATCCTGTTCTTCCAGTTGTACTGACTGTCTTGCTCTTTGGCCCAAACAGACCTTCTCACTGTTTCTGTAACAATTGGCAAAACAAACACCCAAAAAACGAGCAGTAATGCCCCGACCTTTGTCCTTGTTGTGATCTGTGCTGAAGCCTGCGGCCAGTCAGGGAGGCTGACTGTTAATATAACTGCCTGACAAGGAAGCTCGGGCTGTTTAGAGAGATAATGGCCTGGACCACAGACACAATAATAGCCTCCCTCTGCGAAGAAATGTTGCACTGCCAGTTTGCAGCCCTCCATGTTGCCTATTTATAGCATGCCATAATTAATACGCTGTAATTGAAGCATATAAGTAAAGCTGAAATGTACAGCGTGCAGCAGACAGAGGCCTCGAAGTCTCTCAGGAAAAACTGGGTTCACCACCTCGCAGTCGTGTTGCAGTTTGCATCCATGTCTCTAATGCTAATACTAACAGACTATAATATATGTAGACTTTAAAGGAATTTAATAAAATGCATTGTCGTAGTGTATTTTTGTGAAACGGAAGAATGATTCCAGTGAATAATTTCCTTCACTTCACAGAGAGACTATTTCTACAGAGGGCCAATGGAGAGCTTCGTCACAAGGTGCAGCAGCAATCACCTGAAGCTCAGTATCAGCAAACCCAATCTGCTTGTTGTGAACTGCAACGCTCCAAATATGCTGCAAAGAAGCTACAAATTCTGAAACATGGCTGCAGCACAGAAGTTTTATGCAATCAGCACAGTTTCAAGATGGACACCCAAGATTAGTGTCACCAATTCAGCATCTGTCCAAATGTGGTGATGTAAATATGGTCACAGTCTTCCTTCTGTGCCTGAGTTAAGTTAAGTGCTTTAACAGAAAATTAGAATGTCTGTGCAGCTGACCTTTGACCTTTACACAAAGAGACTCATTACAAAACCAAACCAAACAAAATACACTTCATCATTTTATCCTCTGAGATATTTGTGCGATTTTGTTATAATCAGCATATGGATTCTTGAGTTGAGGCCAGTTTGTTGAGGTCACAGTGACCTTTGACTACTGAATTCTAATCAGCTCACCCTTGAGTTCAAGTGGATGCTTGTGCCTAATTTGAAGAAATTCCCTCAAGGCGTTCCTGAGATATCGTGCTCGCGAGGACGGGATGGACGGACAGATGGACGGACAGACAGGCGGACGTCTGTTTCCGGCACGGAGGCGTAAGAAGTCAAGTAAAGATGTAGAATCGTCGTCGTCACAGTTGTCAAATCTCATATCAATGGACATTTCTTTCCTTCTTTTTTCTATTTGAGCAGAGACACCCTGGGCTAATCTTCAGCCCCGAGTTATACATTATAAATGCCGAACAGAACATGCAAAAAAAAAGAGCAGCACACTTCTGTCATCACTTCACACAGACAAAAGCACTTTTCTACACGACATGACAGAGGGATTAATAATCATCCATTACTGTCAACGTTCATCAGCTTCCTGTTTCGTAGGGCGCCCGTGTAGCGTCAAATTACCGCAATAACATCTTTGGAATCGTGTTTCGCAGCTGAAGTCAAAATTCCTGGGAGGTTCAAACCATCCAATTCAGCACTCTCATATTATCGCGCCGGCTGTAATCCGTTCATTAGGGAAACAATCTCAAAGTCTTTTTTTTTGATAATTAATGGCATTTAAATGATGATGTGATGTACTGTATATGTGAGCGCAGCCTTCCTTATAGCATGTTAATGATCCACAGCATTCTGCTAATCAGTCAATTAATCACGATCTTATGAATTTAATCTCTTACTTAGGCCCTGTTCTGCATAATGGGTTTTAAACATTCAAATTCATGCTCGGATTACAAATGAGGCTCATTCTGATGCCATGCTCTTCTCAAACTTCCAGTCTTCCGTTGACAGCCTTTGATTCGAGATGTTATCAGATGTAACGTCACCACTTTTGTTGCACTTTTTCTTCTTCAATACAAAAGGACATGTCGCAAAGACAGAGCATAATGCATCCATTATAATTTTTTTTTGCAAGGAGCTATTAAAGCTCGGAGGTTTGTTTCTGTGTTCTCTATGGGTGTGCATGCAGTTCATGTTCTTCAAGGTTGGTATTTTCTGATGAAAAATAACCTCTCCACAATCTTTGGATCTCATTCAAAAAGCTCAAAAGCCCATTTTGCTTTGGTGATTTCACTCGGCACGGCTGAAAACAAACTCATGTTTATTCATCACATGCTTAAATCTCTCATATAAAGAGCTCAGTTAGTCAAAATGGGAGTGAAATAGAAGTCTTTGATTCGGAAAAGTAAATATAGCCGTGGAATAATTTGTACTACATTTCCGGATTGACTTTTTAAAATGAACCCAATCAATATTACTAAAAGGTTTGGTAATTGTTTTGCTAAAACAGTAAATGGCAAGGGCACAAATTTAAGATTTGGCCTTCACTTTTTGTTGGAAGTAACACTTGATGGTATATTTAAGACGACATCTCTTATTTTATTGATGCTCTTTCCAAGCTAGGTACCATTTTATAATAAGGCGCCCTTCACAAAGGGGTTTTAAGTTGTGACTAGTGACTTTATCAATGCATAATGGTTAAAAGCCATTAAAAAGAACATGTTTGTTTTTACCAGGTTGTGAAAACTCCTTTTGACTGGTTAAACAGTGTGTCAGCTAACTTCAAACTGGGGGCGTTGCAGTTCACGTGTCCCTCCATGCTGGGACATTTTTAAATCTTGGAGATCCCACGTCTTTATGGAAAAGTTATACCACCTAACTGGAGTCGTCCTTTAGATGAAATGTTTACGCACACTGAAGTTAGACTAAACTATTTTATACCATTACTCATTGCTGTCTTTGTCTGTACGTCAACTAAAGCTCCCCTCATTGCACTTTCTGTGGGAGTGGTAGAAGATCTTTGGGTGGCTACCCACTGTGACTGAGACAGAAGTTTCACGGACACTTGATTTATCCAAATTAGTTTTGGCATTGGTGCGCTGCCAATGCTTTCTCTGAATGATGCAGTCATATCTTGATTTGAAACATACCTCAGCTGACAGAAACGCTAATGTGATTTATTTTTGCGTTCTGCCTGAAGGATCCAGCGACAGGAGGAGCAGACAGAAACGAACAGAACCAAGCGACAGATAAATTCCAGTTCCTGCTCATCAAACTCGAACCGAGGGGAGACGTTTCTGCTCAAATAACACGTTTCACTTTCTCTTGCCCAGCCTTGTTTCCCGTGTATGCTAATATTTAGACATGCTGTGTAATTTATGGATGAGGCCGGTGCACAAGGTGGGCTCCTGCTGGCTAGTTAAGCACTCGGCATCTGTACAGTTATTTTTTTTTTTTTTTTTTTTTGGAAAGTGCTGTAAACGTCCGACTGGACTGTTGATGTGAGACCCCCCCGACCCAACCCGTCACACGCCTCGACACACACGTCAGCTGGAATACTAAACAGGTCGAACACCTTGAAACACCATTCAGCAAAAAGAGAGTGTAATTGGAAACTGTAAATGGAGTTGGACGGAAGCTAAAATAAAACATAAGGAATGTTATAATTATAGATATGAAGGTTGACACATTTTAGACATTGAGCACACGTGAAGGACACACTAGGGTTTTAGTAGTATAGAAATTTGGTTTTGTTTATGAATGAATCTGACATTCCATGAAAAACTAAAAATCCAAAAAATATATATATATACTGCATGCATACTGCAATCATAATTTCCTTGTGTCAGTTTAGAAACTACAATACACCAGACTGACTCCAAGCATGTGCAGGAAATGAACTCTTTGCCATCTTTTTTTTTTCTCCCATTCACCCGTCGCCTCAGGAGCAAATGTAGTGCCAAGTAATCCAGGAAAAAGCAAAGGAGGTGCTGAGTTGTTAGCCACTATATGAGACTTTAAAATTGGTTTCTACAATTTCTTGTAATAAATCCTCTATTAATTCAACTCCCAAAATTAAGCTACCGGGCGTTATGACCCCAAATATGCTGAATATAATAACATTACCATTGGAGCATATTGAGACATGCATCCAGCTGTCTTGTGAAACATCGCAGACAAAAGTTAATGACACCCTGAAGCGGTCTTACTGTAACATGTGCAATATGTTCTGCCCTATCAATAGTAGAACAGGCTGTATTTGAGCCAAGCTGACACATTACTTGGCTCCTCATATGTGGAGGGCTGTTGGCAATGAAAACTGTGTTATATGGCCCAGTAGTGCTGACAGGTTTCTTTCTCCTTCTCCTCTGCCCTCCCCCTCTTCTGCTCTTTATTTCTCCCTCTTCTAGGCAGTGGAGAGGCTGGCACGTGGCAAGAGGAGGGGGGAAGGATGGATCTTCAGTCCGGTGTAAGAGCCTCCCCCCAGGGAAGCCGGCGTCGGACGCAAGGCCTCATGGGCCGTTGACCTGCTGTCTTCCGTGATTTATGGCGGCCGGGGGCCTCTGGCCACTGCAGACTCCTCTCTCTCCTCCGTCTCCCTACGCACACACTGCAGGATTGCAAGGAGCCACACACACTGCGCCAACGTCTACCGGAGTATCCAAAGAGGAATCCCTCACACATGCAGAGCTGCAGCACGGGCGCGCATACATCCATCGCTTCCTACGCCGTCTCATACAAAAATAAACACCCCCATAAACATTTCGACACTGCAGCACCGTGTCCCACAATCCCATCACATGTCCATTAAAGCGAGCCCGCTCTCAGAGTATTCTCCATTTGACTGTGTGTGGATTACTATCAGTCATGGTGTGTCAGCTGTAGAGCCCTCGGTGTAGCTGCTGCTCACGGGCAGAGGCGGATCAATGGAAGTGCGCTGAGTAACGAGGTGATGTTCCTGTTTTCACATGGTCTGAGAGCAATCAGCAGCCAGCATATCTCCGCTGACTCCACACACTGCTCTGCTTCTGCACCGCAATAGCCGTCCTCCTCTATGGACTATTAGTGCCGTGACTTATAGTATTATTTTAATATTAGACACACTAGCTGGACATTTGCTCCTGTGCACACCAGAGCTGTCAGAGCACCTTAAATACCCTTTTTGTCTCCAGGGTTTGGAGTGGACGCAGTGCCGGATTCACCTTCTGGACTATTTTTACTTCTGAAAGCTGGGGAGTGAGAGTGAGAGCCAGCAGGTGCCCTCGCCATGGTGTTGCCGCCCCCAGACAAACGCCACGTGTGCCTGACCACCATCGTCATCATGACCAGCATGGCCTTCATGGACGCCTACCTGGTGGAGCAGAACCAGGGTCCCAGAAAGATCGGTGTGTGTATCATAGTGCTGGTAGGGGATGTGTGCTTCCTCATAGTGCTGCGGTATGTGGCCGTGTGGGTCGGCGCCGAGGTGCGCACCGCCCGCCGAGGATACGCCATGATCCTGTGGTTTCTGTACATCTTTGTCCTGGAGATCAAGCTCTACTTTGTCTTCCAGAATTGCAAGGCAGACAGGAAGAGTTTGGAGACGGTGGCCCGGAAGGCTCTGACATTACTATTATCCGTATGCGTACCAGGCTTGTACTTGGTTCTAGTGGCTCTGGATAGTATGGAATATGTGAGAACTTTCCGGAAGAAGGAGGACATGAGGAGCCGTCTGTTCTGGGTGGCTCTGGACCTGCTGGACCTGCTGGATATCCAAGCCAACCTGTGGGAGCCCCAGCGGACAGGCCTGCCCATCTGGGCCGAGGGCCTGATGTTCTTCTACTGCTACATCCTGCTGCTCATCCTGCCCTGCGTGTCGCTCAGTGAGATCAGCATGCAGGGCGAGCACATGTCGCCCCAGAAGATGATGCTGTACCCGGTTCTGAGCCTGGTCACCATAAACGTGGTCACCATCCTCATCCGAGGTGTAAACATGGTGCTGTTTCAGGACAGCCGCGTTTCCACCATCTTTGTCGGAAAGAACGTGGTGGCCATCGCCACCAAGGCGTCCACCTTCCTGGAGTACCGCAGACAGGTGAAGGAATTCCCCCACCCGCAGAACGCCATGGCGCTGGAGCTGCAGCAGAACTCTGTCAGCCACACGCAGCCGCTGCCCAACACCACCAGTTTGCCGCACGAACCTTCGCCGGCGCAGGACGTCATCGACACATGACCGCCAGCGCTGGACCGAGCACTGGACCATTAGAAACTGACTGCTTTTTATGAAAGCTGCAGGAGTGGAAGTAAATAGAGAAATCAGCTGCATGACAGGATGATATTCTGCTCTTGTCAAGCTCACATGAACTGCTGTGAAACCATAAAAGAGATTTTCAGCATCACCTGCCTGTCAGAACATACTGTAAACCTACACTTGACTCTGAGTGCAGCGTGCAGACTTTAGGAATCAAGTCCGAGGTTTTTATCGTGCTATTGTGTTTTTAATTGTTTCAAATGTTTTAAAAGTTCAAACTTTTATTAAGAGACAATCTCCACACTGCGCAGCCTGGTGGCATTACGTTGTGTAAAATGGACAGTTGGTTACCCCCCCGGTGAGTATCTTGTGTTTTTTAAAGGTCACTTTTTCGACAGCGTGGCATTTCCTTTGTATTCCACCACCAAAGGACAAACCACTCAGTGTGAAGCACTGATGGAAAGGAGGTGCAGAGAGTGACATGGGTCAGTCATGGGGGGCTAACTGAGCTGTGCTGTGAGAAAGGTCTGTGGCAGGCGAATGCTTTTCCTTCTGTGTTTGGTTCTGCTGAGAAAGGAGCTCTGTGGAGGCTGCTGCCTCGGTCAGTGTGACGCTTTACGACCAAAGGTCTGATTAAAGCACCGGAGCTCAGCACTACACCATCCACTGCAGGCATTCAAGCGTGTGTTTTTCTGTGTGTGTGTGTGTTTGTGTGTGTGTGTGTGTGTGTGTGTGCACGCACACTAGTCTATAGGGTGTGTGTGCGTGCAAGCGTACCTGTTCGCCACAGGAGGTTTTATTTCAAATTGTTTTGGAACAGATGTGAGTGGTTGATGTGTGTGAATTGCAAATGAGACAAAAATATGTAGAGATGTCAAAAAAAATAAAAACAGTATGATATGGGTGAGATTTTTTTTTTTTTTGTTTCCTATACTGTACATTCCTCGAGAACTAGCTCAAGCCTTCAAGTCAGAGAATGCAGAGATCAGAATCCAGAGAGCGCCTCACTGAAGAATTGGCAAAAGATAAAACATAAATACAATAACAGAAAATATTTTTTTCTGATGTTATTCAGTTTATTATTATTATTATTATTATCATTATTATTCTTATTATTATGTACATTCTTTACTTGTTGGAGGCCAATGATGTTTTAATAAATAATAATAAAAGAATAATGATGACAGCATGGTTTCTTTTTCCAAATTGTTCATTATGATTAAATAAATATTATTTTTAGCTAAATTAAGGAGTATCGGATGCTCTTGTTGTACTTTGAAAGCAACAGCTACATAACAGCAAAATCATTTCTGTTTTGTTTTGAATCCACACAGCGCATAAATATTTAGGATGAGCAGCTTCCTCCTGGACTCCGGCATTAATTTTCTACCCCTCAGGCTACCACGTTTGGGGAAAGCAAGCAATGGATTAGTCTTTAAAAATGTGGTAAAAATGTATGAACCTTTTCTGGAAATGTTTCTCCCTTTTCCTTCCATCTTTATCACCGTCACGTTCGCAGTTCTGTTCGGTTAACACTAATCTTCCCTGCTCCGATCCGGCGTCAGTTATCAAACAGAACTTTTGCAGCTGATGAATTGGCTTCGCGTTTCTGTGGAGAATTTTATTAACTGTCCTAAGTGTTGTGGTGGGAGGAGGAGAGGTCAGCCGCATGAGGGAAGTCACTTTACTGTCGACAGGTTAACGAAGGTTAACTGCTGATCTCAGCTCATGGAGACACACTCTCCGACCCTGACCGGCCCCCACTCCATTAACGATAACTGTCAGCTGCAGAGTGACAAAGAGACTGCGTGATTACCAAAGGACTGACGTGTCTTTTTACTTTACATGAGCGTAATGTAGGACAATTTTTTTAAAAATCCTTCCGATTTCAGTCACGGTTCTTAAAATAGCGCAAAGCTGTTCTATTTAAACCGCAGAAGCTAAATCAGACAAGCTTCAATTCTATTATGATTTACAAAAGATGGATTTGATTACATTTAATCGTTTCCATTAGAGATATTTTTAATTTAAGTTGTCCTCATTTGCAGGGGTAAAACTACAGGAAGAGGAAAGATGTAAGTAGGTTTGCTCACTAACACTCACAAACATTAGCAAAGGCAGCAACTGGTTAGTTATATTTTTATTGATATTCAGGTAAAATTGTGCTTGGTTGGCAAATTGCTAGATCTAAGCCTATCTGCTTAGTTAGTAACAAGCAAGAGGTTTTTTTTGCAAAATATGCAAAATGCATGCAGAGGAAGACTCAAAAAACCTTACTCAGAAAGAAACTATAAAGAAAATCTACACATTGAAGTGCTGATTTCATCCTCCACGCCCACTGTGTTCAAACAAGCAGTGGTTAAAGTGGGAGAGCAGGATCAGTTTGGGGCTTACAGTATCTGTACAAACCCTTCTCCTGGAATCTCTTCTGTAGAAACATATTGATTGTTCTTGCCGTTGGAGTATTAAATATTTCTGAGGCGTATCTCTGTGGGCACATCCTGTTCATTCTGGCTGTCTGTTTTCAGCTCAGCTCCTGTCTTACTCTTCACCATAAGGCCTAATTACAGACTTAAGGACTGAAAAAACATGTTATGGTTCTGACGTGGTGTAGTTGTGTTGCTATTTGCAGGGGATTTCCTTCTGTTGAATTCTTCACCGAGCTCATGATTGTAAAGATTAAATATGTGAAATGTTATTTACATTTTGTTTTACATCATTCATTTATGCATCACCATGACTGTGAACATGGTAAAAGAGAAAGAGAGAGGATTAAATTCAGATTATTCAGTTCAGAATTTTGAGTCTTATTGATAATAATTACATTGCACTCAACAAGTAAATTGCTGAGATTGGGAAACATGACCACATTGCTAAAAGCCAAAAAAAAGGCCAGAGCAAAAGAAAGAGGGTCAGACTTATTTGGACTGTAAAAATTATTTCAGGTCTTTCACACTAGAAAAGCAACACTGAGCACAGCATTGCCATTATTTCCAGTTGTGAGCACAAGCCATAGCTGTGTGTGCTGCACTGATTTTCTGCCATGTTGTGCAGCAAAAGTTCATCTGGGTCGAATGTGTCCAGTGAAAATCTGGCGTGGAAGTTGGTGATGGCAATAATTTTACTTTCGAGAAGAATTGAGGAAAAACTTACTTTGGCATCTCTGAATTCCTGGAGTTATAAAACTCTGCAGGACATGAGAAACAGCTCAAGCATGGCAGAAAATATCAAAGATGAAAATGCAATGAAAGAAATTTAATAGCGTGATTGTTTATATTTTTATGTTGTCTGTGGCATCATATATACTGTAGCTGCTTTGTAGGATTATGTGGTGTTGTAAGGAGGGTTCAATCTAGGGCAACTATGGTTGTAGATACTTGAAAACGTTTGCCGTTCATCCAAGATGAGAGCGTCCAGGCCCGAGAGAATGAGCACAAACACTTAAAGCTTGTGGATACTCTAACTAGGACCTTTGTGAAAACAGCCACACGACCCATGAAGAACAACAACACTGTGGGTGGTGAAGAAAAGAAGAGTAAATGCAACAGCATGCTCATTTTTATGTATCTGGAGTATTTGAGAAAGTCAGGAGAAGTTTTAACAAACACTGCATCCCTGTGTTTTTCAAACCTGGCAACACACAAGACAGAAACTAAGAAAGACCACACGCTCAAATACAAGAAAAGCAATCAAGCGTTTGCACTCCAGTGCAGTGAGGAATGACTTTTACAAACATATCTTGGATAGGGATGATAGATGGATTGAAAGAGGAGTGAAGGATGCTATTTAGGTCAAAGTAAAGAAACCATCCCTCAACAGAGGAGGAGGTGACACCACTTATCCACCACATGCAATGCTTTAATAAAATCATGCTCATTCAACTACAAATGAAGACCCAACTTAAAATAAACTGGAGTGATTCATGATATGTGCTGAAGGTTCTTGGTCAGATTCAAACCCAGGACATCTCTGTTGCATCGGTTTCTGTTAATCTGTTTTTTTGCTGTGCCTGAATTCACTGTTTTCACATTAATGCAAACATTTCCTTACACTTTACTGTCAATCATTCCACAGGAAGACATGTAACCCTCCCCCCCCCAGTAAATAATCCCTCAAAATCTTGTCACCTTACACATTTTATTGTCACATCCAGCTCTCTATATTTAGAGCATCCTTGTTAGCGGGGACGGCAGTTAATCTTGGTTTGACTCCGTGCAACATAAACAAGAAGATGAAGAGAAAAAAAAAAATCTAATTACACACCTCATGCACCACAAAATGATTTATTGTATGTAAATAGGCATAACTCTAATACTGAAATGACACCAGTGTTATCTTTGAACTCTAACAGAACCAAAGACGAGAGATTTTGGAGCCTGACAGCTGAGTAACTCACGTTATTAAATCTCTCTTCTTCTGTCTAAACAGCATCAAAATGGCTTTAAAGAATAGGAATGAAGAACCAGGTCTAACATTTAATTAAAAATGTCTTTCTGTTTGAATAAGAGCCACAGAACTAGTCTTACTGTTTAGAAGCTGCATGTCTGCGACTGAGAGCGAATCTTTGTTGCGGTCTGGATCGCAGCTCATTGTTAGGCTTACAGCATAATGCCACTATTGTTTGAATAAATCTTGTCAGCGCGAGTGGTTGAAGGGGGAAAAGTAAATGACGAACTTGGGAATAGAATAAATTACCTGTGGCTGCCTCTGCAACAGATCACCTTTCAGAGACCCCCTGAGCGAGAGATTCATCCATAAATCACCGCGCCTTCAGATCAGGGATGTAATTGTGCTCTCTCCATATGTGATAAGTCGGTAAAAGCTCTTTCTCTCTCTCTCCGCCTGTGATTTACTGTGCATCTATGACTTCCTGAAACAGTCTCAGCAAAATGAAATGAGAAACAATCAGATGAAGGTGGTATTTCCGGTATTACTCTCTTGACCATCTTTGGATTTGCTGACTTGTAGGAGTTTGACCACTCGGTTGCTTCAGCGTTCGCTCGCTCTGCTTTACACTTGTTATTAAAAGTCTCTGTTCTCACGGTGTAATCACTTTGTCGGCAACACACTCCTTCAACTGTACTACCCGCTGCGCACAGTAATCTATATGGAAATCACTCTTTGACGGCGCTTCTGTCATAAAACCGCAACGCATTTATTGTCCACTCGAGGCTCGGTCAACAAAAAATGACTCTCTGTCGTACGAAAAGGTGCTAAAAGCAAGTGAGATACAGTGGTGGAATGTAACTAAGTACTTTTACTCATGTACTGTACTTAAGCACAAATGTGAGGGACTTTACTTGAATATCTTCTTGTATCACTTTTACTTTTACTCCACTGCATTTTTTTCACACAAAATGTGAAAATGTACAAATGTATCTGAAACAATTAATCATTTAATCAATTAGTCGATTGTCAGAAAATAAATTGCCAACTTTTTTGTCATTTTGTCATTTTTCATGCAAAGACATTTCATGGTTCCAGTTCCACAAATATATTTCCTTATTATCCTTATATTCCTTATATTGTTTTAATAAATTTGAGGTTTGGACTGTGAAGGTGTCAATCAAACAATCAATCAATTAATGGAGAAAATAATCAGCAGATGAATCCATAATGAAAATAATCATTAGTTGCAGTCTTATACAAAATGGTTCAAAATGAGCTCCACCTTAATTACAACAGTAAAATCCTGCTTTTGCATGAAGTAATTATAATCCAGTGATGTAGTACATAAGGAAGTACATTTTCCTGATTATACTCCTATTCAATAAAAGTATGTTCTCTCCGGCCGCTGTGGATCCACGAGCCAGTTCAGTCCTAACTGCCGATCCCAAAACCGTATAAATGGGAGGGCAGCATCAGTAAGAGCATCTGCCATAAAACGTCTATGCCAAATCAAATATACGGATCATAAAATCTGATTTCCATGCGGGGTTGGACAGGACCTGGTTTGCCAGTGACATGGAGACAGACGATCCTCCGTGGTGACCCCCAACAAGGAGCTCCAGAAAAAGATGAATATTTGACTTTTTTATTATTTGTTTTGATTATTATTGCAGTGTTGTACTAATACTTTTACTTGAGTAAAAGATCTGAACTGTTGAGATAAAGTGTGTATCGGATGATGACATTTCTGCTGCCATATTCACAGCTCTCAGTTAATGGTGTCTTTTAGCAGTTTCTGTTTGCAGTGTTCCCAGGGGATGGACAGACAACTATCACTGGATTACTTTTCAAACTTAAGAAAGCAAAATGGGACAAATGTCAGGAAAGTTCCAGAATTACAAGGAGCATCTTTTTTCTATGATTTTTTAGATTATTTTTAAATAATGTAATTTAGGTCTCATTCTTACTGTAAAGCTAGTAAGTAGAGGCAAACTAGTTCATACTCATAATGAAGTTATGAGTTAAATTTAAATTTTTCATCATGACAATAAGTCAACGTTGCATTTTCAGGTTGTTGCGCTGCCCCCAGGTGGCCAAAAAATGTATGCAGCTTAAAACAAATTGGAAGAATCAACAAGCGCAAACAGAACAGATCAAACACAGCTATAAAAATGAGGCACATAGAACAGATTACAAAGGACATGGTGTGACATTACATAGAATTAGAAATTTAGAAGATGCATCAGATATAAAAAGAAAAAAAAAACAATTACAAAAATGTGAAAGAGATGCAATAGAGAAAAAGAAATAAATAAAAAGTCAAACAAGAAAAGAAAAAAATAAAATTTGAAAATATCATTGCCGCACAGAAATATTCTGTCCAAATGCCATCAACAGAAATATATAGATATATAGATCATAAGGATTAATTGCACACAAATACTGAAAGTAGTGCAGATTTAACGATTTTATCATTTACCTATAATAATTCACTAATAAAGGAGGAAGCATCCCATTTTAATTATGGATAACAATACACTGAATTATGACCACGGTTTCCGCTGAAAACCAAGCAATGTGTCCGAGTCAGCTTTACCGTTTCAATTTAAAATTAGATGAGTGTGAATCTATATTTCAGGCTACAATAAATGCAAACCTTGGACTGTTTCCAACACTAATGTGTTCTTGTAATGATGGATGTCTGTGGAATAGCCGAACAAGAGTCGGCGGCACTCGGTGATCTATGGCACGCTGCACATCCTAACTCCAACCTTGATTAAAGGGCTGAATGCATGACTCACCGTTAGTTGATTTTCCCAGATGGCCTTATCAGAACTATCAGTCTCCATTGTAGACTGCGAGCTTCACCAGGGCCGACTGCTTAATATTCATACACACATTGATAAGAAGGTATTGTGTTACCTTCATGAACTGTTCAGCGTGTGCAGAATGGATTAATCACCGAGCCACAATGCACGAGGGAGCAGACTGTGGGAGCTGTCATAAACTTGTAAGCAGAAATGAAAGCTGAGCGTGCATCGTGGCAGAAAGTCCAACAGTCCTGTTAGTTGTGAAAACAGCTGACTGTCCTGAGTTTATGTCTTGATTTATATGCTGTTTTTAAAAGGACTTCGTTATTGGCTGCGTTGCTGAAGCAGCCAGTGACCATAGGTTCCAGCTCGGATAATGTCACTGTCCTCATCATTATTCAGTTTATTTTAATTTTATCTAGTTATAAAGTTTGCTGAGGATTTAAATATCAGGGAAAGGTCACATGGTGGTAATGGAGTACACGTACCAGCGGATTGTGTACTGTCAGCTTAAAGACTTTAAATAGACTCAGCCAGCGGATTTTTAGTGTTTTGACTGCTGAACAAAAAAAGACAGGCTGCCGATTCTTAAAACCAATATAGAGAGGCAACAAGAAAAGACCAGCGCTGAGAGCACAGTTCACAAAACTGCTTTTAAAGTGTTGCAAATGCGCTGTTGTTGTTCGTGTGTTAAAATGCTTCAGATTGAATACTGCTACTACTTTGACAAGCATCATGAACTAAAGGTTAGATCAGAACAATCAAAAAGGAAAACAGATTTCACTTCCCTCGAGTTGTTGGTTCTCTCCACCATTGAAACAAAAACTACTAAAAATCTAGCTCCACATTTGTCATGTGAATCATTCATTTTGTGTAAAAAGTGACAGTGGTGATGTTGAAATTTTCTGTTCTCAGTGGACTTTAACTCAATGGTTCCCAATGCCAGGGTCTTATTTATCTTGTGCTCCCAAGACCTTTGGAGGTGACATGTCTCCAGCTTGGTCAGTCAAGTGTTGGACGACTGCAACAAGATGCATAAAGCGAGATAGAGCCCATCTTTTGACAAGACATTACAGCTGTTATGAGCAATCTGAATTACTTTCTGTTAAGAGTTTTTATCGAGACATTTTTAGTTAAAAATAGTTCTGCGATGTTTAGGGGTTTGTTTTACTGGACCCAGGAGCGAGACAGGGATGAAGGTGAAGGGTTGAAGGGATTTATTAACAAAAAACTAAAGACAATATGAAACACTGGAGACATGGAAACACTGAAAGCACTAGAAGATGTGGATGATCTGGCAGCTTGCAGGAGAATGAGAAGGTGATGAGGGCTGATGGGACGCAGCTGTGAGCATTGAGAGCTCCAGCACCTGAAGACCACGCCCTCAGCCACTGAATCAAAGCCTGAACAAAAAGTGCCACTGAAAAAACACTAACACTATGGGAAAAACCCTAAACCAAAAACACTGGAGTATGAACACAAAAAAACCAAGACATCCAAACCATGACAAGTTCCAATGAAAACTACTCATTGTTTAGAAAGAGATGTCAATGTTGAATTATATATTTTTTAATATTTTGCATTCACTTCCATTGAACTGGGTTGGAGGCAGAAATCTCAGAGACAATCTATCTGTCTGCATGGACAAACACCACTAGAGGTAAGTGAGTGAAAATCCTTGTTTTGTCATTTGGGTGAACCAACTCTAAAAATAAAAATGCACAGTCAAAGTTCAAAGTTTGCTACAGAGGAAGCCAAAACCGAACCAGTACTCAAAGACACTGGGTCGACCCACAGCACTTTGTTCAGCAGCGCAGGATTTTGCCCTTTTGAGGGACTGCAGCAAAGCAGCAGCAACCCAGTTTGCTCACCATCCATCACTGCAGCAATTTACCCAACCAGCAGAGTGGAGTCAAAAATACTGCAAAAATACACAAACAAGCAAAGAAAATGTCCCCAAACTGCAACTGCGGGGGCGGTAGGGTGAACAGATAAACAACTTTTCAAAGCAGGATTAGGGTGCTGCCGAGGCCAGGATGCGTGGGCCTTGTCTCTAAATGTGGCACAACAAATAGTGGTGGGGAGCTAAGCCGGCGTTCACGGGAGACACGCGGGAGCTGCCCAAACGGGCTTGTTAGGGGGGCAGAGAGGAAACTCATCAGTGCACAAAATCACGGCTGACAGAGAAGCTTGTTAACTGCGGCACCGTAGCCAAGAGGGTGGCTCATTAGGGAGAAGCACCAGTAGCCTGCACGGGCCGTGCTGGTCTCACCAGATGGCTGCTTGTCTCCTGGCTGATGAAGGATGTGGACATCCATCAGTAACAAATCATGTGTAGTGTGTTTTTTTTTTTTTTTTTTGGGACAGGAAGTCATATAGGAAGCATTGATTCCAGTCACGGTTTGAATATGTCACAGTTTGATATTTGAAACTTTATATCATACACTGCCAGAGTCTTATTCACTTGGGTAAAGGAGCTCCATTTTCATTTCATCCTGAGCTGCAACAAAGTTTGTCTCTGGCACTCAGATATGAATCCTTTTGCAACATTGCCCCCTGCTGGTGCTAATGACTGCAAATCCAGATTTATGGAGGCGAGATGCAATCAAAACATGAATTTTCCAATCACTCGCCCCTCAATGGACTCTTCACATGTTGCCAGGCGTCACTATAAATAACAAATTGTTTGCAATCACCCTGTCTGGCTAAGTGCAGCGCTCTTCAGCTTGATTATCACGCGAGATAAGTTTCCAGTAAGCGCCAATAAATCATTATTCATCATTCATTCAGGGGAGAAATACAGGCAGTTGCAGCAACATCTCACTCATAAGTGGGACTCATTCATTTAGATATTCTTTTCGAGGATGCTTCAACCAAATAGCAGATGATTTATTTGCCATCATATCCCAAAAATTAAAAGTATTGTTGCATGGTATTACTTGGAGCGAGTGTGAACTTATCCCAAAAGCTGATGTGATTGTAAAAAAAAAGAAAAAAGAAAAAAAAGAAACTTTAATTAAAAATCAGTAAATTTTTGTACTTAACAAAAGCAGGTCCCGGCAGAATGAAATGAAGAAAGGATGCAATCGAGCCAGAGTGATATGGACAGAATATATTAAGAGTTTTTAAGGGAGCAAACTTCTTGTGCTTTAATCACTGCTGGTGCAACAGAGTAGCCATAAGGAGAACATCAAACTTATTAATTTTTACCTTAAGGGTCATTTCACCAAGAAAGATTTATTGCTGCTCATATGAAAACTGTGAGCTGCACCGTGTCATTTTGGCTTCTGGTTTAAGGAGAAAACTTTCAGTCAGCAAGTCTGAAGTCGTCACCTCCTGTTAATTAAATCTTAACAGCAATGAATTAGAATAAATTAGAGGAAAGACCATTTTTTAGTACATGATACTGTTGAGAGATTATACGTTGTTTAATAAAACGCTGCAGGCAAGATTCGACTTTAAGGGAGACTCCACTTATTTTACACATCAAGTTCAGTTTATCAGTCAGTGGAGTTTTCTTAAGTCTGACGTGCATTATGGGAAGTGTAGGACTGAGTGTTTTTGGACTCATATTTGGGACTAAAAGTCAGAGTATTATCAGCAGAATGTACTTGTGTCAAACTGAATAATAAATATCAAAAGTAAAAGTGTTTATTCTGCAGAAAAATCTCCTCTTTTAAATTAAACTCTTAATCTGAGAAGTATAAAATGTGATTTTAAAAAAAGTCAAAGTGCCCTTTAATCATTTTAAAACCTCAGTACATGCTGTAAAAAACAAACCAGCACAAGCAACAGGTACATGTACAAATGGCTTCATTTAATTTATGTATTTCACAAACAATCCAAGAACTTATGAGACAAATGTACAGGAATTATTTTGCCATTTTATTTTTTTTTTTCTTCACATTATTGCTTTACAGTAAAATGCATTGGTTGGATATGTCCAGTATAGCAAGACAATACATTCATATAAGTTATACAGATGTCCTCAGTAATGTTTTATAGTAACTAACTTTACATTAAATATATTTTTTAATCATTTATTATTCTTGACAAACAACTCCCACGTCACATTGAGCTCACAGTGCATCAGGTCGCATTCAATCAAGAAATACATACCAGTCTTCTCGTGTTCAATTGCCATTTCTATTGTGTGTTTTTCTAAAGTGTGTGCGCTTCATTTGTACACAAGATTTCCGTACAATCTGAATTTATGCAGAGCTACGACAAGTATGGCATCTGAATTCTACTTTTTTTTTTTTTAATATATATCCTCTTCCAAAAAAAGTGACTTGGTAACAAAGATGCGAGTCAGACAACCGGTGAGAACGTACGCTGTGTGTCAAGACGAGGACAAAACGAGGAGCCCCTTGCTGTGGTGTTACCACTCAAATCTGGCAACCGGGACATGACCACACAGAGCAATAACAAAAATACACACACACACACACACAAAATAACCTTAACACTGCACATTCTGAATCAACTCAAGTACAGTACAGATGTGCCTTCCCCACAAAAAGCATCAAAAATGAGGACCTGTATGTACAGAAGACCCACTGAGAAGGTTGAGGGAGAAGGGAGGAGATCAGTGGGTGTGTGGAGGCGTCTGTAGGCCCTGTGTGGTCACCTCCGTCCAGTAAACACAGCCGTTTGAACCCCGATAGAGTAGCAGCTTAAGGGGGGTCCAATACTTTTTTTTATAATTCCTTAAAGTCTGCTCTCATCCAGGTCCTTTGAAAAGTGACAACATCCGGGCGGTGGAGGAAAACCATCCATCCATCCATGCATTCCCTGCTGCCCCTCTGCTCCTTCAGCTAAGGGTTGGTGGAGTTAATGCCCTTGTGCAAGAGGGGACGAGAGTGAGAAAGAGAAGAAAGGAGTGTGTGTAGGAGGTGGTGGGAGGAGGGGGGGGAACAGTCTTCCCTCGAAGCCACTGTTGCAGAAATCCTTTATGGGTTCCTCAGCTGTCAAACACACACACACACACCTGTGAGCTCACACATCAAGTACTACTAGACAAACCAACGTCACATCTCCACGGGATCCCCCATCTTTATATGGCAACCTTGCAGGGGCCTTCCGTCACATAGAATTCTTTAAATTGAGATTGCATATACAAGTTGCCTGCTGCCGACAGCGTGGCACAGGAATATTTTCAACACTTAAAACGCTCCCCACACGCGGTTCAGTTTTTTTTTTTTTAGTCTCTGCGCCTCCACTTGTGGACTCCTCACAGGCATTTTTGCATGATGTCAAATGTCTGGATTGCAGTGTAGCTCGTAGCTGCCGATTTTTCGTAAAGTTGGGTCGGGCTCGTTTCCGCGGAGGTGCCCGGAAAGCCCTCAGCCTTTTGCTGTGCTGTGGAGGAGCTGCGGTTTCATGTCCCAGCATGCACTGCAGACAGAGGCGGGTGTGTGCTCATGGGGTTTAACGAGGTTCCCAGTCTGTTCGAGAGCCCGGTGTGAGAAACATAGCGTGGGCCCATACTGAGCACACACACACACACACACACAATGTTCTCTCACACACACAAGCACACACACATATACACTGAAAATACACACACACAGAAGGAAGCACTAGTTGATTCAGAATGAGAGGACAGCTGTTAAAGTGCAATATCTACATGTAACTCAAAATCAAGAGACCATCACTATCGACACCTCCTGGAGTTGTCCTTCAAGTTTCCCTGATAACCGACGGCTGTGGTTGGCACCCCTGTCCTGGGTAGAGGGGCTGCAGTACCCCCTACTGGCCAGAGGGTGTTGTAGCAGACAGTCAGTCTTGAGAACCGTCTGGTTTCTTTGCATTTATTTATTTTTTTTTTTTAAACAACTACCTCCATTCTGTTGCTGTCTCGAGATGAGAACAAAGTCACCGTATGATGACAAAAAGAAAATCAGATGCATCCCACAGATCTGGAGCCAGTTTTTGTTTCTGAAGTTGTGCAGAGGGGAAAAGTGGACTGACCCGTCACTGAATGAAGAGAACGCTGGAGCGGAGTCACCACCAGCCAGAAACCCCTCTGAGTGGTCAAATCTCCTTACAGCACAAAGCAAGAAAAGCATTTCCATGTGCAATTTGTTTCAGTGAAAAACAGGCAATGTCCTATATTTGCAACAAGCTCTCCTCCGTATTTCACACTAGACAAAACCTTGTCGTTTGAAAAAATAAATACAAAAAAAACAAAAAAAAAGTGTTTACAAGTTTACATTGTGCCGTGCTGCATATGCATAACACCCTCACAGTCGACTCTTCTGGACTGTGATACATCTTGACACAAAGTGTCCTGACAAAATGTCTCTTTTTTTTTTTTTTTTTTTTTTTTTTTTTTAAAGAAAACAAAGCAGATTTGATCAAGCAGATGAGGGCTGAGAAGAATCGCAGAGGGTGAGCGAAGTGAAGCGCTAACAGTATCTGCTCCCTGATGCCAAAGGCCATGCCAGGGGAGTTGGGTCCAGGCTGGAGGAGGGGAGCTGCCCAGGACAAAGCCCTCCTCCAGGAGCTCGAGAGGGAGAAAGGAGTGTACTTTTTTTCTTTGGGTGCTGGGGTTAACTCTGTAATTCTTTTAGGAATGACTTCATGGAGAGTTATCTCTACATATGGGGTTTTGGTTTGAGTCCTAGAATTTTTTTTTTTTTCTTAATAGACTCTGGTTTGGTTTGTGGGAAAGCTTTGGAAATGTTGTGTGGAAATCTACAATGTGAAAACAGTGAAAACACACACCAACAATCAACAGGGGCACTTATGATTCTGGAGGTCCCCGACATCTAAAGGCATGCTAGATGGGTAGAAAGTTAACAGGCGCACAGAGGAAATAAAGACTTTACTGCAATAACAGGCAATGCCCGAAATAATGGGCATTAAGGACTGGCACTGTGTGACAAGAGGACAAATTAGAGACATAGAATGGAGTCCACTCTTACAGCATGTGCTGCCTCTTGAGGAAATGAGATTCATATTTGGGACTAAAAGGATTACAAGGGAGAGAGAGCGCAAGAGAGGAGGAGAAGAAGAGTCTGCAGATAGGTCCAGTATTATTGAAAAAAAGGAGGGGGAGCGTTGGAGCGTTGAGGTTTTGGTATCCGAGGCATGCTGCTGTGCTCTACTCCTCCATGCACATGGGCAGGTTGACGAAGGTGAAGACGTTGTACTCGATCATGACGGAGAAGCAGAGGAAGACGGCGTACAAGACCAGGACGTACAAGCCCAGCTTCACGTCCAGCCTCCATTTATTCAGGTGGATCCCCAGCACCTGCACATACACACATACATCAGGCCCCAGTGTGGCAGCACGCATTTGTTCTCTCAAATTAGATTGAGTCTCTCTCCTGAACTGATTGAATATCGTGTAACTTAACTGTGCAGCAAATACACATAATATGCAAATCTCATCTTCAAACTGTAATCCACAAGAGGCGTTTTCATCTTCTTTGATCAGTGATTACACTACAGCAGTGTGTCCATCTTTCTTTTGATGAAGTCTCTGAAGCTGGCACGTTAGTGATCTGTGTGTGTGTGTGTGTGTGTGTGTGTGTGTGTGATAAAGCTGGAAAAATAGGGACATATGCAGTGTTTGTTTAGCTCCTGATGAGCAGAAACTCAACTGAAACAAATTGAAATTACTGCAGTTTTTCATTTAAAAAGATCCCATCCAAAAAATATATATTTCAAACTAAGAAGATTTTTTGTAAAGTAGCATCTGTTTGCCATCTGTGTGGATGGATGGATGGACATTAGGAGTAAGAAAATGCATCCAGCTCTCTAACAAGAAAGAAAGATTCCACTTTACTACTGACTTCGGTACAACTACTAGAATCTCATGGTGTTTATTCCCAAAACAAAAATCCATTACTTCCTCTGCACCAGACAAGTTTTCACAGGACAAACTCCCAAGTGTTTATAAAACTGAATTTTAACATTTTGATGAACCACTTACATAATGTGCTTCAGTCACGATTGCATAACAGTGCGTCAAGAGTAGCCGAACAGGGATGTTCATGTATATTAAAGCACTGTGCATATTTTACTTAGAGCATGTATGGAAGTTCTGGAAGTGGTCAACATGTTGCTGCTCACCGTGAGGGCCACAGAGCCCAGCAGAAGCACCACCGAGTACAGCAGACCCCGACTGTTAATCATCACCTGCAGCACAAGACAGATCAACGATTCATCTGCTGTCTTATCATTCAGAGTCAGAGATAAGGAGTAGCTGGATTTTGGTTGTTTCTTACACAATAATACAGAAGCGACAAGGTTTCAGTCTTTGTCAAGTAAACAGACTTCTTACCACAGATCCATAGCTGACGCACATGGTCTGTATGGCCCAGGGGACCCCGAGTCCCACCAGAATATCAAACACGTTGCTGCCAATAGTGTTGGACACGGCCATGTCGCCCAAACCTGAAATAAACCAAATGATTTTCTTTAAAAAAAAACATCTTGAAGCAATGATGTGAAGTTTTTCATGTCGACTTTCAGGTCAAATAAAGCGACTATTTCCAACTGAAGATGAACATTTTGCTGTTCTGTACTTTCTGATATTCACAGGGGCCCTAACCTTATTCAGCTGGGAAGGCAGAGACGCAGGGAGAAACTGGAATGTCTATAAACAGCTCTGCACTATTTTCTCTTGTTCCTGTGCTCCGTAATACTCTTCACATCCCTGCTTGTTCAACTACTTTCTGTGCAGGTAGGAGACGACACGGACGCGATTTTGTAAGTATGTTGCACTAGATTTGCAAATGCTAAGTGCAACTCTTTTTATATATATGAACGTCTGTTAATTTTATCCGTTGTAGTTAAATGCACACATGCATGTTCACTCCATCTGCATGCATGTTGCTTTCAATGCATATATTAAGATAGATATCTGTGTATGCACTTAAAACTTCCAGGAAGCATTTTCACCACAAACAAGCCACTAAATCTATATGTGTAGTGTTTATTCCAATGACCAAAGAAAAAAAGGACGTCCTGGTAGACTAGTGGTATAACAACATTCAGAAACGCACAATCTAAACATGATCCAGAGGGAGAGATATTACCTTGCCGAGCCACAATGAGACTGGCTATGCAGTCGGGGACGCTGGTGCCCGCTGCCAGGAAAGTGATGCCCATGATGACATCGGGGATTCCCAGAGTGTAGCCGATGATGGTCACCTGAGACAAACATACAGGGCGTGAGAGCTCGACAAAGCCGGTCTGTGTACGAGAGAAATCATGTTAACCTTCAAACCGAACACTCGTGTTTAATGTTCCCTGACTTTCGCTTAACACACAAACACGCGATTAATCAGGCAGACATCATCTTCTGCCAGTTGGTTTCATTTGAGCATTATGTTGCTGGTAACAGCTGCTGCTGACAGTTCTACAGCCGTGAAGCCAACATTGTTACATCCGCCGTTTTGTCGGCGATGATCAGATTTTCCAGGCTACTTCTGGTTTCAAAATGAAGTCGGACATAAGAGGCAGAAAAGCTTCAGGAGGAGATGACATTGTTAAAAATTGTTTGTTGGATCATTTTAGAATAAATGTGATGGATAAAATCATGGATGGTATATTATATAAGAGTGCACCTGGTCGTCTGCTGGCTCTTGTTGAACTATTTTTTCTTTTTTATATCATTCAGTAGCTTCCTTGGAGTGATATAAATATATTCAACTCCAAACAATTGAAAATTTTGGTATGTATGTTTTAGCGTCTCAATTCTGTTTTCCCAAGTCCCTCTAAAAACACTGTCCTAAGTGAATGGACGTAGGTTTCTGCATGAGGACGTTGCTACATATAAACCCCCTCAGTTGAGGGAGGGGAGGGCATCAGCGCTGTAATCTACATCCTACTGAGTTTCCACTTGAAGAACCCAGAAAAGAACACAAATGGAGTCACCCGGCAGAGAAAGACTGTTGTACAGAGGATACTTATTATGTTTCATCTCGAGTGGCTGCAGACTTGAGCATAAACAGGCACCGAGAGTCGCTCAGTGAATTTGTGAGTGATTCTAAATGTCGTGTCTTAAATGGCAAACTAAACCAGAGTAATAATTTTGCCACTATATCATCAAGAGGTAAAGCTGTTGTGGACTGTATAATAACCCCTACGGTTGTCTGGACACTTGTGTGGACTTTAATGTGATCACTGAGCTTTTGGACAACGACCCTGCTTGTATTGACCTTATTGGAGAGAGATGCAGGAAATTTAAAGTTCATGTTACAGTACAATGGAGAAGTATTACTCTGAAATTGATACTGTCATTCCAACTAAAACACAACCTTTAACATTTCAAGTACTTTCCATTAATACGTGTCATCTTGCAGTGTTGAAACTTACTAATAAAGTATAATATATTATACCGTGTAGGGAAATGAACACACGCTTACCTACAAAACATGATTTTTCAAGTCATAAAGCGAGTTGGATTAAGTCATATTAGAATGCAGGAGGAGGAGAAAAAAAAAAAAAAAAAAAAAAAAAGGATGAAAGCAAGGCAGAGGGGGAATTCATAAGATGTAGGGACCCATTGACCAGAAGGCAGAGAAAAATACAGGCACTCAATTTATTCTTGAAAAGAGACTATAAAAAGGCAGTTCAGAAGCTACAACCCATACGAGTGGAAATTATATTAGATAACGGCAGCACTGAAACAAAAAAAGCTTGGAAAACAGGAGAAAGACTTTGCAGATTTATTTTCAGGAAATCGTATTACATGGGATTTTGATGATGCCTTTTTAAATGAATTGCGACAAAGCAAAGGTTTTCAAATTGCTTGTTTTGTCCAACCAAAACCCAAAGATATTCAATTTGGTCAAAAGTGCATGTATCAAGATTAATATGAATTAATTTTGTCTAAGTGAGTCGTCCTGGTAAATGTCTCACTCACCATCCAGACCATGATGTAGGAGAAGACGGCAATCCAGACGGTGGACAGGATGAAGGAGAGCATGAAGTATCTCTCCCAGCGAGGCTTGGCACAGTTGGGGATGGTGAAGAACAGCAATAGGAGCAGAGGCCACGAGATGAGCCACTTGGCCTTGCTGCCGATCCCCCCTGCAGGCCGAAGGACACGTTAGACTCCTGAGATGATCAGCAGATATTGATCGAAACACATTTACAGTTTACAGCCTGCTCTTAAGTAATGTGATGGGGGAAAAAATGTGTATTCCTCAGATGACAAAGGTAAAGGTTTTGTGAACACATTAAGCTGTAAAATTCATTTTGATTTAACAAATACAGCAAACAAATGTTATCATAATCAGGATGACTTGTAGCCTCTTTGCAAGCTGCGATGTTCAGACCACATTTACCACAAATCTTTTCAGTTTAAAAGTTATAATCAAATCTGGTTTCCCCCCTCATCCATTACGTGAATCTGCTCTTTCCAGCAACTCCAGCAGACATATTTTCCCGTCTCTATTGCAAGTGCCAACACATGTTTCTCTTACATTTTATTTATTCTATATGAAGCCACTGACCAAATTTGAGCAAGTACGTTAATAGAAGCAGAAGGTTATATATTGCATTTTTCAAGTTCTTAAAATAAGCAATGTAGGAGGATATAAAACAGACTGTATGTCTGAAATGTCAAAGTTTAAAAATCAAATTATTCTTGCATCCATCCAAAGTGTCCATCCATGTGCGCCAAATGACATACACTCATCAAGCAAATGCATGAATCACATACTTGGAATATGAAACGGCGAGATGGTGTCGTTTTCCTCCGCCTCGGTGGGTTTGTCCTCTGGCACGTTTCCATTCTCGATCTCAACCTTCCCGTCGATCACTTGTGTCTCCACTCCGTTGGCAGCTTGGACCAACTTCTGGCGCTTTCAGAAAAAAGAAACTAAGTCAAAGAGCACATGAGCAGACACTCGGCCGCTTTGAATGCTGCCATATTTTTAACGTTTCTGCAGCCATAAAAAACAAATGCATGTATACTGTGCGAGTGAGATAAGGAGACTCTGGCTTATAAAAACTTCTGTACACTCAAAAGAAACTAAAAGCAGAGGCAGCTAAATCCTCTTATTGCAGCAACAACGTGCAGCTGTACCTCTGTAATGATGAGGCGACTGGCCATGCGCAGACGGGTCTTGGGTCCAAAATGGCTGGTGACCATGACACGGAGGCCGGCTTCTGGAAACCTGAACTTCGAAGGGCTGGCGTTCATGATCTCGTCCACCATCACCACCGACCCGCGGCTGTAAGCCTTGGTCGGCTTGACTGAGGGGGTTGCAGGGATACGATACAAATATACAAATATGAAAAACTAATTTAATGAATGAATGAACTGTGCATCAATCCACCACATACGAGAAGCAATGAACTGGATTTTCATTCATTTCTATTATTTTACTTTACTCATTCAAGTGCATGTACTTAATTACACCCCAATGAAACATCCTAAAGTGCAAATTAAAACTTCACACTACACAGATTAAATTCTTAAGGGGGATAACCATCAAAAGTTCTTTCCTGTACTATAAACATCTGTGAACATTAGTGTCACTTTGTCGTCTGTAACGCTCCAGTGTCCTGAGCCAAGTTACTAAGGAATATTAATGGACGCTGAGCCAGAGCCATTTTGTCACCATGTCAGAGTTGAAGCTGCACCAGGCAAGATCTCTATGTCAACAAACACCATTTCCATTACCCCAAATCACACCGAGGGCTCGGCGCGGACAGTTCGATGCCAACACGGATCAAAACGGCAAGAATGTCTTGTCTAGACAAGGTGGGTGTTTTCCAAAGCTCTGAAAATCATTCCTCTTTTCATTTCGCTCAATCTTTTCCTACGTGACCTGGAAATTGATGTCGGCGCCTTCGCTTCGCTTGTCATCTCAGCAGAGATGAGGGAAGTGATTCTCAGTGGTGTTGTTTGACAGAGGACACACAAGTGTTGCCTCTGGACCATTTAATCCAAGTGTGTCATGAATGGTGTGTTCAGTCAAATGTGCCAACCAAGAGCATGTAACATGTCCTGCAAAAACCATGCATCCAGTTTGAGTGAGATCATTGTGACAATTTTTCAAATGAAGAAAAATCAGTTTTTAAATAGTTTTGTGCAGAATTAGACCATTACTTCATCTTAAAACTGAATCAATTACCAAATTTGGAGATACGTGACGACGTGGAAGAAGACTCACCAGTGAGCAGATTTGAGACTGCATAAACCTACATATGGAAGAATGTAGCACAGGCACATATGTTACTATGAATGAGACTCAGATCTGCAGAAAAACCTTCAGCAAATTGAGCAAATTAAGTCCTGATGGGATCATTTAATCATATGGTTTTGATGAAGTAGCAAATGTGTCACTTCACTCTATCCTCATGTTACAGAGGAAAAGAGTATAATATCTTCAGGGAATAACACCAGGACTCACCGGTGTTGAACCTTTCCCCCTCTCTCATCCCTTTGCTATCAAACATCACACACCAGCTGGGTTAACACGAGCGTGTTGTGCGCCGTCGCATGACTTCTGGGTAACGAACTTCAAATAGCTTTTCCATGTTGCCTGGTGCAGCTTTGAAGTTTGCCTAACAGTTGTGAATATTTATGTGCAGACCAAAGTTGATTTCAAAATCTGTGATATGAAAGAACCTCTGGCATCTTTGAGCAGACAATCTTACACTATTATGCTGGTTGCTGAAATATTAAACATATGGTCAATCTACTTCAGACAATTTATACTCTGACAATAACACACATCTTAAAATGTTTTATAGCCTCCTATAACTCCTCACTTGCGCCGTGCTCTCAATATAAGACGCAGTGTTTGGGGATTAAAGAAGTTCTACAGTGCGCTTATTAGTTTAACTCGGCCTTAATTGGACTTATTATGCATGCAAGAATGCACATAAATTAACTGTGTAAACAGAGCCGGCATAAACATTTCCTCTTGTGAAATTCATTACCACTTCAGGAGTGAGTGGGCCTACACCCCAGAGACCGGCAGAAGGAAAGTGGTATGCAAGCAGAAAGAATTGGCACAGCAGCACAACACTGTTGACAATAAGCAAGAGTAGGTTTAGTAAGGCTAAACAGACAGGCATGTTAACACTAATGCAGCCAAAGTGGGAAGGGTTAAACCTCTCAGAGGGGTTAAAGGTCACCGATTAGAAGGTTCTCAAAGGTAGGAAAGGAAGAAGTGGAGAACTGTGGCTGTGAGGGAATTCCACCCAAACATGACATTAAAAGATGTTATTTAGAAAATTTTTCCAGAAGTTTTTAATAAGTTTGAAACCAAAGACAACAAAGTCCCCCGACATTAAAACTGCATTACCGAAGGAAGATTAAAGAAAATCTTCATTATGCCGTTCCCATTTTAAACAAGAGCCTTTCATTTTGTGGCCCCTGTATGCTCAGATAAGCTTCAATTGCTTATCGCCCCGAACAGGACTGAGCGGGCTGAGAAAATTAATGAAAGAATATATATAAAGTTTAAAATTACCAGAAGAAAAAAGTGAGAAATCGACAAACCGTCTCTTCAGGTAGTGCAGTTCACTCAGGTCAAAGAACTTCATCCTTGATCAGTGGAAAATTTAAGAAAGTCTGGTTCTACAGAATCATATTTAAAAATGAATAGTTTGACATTTGGGGAAATCCATTTATTTGCTTTCTTGCTGAAAGTTGAGAAGATCGATAATGATCTTCTCATCTAACTGTCGGCAAGAAGCAAATTTGCTCTTTTGCCCAAAATGTTGAACAGTTGAAGTAAATTGAAGTAAATTTCAGCAGAGTACAATAAAAGCTGAAGCAATTGAAGTTAGTTCAGCAGAAAGGAGCAAAGGTTAAAGCCACAGACCATCTAACAGAATCAAATGATCTAATTCTGATTTCATACACAATATCTGATTCATCTCCTGACAGAGAACAGTCTTGGGTACCCAGCCTGTCTGATTAACCTTACCTGTCAAGAGTAAAGGCGATGACGGGTCGTCATCCCAAACATAGTCATAACTAGTATTACCGTCCTCCATCTCACTGCTGGCGGCAGCGTTACCATTGGCCACGTTCTTGTTCCCCGACTTCCCCATAAAAAATCTCTGCATGCTGGAGTTGAATCTAGTGAACGGATGGAACATAATACTTAAATTAGAGAGAGTGAAATAGTTCAGCCCAAAGTCCAAAAAGGAAAGAGAGGAATAAGATAGGACAAGATTCACATTTGCAAATTTAGGAGCTTCAGATGAAAGGCTTGTTTGAAATATAATGTGCATTAATTAGCCCAAATAACCAATTTACTCTTCACACTTCTATAGAATGAATTTATAGTTAAGGTGGCCTACTTATTAAAAAACAGCATCAGCATCACACTATGTAAAAAAAAAATGGCTGTTCTGCATTAGAGGAGAAAGGGAAGAAAAAGTCAAAAGGTTCCCAGAAGCCAATCACAGGGCTTTCATCAGCCACACAGGACTTCAAATAAGACCGTCTGAGTGCCAATACATAAAGATGGATCACAAATACTGAACACGCTGCTGCTGCTGCCTTTGAACAGACCGTGTGCAGATGCGACACTGGCAACATCACAAGAGCTGCTTCATCCCTTTCAGAAGCAACACCGCCGATGAAAATCACGTTTTTAGCCTTGTTGACACGTCCATATGGTGTTTTTTTTTTTTTTTTTAGATGCTACAAGATATATCATGTGAAATAAGCAGTCAACACCACGGATGACCATTTCCAGTTTGGACTATAATGTGCCAATGTCAGTCTCTAAGAGGTAGAAGAGGAGAAGCCAGGTGTCATTATGCGCTGGTGCTTTGCAAACCAAGTTTCACTCTTTTCAAAATGATGGCAGAGACATGTTCTGCTTTCGGTTGCAAAGATGCAAAAGGAGAAATGGTGAAGATTTTACACAAAAACAGACGGGTTTTGCATCAAAACTTGTTTTAAAGACAAACATTGTTCCACTTGTGGAGACACAGTGAGAACAAGCCAACATGATGGTCAACTGGGAAGTTTTATTTGTCTTGTGTTTTATCAATTGATTTTGTCTTGAGTGCAAGTTACATGATGATTCATGTCAAACACTGATGGGATATTTTATATAGCTTAGTGGTGTGGATGAAGAAAGTTACAGCAAACGTTACTCAGAGCAGTTTGTCAGATAGTTGAGCTGCTGAAAAAGATGATGCTATATTCATTATGACAAATGCGACAAAAAACTTCACATGATTTTGTGTGTGACAAAGGTCGTCCTCATAAGCTGCTCGTATAGTGTTAGAAAGATAAGTTTGGGTAATTCAGGTGCATATGGCAGGTTTTCCTTCGGGGCTTTCTGCCAGAAAGAGCCGTATGTGTGTTTGATGCGAGTCAAAGGTGAGCAGCTGCAGGCCAGTGGCAGAGGGGCGGGTGGAGACAGAGGCGGAGACTATTTGCATATTCATCGTCTGCATCCTAAATGAAGGCTAAGGTGTAGAGTTACAGCTGTGAGCTTTAAGGGATTTAGTCAATGGCGGGAGAGGAACTTTAAGACTTTTATCATATCTGAACTGAGGGTTTAATGATGGAGGTTATTTTATTTTGTGGGGACCAAAAGCGAAGAAAACGCTGGAAAAGATTAATCAATCAACTAATTAATTAATTAGTCTCAAACACAAACAACACTGCTGGTTAAATAAGTTAAAATGAGCGTGAAAACAAATTTAAAAAAGCTTTATATTTTTATTTCAACCTCTAATCAGGTGATTAAAAGAGAAAAAGACAAAAACATTGTTAGTTAAAACACATAAGCATCAACCTTGTTATAACTTATATTGTTATAACTACATCAGTCAGTGGATGTAAAGTTAAATCATCCAACACTGTTTTTTTTGGTGTCAAATGCTTTCACAATCATTATATTTTATACAGCACATTTTGTCAGTTTTAGGCCCAAGTATCAAAAATAAATTCTCACGATTTAAGATTCAAAAGTTATTTTTATGTTCTTGTTGTTTTTCCCCTGTGCAGTTCTTCGTTTCACAATTGGCAGCGTTCGTGCCATCCGAGCAGAGGAAAAACAAAATCGCGGCCGAGCCCTGGAAGGTCACCTCGGAGCACTGATGGCGCTATAAAAAAAACCCCACTCTACTCCATTTTGACTGGAACGGCCCAAAATGGTCAGCGGATATTTTGGGAGAGGGGAGACATATGACAGCGCATCCTACAGTAAGCACTTCTTCCCTCCAAATGAGAAAGGAGAGGAGTGATCCGGTTAAGCCTGTGCTCTTAGCCACTGCAGAGGGAGAAAGATTAAACTCTTATGGCAGGGAGAGAGCAGGCTGCTGCTGAGTGTAACACAGATTACCAGCTGGACAGAGACAGCGGCGCAGGAACGACGTGGTTGGCATTATGCAGTCTGGAATATAAAGACACGAATGTGGCGTAATGGATGGAGTCTGTATTTTCTGCGTGATAGAGTAACAGAGACAGGAGGCAAGATAAAAGGTGATCGGATGATGCACGCCCCGAACAATAGATCCTTTTAGAATAATCTCAAATCAAGTATGTGTCAGTTTTATGAGCTAAAATACATCTGAAATAAAGAGGTAATTTTTGGGTGTTTAGCAGTTTGATTTCAACAGATCATTTTCAATTGAATGATTCTAAGCAGCATTTCAAAAAACATTTAAAATGAAATCATATAAACTTTGACATTAAAGATGCACACAAGAAAAATTGTGTCTGAACTGAACTAAAAATTGCATTTAATTCATTAGAGGAGCGATCTTTCCGCCCGAAGGCGCCTGAGCTGAATCTTCAGCTAACATCTGGGTAGGAGACATGAACGAGACACTCCGCTCCAGCTGGAAAGCCACTCTCTCTTTTCAAACTGCTGAGTGCACAGTTGGTCCCACTCATGAGCCCACAGGTATTAGTGTGTAAGAGTTTAAGCATCTCTCCCCATGCACACGCACACACACACACACACACACACACACTCAGGTTGTTGTGGCAGGAATGTGGATATGGAACTAAATACATTCACACAAGTACTGCATTTCAGTACAATTTTGAGATACTTGTACTTTACCTGAATATTAACATTTTATGCAAACTGTGCATAAAGTATTTAGAAATAGCTCAACCTCAAGAAGCGACAACAGTAAAATGCTGCTTACACATTGATGCATCAGTATAATGGCATACATATAGTCACACGGGACAGTTTTCTATGTAACTAAGTACTTTTACTCTTGATCTGATGAGTACATTTAGATGATGGGCAGAACTCACTTCATGACAAGGATGTATCCAGCGTACATGACCACCAGCACCAAACTCTCCCACCTGATGAGAAGAAAAAAACAGGATGAGGATAAAATGAGAAATTCAGGATCCAACACACTTTAAGATCTCAAAAAGAAAAACCTGAACATTCAGCTTGTGTGAATATTTATAGGTTTTCTATCTGCTACAACCATTATTTGGTAGCATTACAGAGAGAGAAATCAGTTAAGTTACTAAACTAGACATTCGACAAACCAAGAAATTTCTTTATTGATTCCAAAACTTTTTAAACTTGCCTATTTTCCCAAACTTCACACTGACTGAAAAGTGAGAAGTAGTGACTTTTAAAACTTTCAAGTAACATTATGCATGATATTGATGATCTTTAATTCAACAAACTGAATCAAATATATCAGTTGTAGAAATATCCATTTAAAGTTTGCTACCATAAGCAAATGGTCACTTGACCAAGTAAGACTGTGGCAGCAAAATCCTCGAAAATTAACAATAAACATGGACACATCTACAGCTCAGATGGACGAGTAACTTACCAAACTATCTTCTCGTCGTAGATGAACTGAAAAAAGAAGAGAAAGATTTCTATCAGATGAGAATAAACAAAATTAAAAAAGAGAAAAGGCCACAGCTGCTGTTCTCATACATGCATGTGGTGAACTTACTGCAATCAAAGCCACAACAGACAGGATGTAGTAGAAAGAATCCCTGAAAACTGCCCACCAGGTCAACATCACCACCTGAGGTTTCACAGGGAAAAGCGTAGTCAGTTTTTTTTAACTGCATCTACAGTATGTGTAATAGAGTTCTGTGAGGTGTATTATCAAAAGCACTTAATATGTAAATTTTATTTGACAGAAAGAGCTTTGAAAGGAAACAGATTCATGATCCGTTTATGCCTCCAGAGTTTCCTCCATTTCCACTAAAACCAGTTCTGAGAAAACTAACTGAAGCAGATGGCTTTGTTTCCCTTCAGCAAAAACTTCTGCCACACATGTGCTGCTCTGCAGTCTATAAATAAACAGAATGATGCTGCTGCAGCAGGAAGTCACTCCCTCCAACTCACACACATAAAACACACACACACACACCTGTCCGGCGAAGATCCCACAGACACCGATGATGCACAGGATGTTGAAGACCGCTGAGCCAACGATGGTCCCCACCCCCACATCACCGTGGGTGATGAAGACACCTGCACACAGGGAGGCAGCCAATCAGAATCAGCGGTGACACCAACCATCTGGGAATGTTTGAGTATGTGCACATACACGTGTGTGTGTGTGTGTGTGTGTGTGTGTGAGTGTACCAATGACAGATGCAAAAAGCTCTGGTGCAGAGCTGCCAGCTGCCATGAAGGTGGCTCCTGCAACATCTTCACTCAGATCTAATTTCTGCAGGAATAAAGCAAAGATTAGTGGTTTTCATGCTTCACACTTATATTGTGTAAGTGCAACACTCAAAGATAAAAGACTACAAATCCCAAGTACCTCACAGATCTTCTCCAGCGATGTCACAAAATATTCGTCGCATGTTATGGCGAGGGCCAGAAACATGTAGAGCGCCTACAGACAGAACCAGAAGAGGTAAGCGTGTGTGTGACAAGGGCAAGAACCCAAGTGTGTGTGGTTCAGATACATCCTTAATCAGCAGAAATTAGCAGAGTTAATAGAGCCTTGGCAGAGTCTCCCGCTAAAGGACGGGTGAAGGGGAATCTTTAAGCACAGCAGCCAATTAAAACAGGACCTGCATTAAATTCAAACGTCAATTCAGTGACGAGCCGCTTTCTCTTACAATTTGAAAAATCGAGCCTATTTCAGTAGCTGAGGCAAGATCTATAAATTATAGATCAGGTGTGACATCATCATGGCTCCGACTGCTCCAGCAGCCGTGCTCTGCTCTATGCTATCCACAGGGGGCAGTACAGGACCGTGGTGTGACCAGACCCCCCTCCCTGGCAGTGAGGCCGAGACAATATCAAGTCATATTTCAGCATGGAGCATAAAGCTGAGGACTCCTAATGAAGTGTGAGTATAAGCTCAATATGTGTCACTGTGAAGAATTTGTCCAACATCAAACTCGGACCACAAAAACCAACAGTGATCCTGATCATGTTAAATGTTCAGTGGGGGAAAGTAACTAAGTACATTTACTCAAGTATTTTGTTTTCATGTCACTTAATATTTCTGCTCCACTACATTTATCTGACAGCTTTAGTCCCTAGGTACCTTACAAACTAAAATTTTTGCATATAAAACATATGAAGTGCTTATAAAATATGAGGTTTTGTTCTGAATTAAACTTCCCAACAGTTTATACACAAGTTGAGCTGAGACAGTGGATTCATTGATAAGTGGACTGACATAAAATTGGCAACTGTTTTGATAATCATTCAACATTTCATGGTTCCAGCTTCACAAATGTGAGAAAATAATTGGCAGATTAATAAGTAATCAATAGTTGTTGCGCTATACAAAATAGTTAACACCACCTCAACCAGATACAGCAGTAAAATGCTTCTTCACATTCACACATGGGTCATAATACTTTAATGTGATATTATATCAGCCACAGCAGCCATTTTTCTACATGAGCACTTTCATCTGTAATACTTTACTATATACTTTACTAATACTTTAGATTTAAAATGCCTGACTTGTAATGGAGTATTTTTACAGTGAGGTATTAGCTTGCCGTGAAGGCAAAGTACTACAGCTCTTACACCTCAGCTCACTCTCATTCATCATGTCAGAAAACCTGTCAAGTCCGTAAAAAGGTCAAAAGACACAGGTTGCGCTCGGGGCCGTAGCTGCCATTGATGACGAATTCATGTCCTGGAGTTTTATACTTTATTTTTTGTGACTTTAAGGGTTTTAGCAGTCTCATGTTTCTATTTGACTACTTTTAAAAGGACGTGAAGGCCATTAAGAGATTGTTCCTAACGAGCTTCCAACGAAAGAGATGGGGAACAAAATCCTCAAAAAGTGCTCTGTGCAGAAATATATTCAAAATTTTATCCGGTGCGAATACGAGGCTTCGGCAGTCGGAGTGAGACAAATCGAAAAAGTGGGAATCCCCCAAAGTTATCTTAGTAGAAAATTCCCTGTGTTCCCTTCCTGAGCCGCAGTGGAGACTTAGAGCGGCAAAAAAGGAGTGAATTTTTGACTAAAGACTGAAACTTTAAGACCGAGTTGAAAAACTGAACCTGTCCCAGAATCCAACTTAATAATATATTATTAAAAGGCTTCAGTATTTCTAAAATCCATTCCAATTTGAAGCTTTTTTTTTTTAAGCCAGTTAAATCCAGCATGAAGAGCAATACTTGCTGCACAATAGTGAAGAAGTCCACAGGTGGGCTTGTGTCTTTATGCCCAGTCAGTGGAGCTGAGCACGACTGAACGTAGCCCATCATGGTTTTTCATGTGGAGAAGCAGCTCATACAATATAAATAAAGGACATTTGCCTGTCCTTATTTCCTGCCCTGTATTTATCAAGCCTCTCAGCATTGTTCTCATGAATCATGCTTAAATTTAAACTCTGACTAAAAATACTCTGCTGCCGTATTTATGAAGCTTTCTACACACGCGTCTGAGCTGAAGCTGCCCTTTGAGGGACATAAACAGAAACAGCTAATTAAATGAATGTCGTCTTGTAGTTTCCCCAGCCGTTTCATTTTCCAATTCATTTCATTTTATCAGCTGATTTTAATCGGATCTTGTGCTGATTGGCTCGCAGGCCTTTGTTTACTATGATACAAGCTCTGCTAAATGTGGTTGTGGCTACAATAAGAATAATAATGTTAATAATAGATATATGAGATCAAATATTCTAAACGCAAGGTTAATTTACTTAGCTATTCCCGCAGCTTTCAGCCATATCCCACAGCCTTCCTCAGCACAGATTTGAATGAACCTCAACGCTCAAATTTACGCTTTAATCTGAAGTGCAACCATTTTTTTTCTGTCCCTGTACATCTTCCTGAGTAAATACATGTTAATCTGTGTGTGAGTTTACATCAATATAGTTTTTTTACACAAAATGGCTGCATGCTGATTTTAATGTGCTGTGATGTGTATAATCATTTGAGCATTAAAAAGCTCCTCTGTGGCATATTTACAATCTGGCTGTGCACAAACCGCTATCATCATCCCACTTTGCTTGTTTTGAGCTTTTAAAGCCTGGAAGGTAGTTAGGCTGTTTCTAAATGCACCTGCAACCAGATGAGCTCCACCGAGCGTGTTGACGTGATGAGAGATGCAGGTGCGGCTTCTCAAGAGGAAAAAAAAATAAAAAAGGCCTCTTACCGCCACGATGTGCAGCAGAACGGCCCCACTCTTTCGTTCTTGGCTGGTGAAAAGGTCATCGGGGAACTCGTGTATTGCTGAGGAGAGAGGGAAATGTCACAGTCACCACACATCAGCAGCACGACAGCGAGGTAACATGTCCCGGCCCCACCCCGAGGATCCTGGGATGCCCCGTTGGTTCAGGGGGCACCTATTCTGATTGGGAGTGTTATTGCTTCTCTTCTTGTTCCGTCTCTTTTTCGCTGGATTATCTAATACAGCGAAACTGTCTTGTCTACCTAAAAACAGGGCAGCGCAGCCAGAAGGGGTCAAATGCAAATGAAACAGCCTGTGATCATCATCATCAAAAAAAAAGCTGTAAACTCAGAGAACATCAAGGGCTTGGAATTTTCAAAGGAATTTCTCTAAACACATTTTGAAACTCATCGTCAGCCTGCAGTATGTCACACCGCTCTGCAACCAGTGACTTCATATCTATTCATGGAAGACGGGGGGGAAAAAAAAAAAAACGAACAGTCAACCATCACATCTCCTCAAAAACTGATGTAAAAGCGCCGGCTATATTAAGGGACTGAAGTCATACAGAATTAAAGCAAGCAGGCAGAAAAACCTCCCATGCTGAGGATTCATCATCCATCATCCAGAGCTCCAGCTGGAGCACAGTGTGATCATGCTACCACCATACGGCTCGGATCTCAGGGAGCACAACCGCACCGCAGTGCACCTGTCTGGAGGCAGAAGCCGGCCGTCTTCCTGACGGGGGCCCGGCATCTGCGGCGAGAGGCCTCTGTCCGACCTGTTCCTGTCGGGGCCCGAGCTGCGGGCTCACATCTTGTCCCTCCCTTGTAACGAGCCTGCAACATAACCTCACATATTGCTTACACAAGCTCCGGCCATCTCTCCGGTTCACCTCATCCTGCAGGCAGAATAAACTATCCAACTGAAAGGAAAACAAGAGCGAGCCGGCAGCTCTGTCAGGCTGCACTCACAGGGCTGCTGCGGCTAAATGCTACGATGCTCACAATGAATGACAATTTTAGCATTAGAGAGTTTTTACAGTTATAAAGGTGTCAGTGTTGCATTATGTTTATTTATGTGAACATATTTTGTCAATGTGATGCTTGTTTCATGTTGTCGTGTACTTTTATTTTGAAGCTTCAGTGTTGGAGGTGCAACATCATTTGGAGGCTGATCATCTCATCATAACACTAATATGACAATTTAAAGATTCAGCCATCTTGTAGAGTGTGAATATAGTGTTGTGTATGATAAAGACCCAAAGGTTTGAGATAAAGGAGTCTTCCATTTAGTCAGCTAGTGTTGCCAAGTTAGGTTTTCGTTTTTGTTGTCTACAATATTATCAGATGCTCACAATGACAATTTTAGAAAGTATAATGTTTACCATCTTGGTTTAGTGTGTTAACATGTTCACATTTACTAATTAGCAATAAACAATCTACACCTGAGACTGTTGAGTTTTGCAGGTATTGAACAATTTAAAAATTCGACCTGATGATGCCACTGGATGAAAAGTCAGAGATTCATCCAAAGCGGATCATGACTGTGTGTAACAAATTTCATGACAATCAATAATTGTTGAGACATGTCACTCTGTATCATAAATGTCAACCTCAACATGGAGGCACTTGATGAAAAATTAAAGGATCATCAAAGTCGGTTCATCCTCTGGGAGGCAAAACACAATTTAATGAAAGCATCCAACAGTTGAGATCTTTCAGTCCGGATCAAAGTGCTGGACCAACCAAAATTTTAAAAAAAAAATCAAATAGATGGGAATCGCTGTGGTAATACTAAAAACAAAAACAAAAAAAATCAAATGCACAAATGCAATAGTCTGAGCAGACCGATGCTGTTTACAACAGAAAATTAAGGCAAGATACGGGCCCTTGTCACATATGGGCTCGTGAAGTGGAACAGCGCTCACCTGAGACTTCTCGCTGCATCTGTCCCAACCTCACCGCTGCCTGTTTTTATGATATTCGACAGTGTGCACACATGGCTGAATCAGCGCAGCGTTTGGAACAGTGCACAGGCAAATCAAACACCGCACAATATGTAGTCCAGGCTGGCTTAATCAACTGCATGCCTCCTGGATTTCACTCCATTACATCACATATATGGAGATGTGGTACATTTTGTATCTCCACATGTCATCTAACACGTTATCTTTGCAACAGAACAAAGAGCGATGACAACAAAAGACGTTCTGACGGTGCTGCATGAATTAATCAGACCTTTATTTGTAAGAGTTTCTGTGTCTCACGTGCAGCAGAGGACAGAATAATAAAAATGTCGAATGCACGTGCAATTTATATTATGACCTTAAAATATAATGAGAAGCTGCAAACACCTTGTGACGACCCCCCCTGTGTTGCCTGTCTTACTTTTCTCCTCTGCTTTCAGGAAGAAGTGAGGCAGATTGGAGGTGAGACGAGGTTCACCTGGGAAGCCTTCAAAGCTTTAAAAGTCCCTCTCTCTCTCTCTCCCTTTGTTTATCTGCTTTGCTTTGTTTTATTCACTCACGCATGCACACGTCTCCATCACTGGTTTCCCCACATTATTGCTTTATTTATGTAAAAAGTTTAATAAATTATTTTCACTTTTGTGTGTTTTTTCCTCCTTTCATGACAGTTCATGACTAAATGAGGGCTCGCCTTGGACCAGCTTAATGCATGTGACAAAGAGGGGAGAAGAGCATTTTATTAGAAAAAACCAACATAACTATTTAGAAAAAAGCATGAAGTGTGGAGATGAATTGCATCAGTAGTGAGTTGAGTTAGTGTTGAAGGCAGCAAACATGTCAAACCCAACTCAAAACCTGCAGATGTGTAGTCTGATAGAGAGACTATGACACCAGTTAAAGCCTTGGTGGGGGTCTACACAGGTGCCACCACATTACCTTTACGACCCTCCCCCGACTGTGAGTTCCTGCAGGAAGAGGCCGGCTGAATCACCACGTGCAGAAAGGAAGGGGTCCTAACAACCTGGATGACATTGGACTCTCACAGCAACACCGACTGTGGCGGGGCCGCTTTAGCTCATTTAATTTCTGACAGGTTTATGTGCTGAATGAAACGCGTCGGAAAGCCGTCGGCCACAAGCGGAGGCGCAATCAATTACAGGATTTGTCAGCTGTGGCCTCAGAGGTGACTGAAAACAAACCGATGCCAATACAGACGGCTAAACTCCTACTGATACCTCATGGCCAACTAGCTGCTGGACGTGGCCTGTTAGGCTTGTGAAAAACATGAAAAGTGAAAACCATGGGGAAAGTATCAGGTTTGAGTTTCCCGCTGTTCGAGCCTTTTCACCTCCCGCTCCCATGTTCGGCCACCAAACCTGCAGGTTTGCCTTCAATCAATTATTAAATGCCTTTGCCATCCATGCTCTTTAGTTACGTGTCCAACCCCTCGCCGCTGCATACAATCAGGTCCGGCTGGGAGGCTGTTAAAAATAGGTGATTGCAAAAGGTGTTTAAAGGTCGCCAGCACTGGGACAGCGGAGAGATAACAGGCAGGCAGGGGTCACCTCCCAGCGCCTGTAAACAACCGCACAGCATCCACAGGGTCCGTCTGCGCCTCCTCACTGTAGAGGTCAAACCGGACGTGTGCACGCTCCCACAGCCATTTCCCACACAAGGACAGGACAGGACAGGATGTGCACACAGGAGCGAGGCGAAAGACAGATTGCTTAAGTGATGCATCTCAAATGAGGCCCATAAATAGAATCATAAATGACATGTGGCTCAGTCGAATTGCTCATTTCAAAGTGTCATTTTTACAGAAGCTGAAGGAATAAATGCAAAAGGCACATCGATATGATGCATTATCGACGTAGTTGCTGAAGAAAATTAATTCTATTATTAATGTTCAAATCATTTTAATGAGACATTAAAAAAAAGTAAATTCGTAGTTTTCACCTATTGATTTAATCTTGACTATATCCTTGAATTTAAAAAAATACATAAAAATTGCCTTTCACAATTCCCTTGTTTTGCCTGACCAACAGTCCAAAATCCAAATACATTCAGTTCACAATCATATAAAGACAAAGAAAAGCAGCAAATATTCACAACCACGAAGCTGGAACTAGAGAATGTTTGGCGTATTTGGTGGGAAAAAAATTGTCCAACAATCAAAATTGGCACAGATGAATTTTCAGTGGGACGATGAATTGATCGATTGTTTCAGCTCTAAAGAGAGTTTCTTTCAACCATTTTATGTCATACTTAGTCAAGTCTTAGATAGTAATCTGAATTGAACTGAAACATGATAGTACTTGAACTACTATTTCTATAAAATAAGTTGCAGCTTAATGTCATCATGCAATACAGCGCTGGAGCACAGACACATGTGTATATGGCATTTTGAACCAAACGACATGTGCAAATTTATATTTAATTATGGCGCAATGCTAAATCTTCAAGTAAAAATTGTTGGCGCCAAACAAGCCGCTTCTGCTCAACAACGGTTTCGTGACTGTACAAATGTGGAAAAAAACAGCTACAACTTTTATCTCCCCTGCTTCCCTCGTGTTTGCATGAGACTGCTGTCTTTTTCGGAGGCAGCGAGGGAGGGGGGACGTGAACGAGGGACGTCTGGACCGGAGCGGCAGGCAAAAAAAAAAAAAAAACAACTCCTCTTCAGAAGCTACAAATCTATAAATAGACCCTGGATTCTCTGTTTGGACACCTGACTGTGCCGCTTATGCAAGAAATTACTGGCAACACTTTTGTTCATCTGTCTCCCCAACCCGCTCCTCTTCATCTTCTCAACCCCAGAAGTAATTACAAGTCCACACAGTGTCCTCGCAAGAAGTGTTGGGAGGATTTTATGAGATGCAGCGTTGCCATCACGGCCTGAATTGTGGTCAGTTAGGGACAGTATGAAAATTATTAGGTGGAAAAGGAGGGTCAGAAAATGCACGGGACAACAAATATATAAAGTTAGCCCATAGTATAATTCAAATTCAGCTTGACATATTGGTCCAAGTTCAGTCAATTGGTGGCTCAGTTAACAGCTCATTATTAAAACAGTGACTACAGTACTCCACATTTTGTTGTTTGCTATAAATCTGGCCTTTAATAGTTAAATTTTTAAGATACAATAGGCAGCTATGCAAAACTTATTCCATTAAAGCCTCATGTTTTTTCTTTGTGATTTGCCTCTTTTCATTATTAATGATAATTTGAACCAATTAAATACTGTTTTATTATTTTGAGATATTTGAGAAAGGGTGTTGAAGTTTATTTCTAAGTCAATGAGAGGGTTAAAAGAAAAACTTGTTAAACATAATGTTCCTCCCCACTTCAATAATTTTTGCACAGTCCCTAAGACCCAATCATCAGATTGCTGTTTACATCCTTGGATTTGTTGTATAGAAGTCTAATCAAATCAAACTTCAGTGATTTAAAACTGAATAAATTCAAAAATCTTCTATTGACTCTACACATTGCTCCACAGCTTTAAATCTCGCTTAACATAAAAAAAAAAAATCCCCTCAGATAACCTTAATTTATTGACTGGATTTATTGTATTAAAGCCAGAGCATGCCAGCCATTCTTTACATTTGTGCAATTATTCTTCCATAATCTGGTAATATTACAGATATTATGGTGCCGTTACATAATGGAGCTCAGTATCGAGTGCCGTCTGTTGTCCCAGAGATGGGACGGAGCGCAGAGCAGGCCGGTCTTCACCCAACACCCCTGCTGCTGTGGCCTGGGCAAAAACCCAATTATTAGACACGCAGGCGAAGATGGAGCCATGCAACCAAGACTTCCTCTTAAAATAGATCATTCCAATAGAGCAAAACACAATGCCAACATATATTAAACAATATTATGATGTGAGCAGGATGTTTTGGCAGAGAGCCTGGTGCTGCCTTCTGTCACAAACACCGCACACACACACACACCAGCCAGGTCATTAACAGAATACGGTCGACACTCCAGTACAGTAGTCGAGAGACTCTTCAGAGGAGAACGATTCCTCTGGGTCATTATTAGTCCATTAGATAATTAGCTTGCTCCAGCAGACATCAGCGAGCAGCATGACTCGACTGTGACCGCCATCAGCTTCTTGTAAACATGACAACAACATCACGAGTCGTCTTATTGGGGAAAAAAAAAAAAAAAAAAACAGTCACATAGGAATGATAAGTTCTGAAAAGAGCAGGGGCCTGGTTCACCCAAAACACACACGATTATCCTCTTGTTAGGTCAATACTTTCACATGCTCAAACATCACATGTACAACTGCTCTCACATGGTCACGTAAGCACTTAAACGCATGCAATTTCCCCTGCATGAGCACACTCGCATACCTATTACACTTCTACTTTTAGCATGAATTCCCTCCTGCCTTTGTGTGACTTTGTGAGAGTGTGTACTGTTGAAAGAGGCCAAGCTGGTGGACCAGAAGACTCCTGGTTCAATAACCTAAAGGCGGCACCACTGTGAAGCGCATGCATTCAGCTGTGTGCGGGAGGAACAGGTGAACGGCTCTCTCAGGGTAAAGTATGGATCTGCAAGAACAAAGAGAGAACAGCTTGCTGCAGTGAGGAGCTTTAAACCAGCCTCAGTTTTCATAAAAGGTGCTCGCAAAAGGCAGGAGAGAATGAAAGTTTACGAGTAACAGCAAAGGCAGCGAATCTGAAGCAGAGCACGATGTGAATGAATAAATACAGAGAGAGGTCAGGCATGTTTGAACTGTGCAGCGCGGAGAGTGCTCTGTGCAGGTGCTCGTGCCTCCCCTCTCCGCAGCATTGTTCCACCGTTGGCATGCAAGCGAGAAGCAAAGCGAGGTCAGTTTCCATTATGCACAGCAGCATAATCCCCGCTTGTGTAATTCCCTTTTAAAAAGCCTCCTTCTGGTGTTTCCCTGGAGTTGACCAACCCGCATTCCAACGTGTACCGGCTGCTTCACGCTGGCAGATTTATCCTTTATGTTGCAGCCAAATTTCCTGCCTACTCCCCCCCTCACCACCACCGCCACCACCAAAATAAAAAAAAAAAAACCATCCCCTTGTTTGCCTCAAATCCTGCCAACAGCACAAGTCACACTCGACTCACCAACAAATATTTACACCAAATCAAAAATGCAAATCTGGCAGAGGTGACGCCGCCGCCGTTTTGGGCACTTCCTCCTCACCCACGCCACCTCTCATGTGCAACATGTGCAGCCCCTGCCCATGAGCAGATTAGCGTCATATCTAAAACCACTATAATCAAATCCCGCCAGATTAATTCATAGTACAAATCAAGCCACACTGAAACCTTTGCTTTGTCGTTCTACTTATTGCGCTGTTGTCTACTTCCACCGGGCCAATTACGCCACTCGAGTGGGGGGTTTTCAATATATGGTATTAGGAGCATCTTTATTAAAAGCAAATTATTCCTCCCACACAACATTAGCCACGGTGCTCTGCCCCCTCTCAAATTTTCTGTGCTCCACAATTGGCATCAGTTGGTCCCACATGAGAGAGTATAATCTAATATTCTGTGTCCCCAAGTAAACCTCTGATCACACTCCTCACACAGCCTGGAAGAGCTCATAAAACATTTAAATTCTGAGATACAAAAAAAAAACAGGCTTTTCTTTTGTCCCAGAGTTGCAGCAAGTTGTCAAATTTAGGTGAAAAGTGAGTGTTTGTTTTCACTCATCACAGGATTGCTACAGAGGAAATACATCTCAGACTCAAGACTTTGCATGTGACTGAAGAGTGTTCAGAGGTCGTATCGGCCTCTTAAAGTGTGATTTAGTCCTTTGTGAATCACCGGCATGCATTGTAATCAAGCAGGAGCATAAAGCAGCTCGGACAGCACCTTGCGCTTTCGTGCCAGGAGTTAAAATGGCCAATAAAAGAGGCACTTTTGATGAATGGCTTGCCTTAGCAGCACAAGTCTCAGGACAAGCAAAAACAACATTAGCATCCAGTGAACCCAGAACAGGACTCCCTCGCTGATCACAGAAATAATGATGAGGAAAAGGCAGAGAGACCAAAGACGGCTGAGTGTAATCTATGCGGCCCACAAACAGCAGCTTAATTAAAACGGAGCTTCAGATGTTGCACACACTCAGCATAAAACCAAAAGCCTCCAATAATAACGCTCATCCGATCGAGCCCGGGTCCGTCCACAGTTAGTGCTTCCAGATTCAGGATCACATTAAGGTTTACTGCAAAGTCGGTTTTCACATAAAGTGCAAGGTATATTGGTGCATATAGATAAAATATAGATAAAGATGAAAGCAAGGAGAAGGACGTTTCCCTTGGAGGGGTGCACACCCAGGGCCACCCCTGGGCCACCGCTGGATCATCAGCTGTGGACAAACACCTGCACAGGGACTCACACACAGATCTGTGATACAGAAGTGTACGAGCCCTCACCATGGACCAAGACGTCTATTCAGTTCTTGGGAAATGTTAGATGGTAAACAAGTTTGTCATCCTCCGAACATTTAAATTTTCACAGACCATCATCAGCCATTCTGATTCATACTTTGTGTCCCTGATGGGATTTTGTTTCATTAGCCGTAATTCCCCCTGACAAGTGCAACATGAACAGCCAGTTAATTGCAGTCATTCGAAGCTTACCAGTTCTCACCCAACGTCCTTTACCAAGATTACAGCTTCACCCAACAAACAACTTCTTCCCTTAATGAGGCACATTTGCTTGCATGGATTGTAAGGGTCTGAAGAAGTTTTGTTTGTTAGATACACATGTTAACAGCTGTCTGCCTCATGAGTAGATCACTGGGACATTAGCAGCAACAGCTAATCCAGGTGGGTAATTTTTGTGTTGGAAAGCTTTACAGAGCTTGTGTTGCTTGTATCAATGTACGCCGATTTGAGTCAGGTTTTCCAAATCTACACATCCAGATTTGATGAGTGCAAAGCTGAGTAAGAAGAATATGACCACAAACTGAAAATATGACCACAAACTGAAAGATCAGAATTTTCCTTTAAATTTTATCTATGAGTCAGGTTATGTGTTGCATCTTAAGAGGAATAAATCAACTTGTTGCAAGACATTTCTAGAATTATTTCCCTGATACTGCAGTGATTTGACCCCATTTCAAGAAACTGACCCTCATTTATACATAATACTCCTTAAACATATCAAACTCCACTGGCACTCCACCACTGGCAGATTTTTGCAGTATAATATATTGTAAAGGCATTGTAAAATACTTTGTCTATATGCGTCTTGCACGGCTGCAGTCAGAGTCTCTCGTGCCACAACTGTCCAAAACACAGCAACCTGTCAGCTGAGGTGCCTGAAGTCTGCAGCCATGACAGGATTATTCACGAGACCGAGAACAAAGAGTCATATGATCAGCTCACACTGACGAGGCAGAACAGCGGCGGGATAAGAGGAAGGAGCCGATGAGAAATGTGTGGAATGTGAAGAACAGCCTGGTGCCTCCGGTGTGAGGAAGATATTTGAATGGAAAAAAAAGGTAATCCTGGAGGATTAGGAGGAAAAACTTCAAGCACATAATCTTGTCATTTCAATAGGACCCTGCTGCGACTGTGAAAAGTTCACAACGAAATGGTCACAATACCGTCAGTGGAGTAAAAATGTTTGTTTTGCTTCTTTATATGTAAAATTGCAGGTTGCAGCTCCAGCGATTCATCATCCCCTGAGGGATTCTGCCTGCTGTGACCAGTAATGAAGTAATAGCCAGTTAGTCCTTACTGGGTCACTTGTGATGCTGCAAAAAAACATTTTTAAATTACTTCCTAAATTGTCTGCGCCCTGGTGTCGCCCCCTGTGTGCTAGTCAAATACAAACAGTAATACAAGTCCCTGTATTGAGTTTCACCCCATGAGCAAAATAATTATTCCCAGGGTTTAAAAATCCAACAAGGTCTAGTTTCCATCCACATTTCCACTTTGTGACATTAGATTTGAAGGTTTTGCTGATAGTAAAATCAGGTGATCTCAAAGGACATATGTACCATGAAATGGCCCAGTGGGACTAAACCTCTGGCAGCTTTAATGCCTCCATGAAGCTGAACCAGTGAAACAAAACAAAAGTCAGGACTGAGGCAGAGCGACATGGAAATGAAATGCAAAGACAAACAAATGTCTCGTCACTGCTGCTGGTGCTCGTTTCAACCGGTAATGTCATGAAATCGTAGCTATAATGTTGTAGCCTGATGCAGACGTCAGCAGCGAGCGGAGCTGTCAGCACGCAGTATAACTAATTATAGAGAATGCTGCTTCCTTTAAGTGTACCAAAGATGCTGTAACATAATCAATATCTGACCCTTTTAATAGCCCTTTCACTGCTTATTACAGCGCAAGTGATCTAAACTGAGTCGGAACGACGGAGGCCCAACGAGGAGGTGAATCACAGCCGGATATCAAATCAGAAACTACACAGTTATTGGATGAATCCTACAATCTTATTGATTTAATCGATTTTAATCACCTCATAATGTTATTTGCTCATTTGCACATCCAGCACACCTGAAGCAGCACTAACATTTGTGCAATCGTGTTTTGGTCCACCAGCTTGATTTATTTACTATATTATTTACTTTATTTGAGTACATTGGGTTTTGGGGGGCTTCTCTGCTTTGGAGTGAAAATTGTGAAACCAAAACAATGAACTGAAAGACATTAAACCGCTCTGTGGAAGCGAGGAAACCTGTAGAGTTGGGTGATAATTCTGCCTTGGTCCATCATTATGAGTCACCTTTCTCACATTATACTCATTTAATCCATTCATAATTTGAAAACACAACAGCTTACCTGGCGCTGAACAGTTCTTCTGCTCCGTCTCGTTGTCTGGAACTGAAGCCATTAGCCGTCTTCCCCAGTGCTCGTCGTCCGGATGTCCCTCCACTATCATCCCGTGGCCTGCGACAGAAAACGAAACGGTTCTGCTCATCACGCATTCAACATAAATAATACATCTAAGCTTGTAGCAAAGCATGCAAGTTTACAGCACACAACATGTCAGAGGTTGATGCTAAAAGATCTCCTGGAATGATACTAAAAGCATTATCTCTCGCTGCAGGGAAACCTCGACACTCCATTTTGCAATCAAAACCAACATGGCCGCTGTTGTACGAGTATGTCTCATGACCCAAAACATCCACGATCGCGGCCATTAATCCAAACAAGGTTGCCTTTAATCCTTTAAAAGTTTTCGCTTATGTAGATATGACATTTTCATCTGGCGGCAGCGGAAACACGTCGACATGCAGCTGCTGTGCCATTATGTTTTTGGGGTGGGAGAGTGGGAGGAGGAGCGTACACAAGTTTCATTTTTCATTAAACTGCTCTTAAGCCTCTGTAATGAGGACATAAAAAACTGCAGTCCCAAATCTATTATGTAAAATCATGCAGACGAGCTGAGCAGCGTTTCAAACTTGATTTTTTTTTTTTTTTTTGTAAATTGTCACCACACAAATGCAGCGTTGAATTGAAGAAGCAACTCGCTGCAGGATGATTAAGAGCATCTGTGTGCACAATTATGAGCAGATCACTTGGGAACATCCCGAAAATTGAAGGTCCGGATTTAATTCTTATACAAGTTTTTTATAAACAGACCATCTCTGTCTGGCTTTTGGTTGCGGGCCACACAACGGTTATGAAAGACTTCCCGTGCAGACTCATGATCTCAGTGTCTGTAAATGTCTCACTGACCATGTGAGTGTCTCTCTGTGATTACTCAGTCTCAGGAGGACAATTCCCCTCCTGGCAATTACTTTAATGGAGACAAAGGAGAAGACTAATACTTTAACACTAACCTTAAACTCTAATATCTTGACAGTGTGAAGACATCTAGGAATATTTTACTGCTTATAACACAAAATTTTATACAGAACATAAGAGCTAAACCAATAAATTGATCAATATTAGTGCATCAGTATCAGTGCAGGACAGAAATGGAAAAGCTATGTTTGAATTAGGGCTGTGACTGACTTGTTTGATCTGCAATCATTCAATTTATTGATATTGAATCGTATATCTAAAAGTAGGTAGGGTGCAGTTGGTCTATCAGAGCTATTTCACAGATACGGGCTATGGTGAGGGGAACGACACTGATCAATCAAAGCAGCAAACAGAGGGACAAAAAAATGAAAACAATGAGCAGAAAGACGCTAAAATGCGTTGAGGGTCGTGTGATCCAACGTTAAAAATCTCAAAAATCCATAAAACAGTGTTGGTCTGACTAGTTGACAAAAACAAAGGAACTCAAATGCTTTTCTACATCGCAGGATAAAATCTTGTTTTTAGGCATCGTTACTTATTTTCTACTCTTCCAGCTTCCAGATGGTGTTTTTTTTTCTTAAGTAATCTACCCGGACCTAATTGTATTTTTTGGTGCACTGACTAGAATGCAATCAGTAGTCAGTCAAAAAATCAGCAATCAGTTTCATGATTGACTAAATGAAGGTTTTGGACTAAACAAGCAATTTGAAGCCATCACTTTGGCCTCGAGGAAAAATCATTTTTCACAATTTAACATTTTACAGACCGAATGGAAATAATGATTAGCTGCAGCCCTAATACTGACAGCAACGTCTTCATTAAATGGCTTTCAATCCAGTATAGTTGGACAGCCTGACGATCAGCAGGCGCTGGACCAACAGACTGTACACGAGGCGACTGCAGCTCTCCAATCCAAAAGACCAAACCCTCCAGTCATCGCTCCAACCTGTTCCTCCTCGCTAACCAGCTCCGTTTCACTCCTCCACCGCCTCTGGTCTCCCCTTTGTTTCACGTCATCCTAACAATGTTCACCACAGAACGCTGTCCAATTTAATGCCAGGGGAAGTACACGGATGCCAATTTGCCAACACAACAAGCATGTGGAGCGCCGTGCCAAGACATAATCACTTTTGTCATACATAACAATAAAAGGAGTCATGTGTAGACAGCTGATTTTTCACATTTACACAACAAACTGGTTTGGACGTAGTGGGTTATTCGAGGTTTTTTTTTTTTTTTTTTTAGGAAAATCATGAGCGACAGTCCGTCTAAATGCAATTTCTCCAGGCAGTTATGTGTGGAATCACTTGACCAGAGCGATTAAATCTTCTGTTGTTAAAACACAAACTATGGTGCGTTAGACATTCTGGAAAACTGAGCAAGGCATGATGACTGCTTGCGTGTGTGTGTGTGTGTGTGTGTGTGTGTGTGTGTGAACATGGGTCATTCAGTGTACCATGCTCTCCCTGCCAAGCATCTGAAAGGAAAAACAATGAAGATGTGATTCTGTCAGTGCTTCTCTGCAGGCTGGAGACAAAATAAGTCTATTGTGGGTATAATCTTCTTATCCTTCATGTTTGGTGATCAGTGTTTCAGTGTCGTGAAGAATCACTTGATTTGCCTTGGTGGTAATTTGAAAATGTGATCAACCGTAAGCAATGAAAATTACAAAACAGTTCCTTTTTTAGACGTTCGTCCATTTCATAACTTTAAAAAATGCAATACTTTGAGCTTGGCTGCTGTTCATACTAAGGAATTTAAACAAATGTGTTATAGTTTTACATTATTCAATAGTTGTGTGTTTTGGCACAACAGTAAATAAGCATTTGATTTGAATTTCTTCTTTCTGCATTCGTTGGGGTCAAGAGGTCAGTGTATGTGACGTGATGAGTCGATCTGCAGAAAATTAGTCATCGACCATTTTGTTAATCGTTTGAACCATTTTTCCAAACAAAAACAACAAATAGTGTCGTTCCAGCTGCTTAAATGTGAATGTTTGCAGTTTTCTTTTCAGTCTTCTCTGATCATAAGCGACATTTTTCAGTGATTTCTGATGTTTTGTAGGCGACAAATCAAAAAATAATCAGCAGATTAATCAAAAACGAAAATAATTAGTTGTAGCCATATGTTGCAAGATTTTTAATTGCTCAGCGTTAAAATTGTGAGCCTTAAAGTTACTTCATTGATAAGCCCATCTTATGTGTGTTACGCTGCTTGTACACACACGACACCAACCTGAAAGTCTGACGACTGCAGTGCAAAGAAACGAGAAGAGACACTAAATCTACCTGCTACTTTGGAGCAGAAACAAAGACCTGAGCTCAAATGGGATAGAAAAGGCTGCGACTACACCATCAGACTATATTGAGTAGCAGAGGGAGACAAGAGCAACAACAGCACAGTGGTAATGTCATCCTCCGGGCCTGTTCAACCAGCTCAGCAGGCAGATGGACCAAGGACAACCATCCATCAATCCTTCCATGCAGTGAACATGCTCTCCGGAAAACATCTCCAGCACAGCCCCCTCCCTCCCTCACAGCCATCACCATCAGCCTGCTGCAGCTACCTGTCAGAGCTCAGCCCTGCCCTGCTTCTCCAAAAACACCTGTTCTGGTCCCCCATGCGGAGCTCCATCACACACACGCAGCCCACATCAGCATGCACGACAGCATGTTGCGCCCCACCCCTCTTCATGGAGATGTAACCCAGGAGTAGTACATCAAATCCCATCCATCTGGACCATTCAGCACATCAACACTCCCCCCACACCGCCATCAATCAACTAGGTGGCAAACGCAGGGCACGGGTTTTACTGTGACATGACAAATGCTCCCTGTAGTGATGGCTGAAAGATGAGAAGGCCACAGCTATTCAATTAGACAGATCTGATTATGGTGAGCTTTGGGTCTCGTGATTTCTGGCTCTCTCACACAAACACTTTCGCGTGTGTGTCACCTTGAAATCCCACCATCGCCACCGCCGCTGCCGCCGCTGCTGCTGGTCAAACAGGCCGAGCATTCACGAGAAACGCCTTCTGTCCAATGCCCCCACATGACAGTCACTGTGCGGGTCAGGCAAACTTGATTAAATGAAAAAAAAAAAAAAAGGCAGGCCATTAGTGACCATGAGGGGGCTTACTTTGGCTCCCAGTGCCTGCCTTTGGAGATAAGAGATTTGCACTCGTCTGTATGATATCATTCCAGAATAATCTTTTAAGCCTCTTGTTGTTTTTAATGTAATTAATAAAACTCCCGATACATCCGTTAGAGATCTACAGTCAAGCAGGAGTTGTGGCGAATTTGCAACCTTTCAGCTTTCAGTCCTGGGGCCTAAGTGGTTGCACATGGACTGATCCCAAGACAGGGTCTGGGGCTGAGGCTTTGGGGTTAGAAACACTCTTGTCTTTCATGCACACATGCAAAAAAAATAACTGATTCAGATGCAGCAGCTCAGCTCCCCCTGCACTAAAGATATTCGCAAAATTCATGTTGGCACTGAGCCTTATTGTTCCCATCCTATGAACAGTACTGTCCTAGGGGTGTGTTTTGTCTAGTTAACCTCTGATCCCAGTGGTGTGTCAGATATCATTCTTCACCAGCAAAATGTCAAGGTTGCTCGTTAGATTACATAACTCTCTGTGTGTGTGTGTGTGTGAGAGGCTGTGTGGGATGCTCAATGTTTGCATGGGCCTGAGGTAAGAGTTTTGACATGTGTGCATGGGAGGGTGTGTTGTTTGGAGTGTGTGCATGTGGGCATCACACGCATCACGCATGATCAGCCATCTGAGTCGTTTGCAAAGCATCCCCCCCTCCCTCCCCCTTAAATGATCATCGGTGGCCTATGCGTAAAAATCAGCATCCCCTCCGTGACCATGCGGATCCTGGGAGTGTGATGATGCTCCGGAGTGATTGAGGTGATCCAGTGTGTGTGTGTATGTGTGTGTGCAATGGTGTGTGAAGCTCCGGGCCAGACAAGATGATGCCAGCATTAACCGCGATCCTGAGCTCCGGTGCAGTCGATGCGCCAGACGCTCAGAAAAAAAAAAAAAACGCAATTTTTTTTTTAGGGGGGCAGAAAATGCAACGCGCAATGCAACCAGAACCAAAATAGTGTTGCATCTGGGTTCGGCTACTCGATCCCTGCGTGCATGTGCAGCATGAAGCGTGCGTGATTACAAGCCTGTGAGTGTCAAATTAAAAACGTGCCGCTGCCAAGGCGCGCACACTGCGGCATATACGGACAAACAGGCGCATGTGTGCTCCAACACAGGCACATACAAAAAGAAAAAAAAAATGCTGTGACCTGACAATAACACGTGCATGTGACTTTATTCTGCAGAGTGTGATGCAAACAGCACGTTTCCCTGTAAAACGTAGAAAACCACAATCATCGCATACGCATTTTGGACGCGAAGGCGAACCAGCTGATGTTTGCAATCACAATGCATTAATCCTGTGCCCTTGACATTAAAGCACATTGGTTTGCGGTTGTGATGGATGAGAGGGTGCGTTTGCATTTGAAACGAACTGATGTGCATGTGATTCTCACTGCAGAGCTCCTGCGCCCCGGTGCGTCTCTCTCCCCCCCCGGCTCACCTGTCTTGGTCAACAGCGCCGACATGCTCCACGCCACGAAGAGGACACTGCAGACGAAGCACACCTGGACGAAAAGCATCTCCCTCCTCTTGCGAACTTTGAAGATCTTGGCGATGATTGTCTTCTTGGACGGGCTCACGGCGTCGTCCCGCTCCATGGCTCGCAGCTCGGCCCGGCGGCCACTTTTTGCTCGGTGCGTCCTTGAGAGCCGAAGAAGCTGGAGCCCGGCTTTGCCTCTTCACACGGAGCCCAGCCGGGATGTGCACCTCATCTCAGATGGGGAGTAGTGAAGCGGACAGTGGTTTCCCTCCCCTCGACACACACACACACACACACCTCTTCTTGTCTGGAGAAGATGCTTTTCAGCTGCTGGGACTGTGCAATGACACGGCGGTCAAATTCAGATATAGGTCTCCAAATCAATTCAGCAACGCTCCCGGGTTCTGGTTCTGCAAGATGAGTGTGGGACAGGCTCCCTTTGCAAAGTGCATCCTGTCCCGTGCAGAATTTTTTTATATATATATCAGATGCAATATCCTCAATGTGTGCAGATTCTGTGTTTGGCACCAAAATGCGTCAGGTCAGAAACGTGGATGCGCTCCTCTCCACGCACCTGCAAGCCAATCTGTGTTCATCAAGGTTAATTGTTAAATTCGGGCAGCAGTCGCCTCCCCCTCTCCTCACAGGATGGATCCCTCCTCGGTGCACGAAAGCCCTGCTGATGAGAGACGACCATCAGCTGCTCTCCAACCACGCGCTCTCCGTCCCCTCTTCAACGAGACCGGGCCCCTTTAACTTTCCCGAGGACTGCATGTGCATGAAAAAACAAATCTTCTTCTCCCTCTCCACAATCCACCCTCGAAGCCTCCACGGAGACGTGCGTGGACCACTGCGCGTCTCTGGAGCAGATGGGGGAAGCTTGCACGTTATTTGCGCGTCGCCAAAACGCGCAATGGTTGGATTTGCGCGTCGAGGCAAGCCCTATCATGCTCCTCCTAACGAGCCCAACACACCCACCGAGGCTGTGTTATGAAACCAAATCCAATATCTCTCAGGGTCCAGAGCACAGCCCCTTTAATAACTGGCCCCTACAACTCACCTGCTATCCTTTTTTTTTTTTTTTTTTTTTTGATGCCATGCAGAATAATTGAGGTTATAGATCTTCAGGCTTATGGGCACACACACACATCTTCAACCATGAAATAATTTCTCACTGCCTCAAGGTTTTTTTTGTTTTTTTTGTTGCCAAGATTTTTAATGGTTTATGCCCCTTCAGAAAATTGCTTCACACAAACAGACCTATGCATAATAGAGCTGAATAATGTAATGGGGACCTTTATGTCAGTGTGTGAATTAAATGTGGGTGAATAATGTCCTGCAGTCAGTGATCATTATAAGCCAAAAAAAAAAAAAATTCTAAGGAGAAAAAAATCAATTGTGCTGTGTGTTCAGAAAAAGCATTAATATGAAAAGAGCTCTATGTGTCCTATGAATTTTCCACAAATGGATACGTCAGCTTAAAATCCGAGTCCGAGTGGATTTATTCCCCCACTACAGCCCTAATTAGTGTTGGACAGTTGGCAGCCCTGCAAATGTGTCACCCACAGAGGCCGAGCGAGGACGCCGAAGACTCCCGGAGACTCAAGGCGTGTGATTGGTGAAGGTCAGGTGTCACCCCTCACCTATTATTTGGTGTTGTCACCTGGAGCTGCTATTTTGTTAATGTGCTGTGCTACAGGAAGTAATTGGATGGTTTTTATTCCCAGGACTCCAAAGTGGATGGAAAGATCAGCATGTGAATGGACTTTGGTAGAAGAAGCTGATTGTTATCATAATGGATTCAAGTGTGATTTATCCATTCTTCTTGAACAAGACAGAGATTCAAGGCTGTTAATTTGAAACTAATAGATTTATCGTGCAGATCTCCTTTGTTATTATCCAGCTGTATTTAGAGACCCCTTGAATCACAGAGTCAGATGAGAAGATTAATCATTCTCATATCTGTCACCTCAAATATAAAGCTACTGTCAAGATCAGGTAGCTTAGCTTAGCATAAACACTGGAAACGGGGGGAAACAGCTAGCCTCTGTGTGAAGGGAACAAAATCGGCCTACCAGCACCTCTACAGCTTATTTGTTTAATTCTTACAAAAACCCAATTGTGAAAACTACAGTTTGTGGTTTATGTGCTGGACTATTTCTTGGCCAGGTGCAGTCACAACTTGTCCAAAAACAAACATGATATAATGTGTTAATTTGGGAGCTTTAAAGGTGCTGATAGGATATATTTCAATCATAAACAGTGAGGTCCAAAAGTCTCCACATTTTCCACATTGAAAATCTCTCTATACATCTCTCTGATAATGACCTCAAGGCGTCGTAGGAGTGTTGAGGAGTCCTGACTGTCATGGATTTCTCTCATCTGACATCAAGCCCCATTGAACATTTATGGACGAACTGAGAAAGCAAAACAAGTTGTTAAGCTACTTGAACAAGCCTCTGATGAGTAGAACAAATCCACCAGTATCATCTGACTGCACTCTTCAATGGAAGAGACACAACTCAAGAGAATCTGACCTTTTGCCACAAATTCACTTAAATTTGATTGCTGACCAAGAAATGTTACAGAATGTTAAATATTTCTTCTGCATTTTACATGTCATCGCTTTTGCGTTTTTAAATGTTTTTGAATCCCCAAAACTCTCTCATTATTTCCAGGTTTATGTAAAGATAACTCCTGACTGTAGCTTCACATTTGGAGGACAGATATGAGAGTGGTGTTCATATTTCTCAAAATGTCAAACTGTACTTTTTCACTCAGGCACAATCTTGTCTTGAAATTATAAACAGCACTCTCATGCGCTGGGGGACTTGTGAGGCGGCGGAGCAGACGCTGCTCTCGCTGCCTCCGGCCCTGCTGCGGGTCACCTTAACTGCCAAGATAACAGACAGGAAGGCGGCCTTGCCCTCGTCCACATACACACACACACACACAGGTTGACAAGGCTGAAACAGCATGTCAACTTTTACAGCCGCCACCGCTGCCCACTTAAGCAAAAAACCGAGCAGCGCGTAAAGGTCAGAGGCCTCACACTCCGACGCAATCTCCTGCAGACCGAGGTTACGTAAGAGCGGGACTGTCCCTGTCGGTACAGTACGAGGCAGATCTCCAAAAACATTACCCATCATCTCCAAGGAGCCGCCAAGATTTTGTGTGAAGGCTGCTAGTTAAGCATGAAAGGCGTTGCAGGTTATTAGTCAGGGCTTTCGGAATCTGTCGCCAGGTCTTGTCTTTATCCTGCAGCTTGGGTCTTCTGCATGAACACGCACAAACACACGCATACACATCAACATGTGTGACCCGTGCCCACGCCAAGGGATTAGTCCCCTCCAGGCCCCTGCCCACACAGCAGGCCGGCAGGCAATTGGGGAGCAATGCCAGGGCCTGCTTACAGAGATTTAGCCACCGCTTTACACTCCGTGGCTTGGTCAAACATACACACACGGCCTCCTTTGGCGTCTGCGGGACCCAGCGGACGGCCGCTGATCTGCAGCAGAGATAATAACGTGTGCGGACTGTGGTTTTAGCTGCAGGGAGACAGCAGAGAGATTGGCTTTGTAGGAGTGTTTTAATGTGGGCAGATGTCAAAAGGAGCAGTCGGTGTAATGTGAACGTGTTGTTTGATATAAATGCCAAGCGTGTGTCACGTCCTTGCACTGCAGATCACTAATGAGTTGATGTCAAGGGTGTTAACAATGAACCGTGTGAGTGTTGCACAACAATTGACTCAGCGCTGCTCATTTCAGCTTCCAACTCCATTATGATTCATGTGGTTTATTCACTAATTTAATGCGGTGATTAAGATCCAGGCTTTAAGTTTACATAATGTTTGTGTAATTGGGGAGATATTATTTCAATTCAAAAATGTAGTATCAAGAATTTTTGAATGTACTGATAATATCTCATAGTTAACAATGTACTATTAATGCTGCCAGAGGTTTGTTTGCAATATTTATGTACAGACTGAAGCTGAATAACTAGTCTGTGTCACCAGATAGTGAACAATTATCAGCTGCAACTATTTGCTGTGATAAAACATAACTATACATAAATTTAAATAAATACCCAAAAGGTCCCATCAGATCTCTCCTGCAAGCTGATGCAGGAACTCGTACAGTTCTGAAATAAAACAGTTTTTTGAGGTTCATTGTTTTTTCTTGTCCTTGGAAACAGCGGTTGAGAAAATAACCACATGGTCCATTTAGTTGCAGCTCTGGAACTTTTGATTTTATCACCACAAATGGATTTTGCACAGTCGTAATGAAATTTTAGATGTTCAAATTTCCCTTTTTTTCCAAGCACTTTGAAGAAAGACTGCATCTTTTGATAAAACAAATAACACAATCATCCCATTATAAATGAGAATTCCATTTTTCATGCAGCGTAATGCAGTTTTGCCCATTTCAGTTCACAGCAGGCTTTTGCTGCCAAGGCCTGACTTGTTCTGATATGACCCAGAGCCTTTGGTAGCTAATGGTGGCAACTGCCATCTCTTCTCTATTTGTGTTACTGTTACACATCATTTTAGCACAGGTCAGAGTTCAGATTTTATCAATGTTACCCTGCTTTATCAAGTATTATTACCAAAGAAAAACAACGTTGTGGTCCTGTACCCTTCATTCTCATTTAGGTCGTCCAATCACGATGCCTTCAAAGACTCATGAGTAACTTGGGAAATGAAGGGAAATTTTATGTACCATTATACCGTATCCTGCCACTTCTGGTCACAAGGGCTTCTGTTAAACAAGAGTTACAAAGTCTTGCTTCAAGGATTAAAAATGAAAAATTGAACAATTCCATGACGACTGGGCAAAATCGATCTGCACATGAAGATCAGATGATATGATGGAAAAGCTCCATCCCTAGAAAAACTTCAGAAAAACATCAGTTGTAGCAGCAATAAGATAAGTTTATGTTCAAGTGACAAAGCCAGGAAGTTGATTATTGTTATTATAGAGGATATAGGATGTAGGATGGATGGGTCAATAAAAAGCCTGACTTCAACACGGGAGACTGTTGTTCATTTCCTGTTTCCTATCGACCATCAACATTGGTTTCTTGCAGTCACGACTCCAATTTTAAGCCTTCAAGAACTTTGTAATTAAAACAACATTTTGAAAAGTATAGCTCCAAATTCTCTGTGTTTGGATGACACAAAGGGAGAAAAGGGCAGTTGGAATACAGTACGTCCTTTTGGAGTGTTTGCAATAGCCACACAGTGTTGGGATATCCCGTGTATACGTGGGGCTGATTCTGCTGAGGTGTGTTTGTGGTGGACGGAGATGACAAGGTGACACCGAGCCAAAGAAGGAAGCGTGACACCGTCCGTTAATGCACTGCTGGCACCGCAACTAATACAGTATTTCACTAATTATCTGAAGCAAGTAAACAGATGGAGGGAGAAATATCTCCAGCTTTGTGCCCTTTTATTTTTCTCAACCTGCCAACTATTGCCCACTTTCGCCAACGGCTGGTACTGACAGTACAGTACAAGCACACACACACAGGAAGTGTCTCCGGAGACCTGCTGATTTTACTCCTTGCATAAGCTCCTCGGTGAGCTGCAGGAAAAATAAAATATTAATCACGAGCGTTGAGCATTCTGTGGCAGCGCTGCAGGTTTATTTGTATGCCTGCTCAGGTGTGAAGAGTAAACAGGGCAGAGAGGAGCAACACACAGTCTAATCTGTGTGTTCTGGAGGCAGCAGTCATCTCCTGCTCCGCTCTCTTCATCTTCCAGGACATGAAAACTCAGCTGTCGACAACAGAAGGCAACTCGGTCGACCCCGGAGCATCAGGAGCAAACATTGAGATTCATACAGCGTTTTGTATGTTGTAACATGAAAAAACAGGTTTTGATGCTCCAGAAAATTGATCATGTTCAATCCTGCTGACTCCCAAAAAACTCATTTCATAACACATATTAAGTGCCAGAGTGGTGAACAGTAGGCGGCTTCTGACTGCTTTTACTTAAATGTTTGGTAGCAACACGGGGCGAACAAAGTGTGATGGACACTTGTGCTGTATGTTACGCAACCCAGTCCAGTAGAAATAGATTAAGCTCATCGTGTTTTTTGTCGAGATGGTGTCTTTAACTTCTGTGGTTATGTTCGAGGCTGCTGAAGAAGAGAGCGAGATGTGGGTGAAAGCAGCAGAAAAAGCTAGTGCTAGTGTGCCTTGATTTAAGATTTTGACCTCACCGTTTCAAGATTCATGCTCGAGGTGTTCACGCTATTTTGTCCACCCTCTTTGCAACAAATCTGGATGTAATCAAAGTAAATACTTCTGCTGCTGTAGAAATCTCATCAACACTTCTGATGAAATATCTCAACATGTTGCTTATTTCTCTACTTTTATGTTAATTGCTCCTCGAGCTGTTGCTTCTTTTTCATTATTTTTTTCTGACAAACTCCATTAACAGTTCCACCGAATCTTCTTACTTGTCACTTTTCTTGCTTCCCTCCTACAAACTACAGTTCATCTATCAAAACATCACCCTCATCCCCTGGGCTCAAGACATTCATTTAACTTTTTTTGGAAGAGTTTTTTATTAATTGGAGCATCAAGACGGTATGAAATTGGATGAAGGTTTGCGGACTCTGCTGCCGAACAGACAGCGGCTGGAGGAAAAAAGATTGCCTATATCTGAGAGAGACTTAGCCTTTTGTAATGAGCTGCACATAAATAACTTCATTATTCTTTTGTCTGCAGAGAAGAAAAGGAAGCGTAGGCGGGCAAAGAGCAATCTTTTTCCCCCTTTGCAAAGAACAGTGGAGAGTCCCATTCAGAGTGACCACAGAGGTTATGGCAGCAGAAACATGCAGCCCATTCATTGTGGGAAGATAGCATCAGAGAGCTACAGAGACAGGCTGCAAAGTCTGTATTAATACAGCCAGCAGCACTCTGAAACAGAGGGCAAGTGAGGGTGAGCTCTTTCACTTCATTCACGTGGAGCGTTGGGGGTGGAGGGGTGTGCAATAAAGTCAATGAGCCAGTAGATTTCCCTGCTGTGCGATTTCATCACCCTGCACACCTCCATACTGGACACAAAAGTTATAGGCGCTGTGAAGTGGGAAGATGAGTAGGAGTTGTTAATGTCATAGTGTTATTATTCATAAGCAGGCACGAGGCCCGGAACGTGCTTTTTGATGGAAAAGTTATCAGAAACGTTTTGAAAGTAGCACTCCGCCAATGTTACACGTGAAGATGAGTTCGCTTGTCGTGGAGAGTGCCGCTCCGCGAAAACAGTTGTATAATTTCTTCTGCGGCTCCGAAGGGATGCTTTTTAAAGTCTGTGAATACAACCCCGACGCTGGAGACATCAAATTTTTAAGAGCGAGACCGAGTTCTGAACGTGGGGGTTGAATTTGGAAAATGTGAGTATTTACCAGGCAGGGAGGGTTTAAACAATGTGGGAATTAAATCCAGTATTTTTGAGCTCTGTTGCATCAATTTTGATCATTAATCTTTAATCTGTCCTCCAACTTGATGAAAGCGAAGGCGTGCCTCATTAAGACACAATCAAGGTTCATTTATTTAACCTTTAACAACATAGCTACAATGAAATGTTAGTTGCAGTCTCTTTGTGCTGCTCGCAAAACAAAAATTATATAAATGGATGAATTAATAATAAGTCATAACAATAAAACTATTTTTATGGTGGAGCGCAGAGGATGAATGGAGTCTCACAGCCTGAAGAAAGAAGCTGCTCTGTCGTCTGCAGCAGAAACTCGTGGGCCGTAGGATGAACAGGCTGTTGCTGGGTCTTGTCTTTGAGTTTCCTTTGGGCTCCTCAACTCATCGATATCATTGATGCTCAGCGGGTTGGTATTGATGATGTTCTCTGTGGTTTTAATCACCTGCCAGTTTGTGATGTTTCCAGTCAGGATGCTTCTGTTCCTTCTCTGTAAAAGTTAGCAAGAACTTGGACGGGGAATTTTGTCTTCTTGAGTTTCCAGGTTCTCTGTGATTGATTCCCAGGAACCTTGAAGTTTTCACCTGCTCCACCTCAGCTCCACTGATGTAGACAGGTGTGTATGTCCTTTTTTCTATAATCAACTATCAGCTCCTTGATTTTTTGACATAGAGCAGTAGGTTGTCCTCTGTGCCCCACCCTGCAAGATTTTTGTTTCCTCCAAATCGGAATTCTCGTCAGTGTTTAAAATCCAGCCGATGAAATTGGTGTCATCGTCCACACACTTCAGAACAGAGCCAAGCTTATCGTTCTGCACGCTAGTATTTGCCTCAAAAGAGAACATGGGTAACAGAAAGCATCAGTGTGCTCAAAAGAAACTTTTGCATTCAGTCCTGACATCTGAATTTGTCTAATGCAGCAAAACCCCACTTATGCTGTGCTACGAGTCAAAGCAAGCAGAACGATTTGGACAATGGAGGCCACCACTCAGAGCGCTGGCACCGAAGCCGAACCGCGCGAAGATAAACAGTTGTAGTGCTGAGTCACTTCTCTGGTTTCACACTCCTCGGCCTGGCCTCCGCTCGTTCTCACATCGACATCGTTCACCGCGGATGATTCAGCCTTATTACGCGGCCCCGTGTCACGCCAGAGAGGCATCCTGAGTTTAGGAGAGACGTCTGCAGGGGTAAACACAGAGAGCTAATCCTCATCATGTTTCCTGAGCTTGAATTAATCATCGGCAGGGTCTCCTCACAGCTCTCAGGGCGGTGTCAGCCGTGTCACATCAGATAAAGCTGGTTACCTCCGATGTGCTGAGCAGAAAGAGCAGGCCAGCCAGGTTGCATTCTGCTGACTGGCTGGAACCACATGTCAGCCAGAATGCAGTTTGCTAAGAGGCTGATACTGCCCTCATCCAAGAGCGTGTTTCCTGATCCTATCCCCTGCATCGCCTCAAGTTACGGACAACCAACCGGTCAGGTTTGTTTTGGTCCGGGAGGAGAAGAATGTGCTGTTTGTACACAAGCCAAGCAAAACAATCTCATGTGATCTGTCCTAAATATCTAGTCACATACACATGATCGCTAAGTCATCCGCGTGTCCCTGCCGGAGAGCCGGCCAGGATCAGTCACGGTCCGTGAATGCGCCAAACAAAAAGCATTGTTTCATCCAAAAAGGAAAAATGGCAGCTGCAGAATTGTGGACGGTGGCTAATCTGGCAGCGAGCACCTTCGTGGATTTGTGCTCGTGAGCATCGCCGCTTTGTGGATGGGTGTGAAGAGCAGGTTGCATAAGAGGATCACCTCCGTAATGTTGTAATTCAGGATTCCTGCTCGGCCTTTTAACGTGTATTTTAAAGAGCGGGTTCACAAAAGTGGTTCCTTTACTGAAGGACCATTAACACAGGAAGATGCTGGCACACAGGGATTACACACAGAGACAGGAATTAGGGAAGAGATGAAGGAAAAAGCGAGCAAGGGCCCAGAGGGGAATTAAGATGTTAGAGTTGGAAAGCGTGATGAAGGGGAGAAAATGAAAAAACAAGAACGGACAGTTTCAACTTTCTTCCCAGAGTATCAAAAAAAAACTTTTGGGTTCTAAAAATTGTTGTCAACTTCACAGAAACAGATTTTTAGAGAAACAGTTCACAATGACATTTTGGGAAAATTCACACTGGATCATTTGTGTTAATTTGTCCCAAGAAACTAATTTACCAACCGTACAGACATTAACTTGGTGTATTTGTGTGATTTCATCTCATAACTCACCACAAACTCAGTTCTGTCCGTTATTGTTTATTTATTATTGTTATTTCCTGGTTTCAAGCTGAATGCCCCGAACTTGACGAATATTTTCAGAAAAATTAAATGTCGACATTTGTTACCAAATTGTCTTGATTTTCACCACAATTAAAATAATAATTATCACATTATACTTGTTTTAAGCACTTCCAATACTAAAATATAAATAATGCACCACGTGTCTGAATTCAACACTGTTTGTCTGTATGTGTGTCAATCAATTTGTTGTTCCTCATCCTGATGAAAATGCTTATGGATGCATAAGTAAATACACGTGCACCTGCATGAATGTGCAAATACTGAAGGGTTCCAGTGTAAAAATACCCTATATGAAGTAGATTCATAAAGTGAATTCAGATGTGTCAGTTAGGTTCACACATTATTCCAAGATGTTTACTTTGTAGTCACTTCATAGTCACACCAGTAAAGAGCCTAGATTTTTAAAACTTCTGCTGTGTTCTTTAACAAGTGTCCTAAACCAGAAACAACTGTGAAAAAAATCCTTGACATTAGCTGAATCAATTGTATCAGTGCAAATATTGGATTTTATTTAGATGCAGCTGCAGCCAATGGTGGCTTTGCATTCATTTACAGTTTGTAGACATTTCTGTATCTTGCTGTCAAAAATTTTAGACATCTCAGACTCAAAATTACAAATAAGTTTTTCCATGAATGTTTTGTAATCATCATGCAAACAATATGACATAGACACCACACATATTTCTGCAACATTGGTTTCATGACTCATTATTTCAGTCTGTTAATTCAAGGGTAAAAAAAAATTGCATAGTCCTACATTTTCATGATTTTATTATTTTGTCAAAAGGTGAAATAAAAGCACAACAATTGTAACATTTACTACACATTTCAATATATATCTAGCAACTATCTAGCAAATGTCATTATGTCAAAGGCCTGCATTGTGTTCATTAACAACCTGCGCTTAAGTTTGAAAAACAACAGCAATAAAAAGCTCCAGAAATTTCAACGTGACGACGTCCATTTGGGCAGCGACGAGACCGAATTTCCATTTTTAGAGCCGGGTATCATGGGATTTTTGTGCCTTATGTTATGTTTGAATATTGTGAGGTTTCATAGAAATCCGTCCCCTTTTCACATTATTACATTGATGTCATTGGCATTAAGTGGTCTGCTTAGTGAGTAGGCCGGGAATTCAAAAGGGATTAAGCTCATTCATCCTCCAATCCACACAGATGAATGGCTACACACGACCAAGATGCTCCTTTTTGAGTACAGCTTCCTGCCGATGAGGACAGTGTGAAAAGAGGAGGGGGTCACCACCCTGGAGCCAGGTTATGGATTTATGATGGTCCGACAGATTGGTGGGGCACTTGTTGAGCTTGGAGCAGATCTCTCTCCGGCCTCCAGGGGGCAGAGCGGCCTCAGTGCCCCAGGGCGACTCTGCCCTGTGCTCTGGGCTTAGCTGCTCGTTACATTAAAACAGGGGCTTCTGTGACAGAGTCAGCATTATGAAAGCTAAGAGGATTAGCTGATGGACATTTCTGGCGTTCCCGGTCAATTATCAAAATGAAAAGCAGTGACTGGGCAGGGTTGGCATGCTCTGTGGCACAGAAGAGCTCCTCTCCCTCCTCCTCATCTCCACTCTGGCTCTCTATCTCTCACTCAGCTTCTGTCTGTCACAGGTTACTGAGGTTCAGGGAGGGGGGGGAATAAATAAAATAAAAAAATAAAGGCATCATTGATGTGTTTCTGGACATGAAAGTTTGTGTGTGTGTCCGTGTGTGTGTGTGTGTGTGAGCCACGGATTAAAAAAGAGCATTTAAATTTTAATGTTTCTAAAGTGCAAAACTGTATGTTATGCAACTGTATAAAAAGAGGCCTGCACGTCAGCCAGCCATCCGTGCTCAAGTCTAACTCCTCCAACCATGTGCATGATCACCCCCCCCCCCACATACACACACACACTCTCAAACACTGCTTTCTTTCACTGGCCTACTTGTGTGTGTGTGTGAACCCCGCTGTGATTGCTTAACAGCCTATCAGTGTAGGAGGAGTCTCCACCGCTATGATGCACATGTGATGGAGAGCTGGGGATGATGAAGAGGAGGTGTGTGGAGGCACAGAGGCCGGAGGGGGGTTGTTTTGGTATATCCATAAAAGTGGCATTCCGCAGCTGCCTGTGTTAAGGATCTACCCTGGGGATTCACACAACGCTGCAAACGTAATCAACCGAGTCAATGTGCCACCACGGCTGCAGCGGACACATCTCTCCGGCGATGACACCCCGCCCCCCCCCCCCACCTCATCCTCAACGCCAGCAACATTCCCTCTTATCACCCAACTTTCTAATACACCGGTTAGACCTCACTGGAGCACGGCAGAGGTGAGGCTGTATATCCACGTGTGCCTGAAAAAGATAAGAAAACAAACTGCTGAACCGTTTCATTATTTTTTTAGCCTGTCACAAACAGCCGGGGAGGGTAAACCTTTTTTTTTTTTTTTTTTGCAGGAGACAGTAAAAAAAATAAAAATAAAGTGAAGAACAGTAATCCTAGCTCACTACATAGCTGGCTGAATTATACAGAGTCCCAGTTATCACTTCTGGGACAAAGTCATCTCACTACTGTATTCCAGATGGTCCTGCTGCATGGGCAGATTTGAGATGGGTATTCAGAGGCCGGTTAGATGCAGCTGAAAAATGTCTCCATTACTGCAGGAACTGGTTGACCTAGTAGGCAGTAAATCTTGTGTGGTGATAAACAAACAGCACATGCAATGAGAACATCACACTGGATATCATTTGAGCAGAGCAATGCTACCAAAATGATCTTTTTCAATATCTTAGTTGGAAGAATATTAACTTCTTTCATTCTCAAGGACACTTCCACCAATTTTACACATGAAGATTAGTTTACTCTGTTTGCTTTTTGGATGGAAGTGTTGAGTAAAGGTTCAATCAAAGATGCTATCAAACTGCATTTTGGCAAGTGTAGGATCCAGCTTTTTTTTTTTTTCTTTGGAACTTGGCCTCTGCTACGAGCTAAAGCTCAGTGTACCCTGACCTCTGCTGCTTTGAGTTTCATCTATCTCTGGCAAGGCCCTCCAACTTTATGAAAGTGTGATAATAATTCGCTGTACTACTCATTTAATATGAATTGCATTCTGCTGACTGGCTGGAACAATATGACATCTTATGTTATTAATATAAGACATACAAAAACTTTGCAAAAAAATACTAAATATTGTGATTAATCTGTGAATATATGATCCAAGAATACATAAGTAAAACAAAGGCTTCACTATTGAGTGCACATTTATCGTCTGTCACCTTATGTGAGAGTGCCAATTGTATAATAATGTGAAATATATCCAGTATATAATGGCCTAAAAAAATTCCAACAACAGAACAAGAAAGTAGAGTCCATGGCATGTACACTGCTTTAGAGATGGATGGGATAATTACAGTTGTCCAATATCTCAATTTACTGCTCACTATAGAGTAAACCACTGTGTCTGTTACACAGGGAGTAATGAATGAGCGAACTGAAGAACTGAGCCAAGAATGTGATGCCAACTTTTGATACTTGATGTTTCAGTCACATTTTGGTCAATACTCAAAAAGTGTGGGGCTTCAATACCCAGCCTGATCGGGACATCTGAGACAAACCGTCAACAGGGATGCATATTTGAAAAAGACTGTTTTTAATGACAGGATCGGAGGGTAAACGCATCCTTTAGTCCATCCAGTGAATCAGGATGTTACTGTACATTAGGAGGAGTTTCAGGAATATGAGAGTCTGTTCACACACAGAGGTCAGTCCAGGGGAAAGCATCTGCCTCTCACTTTGTGGAGGTAAACTAACAATAAAAAATGTTATCTGGAAAAACAAAAACTATAAAAGGGAAAATGTACAACAAGGTTTGCAGTGAAACAGCTGGAGCCGTCCCTGAGGCAGAGGTAGCCCGAGTGTGGTGCACGCTTCTCCTCTGGGTAAAGTCCTCGTAAAGGATTGTCTCTGTATTGCCGTGGTATGCTCTTCTGCAGCGTGTCCTCCTCCTGCTGCTGCTGTTGCTGCTATACCACGGCGTACTGCTGATACAGCAGCTCCCGGATCTTATAGTAGTCGTCACACAGGCAGCCTTCCAGGCCGATGCGTCCGGCCTCCGTCTGGACAAAAGAGCACAAAGACACACAGGTCATGTGGGTCCTCACATAACATTCATTAACACTTTGTCCAACATGGATTCACCTTTAAACATTGGCGTACAAGTTGAGCGCAGCACGCTGCTGACCTCTAAAAAGAAATGTGCTTCCAATTCGTTCCCACAGACGTTTACAGACTTGGGATTTAAATGTCTAATGAAGCAATCCACTTCAAGTTTTCCCATTTAAATAGCACACACACACAAGGACATACTCCTTTAAGTCTCAGTTCTCTTTGATTTCATTTTCTGGGTTGCGCCTATTTTAAGTTCTTGTCAATTATGCATTTTGTTGTTGGTATCCTGGCTCACTCCTACTTTTCCTTTAGTTCTTAAGTTCTGCCTGTGATTCTTTTTATGTGTGCGTTTGTTCTGAGGTGAGATGTTTTCATATGCCGCTGGGGTTTTTCATCCTACTTAGAGGGGCTGTATTTGTTTCTCTTTGTGTTTTATGTTCCAGTTTGTGTTAAGCACTTGTATTTTATTTTATAGTGTGTAAGCAAATAAACTTTAACCTCTCAGAAGAACCACACTTGTTTCAGTTTCAGCTAAATATCGAATAACTTGATAAGTTTTGTGATTTCATATTCAAGACAAAAATTCATCTTTTAATGTTACACTAACTGACTTAAATAAATACACATTACTCTTAATCCTACCAGTCATTAAGCTACAGTAACTACAGTTTATTCCATTGTAAACAACAACACTTAACTTCAATGCTACCACTTAGATTTTGGTTCACCGCCAATACCCGAAAGACGTTCTTATACAAGATCTGCAGCCTCTTGCCTCTGCCCTTGTGAGTATAGACTCCAGACTAAGCTGCTGTACATCTTATAACTTGCCTGCTGCACTGAACAGCGCTGATTGCTCGGGATGCACAATCCATCATCAAACAAAGGGAGAAGCTGAATGTGTTACAACAATATTAGAATGTCTTATGGGGATAGTTTTCAACTGTGCATTGCTACTTCTGATGACTCAGTTGACAGAATCTAAGGCAATAAATACTCATGGTATCAGAAATGTATTCACTGTGTGTCTATTTGCTGCAGTGATAAATTATTCTCTGCAAGTTGTTTCTAAGGCTTTGAAGGACACAATAGAAGTTTCTGAAGGCTGCAGACAGGAGCTGTGAAAGGATGTATTTCTTGTGTCAGTTAAAGTTTGTTGGAGGCAACAACTTGTACAGATTCATTAAGTCTACAGTCTTCTCATTTCATTAGAACACTAGCTCTCTATCAACTATGCAGGTAGCTTACACATACACCTAAATATGAAACGATATGGAACAATAACAGAAGCTCAACTGTGTGGTTTTGGCATAAAACAAGCCTGTTCCATATGTTAGTTAGTGGTGACTTGTGTTGCAGAGAGCTGATGGATAGCACGCTTGCTGAGACAGTGGGAAGGACACTCACCCTGCGGACGGCCACCATGTTGTTGCACACCAGCACTCCTCCCACAAACTCGGCCTGGATGCCCTCTCTCAGCAGGACCTGCTTGAAGTCAGACAGGCGGGGCTCGTTGATGAACACAGACTGATGCCCTGGAATCTGGAGGGAGAATGGAAGAGAGCGCCGGTCAGACTCAGGACTGTCTGAATTGCTAACACGTCCTTGTGGACACATACTTGCAGAAAAACGCATTTCAATCCCTTCTCAATCAGAGTCCCATGGCTCGACTGACCTTGGACAAACTGTCTCCCAAATTCTTTCCTGACAACATGCAGTCTTAGAACATGAAAGAGTTTTTGTCCACTGGCAGCAGTAGCTGCTGGGACGTAAACGTCGTCTGTTGCTTGTACTATTTCATTAGCCATGAGTAATTTGCATAAGTGCAAAGACTTGAAATGAGGTTACCTGCCAAAATGAGAAGCAGAGAGGACAAGCCTTCCAGCTGTAGACAAGATCTCTCTCTGCTGAATTAAAGTAAAGCACCCTATTTAGGCTTCTTCCCACTTTTTATGACCCAATCAGTGAGAGATGGGACACTTCACTGAGACGACACTATTGACCTTTGTCACAGTTTTTAGCACTATTATTTAAACAGATCATGTTAGATTGGGGAGTATATAACAACTAAATAACAGAATATAAAACTTGTCCCTCTTGACTCACAAATGTGTTTCATTGATCATTGCTTCATTTGGATGTTTGACCTTCACTGTGCAAAGCGATGTACGCGCACTAAAGGGTCTGACACTGAAGGGATGTTTTCACATTCATCTGCTGAAGAGGGAAAGTTTCTCTTCACTCACTTGAAATCTAAGCTTAACGCATGTTCGTACAATCATGACTTTGGGATGTCACAAACAGTTTGGAAGCCAATCAAGGTCCAATATGCAACTTAGACAAGTGTGATGTGGGAACTTGAAGCCATTAGCATGCACACACTAAGAAAGTGCTTCTCAGTGATGTGGGGGACATCTTGTGACCAGCACTTAATCTCTTGAAATGAAACTCTTTGCATATTCATAGATTCTGGATTTTTCAATTAGGGATAAAGAGTACATGTAAATTTTTAACGATGTAATTACATTTTTCTGTTAAAAAAAAAAAAAATCAGGCACAAATTATTATTCCAAGCCGGGCAGAGAGAATCTGTAAGCTTACCAGGAACAAATGTTCATATTCATCAAATGATATATCATTGCAACAACTTTGCTATGTTTGCGTTCTCTGCCTAACCTCGTGTGGAGGCAGCGGCTCCAGCGTGGGAATGACATCGCTCTCTTCAGACAGCTCCTTCTCATCCTCCCCGAACAAGTTCTTCATGGCACGCTGTGCTGCCACCGCTGTGGGGTTGTGCTCGATGCCAAGATCGGGGGCGATGTCCATGGCCAGCTCGCCGTCCTCAGGCTCCTCTTTCACACCCTCCTCCAGCATCACGCCCGTGTCCACCTTCACCACGCGCATGTCCAGCACGCCGTCAATCCAGGCCAGCTCCGTGTCTTTGGCCTTGCAGAACTGCAGAGAGCTCACCAGGGAGTCTTTCAACCGCACCTTTACCGGGAGAAGATGAGACACAATGAAGACCTGTCATGGAAGGCTGCTTTCATGCTTTAGCGATAATCATTGCTAAAGAAATCAACCTTGAAGCAATTAACTTCTTGGCTCAATTGCCAAGGGGTTGTAAAAATGTGAAAAATGACCTGACAAAGACAGATTTATCAAGATTAATATTTCACAGCGGAATATTTTAGATTTATGAATCTATAAAACACATTTAAGGGATAACATGAAAAACTTACATACAACCTCAATTCCAAATTGTTTTACACAGCGTCCCAACTTTTTTGTGGAATTACGGGTTGTACAGTAATTCACTGTAATGAAAAATAAACTAAGTAGGCCTTTATTGAGGCTGACCTGGTAGATGTGTGTTTCACTGGTGGCGTCTACAGTCTCCTGCAGTTTGGGCGTGTAGACTTTGATGTCCTTGCTGGAAGCCTTGCAGGACGCAGCCAGGTCGAGGCTGGCTTCTGGCGGCCCATGAACAATCACCAGCTGCCTGGGTTTCATGCGATCAATAATCTTCTTGATGGAGTCGCCATCGGAGCGACCTTCGTAATCTATGTAGGTTACCCTCGCTCTGTAGAAGAAGACAGGATAACGTTTTAATACTTCTGATTTGTCGAACATTGTTTAATACATGTACAGTCAAGATTTCTTGATAAGACTTTTAAGTATTGTACTGTTGACTCCTGATCAGCACTAGTAGCAGTTTAGAAGGGAACTTAAACCTGCAGAAATATTGTTACAGACAGATTTAAAGGATCACTGACCTAATTTCAAGATTTTCTATACTGGAGATGCATTTGGTGGGAACAACAGAGAGATCCTGGTCCATGGGCTCATCACCGTTGGTCAACCCAGACTCCAGTTTGCTTTTCTCCTCCTCTGTGGCTTGCAGTTCCGGAACCAGAAACTCCTCTAGCCTGTGAAATAACAGCAATGGCTATTGGTAATGGCAGCAAATACAGATCAATGTGTAGTTTATCTGTATCCATTTTTCTGTAATCTGGTGTCGCATGTATCAATATTGAAGCACCTGATGATTTCTCCGTACTCGTCCCATTTGATTCTCTCTTCATGTGTGGGGAACATTGGATAAGACTTTTTGGCTTGTTTGAAGAAACTGCCTTTGCGGCTCCCCTCAGCCTTCATCATCAGGTCGTGGTGCTTAGTTTTCACTGCAGCTGGCTGATCCAGATCATCGTCCAGATCACTCTCGTCACTGGAATCTACATCAACCCTGCAAGTGCACGAAACGAACATTAAATGTGTACACGCCAGACAACAGATTTTTGTTCAGCTGCAGAGTGTAAATAACATGTCATGACTCATCTCCCATTTACAGATTTCCATTTAAATAGCCTGTTTTAGGTTTGCAATCTAGCCCACCATTTGCATTCCTGTTGGGTTTTTACATAATTTCCCGTTTTTAGCTGTAAACAGACAAATAATATGAATCGAATGTTTTGTAACACCAACAGGCATAAAGCAGCATCAAAAAGCATCATCAAACCCTTAAGCATCCTGTTTCTACTGGGACTTACTCTTTTGCTTGTTCAAGCTTTTTAGCCGCTTCTTTCTTTAGTTTATCCTTTTCAAGGTATTCCTCCAGCTCCTTGCCTTCCAGCTTCACTCTTTTCCTCACCTGTCATAATGAAAACAGTGGAAGATGGATATGGTGCAAATGATAGAATGACACATTTTGTTGGTTCCTCAGCTGAGTCTGAATGTGACAGACAGGAGCTTCCCGTGGGGCAAATGCTGCATGAGGAGATAAATCAAAACCCTCTGTCATGGTAAATCTGCATCGTGACTGCCGGTCTCACCTCCAGATCTAGCATCTTCTCTCCGGGGTTGTCGATGAGGTAGCGAGCCAGGGTTCCAGGTGTAGTGCGGTAGGTCAGGATGACAGAGTTTTTGGCGTCTTGGCACCATTGGATGAAAAGTTCTCTGGAAAAGCCAGACTCCAGGTCTGGCTGGCTGCAAAGCACCACCTTGGGGCTGGGCACCCGGGCCAGGTCTGCCAGACTGTGGCACAGAGTCAAGTGACGGAACTGAAAGGGGTTGTTTCTCCTATCTTCAAAACACCTCATGAGCTTATCACTCATCCACTCCACCTAGATGAAAGAAAAAAGATTAACATAAGTGAATGAAAAGCTATTTTAGATCTACAGTGATATTACAATTTTCTGCTAAGTCCCTGCACCAGTGCTACCAAGACAAGTTACATATGTTGTATTGGAATTAAATAAAGTGTAAATAAATAAAGTGAATATGATTCTAAAATTAAAACTAATCCAAAAACAACCAGGGCAAGGTAACACGTAAGAAAATCAAAATCTTCTACAATGTGACAATCTGAGATTGATACCTGAGACTTGGAGAACTCCACCACATTATAGCTAACATTGTTAAGCAGAGCTAATGGGTAAACTCCCAGCCCAGCATCCCTTGTCCTCCAAATCTGGTCCAGGAGCTGAGCCAGCTCCAACACACGACCAGCTGTGTCCACAGCAATCAGGACATTACCGTCACCACGAAGAGTCTCCATTACGTTGGCTGTGAGTAAATAAAGTATTATTGAAAAAACAACAAAAAATATATGGGTCATATAAGTGAAAAAAATTCATGGAACAGTATTAAACAAAAGGTCTTAAAGGGCAAAAAGAAATGGTATTAATTTACAACTTTGAATTCTGGTGGTGCAACAGAAATCAGGATTACTTGGTTCATTTCTTAGACTACTGGGACAAAATGATTCCAATATATCTTAAATAATTATTAATACTATTAAATACATACATTACTTCTATGGTGTCTTGTGAAGATTACTTACTGAGGAGCATCTCATCCCTTTGTTTGCGACGTGGCTGCACATACTTTGCATTGAAAGAGTCTGTGATAAGTAAGGAAGGACGACTAATGCTTTCCAATGTGCAGCCGTTGAGGTGGCTGGAAAAGAAAACAGAAACAGGCATGAAACTCAACAGCCAAACTAAAAATTAAATCTTATGTCATGTGAATGTTTTGTCTGTACTCACATCTCTCGCTTGTGGTTGAAGTCCACAGCATAAACAATCTCTTCCTCTCCATCTTTCACAATTTTCCAAATAGTGCCTCCAATCATATGACCGGCTGGAAGAGGAGTGATGGAAAGACCGTGTCCTTTCCCTGTCAGGTAAAAAGGAAGATATCAAACACTTTAGTATCTGTAATATATAAACAGGGGTGACCTCTGATCTATAAGAGTCTGCAACTAACTCACCTTTCAGATTGACAATCTGAGAGTATTTCAGCTGCTGGATTTTATCAAAAGCACAGTCCACATCATCAAGGGTGAACAGTGTGAAATCTTCACTGTTGTTTCGGGACTAATTGGAAGGAAATAAAATGATTAAGGAACTAATGTCAATCACCCTCTGTTAATAAATAGCTTTACATGTATGACATTTCCCACACTCCCTTCTTACCTGATATAGATCATACATGAACATCTGACCCATCTTGTAAACAGGAATTGTAGCATAGATAGTGCAGTTTAGACCCAATTTCCCCACAGCATATGGCAGGGCTCCCAGGTGGATGGGGTCAGGGTGGGAGAGGAGCACAGCATCAACCTGATGGACATATCTGGAGAGGAAAATGACAATAAAAATGGACAAGTTTTAATTCACAGAACATGTGGGAATCCGATGTAATCAGAACATGACGCCATACCTACCGTTTCATAGCATCAATAATGTCCACTGAGAAGTTCTCATCCCAGCCACAGTCCAGGAGGAAGCGGAATTCATCCACCTGCAACAGGTAACAGAGGGCCGACTCCTCCTGAACCCCCGACACGGCTGTCAGCTTTATAATGGACGTCATTTTCCTTCAGTTGAGACGCTGCAAGTACAATTAGATTAGCATTAGTTAATACTAACCAGAACACAACCATGCTAATAAACAAAACAATAGTCACCAACGTTAATCTCTGTGGCTCTTTCTGACTTTGTACAACTGAGCACAGAACTCATTCCATTCGACAAGCAAAGCAAAATAAAAAACGTGGTTCAATTGTGAACATAGACTGCACATTAGAACAGTTTAATGCCGGTTAGCTAGTCCAACAGTAGTCAATTAATAGTAAACATAGTGCGGTTGCTAACCACAGCTAACGCTAACAAATTACCCGGCAAAGTCCACTTAGCATGCTAGCTGGGTTTTAGCTAGTGAATGTTAAGTGACTTGAATCGACAAAGGAACGTAAAACATACCATTAAATATGAGATAATATAGATGTTGTCCCGTTGGAATAGAAACACAACGAGTGGATTTTCTATAATTCCAACATTAAGACATTTTGGGGAGCGTTTTTAAACACACACTTAGCTAGCAAACACGTTAGCAGCATCATGTGTGAAAGGGCAACGGAGCCTACCAAGTGTGGCGGTGTTAATTAAAAACTACTATTATGACAAAACGCTGAATGCTCGTTTTTTGTACAATGCTATAACATAAATTCTTTAACATTTTCAATTAATTTGTTGTAAGTGATACAGTAACCGATCTTAAGCAGCGATAGTAATAATAATGTTTTTATTGTCCGAGTGACCCCGTCGTGTTTTCATAGTTGGTACAGTCCAATGTCCTCTGCCTTATGTGAATGAAGAGCTGAAGTTCACGGCTTCGTGTAAACAGAAGGTAATAACTTAGAAAATCTACCGTCTTGTCTCTTTATTATTTGAGCCATTCTATTCTAGCATGTTAACTGTTGCTAAACACAACTAACTGACAACTGACTGAGAAACCACTCTCAACGAAAACCTTAGACCTAAGCTATGCTCATGCTAGCAAGCTAAAAGATTAGCTAGCCTGGGTGTGCTGCAATTAGTTTACGCTAGTTGGAGTTTAAACGGTATGTAAGATAGCTTTATTTTTAGCATTTCAGCTACATTTTGTGAGTAGCTGTAATGCATTGCACGGGTCAAATGAGGAAATAATATGAAACCATGTGTGATCTGAAGTAGTCGCTGCTGTTTTGATTAAGCTAGCTAGATGTGCAATTAATCAGGTTAAGAAATTACTCTCACCAACACCTGTCAGTTCATGTCTGTCTGAAAAACGTTAGCAGCAATGAAATGTCGAAGAACTTCTTACCATTCATTATTTTTTCTGTCAGCACATAATCCAAATGGTGTCCACATAAATAAACTTGTTAAAAGCCAAAAAACAAGTGTGTAAATTTCGTCATCACACATGAGTTGTCATATATAGTTTTAGTTGCAAATCTAGCAATTCCCAATCAGAAATGCAAACAAACATGTTTATTAGTGCAGTAGTCTTGTCTTGTGTCATATTAGTTTTGTGGAAGTCCTGTATCTAAAGATGGACTGTCCTAAAATTAGTGGTAGCACTGTTTCCTTTGTGATGGAGAGAAATGTTTTACTGTGGAGTCCTTTTAAAATGTACTGACTTTCATTTAGTGGGTGACAGAGCCTGTTGGATATGGCTTAGGGGTTTCACAAAATGTGTTAATAAAATGTTGCCCTGATCTCATGTTGTGTGGCTACTTCAATATATATAGTATTCCCTATTGCATGTGAGAAAATGATATGTGACAGCATTAGTTCTTCTAACTGCAAATGTGACTGTTTTAGATCAGGATATCAAATCAGTGCCACAGTATTTAATTTCCAGTGTCCTCTGCTTATGTCTGCAGGAACCATGGTGAACTTTGTGGCACTTGCCCGTGACCATTGGGTGAACATCTTGGTGCCCATGGGCTTTGTGATTGGATGGTACCTTGACAAACAACAGGACCAGAAGCTGACAGCTTTCAGGAACAAAAGTGCTCTGTTCAGCAGGTGAGGATAAAAAAAAAACTATTTTCCACCTGTATGTAAAAGCTAAACGGGTTATCAGAGAATTAAGGACCAGGTGCCATTTATTTCTAAGTCTCATGATGATGATTTTTGCTAATTTTGCATGATAGTCAGCAGCTATCCAGTCATTAGCTATCCCACATAGTTCCTCCACGGCACCCACCCAAACATTTCTGACATGGACCAGATTCAGTGTGGTACCAAAAAGCTGATTTCAGCCTCTAGTTTTGTGTGTGTTTCTGTTTCCATTTGCCACATATGGGCCAGAACAGAGCTTAGTGAGCTTAAATAAAATGAGAGTATAATTTGCTATTTTTGTATTTGATTGGGATAGTAAACATTTCTACAACTTGCCTCGCACATAGGTCATCGAATGCAAATGTTGCTCTACATGTAAGTTCATGCATGTTTCTAACTTCTGTTCTCTTTAGGGAGCTGAAGCCTGGTGAGGAGGTGACCTGGAAGTAGACTGTCCCCACCTGGAATGTGTCCTGTCATCTGAGTGTGAATGACTGATGGTTGGACATCAAATTAGAATATTTAATACGACTCCTGTATCTCTTTGTGTGTGGGAACAACCAACTATCTTTAATATTTTGAGTTGTATCAACCGATAATAAACATGCCCTTTCATCAGAATCATTTGGTACTTGTTGGGGTGATTTTGGTTGATAACACACAACATCATTTCATTAAAAGACTGGTTTATTTGATGGTAAACACAGAGCAAATTCACAAATGGGTTGCTCAGGATAACTAAGGTAATGAAGACTACTTCGGACAAGATGTGTTTTGCATTTAAGATCTCATTTTGTACAAAGGCAATTTGAATCTATTCATGCAGTCAGCATGACTGAAGAGTCTGAGGCCACTACAGAGGTTCTGCCGTGTGGATAATCCCCCTCTCAAAAAGCAGTTCAGCCAAAGCGATCTGGGGGAAAAAAGAAAACCACATGAAGAACTCAAGCCACTAATTTCACAAAAACACAGGCTCAAATATTTATCACTGAGAATAAATATCTATGTATGTGTGTTTTAATAAGTTCATGGACATTAGAGAAAGGGGTGAGAACAACATGCCTGTTACAATAAGCAAAAGCTGTAAACAACATACCCTGTCCTCTGCAGAATCACACGGGAAACTTCCCACTGTCACAAATTTGGGATATGAATGGATCAGAAACTCAATGGCATCTGTGTGCTGAAAGAAAAGCAATTATTAGGTGGTGACAACATCATTCAGACACTGTACAAGACATTTGATTTACACAGATCTTCCACCTACCTCTGCTTTTATTTCAAAACTCTTGAGCTCCTCTTTGTGGTAAACTCTGGAGTTGTCTGTTGTGTAGTAAAGATGAACAGCTTCTCCATCGCTGCATAACCTGGGAAGACAGAAAGCTTATATCAGCTACATCACTTCCATTTTTTACATTGCCATTTCCCCCCATTTCTACTTTAATGGATCATTGAAGCAGGGGTTCTTTACAACACAGTCAAAGACGCTACACTCCACATTTTGAATCGTCCATTTTTAAACCTGCCTGGTGTGATCGTGCTGTGAAATGCAATAAAAGGTTGGATTACCTGGCACATCCAGCACGCAGAACTCTGACTCGCGTCTGTGTAGTGATGTGTGCACCTACATCCATAACTCGCCCACGCTCCCACCGAGCAGGTGCTCCTTTCACACTGCTGGCCAATTCCTCTGTGGGCGGGGGCATGAAATAGTTAGAATTAGAAGCATTGTGTATCTCAGGCTGCACAATTTAAAACCACACTTTCATGCAATAGTTCAATTTCCCTCTGAATTAAGGGAATTAAAAGTGAGTTAATGTATCCATCATATACCTGGAGTGAGCACAGGAGGAAGGCAGTCATGGAGGAAGTCTCTGGCTTTCTGATCCACAGCAGCATCAACCGGGGCGTAATTTATTAGCTTCTTCATCAGACTCTCGATTTGTGAGAAGAATTTTGTCCTGCGTGGGTCATCCTGAACACACAAGGAGGACTTTGGTCATTTAGTGGGTCACTTGTGAAAAGCCAAGAATGGTGATGGTGACAGGAGGCGACAAGTAAACACAAACTAACTGATGAATGACCTTGTCAGAGTTCTGTACTCCCATGTATGTCAGGTAGTCAAGAGGTAAGCCCCGTCTGAACTCCACATCCTCCTCCATTGCTATTTCCAATGCTGCTGGAACCACCTGCAACAAGTATAGTTACAAAGTGGAAAGACTTTGTTAAATATAAAAAAATAATATTAAAACCTGGTTAACTGCTTAAAGAGAGTCTGTTTAAACTTATTGGCAGATCCTGATTCTGAGGAAGACAGACAGAATCAACACTGGACTATTGCACATTTGAAATGATTAACACTATGTTTCTCCTATTAGTACAAATGCATGTCCTGATTGTACAGTATTTTGCATTAGTGAGCTTGATGAATTTAAAAAGTCAGTTAAGTAAATCATTGTAAACGAGTGATAATCCACAGGCTTCTTGTATTTTATGCTTTGTCCTTTGTCTATTTCGGGTCTTTGGTGCAGAGTGCTCATTGCTGCGGTGCTTTCGAAGTCAAGTGGTGCTAATGGAACATTTTTTTCCTTGGATTATCTCCAGATTAAAATTAGGGTGTCTTTTCTGCGTGTTAAACCATGTGGGCTTCTGATTGGAGCCTTGATCAGAGTGGATTACCTTGTGTAGCAGATCCCCCCAGCTGTTCTTCTGGTGAGAGGAGATGGTGATGTGGAGGGAGTGAGTGTCCGGGAGGCAGTCGCCCTGGTGGATGAACCCTCGGGGGAAGTAGAGGAGATCCCCGGCTTCTAGCACCACCTCCAGGATCGGCTTCCCAATGTCTGCCTGCTCAAAGTTTGCTGGAGAGGAAATGCATAGAGGTCACTTTTGAGAAATAACCATCAGCTGCAAAGAGATCATAGGTAGATGGAAAGGACACCCTAGAGTGCTGGACATTCCTTCACCTTTTTGCAATGACAGAGCGTCTCTGTGTAAAGTCAATAACGTACTGTAAACAGTATCTATAAATCCTGTTTCAGTAATGATAAATAATTTTTTACTCACGACTTGAAAACACAGGCAAGACCTCATCTTCTGACCTAAGAAAAAAAATCAAAAAAAGAGCGTCACAGTGTGTTTCTCGGCACCAATCTCTAACTTATTTACCAAATTTTTATCAAACTACTCAGACAAGATTGTTTATTATATCATGAGTTACATATGGTAAATGCAGTGGATAAAAAGCACACAGATGGGAAGAATTTGTCTGCTGTTTTGAAAGGTTCCTCACTGTATCTCACCTTGGGTTGTACACTCTCCAGTGTTTCTTCCCCTCCAGCTGCACCACAAACGCCTCAATGTCGTCATAATGTGGAGCAAAGCCTTGCGTTCCAGGTGGTGTCAGGTATCTGGTTAAACGGAAAACACACATTTAATAATAGTTGAAAGGATAAAAAAAAAAAAAAGGTTTCCAGGATTATTACTCTCCAAAATACTTACATGTTGGCACCTGCCATGCTTCCAAACTGCTCTTGAAGGATGGACAGCACGTTCCACACTGTGGAAGAGAAAGCCTGGGGATTCAGCATGCGGAGGGAGCAGCCACTCTGGGAAATGGAGATATGATGATGATTAGTGATGTGCAAAGCAGCACAGATGGTGCACTGATTGATGCACTTAACACAAAATGACTTCTAGCTTGCAGCACGGAAAATGTTCAAATTAATTCATTACTTCATACATACACACGTATCTGCTTTTTAATGAAGGTGGTCCTGGAAAATTTGAAAGTGAGGAGAAACTTTAATGACCCACAAGGAAAAACCAGTGCAGGCAATTTGCTGCAAAGGGCCCAATTATAAGGAATGTAATCAGGACCATGAAGAGAGGCAGAATCACATCACTACATACAAATGTGCTGCTACATCAGTGTGGCCTTACTTCGTAGAAGTCCCACACAGTGAACGGCAGAGCTCTCCCTGGAGGATTGTGAGTCTCCCTTGTGCCATTAGTGTAGCTCGTGACGTCCAGGTTCACTCCATACTGAACATCCTCCTTAAATTAAACAACGCAGACATGTAGGTCAGTATGACAAATCTTTGTCTTAATGTAACGATAATGGAATGATTCTCTATTGATTTTGATTACTTATTTCCAAAAAGAAAAAAAACATTCCCACAATAAAAGTAAGTTATGAAGTAATTTTGTGATGTGTAAATTTGAAAGATCCGTCTTGAATTACAACACGGACAGGGAAATGAAAGGTAAATTAAAGATGGGTAATGTTTCAGATCTTTACCTCTCTTAATATCCGATCAAACTCTGCTGTGGAGAATAGTCCCTTGTAGTAATCTGGATTCTTACGTTGAACAAGAATGGGCTTCTTTTCCCATGTTTCCCTGAGGAAAGAGGATAAATATTAAACCAGTTAATGATCCATGTAAATATAAAACCCTGTACAGGATGATGTATTTAACAAAGTTTCTGTAATTTTGAATTCAAAATCTTATGCTACTTTTGTTACTTCATTTTATATTTGGGATTGACACGCAGGTCAGAGTGTGTGCACTGACTGAATGCTCATTTACAGACCAACAGAAACGCTGCCAGCATCTGTACCTGAAGAAGGCCTTGGCAGGAATGGGGTTGATGAGCCACTGGAACAGTTGGCTCGCTCTCTCCCTGCTGTTGTTGACTTTTGCCAGGTCGGTCAGCAAAGTGTCTAGATCCTCACCATCTCCATTTACACACTCCTCCTCCTGCATCTGAAGAATAAAGACTCCATGAACGATAACTGAATAGTGTGATCAGTCTAGGATCAAAATAAATGATGACAATAATGATATTAGAAATTCTTTAGGGTTAAAAAAAGACAGTGTTGACATTCAGATTCACAGGTAACATTTCATAGATGTGGCACCTCATTGCATCTATCTTTGTATCTTTGCAGCAGGTAAACACTTACCATTGAAACTCCCTTCATGTTTTCCTCTCTTTGTGCAGACTTCAGGAGCTTCTTTTTCATTTTCTTCTTTTCAGGCTTTAATCGAGCTTTAACTGTGTTCACCTTACTGGCCCCATTCTCCTTTTTCTTCTTCTTCTTAACTCCCACCTAGAACATCACACAGGTTGACACCAGGATAAACACAGTCCAGCTGCACAGCATAAGTAACATGGTTTGATCTCTCAGGACTGAGCTGATTTAAGCAATTTTCCTGCTGCAGCTGTGATAAACACGTCCGAGACACAGAAGCACTAAGACAGTATTTATCATATTATTTTAATAGGGTTTACCTGCACAGCCTTCACAGCAGGAGGAGATAATTCTGTTGAAAGCGTTTGATACAAAGCAAAAGCTGACATGTGTTTTCTCTCCATTTTCCAGTTTGTACGTCATCACCCTGCGACTGTCGGAGCCTCTTCTTTCAGGGTTATTTCGGTACATTTTTCTCCAATGGACTCACTACTGCCACCTATAGACTTATGCTACAAGTTACAACCCGGGAAGGAGCATAAAGGACCTTCTGAAAACAAACAAACAAATAAATTTAGTTTTTCAAAATAGTTCAGCAAATACATGTTAAGCGAAAGAAACAAGATACAGCAGGATATACATGACTGAAGGAAAAAATACTAAACAAATAAGTAAAAACAATATATGTGCATGAATTCTTTAGCAGATAGTGATTTTTCCTTTTATCATAAAGTCCATTAGTTTCATGCTGCATGACACATGTACAGTTTAAATGATTTATTTCAGCATTATATTCCCTAGGCTGTTCTGATGCTGTTTCCCACATCATCATAATGGTAAAATTATTTTTTAAATTTTTTATGCTTTTCATCAAAATATCTCTGCAGAATTATTGATTGTGTGTTTGTATGTTTCCCATTCATGTCATCTTGTGTTTGCTCTTTCACTTTTGGTTGCTCATTTTTATGAACATTTTGCTGTATACAACCACTGAGGCAAAGACATGTTTTGCAATGCAGTACTGAACACATAAGAAAAGCAACTCTCTTTGTATTTCCATATGATGCAAATTAGCAACAAATTCGTGTAAAATATAAAAATAAGTGTAAAATAGATGGAAAATCATTTGATAAACATACACAAAATAATACATTCTTGCTGAAAGTTTGATGACCAAATTTGGAAAATGAAAAGATCAACATTTCAATAAAGTGTAATATTTTTAAAAAATCATATAAATAAATAATTATATATTATACATTTTATTATACTTATAAAAAATATATTTTATAACCACATAAAAGGTTATTGCTCCTTACACTGACCACTAGGTGGAGCATTCCCCCAATATTTCAAGTGTCTGAATGACACACTGAAGCAACACCGTTTCCCACAGTGCTTTGCGGCGAGCCGTCGCTCCAACAATGCAGCTTTTTAATGGAGCTGTGAGCTGAAAACGCAGCAGCACCGCAGGCTCGTCCGGAGACTGTGGACGTCCAAATTTAACACAACCAGATTTTTACGCTTTGACAAACCTGCCGGGCGGCCGTGGCTCAGTTTTTGTCCGGATATCCTGCACTCTTCTGCCGGGGTGAGTAGCTAACTGAAGCTAACGCTGCTCCGCCTGTGTTGTACTGAGCAAATGCATTTTGTTGTGACCATCGCTGGCTAACAGGCTAATTGTCCAGATGAGACATATGGCCCCTTGTGTCTTTCCCCTGAAACCCTCCTGTCCATGTTGAACACAGCAGACTTAAATCCTCTGGTTCTCATCGTGTCTCAGATGCTGATTTTCTAGCTGGTGTAAATGTAAATGTTGGTTTTATAAAGACTTTCAAGCAGTTGAGTCGCTGCAAGTCGTGAGTCTGTTTTGATCTCCGTTCAAATGTCTGTATATGTACTGACCTAGGACATGTTGGGCTACTAAACACGTTTGAATATTTGCCCCCTCCTCCCTCCTTTGATTGTCAAACCGCAAAACGTACCGCTCTTAAAGTATGAGTATAATGTCACGCCTAACTTCATTAAAAAAACTTGCAATTTAGTGCTCACCCTCACTGTCTAGCAAACATGCTGATATTCCAATGTTTGCTGATTATGAAAGCCGTGATGAGCTTGTGATTAAGTCAACATGCTTTAATACACTGCCGATCGCTTCTGCGAGATATTGACCATCATGGTATATACATGCACGAAAACCATTATTACAGCTTTTAATATTGACTGTCCAATTGTAAATCTGACATTTGCAAATGGAAGTTCGATTTTGTGGTTTTGTGATTAGGGTTAGGGCTTGTGTCTTTCGAAAGTGGACAACAAGTTTGATATGTTGCTCTGTCAGTCATGTTTTACCTTTGCCATTGAGCAAGGTAGCCTGAGCTGTAATAATTTATGTGGGATTGCTGCTATAATGTTTTGCCCTATCATACATTATTGATTCCTTATAATGTAGCTTAAATGTTAAGAAGATACTAATAAGTTACTGTCGAATGTTTAAGGTCCTTTTCTGAAGACACTCATCATTGATTCAACTCAGTTGCCATCCATCTATATAAATGAGGGTAGACTAAATATTACAATGACCTCTCACTGTTACACAAATCAGTTCAACAGCACCACAAACTACACCTCCTAAATGTCCAGAAACTGGAACCTGAGTGCAGATGCTCTGTAATTTGCATTGTGGTAATCAACCAGTGACTGACAGAGGAGCTCAGCACAACCCCCTGTAAGTAGTCTCTGTAAGTTGATTTGAATTAGGGTAGCCTGCCTCTTGTAGTTTGGGAAATAGGGCTGCAACTAATGATTAGTTGTTTAGTCTATAAAATATCAAAAATTTGTGAAAAATGCTCATCACAGTTTCACAGAACCCGAAGTGGCGTCTTCAAATTGATTTTGTCCAACCAACAGTACAAAACCTTCATTTACATCATAAATGACAAAGAAGAGCAGTAAATCTTTATTTTTAAGCAGTGGAAATCAGCAAATGTTTCACACTTTTGCTTGAAAAATGGCTGAAACGATTAATGAAAATAGTTGGCAATACTTTTTCTCTATTGGGAAATGTAGCCCAGTAGCTACTATTTAGGCAAGGTCTAGCATGTTTGTGGGAAACGCTGAGCTCACTGCCAGGGGCGCTGCTTTTTATAACATGTTTCAGTAACCAGTAAATCCGTTTTCTCTCATATTTCTAAAGCCTAAAGATGATCACTTAAAAGCGGCCTCACCAGAGTTGTTGGCCCAAAGCTGTGTGGTCAGTTTACTGTGGCTGTAAGGGATTTGAATGCATCATCAGAGCATGCCTTTGTGCATTTTTACATGACAGGAGGAGGCTTTAGTCAAATCACTTAATGTATCATAGATAATGAGCTGAGTATATGAGTCAAATGTCGTTGTTTCGTTATGTATTATTAATTATGCCTCTCAAAGTCAAAAGGTGGTGGTGAAGGAAAGTTGCTGAGCACGAACATATGCAGTGTCCTGAATCTGATGATGCAGAGAAACCACAAAAGGGTTTGCAGGGAATTGATTGCATGAAATATAACATATTCACCTGGTGTATAGAGGCAACAACAGTTCACATCGCTGTCTGGATTGAATGTTCTTTCCTCACCTCCAAAACAATAGTCATCACTTTTTAGTAACACAATCAGCTATATTTGTCATGTATTATTAGATTAATGAGTGTCAATGTGAGATGTTGAGCAGTAACCCCAGACAGAGGTGTAGATTGTAGTTTTTGTAGGTCGGCCGCCTCTCACCCACTCAGCACTCCAGTCTGTCAGTGTTTCACAGCAGATGCTAGTGTTGGTTACAGATTGGTGTTTTTATTTGGAGGCATTCTTCTCTCTCTGCTATTTGTTTTCTGTGCTGAGATATAAACAACAGCGGTGTGTTATTTCACTGTTTGTTATTGGTGAACTCAACAAAAGAGGCTTGTTTTTTTTTTTAGTTATGATTAAACAATTGTCATTATAGGTCTGTCCAAAACAAAGATGGTCATATTGATTTTTATCTTTCATTAGTGAATATAAATAATCATCAAGGAGCCAGTTGTATGATTTGAACTTACCTCTTTGTTATGGTTAGATTGAACCACAGCTTGCATTAATATAGACTGTATGGGGTACTCTGGATCCCACTGTGGACAAGGATATTGATCGTTTTCTCGTAGGGGTGTGATTGCCACGCTGGCTTTGAATGATTTTTTTTTCCTCCTGTGGTCACATAATAATGAAGAAATGCCACAATGCAGAATAATGGCAAAATCAGCATTTCATTGTGTGACAAGGTGCTTGTAGACGTGCTGCCCTCATTTAACACTTGGACACCTGCCTGACATTTCTCAATATTCATATAGATAGAGGCCATTCTGTTGGCAGAATCAGCTGTGTTTGATCACTGTAGAATACTTTGCCCTGTACAGATGCCGATAATTGGAAAATTAGAATAAATCCCATTGAGCTACTAGATAGCATTTCCAGGCATTTTCTTGCAAATTAAACCTCAAATTAGGTTCTGATGATGAAATCCAAGTGCCAGTTTCAGATTCATTTGACCAGATTTATTTTTCTAATAACAAACTATCAAACGGCAATTTGACAATACGAAAGGAGCTGCTCTTAATGATAACTTGCAGAGAATTGTCACCAGAATCTTCAGCTCCCCTCGGCTTTGCAGAGCTTTATAGTCGAGGCTGACATTTTTTCAGGATCCCTGTGGGATTCCTGTGGGCTGGGAGTCAGTTTCACTATTCATCACATGACTGGGACCGGACAGGAACAAATCCAGCGAGAGCAAGCAAGACAGGAATCATAATAACAATATGTTGTTTTATATATATATATATATAAGTATGCAGGTCTAATATGAATAAACTGTTTTTACAATTTTTATTCTCTCGTCAGCTCTGGTGGCTGGTTGGTTGTAGCCACCTGACGAGTGTAGATTTGCACTATCACTTCTTTCCACTTCTGTGTCGCCCTCTACTTTCTAGTGAGTTTCAGTTTCAGCTCATTGTTTAGTTGTCCGACATGAAATTTACTGTTTTCGTTCACCCTCACAGCTTGTTTTTTGGCGTCAGCAGCCAGCTGTTTTCAGCAAAAAAAAAAACCTCTAAAACCCACGTCACTCTGCCTGTTTAGCACCAAACAGCAGACAGACACACTGGCAAACAGTATTAAAGTAAGATAAGATAAACCTTTATTCATCCCTCAGTGGGGAAATTTGCAGTATTTATCAGCTAAAGAGACAGATATTTCTTGTTGATGGAGACCAAAAACAGAGCTCAAAGAGAGTGAATTTTAGACATTAGACAAAAATGTGACTCCAAATGAATCATGTTTTTTCTCCATAACTGCTGGATGTGTAAATAAGCAACTGTTTGCCACATCAACTTTAAGACACTAATAAGTCAATTTGGTCTTCTCAACTTATTTCCGCTGCCCCAAAGTGGCCACAAAGCCATTATCTGACAAAGTGCCACAAATAGTGTGCTCGGCCTAAGACTCATCACGAGTGCAATCTTCCTGCAGCAGTCCTTTTTTTTCCACAGAAGACATTTTGACTTTTCATAGCAGGAAAAGCACAGATTGTCCCAGTAACCCCTGCCAGTGAATCAGCATGCACAATACTAATGCCCTGGGAAACTGCGACATCTTATTCCATCATGACCCGGCAAACTGTCTGCGGGGAGAAAGGTTTATTGTGTGAATAGCCAAGGGAACATGAGCTAAATATGATGAAAAGTCCTCTTCCATCTGTTGTCAAAGGCAAGTGATAGACGGTGCCATTATGCTTGGTTACTATAGTGTCAATTAGATATGATCTGCTGTTAGAAAGTAATGCAGTGTCAGTGTGGTTTTTGTTGTTCAAGTGCAAATATCTGTCTGAAAAACAGCTGTATTACTAGGCAGATAAAACCTGTTCTTTGGTGGGGGATTTGGCAGCCAGGTCATAGACTAGTTGGTCAGGAAAACCTTTACTTTGCAGTTGGAGTTTTAAAGCACAACTAGTCCCACCCATAACCTCCTTTGTCATAGAGGTCCCTGCTCCTGAGGTAGAATGAAAGAAAGCACAAAGGCCTTTTTTTTAGCCTTTTGGCTGGCATGTAGTGTTGGGTTGTGGGTTGATGAAGCATACTTTATTGCAGCCCTGATTTGTAATTCTGATTTAAAAAAAAAAAAAAAAAAAAAAAAAAAAAATCAGAGGCCAAAGTGAAAGAATGTGACTGCGTGTTGAATGTGGCTGTGAGTTGAACTTGGGCATTAATTGCCACGTCCTTGTAACGAGGGTCTGGATGAATCACTGAATGGAGCCGCTGCCTCTTGACTTCCAATCTGTCAAACTGTCCTGCTCTCGTCTGAGAAAGTGCAGAGGTTTTGCTGTACTCGAATAGCTGAGTGTTCCCGGTGTGGAGGCGCGAGCCCTTCTCCTCTAATGAACATCTGCTTTGAGGGGCAGCAAGAGTTGGGCTGCATTAACCTAGGACAGCATGTTCTGTATGTTTGTTGAATAACAGCAGGGTTTTCTTTCATTGGTGCGAGGCGAGAGAGAAATGAATGGCATGAATAAGAAAGCCCGTAGCTGCGAGAGGAGAAAAGTGCTGGGAAAAGAGAGAGACTAGTTTTATTTTTGGCAGGGTAAGTAAACAGGAGCTCTCCCTGCCATGCCTGCTAGTCAAGCAGTAGGATATCTCAGCTAATTTATTTCCCATGCAGCAATTCTTCAAATAGCGTCACCTTTCGCCAACATACAGTGGACCTTCATTAGTGTTTGTCACTGTCAGGCTCAAGGTGAGGGCTGTGTTTGACTGAAGCGGTTAAAAATAAACTTTGTTGTGAGGCAAAAGGGAACATTTGATTGTCAGCTCTTTCTTTCTTTTCCTTTGTCCTGTGAAAGGAGTGCAATCAATGTCATAATGGGGCCAATTTTATCTCCCTGATTTAATTTATTACTCCAGAAAGTGAGTTGGATCAGCACCCCCACACAATCCTGCCACTTGTCGTCTCTGACGTGCCGAGTTCAAGCCCGGTGCGCTCGTAAGGCTGAATGGACATTAACAACATGACTTAAAGTAGTGTGAATGCCCTACGTTGACACTCAGGTGCAGTCTCTTTTGGGGTGGTACGCTGCAATAATTCTCCCATGTCAGGGGCTAATCACCCTGGCTCCCCTCCCACAATCCATCAGTGTCTGAAGGGACGAGGCTCGCGGGGTTCTGGCAGCTGTTGTCGGGCTGAGTCAATCTGTTGTGATCTACGCCAGCCTGCACAGGAGGGGGTGAGGAAGAGCTCTCAGGAGGACACAGCAAGCGGGGCTGCTGCCACTGCTATGGCAAGATAACAAGAGGATTTATTTGTTAGGGGGGCAGGATTTCAGGGCTTGTGTGTTAATTTTGCTGCGTTACCCACTAACTGTTTTCTCTGTTAAATGTTTGTAGGGGAAAGCCTATATAAAATCCTTCCTCCTTCAACCAGGCTTCAACCTAATAAAACTAATGACAGTGGAGCTAAAACAGTTAGTCGGTGGACAGAAAATTATTCACAGTCAATTTTGTTAATAGTTGATAATTGTCTCAATAATTGTTGGTCATTTAGCAACTGTAGTTGCAGCTTCTCCAATGTGAGGATTGGCTGCTTTTCTGTGCTTTCTGTATTTTTAGAAATGAAATATCTTTGTGTCATGAGATTAATAAGATAATTACTAGTTGCAGCCATAAATGCAATGTACCAAAAACCTGGAACCAATATTGATTCAAGTATTCAGACTCTTCTTATCCCTAGCTCATAATGTCCATGCCGTTCTGTTGACATGCGGCTTAACTGCATTTACAGTCTTAAAAGTGCCGGCTGTATGTTTTATGTCGTGCCAGTAAATTCTAGTTTTCCATGCAGATCCATAAACAGCCTCATATCCACAAAGGAAATGCCATGATATGTATGTTAACAACATCAAAGTGATATATGTTTAAATTGGTCTTATTTAGGGAATGAGGACAGCGCTCTGTGGATTCACATCACGTCTGAGTGTTAGCCAGACATAGGCCATTTTTCTATGTGATTATGTGGCTTACAAACTAGTCCTGTTTATGGATTTAGCCAAATTGCTGATATTGCATGGCTGGCACAGAGTGGTTGTTGATGCTTGGAGATGGAACTGGCAGAGGCCTCACAATTAGATCCAGTCGGCAAAGCAAATGTTTGGATTCAAACTTCCATTTGCAGACTGTTCAGAGTGCACAGCTGTTCACAACTTTTTTTTTTTTGAGGGCAGACGGAGGAGAAAGGCACAATAACGTGTTTTGTGTGACATTTGTAGATGTAATACTACACTGAGAAAATGGTAAAAACAAAGTGAATGAACTGCTGCCTACAAACCAGCAGGTGTGCCTCAGGACATACTGGAGGTTTCTGTTCAAAATAGACTCTTTTCACAGTCAATGTTTTGACTAATTATAGCAGGAAGTGCACAGGTGTAAGTAACTAATAATATTAATGATGGCTCTGTTCCATTTAGGTGAGCCAGTAAGCCTTGTAAATGAGCCATTATGCACAGCACCAGGGCCCAGACACATTAATGTTGTTTTTTACACCTGTGTTTGACAAGTCTGCTGGGGAAAAGACCTACAAACGTGTTTTTTTTTTTAATGTGGCATTATTTTATTCATAAGAAAGTCAGTATAGTGGGTGTTGTCATTGAATGTTTCAGTGTCTTTTTATGACATGGAGATTCCCAGGATACAGTTAGTTATATCTGTCCCCAGTGGCCCAGTGTGTTCACAGTTGGGGGTCCATGATTTAAAAGCATTTGTGAAGCTCTGTTTTAAACCATCTCATGTACTGGTGTGTTCATCTGAAGGATTGTGTCAGTCAAGCTCTGGCTGGTTCTTTCCCTCTCACTGCTCTCCCTTCCTCCCTGTAAATGTACAGTTTAAGAAACTGGTCTATTGTCTCCACCAGGCTTGCATCTGTCTGCCTGCAGCTAATTTCACATACTATTGGACCAATCAGATTAAAATTTTTTTGTGCACATTCATGATTGTGTGCTCAAGGACCTCTTGTTGTTGAGGTGATTCCCAATTTTTGAAAAATGTTTTTTATTGATTGCTCTGATCTGTATTGTCTGTATTGACTGCTGACTCACCAAGTGGGAGCCACAAGGGATCAACAACTGCTTCTGCTTCATGTTTAATCAAAGGGATAATGTACGTGGCGGTCACGTGTTTAGACCACAGATGTCACGTCAGCGTTATGCACAAACATAATTTGTAATTGTGAACAAAATTTACTTGTATTTGAAATTGAGACTTTTCAGACATTCATAGCTGGTTCATTTTTTACCCATGAACAACTTTATGGATAATTTAGTGCATCAATGTTGTAATATATAATTACACCATGACAGAGGATATTGTCTATACCTACCTCTCTTCTGCATTGATTAAAAATTTGGGTCAATTCAAACATCCAAAACAGAAGTCCAGAGTAAGGCCGCAGTAGTGATGTTACACTACCAGGCCACACTGACATACTTACATAGGAGATAACTGACTCAATTAATGTTTATAAAAAGCATTGAATCAGTGACAATAATACTTTCCTCCTAATCTCCAACCAATAATATTATTGCCAGTCTTGCACTGGATCTTTCCTACAGCCCTAAAGCTGACATGGAAGAGATGAAGGTTCAGTTTTAACAGCATATTTTTCCATCCGATGTGATGTGTACTCTTCCTAAAGTGGACCCTACTTACATATAGAGACACAGGATGTGGTGGACACTCTGCTTTCACTATTATTCAGCTTTACCTTAGCGGCTGCCACAGTGAGAGAAAGAAAGAGGTTTCTTTTGACACATGAGAGCCTCTGTTGCACTGAACTTGACATGTATTCAATCACAGAAGCAGCCTCCACTGTGGAATACAAAAAGACTCTTCATTTTCTTTCTGCCCTCATTCTTCTTCCTGTCTTAGACAAACTGTTGTAACACAGAGCTGTTAAAGTTCTCGTAGTTGTGACGGCTGGATTCACTTTGCTCCAGATAAAGCATGATTATAGCCCAGGCGACTAATTAAGGTTGGCCCTGCCCTTCCAAATTGTGACATTTCAGCTCGTGAAATGTGCCAAGCTCTTGATTAATGAAAGGAATTAACTTTAATTTAACTGTAGCAAGACCTATTTGATACGCACCTGGTTAGATAAATTTATACAACCTGTCTTATTTTGCCTGATATTGGAGTATATGAAGCAATAAATGCAAACGTGAAACCCACAATAAAGATATCCTTCTGAAGGAGGGACAGACTGTTGATCCACGAGGGAAAGCGGATGATGTTTGCACACTGACACACAAAAATAACCGAAGAAGAAGAAGTTTTAAGTGAGCTAAAGTAGTACATATATAGAGATTGGCCTCTGGCACATTCTGATACTACTATTCCATCATATACACTGATCTTAATTATTGCATATTTTAATGAGTTGGCCTACCCAATTTTAAATATGTAGTGAGTTATTGTAAAGGAGAATTAGGCTTCTAAGTGACAAGACAACCAAAAGTCTGAACCATGGATAAAATGTATGATGTAGAAAAACCTATACTTGATCATAAATATCTCTGCAGGAAGTTACATTACATCATAATTGAAACTGGTTTTCATTTAGGTGACGCTTTACTTGTTTCTGCCAGGAAGGACAGTGTATGACAGGCCTGTTTGTAGCCTCAAACTCTTCTGTCCCTTTTCATCACAGCCTAAAGTAATTATGTAGAAGCAAATGGTTAAATGAGTACCATGTGGCAGCCTGTAATTAGATTTTTGGTAATGAATGGGTCATATACCAGTTGCAGGCATTCATGCACAAAAAGTCCCCTTGAAGACGAGGCTTAACAATATAGTTGCTGCGTCACAAGGGACATGGACATGTCCTTTCACAAGACATAGATTAGAAGTTTGTTTGAACTTTGGTTTGCCAAAAGTTTCTTGTTAGTGTTCTACATTTAAGAGACTTGCACTATCATTCAAAAGTTTGGAATCGCCTGCCACAAAAGCTTGACTCTGTAGTCAGAATGCTGAGAGGACTACTCTATATTTGAATGGTGTTTAATGCTTTTAGGTTGTAGAGAGTCCTCTTTGCAAATAGATGTTATTTTGTATGAAGGGTGCAAAAAACATAATGGTGTGTACATGGAGAACAAAACACTGTACAGTGTTCAACCAGACAGACAACTAACCCTCTGAGCAACAGTTCAATAAGAATATAAAAAATCAAGTCATTGCTAAAAGAAACTGGAAGCTTAACATCAAAATCTGTGCGGATGTAAATAGCAACAACTTCCTGTTTCAGTAGGTAGGTACGTTTATAAGAATTAGCCAAATTTTAACATTTCTGCCCAACTAAGACAAAGAGCTTGTCTGCATACGGACAGCTTTTGTTATAGCTTGTTCGTAACAATTTGCTGTTCACTTAACAAGCACCCTGTGGTTGTGAAAAATTACAACAACTGTGGACAAAGCAGGGAGAAACATTGCTTTTTCTAAAGAGGAAACAAGAGGACAGAGATCCTAGTGCGACCACAAATGTACATAATACATAAATCATCGATCTATTTCAAATGTAACTAATACGTTTGTCGTCTGAATTATACTGTTTTTATCTATATTGAGAGCCATTATTAAAGGAAAGCAGGACAACATCAGTATAACAGGCAATGCCAAACTTTGTGTATATATGAGATTCCCAGAATATGAGACCTGTTAATGTAGTTGATATTGGCCAGTCAGTGCTGCTCTGATTTTACACAACCACCTTTTAAATGAAAACCTGTAAATTAAGCTTCATCCTGTGCAAATGAACCGTTAACTGAAGTGTTATTTCAAAGACAAGTCAAGTCTTGTTTAGCCCGGTCACAGTTTGGACCTTTGGGGAACAAACTGAAATATTTGTCTTTGCACTATGTGTCCATTAAATAGTCCTTTTTCCTTTAATGATAAAAGATGAGAACGTTAAATGTTCATGAGTATTTTCTGAACAACTGTGATATTTTCTGTAACAACACGTTCTTCCCCTGATCAGTCAACAGCATCCGCTCCAACATCACTGATTAATTCAGGAAGCTCATCAGCACCAACTTAGTAGACTAATCAAGAAAGCTAGGTCAGCTAATTTATTTGTGGGATCAGAAAGCAACATAAACAACATGTGCACTCACAGATATTACAGAAGCTTACTGTTTGTGACCACACATTAGAAATAAATTGCAGTCTATCTTTCATCTCTGCAGGTATGATTTTCTCCTTTATCTTTCACCTCTCTCTGTCGCCCTGTCAGATATTTTCTGCACTGTTGGTTAAAGTGAAAATGATAGAAAACCGAGTCAATAGTGACCACCGGCATGTATTTACTCTCCACAGTCAGTCCGAGCTTCAGTGTCACAGCCGCTCTCTTTACAGAGGCAGAAGACATGATAGAAAATTGAGGAAATACTCTCCACACTGGCGCTTTGGAAAGACATTTAACTCTTCGTGCACTTTGTGACCTCACTGAAGCTATAGATGACCTCATAAGCAATCCAGCTCATGAGTACATACAATTTCAAAATGTCTGAGCAGGCCGTGCAGGAAGAGGAGACGCTGGCGGGAATGCTTAGAAAATGCTCAAATGCTGCTTTTCACACCACATCAAGAACAATTAGTTGCGTCTTGCCTGGAGTCACTGACTCACTGGACTCATTGCATGTATTTAGATTCAGATTCAGGCCAAGACTTAAACACATTATCTTTCCTGCCCTCCTCTTGAAAGCCAATTTCTTTTACATTAAAAGCTGCACATTTTAACAATTTGTCTCAAAAAGAATAGCAATACTAGTAAAACTATAATTAAAGCAAAGGGGGGAAAACCAGCTGCACATTGCAAACTCTGTCCTTTGTTTTTAGGGAGGAGCAAAGCAACAATGCTAACTAAGCATTTTTTGGGAAGGACACGTAATTAGATTTTTGCCTGCCGTGTGCGTTTCTGGCAAAGAAAAGGCAAGTAAAAATTAAAAATGTCAGAGGGTCCCTTCAGAGGTTTTTAGAAGGTGGAGCTCATTAGAAAAAATGTGAGAGCTGTTTGTGTGCTGAGAAATGGGTGAGGGAGTCCTGCGAGTGCGTACGTCTGCTCTGACTCTAATTGGCTGTCACATTCTCAATTCTCACCAACACAGCGAGAGTCTCTCCTCGCCTCACCCCTGCGGCGCCACTTGTGCCACAGCAGTTTTACAGCAGAGGCTTCGGTGACAGATTAGCACTCGCTGCAAAGCCAGTGTGATGCATTTTGTTTATCACTCTCCCAAACCCGGACAAACCCAGAGCCTCATCAGTGGAGATGTTCAGAAGGTTCACATGGTTGCATTCAAGTTCAATCTTTGGATATTGTGGCTGCTCTTCTTGGCATACATTTTATATTTGTTTTACCTTGTAAAAGATAGCCATGTGCAACCCCACAAGGACACAGGCACCTTTTTTTTTTTTTTTGAATTGCTCTCCTGTGTAATCTTTGTCATACTGCGGGAGGTTTGGAGGTTGGAAGGCGCCCAGGCCCATCTGTCATTATGAGCTCATTCCTTCTCTCCCTCTCTTACTCTGGTTATCTTTCTCTGTCTCTTTCTGTTTATCTACATCTCTCTCCGTCTCTGCCCGTGCAAAATGGTATTCAGCAAAGTCATGAATACGCATCACCAGACAAGTCATGTGTGATGTTTGTCTCCAAATAGCAGGGCGGTGAAGGGTGGGTTTTCTGTCTGCCTCCGTTTTGTCTTTGTCTCTCTCCTTTTTTAATGCACACACTGAGAGATAAAGGTCAGTGCACTCGTATATTTTGCTCTGAGTAGGAGGTGGTCCACATGGAGGGCGATCTTAATTGCTCCTGTGCTGGGTCATCGCCACAGCCGCACTCCTGATGATCATAACGGCCTCATTGTCATCTCTTCAATGTTATTAGATAATAAAAGGACGAGCAGAAAGAAGCTCCCAAAAGCATCTCTCCAAAGTTTTCGGTGGTGATGCAGGGTGTGGTACTTAATGTTTGATTATTAAAACATGTTTAATTAGGCCTGTATGACAAAGTATTTATTTTTCAGTAACCACATTAGGGTTGGACTATATGATATAAATTCTTCAATCCTGATTATAGTGTAATCATGTCATCAGCAGAGAATTAGATTTTTGCTGCAATGTGTTGAGATATCTTTGTCAGGAATTTATTGTAGAAGACAAACTGACATTTGAGTTTGTTATTTTTTCCAATTGAATTTCCAGAAAGTTTAGAAATTATGTATATTGATATCCTGATATGAAATTACATGTACTGTAATAAAGGATTTGATCAGTGTTCCCCACATCTAAACCAAATATTCAGAATCAGATTGGGGCAGAAACTCTTTTCATTTTTGATTCATTAAACATTGATTATGTTTTTATGCACATTAGTATCCTGGTTTTGTTCTTACTTGGGATATGATGTTTACGTGGGAAACCTAGTTGTCAAAATCCATGTACGTATGTGAGATTCTGATAGATTTCCAATTGTCTGCATCACTGCAAGCGTGTCTTTGACTCACCCACACGCAGCCTCTCCTTGTCATTTCTGTACCGGCTGAGTTAACTCAGCAGTTGAGGATGAACCTGGTTTGTTTTCTGCCTCCCTGGACTCTGTTGGATTTAATGCTCTGCTGGCTTCTGCATCTGATCACCAGTAAACGAACGCGAGAGCAACCACGTAGTTTCTGTACTGTTGTCACGGTTTTCATGTTCATGTAAGCTTGTTTATCCATCATTACGTCATTTATCTTTTTTTTTTTCCCCTCAGCAGCTACTACGTAATCATGTTGATGATGCACATGCACACATTGCAGGCAGTGACCAGAAACCTGGATAAGGTGTTGCCACTCTCTCACTTTCAATCTTAGTACTCCAGCTTTCACATTCAGATTTCCCAAAACCAGAATAAGGCCTTGTCCGGCATTCAGAAACCAGTAGAGTTTCACTGTGCAAGGAATCAGATTGGAAAATGCCAATCAGTCATGTCCTAAAAAACCCAGATGACATGGTGAAATCAGTTTTGTTCAACTCCATAAACCAGTAATGTTCAGGATTAACAGCAAACTCCTGGCAGTTAAAGTCTTGGCATAAAAAGTCTGGGCATATTGCTTCATTAGGGTACAAGTACAAGCTAAAAATCCTTTATCATTGCATATTGACCACACTCTGATCTGTCTCAGGGTCAAATAATCACGCACAGAGACAAGTGAATTAAGTATGAGCTTTAGTCACATGTAATATTTTCACAGCCACAACTGAAAAATAAAGTGATGTGCATTATAAGAACTGTGTCAGTTAATTCAGGTGATCAAGTAATTGAGAACTGAATCATATCACTGCAGTTGTGTTTCTTAATGAAGTGCTGAAGAAGATGAACATTTTCTGACTTTTCATTACCCTGTAGAAGTAGCACTCCACAGCCCTACAGTCACCTCTGTAATTTACCAGTGAAAAAGGCTCCTTGAGATGGCTCAGTCAGCCGTCTGCAGATGAGCTGTGATCCATGGCTGCAACAGCTGCTCCCCTCACACAGCCTTATGACTGTGCTCTCCCCCTGCAGCTGCCTCCATCTTTTTTTTCCACCAGCACCTCCGCAGGGAATGCCCTACCTCAATCCTCTCCATGAAATCACAATTAATTATGGCAAGAGTTGTCTGCAAGCACAATGAGCCAGAGCTCCTTAAAGGGAGAAATGCATCAGGGCAACCTGGAGTCCCAGCAGGCATGATGATTATCTGAAGTGCAGCAGCATCACCTCCAGAGGCCTGTGCTCATTGCTGCAGGAAGCCAGGATGGTGTATGTTTGTATTTACAACACTGACATACTTCAGTTTTCGCTAATATGTCTTTTTTTTTCTTGGGGGTGCAACTAAAAAGCATTTTTCATTTTCAAGTAATCTGCAAATTATTTTTTCGATTAATTCTTTATGTCTATAAAATGCCTCACTTGCCTAAAGGAGAAATCTTTGAATGTCTTGTTTTGTCCAACCAAATAATATAAAACCAAGCAAATCCACACATGACAGAAGCTGGAGGAAGGAACCGTTTGGCATTTTGCTGGAGAGAAAATTACTTGATTGGCAAAATTATTGCAGATTACTTCCTGTCAGTCGACTAATCAATGAATTCTTTCAGCGCTTTAAGACTCGTATGGCACCGTGTTCGGGACAGAATGGAGCGATTAGAAAGACAATTTATGACTGTACGAGTGCTGATTCACACCCCTGACTAGCTAAGAAAATCTATTAAAGGGAAAAAAATGACAACCACTCAGTCCCCTCAGCCCCTATTGTAATGTAATATGCGTGCAGAACATTTATTTATGGAGAAAGCAGCAAAAAAACAGTAAGTTTTTGTTCGTATTGATTTCACTGTGTTTACGATAAGTGGTCCCAGTCCTACAGCACATATAACCTTCCTACTGCTGCAGTGCAGAAGTGCTAAATGGCTGACTTTAGATGGGTACTGAGGTATTAATGTGTGTAACGCTGCAGAAAGAGTCCTTGCTTCGTCCTTGGACAGCCTCGAGACCAGGAGCCCAACCGGACTAATTGTTTGTGAAGGAGGCTGTCTGACAAATTACAGATTGCTTTATTATAGTTTGTTTATTATTTATTTTCAGATTGATTTAACAGTGAGTCATAGATAAGGCAGTGGAAGAGAGCGTTTGAAGTGGTGTGGAAAATCTCTGTCAGTCTTATCATTAAAACTTAGCTGTTTTTTCTTGAGACATAAAAAGAAAAAATCAAAGATCCATCTTCTTAATATTTCAGTCGTTGCATTAGCTACCTCTTGGAGCCTTGCTGCCTGGGGCCTTATTAAAAATACAGGCTGTGTGATCTTTCTGTCGGCCCTCAAATCCCTCTATTCGTCTCACTATCTGTCAAAAGCTCAGTCAGATGCCTTATGGGCAGGTGGAAAAATGCCAAACACCCTCACTCTCAACTTTGTCGCAGGAAATGTGGGAAACTTCAGCTTTCAGTCATTTGTGAGCTGCTCATGCCGCCTTTCACCAACTTCCCCACATTGAGATGTGACCCATTAGTTGATTGTAGTCAAGTGAAAACCTGTTATATTTGGATGTTCAATTCTGTCCATGCTTCCTGTTCCCTCATAGAGGAATTTCAGAACTGTCTCATCCAGTGTGCAGAGACTGTTCAAACATTTATACAAGCGCTCGCCCTCAAATGTCTGGGAACTTGGAAGCAGCGTCCCATTTCTTCATTCAGACTCTGAGTTCAGCACCTGCTGCTGTTATTCTCTCCAGATGAAGACATTTTGCCCAGACCTGTTTCGTATTAATCTCAACACGATGTGTCTCTGAATGCCTGCAAACGTTAAATTCTTTCAGCCTCTTTGACTTGGCTTGAACTAAGAACTTGATCTTGATTGATGTTTAAGCCAGAGTTGAATGCATCTTGCCTGTTTTCATACCTCTAAATCAAATTAACAGGATGCCAGACTAATGCAGTCTGAGTTATTCATAGGCCTGACCAGTAATTTGCTGACTAAGTCATTGCTTGCTCAGTGCTCACCATGTGGAGCAAAAGGTTTTCTATCTGGGTCATCAGCGAGGCGGCTGTGCTTCAGTTCCTCCTTTCCCCTGAGAAACTACAGACCGCTTGATTTCAAAGTGTTGCAGGATTTTGCCCTCTGAAAAGGGGCTGGATTGTACAACCCCGATTCGAAAAAGGTTGGGATGCTGTGTAAGTAAAACAGAATGTGTCCTGGAAAGACTTCACAAGCAACAATGGGGCGAGGTTCATCACTTTGTCAAACACATGATTGTACAAAGGTTATTACTACATGGGCTGAAGAACACTTCATAACACTGTTGTCAGTAAACACAGTTGTTTGAAAATGATTGCTTTCTCTTTTTATTATATACAGTGTTACAACTTATGTTACTACTTACTAATGTGGTTATAGATTAAACTTGTACTGATTTTCAGTATGAGTAATGGAACAATTTTAAATGTACTGTAGGGCTGGGCGATAAAATGATCTCGACATGGGATCTTAAAATGAATGTTAACGATAAAATTTGGACATTTTTTACTCTATACAATTGGATGTAACAGCACAGCAGAAATGAAGGCGACAGCAGCCAGTCAGTGTGCTGCCTCTCTGCCTCTGCTTTCTGCCTGTTTGCACAAGGGACACGGTGGATAGCAGCATAACTTCAGAGCAGAGCCCACAGTGGAGGGAATGAAACAGATTTTAGGATATGTCAACGACAGCAATGCTCATTATCCACAAGTGCAACACAAGGCAGACAGTATGATCAATTCATCAAACACCCGTTGAACAAGCAGAAATGGGACGTGTTCTGTCGCTCAGCCTGCAGTAACTTGCTGCCGCCTCTTAATCCACACCTGGTTTGTTTTACACGGCCATACGGCGCTCGTTATGCTGAAGTGCTGAAAGTGAACTCGCATTATGCTGCAAAGCTGAGGAAATTGCTGACAAAAAAGGTAACACAACGTCAATTATGTGGAAGTGGTTTGGAAATCTCAAAAGCAACAAAGAGCAGATTCACACAGTCAAAATATATCAGTAGGAAACATCACTTGAAAAACTGTTATCTCAGCTCCACACCATTATTTTATTAAGTCACAGTGCAAGGTAACTTGTATTGTTTTGTTATGGCAGCTGAAGCATGTTTGCAAATTGAAATGTTTGCATTCAGTTTATTTTTTATCTCTTATGTTTAAACTATATTCTGAATTTGAACTAATGACCCATCTTCAGGCTTCATTATCAGGATAATGAAACTAGCAGCATTATCAAAATATATATTGTGATAAATATTGATTAACATGGAAAAATTATTGTGATCATACTTATGCATATTGCCCATCCATAACATACAGAGATTTGTCTGATATGTGAGGAAATAATTCAACATGATAAAATCAATCAAAATAATTATGATACGTTACTTGGTTACTGCAGCCTTACAGTGATTATTACTCAGGAGCTTCATGCAATATTCTAACTGCAGACTGTGAAGGCAAGGTCAGGCATGTCTGTATTTCTCTGTGAGAGCAAATATTTTTTATAGCTCGCTCTTACACCTGCGCTGCCTTGTACGCCTGAAGCCTCCGAGTGAAAAACTGGCTACAACAGCAGCCCTTTAGGTGCTTAACACCAAACCGCCTCGCAGCTCAGCGGTAGGTAATGATGGCATTATCATTGATCCCCACAAACTAAGTCTGGAGCGATCAATGCTTCCCTGTTTTTTTTTTTTTTTCCCCCATGCAGACAGCAGTCAGATTAAGCTGGCTGTAACAGAGGGAAGACATTCTGCAGATTAGAAAGCTACAACTGAAGAGATTGAGATTTACTTGTTATCTGTCTCTATCTCTGTGTGTGTGTGTGTGTTGCTCTGTTTCCCCCAGAAGCAGCCACGGGCACAGCTTTAAACCAGAATGTTTTTGGCTCCAGATTAGGCTTAGCAACAGCCTTTGCCAACATCTGTCTGCCATTACCCCTGTGACACTGGCAGTCATGCAGCAATTAATCAGACTGTTGTGATAGTTGCCTCTCGGTCACTCTGCACCTCAGGCACATCACTAAGCAGCAGGATGAGGGTCAACATTCAAAGGGTCACGTGTCCTGGGGCTTTTTACTGTACATGTTCCTTCCTAACTACATCAAACCCCACTGGCCTGTAGTTACTTTGTAGGAGCAGAGCCTCTTGTCTGATGTTAACCTGGATTGCTCTGTTTCCTTATTCAACTGCAGCTGCACCTTTGTAGCTAATAATATATTGTACTTTCATTTCTGTATCTGATGCAAACTGGTGCTTTGTACCACATAAGCTGGCATTTAAGAATTTTAAATCAGCCATTAGTGAGAAGATTTGCAGCTTTTTTTCTATTGTACATAATTATAAATGGAATATCTTTGTGGTTTGGACATCCGAAGATGTGACATTGGGCTCTTGGAAGCTGTGATCAGCATTTTTCACAGTTGTTTTGACATTTAATTAAAATATAATTGCAAAAATAGACAGACTAATCTATCATAGTCAAACAACAGGAAATTAATAGACAACTATTTTGGCATTTGACTATTTGTTTCAGTAATTTGTCAAGCAGCAACATCAAACATTCTCTGATTTCAGCATCTCAAATGTGCTACTTTTTTCTGCTTTATATAATTGAATATCTTTTCAGTTTCAGATTATTGGTTGGACAAAGCAAGCAATAATGTAAAGTTTTTATTTCCTGACAAAGCAATGAATACAATAATCAGGAAATGAATTGATAGTGAAAATAATTGTTAAATATTGTAAACTTAATGTAAAGAAAAGAAATATGTGTGGACAGAGTTGTGTTTGATACAAACCATAAAGACATTTTATTTGTCAGGTTTTAACATCTTACAGCTTGATAGTATGTTAGGTTTAAGGTTCATTCAGACATGCAGCTATGAGGAGACAAGTAGCAGCAGGATGACGGTCATTTCAGGCTACATGAGATCACGTGGTTGCCATATGATTGGCCAGTACCTTTCCTCATTCCTCTCCTTGACAGGCACACACACACACACACACACACGCGCCAGCTGTATTGCAAGATGTTGTTTTTCAGGGAGTTGGGGGAGCCATAATCTCCAAACATCAGAAATGCCAGTCACATGGAGGCAGCGGGGAGAAGTGATTACTTGACTCAGACAGAATGAAAGATGGCTTTTTCCTATGTTTGTTTATAAGATGGTATCTGTCTGCGTTGTGATCTAACCCGGGCAGTAATGAAAGCGCTGTAACCACAGAGGTTTGAATTCACCAGTAGCCCAGGAATAATATCCTTATCAAGAGAAGCTGTTATGTCGGCAAAAGGCAAACGTCACCTGCGTTCCTTTTTTTTTAGCTTCTGGTGTCTGTGTCACTCTGAACTGCACTGCTCAATCAAGGTTCACTCTCACTGTTGTGGGTTTAGTAATATATTTGATAAGGACTGTTTGGCACTTGGCCTATCGGTTGACATCCTCAGGGCTTGTGCTGTTGTGTGATATAGCTTGAGCTCAGAAAGCAGACTGCTGCTGCTCATGGAAAGATGCTCAAGATGTAAGAATCTTTCAGAGACGCCTGTTTAAGAGGAGCTACTACAACTTCCACTTCGGCTGTGGGGTTTAGCCTTGAGCCTTCTTTTCAAAATATCTGCACGCTGAAAATGCAACTCCTGAGGTCTCGAATTTTTTTATTAAATTCATTATATTTTTTTCAACCAGTTACCCTACCACAGGATGAAATCTGAGCTGAATAGAAAGATGTATTTGGGGTTATTTTTGCAACGATCCAAAGGTAAAACAAAAGCTATTACATCCTCAGAAAAAATCTTTAAAAAACATAGCAGTCTGCATCAGAAAGTGCAGTTGGTTTCCTTTGAAAGAGCCTGAGCCTTTTTCTCTTCTGAGCTAGTGAAGATAATTCCCCATCACTTTCTGAGATGGACTGTTATCAGGGATGCTCAGTAATTTGAGTCAGTGATGAGGTCGGGATGCAGGGGGAGGCCTTTAATGAGATTTGCCGGAGGTGTTGGCTCGCCTACTGTGTGTAGTTTACCAGTGATGGCTCACCCCTGTTTTGTGCTCTTTCTGTGCGACTTAAAGAGAGAGGAAATTGAAAGAAATAGATACCCCCTGGTATTCCGCAGCACACTGATGATTTTTTCCTAGTCTAAGTAATCATGCACAGAATGCAGTGAAAAACAGGATGAGCTGCAGAGCTTTGCTTCATAAAGAAACATCAACAGTGACTGATTATGAAGTGCTAGACTATAAATATATACTGTGGACCCAAGGGCTCTGCAGCCTTTAACCTCTTATGTCTCTGTAATGACAATCAAGGCACTACTTATTAATTCAAAAGAAAATAGAGACGAACGTCAAGGACGTGTCTAATGATTTTGCTTAACAAATGCTGCATCGTTTCATGAAAAAACATTTTAATTTCATTGAAACAGAATTTTACATGTTTTTCATGCTCAGTCATAAGTTGAGAGGTGCATGAAAAAGATGAGATATTTTACTACATAATACTAAAACTATTCCTATATCCTTATAGTTAAACATTGATTACTGTGATCTTACTTCAGATAATTATTGATACTCATTGTTTTTGTCTCTTATTCTCTCTTCCAGGTTCCTGTATTGAGAAGTAAGAAGATTTCAGAAGCCCCATCTCCAGAAAAAATCCTGACAAGGGGCCACAAAATGAGCACATCCCAGAGAGAAGCAAGTGGCCCACCAAGCCATCTCACTGACCTGTGAGCAGCCATGTCCTCCCTGCATCATACATCGAGGGGAGCCCCTCTCCAGATGCAGGATTGTTTTCTGACATAGATTTGTAAGAATAGCTAAACCTCACGATAGAAATGGCATTAGTTTGTGTGGGCTGTAACACATCAGAGTACATCTTAGAATACAGGTGAGGCTGAACCTCAAGCCAATATCCACGGGACTCTTAAGAGGAGATAAACAGCCTCAGATGACCTTTACAGAAGGACGGAGCTACAGCCCAGCTTTGATGATTTAGTATCCATCCCGCTGCCTGGCTGACAAGGTCGTACCATGGCTGCTGCTGATCCCCATAGCAACAGTTCCTTGGTGGGGCGAGGAGCAGACTGAGAGAGTCAACAATGCAGCGTAACGGTGGTGGGGTGGGTGCCGGTGGCCAGCCATGGGTGTTGCGGCGTGTACGTCTCACCTGGCTCAGTTTCATGCTCTTCTTCATCCTGGTCTTCTTCCCGCTCATTGCCCACTACTACCTCACTACCATCGATGAAGCCGGGGGTCCTGATAAGCGCATCTTTGGGCCGCGGCCTGGTGGTGAACTGTGTGAAGCCAAACACGTGCAGGATCTGTGCCGAATCCGTGAGTCGGTCAGCGAGGAGCTGCTGCAGCTGGAGGCCAAGAGGCAGGAGCTCAACGGGGAGATCGCCCGACTCAACCTGCGCATTGAGGCCTGCAAGCGTAGTATTGACAGCGCCAAGCAGGATCTGCTGCAGCTGAAGAATGTTATCAGCCAGACAGAGCATTCCTATAAAGAACTCATGGCACAAAACCAGCCCAAGTTGTCGTTGCCAGTCAGGCTGCTGCCAGACAAGGAGGACCCAGGATTGCCACCACCCAAGTCTGCGCGCTCCTGCCGCCTACGCTCCTGCTTCGACTATGCGCGCTGCCCTCTTACATCTGGGTTCCCTGTGTATGTGTATGATACAGGCTCCTATCCATGGGCGGACTATCTTGACCCACTAGTTAAGCAGGCTTTTGCAGCATCAGTTAAAAGCAACATTTATGTAACTGATAACCCTAGCATTGCCTGTCTGTATTTGGTGCTGGTAGGGGAGTTACAGGAGTCCTCCTCCTCCCCACTGCCATCTCCTTCAGAGCTGGAGAAACAATTAAAAGCTCTTCCTTACTGGAGATCTGATGGACACAATCATGTACTAGTGCATCTCTCTAGAAAGTCCATGACACAGAACTTCCTGTATAATGTGAGCACAGGACGAGCGGCAGTTGCTCAGTCCACTTTCCTGGAGCAGCAGTACCGGGAGGGCTTTGACTTGGTTGTGTCCCCTCTGGTTCACGCCCTCTCAGAACCAAACTTTTTGGAAGTGCCCCCTCAAGTTCCTGTAAAGAGAAAATACCTCTTCACCTTCCAGGGGGAGAGGGTGGAGTCACTAAAGAGCAGCTTACAGGAGGCACCACCTCAGTCTTTCGAGGAGGAAATGGAAGGAGACCCACCAGCCGACTACGACGATCGCATTATCGGTACCTTAAAGGCAGTGCAGGACAGCCACTTGGATCAGGTGCTGGTAGAGTTCACCTGCAAGAACCCGCGGCCAAGTTTGCCGACTGAGTGGGCTCTTTGTGGAGAGAGGGAGGACAGGCTGGAGGTGCTCAAGGCTTCAACTTTTGCTTTGGTGATTGCTCCAGGTGATGGACAGCTGGTGGCCTCAGCAGGCTGTGGGATGAGGCTCTTTGAGGCCCTAGAAGTAGGGACCATCCCAGTCGTGTTGGGGGACCACTCCAGACTACCATATCACCAGTTTATTCGATGGAGTGAAGCTGCCATTATAGTCCCTAAGCCTCGTGTCACAGAGCTTCACTTCCTGCTGCGCAGCCTATCAGACAATGACATGTTAGCTATGAGGCGGCAGGGCCGCTTTCTGTGGGAGACCTACTTCTCCACTTCGGAGAATGTTCTTAACACCCTCTTGGCCAGCATCAGAACCAGCATCCAGGTTCCTGCTGCACCCATCAAAGAAGAGCCTGCTCATGAGATTCCTCACAAAGCAGGGAAGCTGGCAGGAACTGATGCCAACCTGGCTGACAATGGTGACCTGGATTTGGGCCCTGTCGAGACAGAGCCCCCCTACGCCTCTCCACGCTTTCTTCGCAACTTCACATACACAGCTGCAGACACCTATAGAGCATGGAACCGGGCCCCAGGGCCTTTCCATCTGTTTCCTCACACTCCTTTGGACCCTGTGCTGCCCTCTGAAGCCAAATTCCTTGGCTCAGGTACTGGTTTCAGGCCTATTGGTGGAGGTACGGGAGGCTCGGGGAAGGAGTTTCAGGCAGCCCTAGGAGGGAACGTGCCCCGAGAACAATTCACCGTGGTCATGCTGACATATGAGAGGGAGGAGGTGTTGATGAACTCTCTGGAGAGGTTGAATGGACTGCCATACCTCAACAAGGTCGTGGTGGTGTGGAACTCACCCAAGCCTCCTTCAGATGACCTCCTGTGGCCAGACATCGGTTTGCCGATTGTGGTGAGTGCTCCTTCAGTAGAATCCTCTAATTCATCAAACGTGCACATAAGCATTTAAATGGTGTTGGTTTCTTTAGTAAGGAATACATCTCCCTCTAATCCTGTCTCTGAAATGCAAAAAAGTAACCTGTAACATTTCTGGTGTGTCAGAGATGGTGCAAAGTCTGCTTAAGTACATTACATTGAGCTGTCTGGATCAGTAACTCTTTGAAACTCTGCTGGAGTCCATACAAATTACCAGCAGCTTTACTAAAAGGATATGAAAAAGTTTTGACGTCCATGCATAATAAAATGTGTGCTTTTGAATTAAGCCAGCAAAATAAAATATTCATGTAGTTCATGTTCACACCATTAGTTTGTGACAGGGGCTTTGTGGACAAGTGGGAAGTTGTGAGAAAAGAACTAATGAAGTGGACCCTGTATTCATCAGTGCTAGAAGAGCGTTTGGTGCTACCTGGCACTAAGATGTTTATTGTTTATGTGTGGGGCATGAGGGGTATCCAAAAGTTTAGGCGCCCTGGTCATAATTTCCGTTAATAGTAATTTTGGGTACCCTGCACGGTCAGCACTAAGAAACCCCCCTTTGGCATTTAACACTGCTTGTAAACACTTTTTGCAGCCAGTTAAGAGTCTTTAATTTCTTGTTTGGGGGATTTTCCCTCATTCTTCCTTGCACAAAGCTTCTTGTTCAGTGAAATTCTTGGGCTGTCTTGCATGCACTGCTCTTTTGAGGTCTATCCACAGATATTTGATGATGTTAGGGTCTGTCTAATCTGCAAAATGCCTTTTGGAGATCAGTTCATCTTCTAGTCATTTAACTATTGACAGTAACAGAAATTTTGGCCATCAATATATTTATGATAACAATGGATCACTCTCACTCTCACTGTTCTCATGAGAGTCCTTTTCAGCTACAGAAGGCAGCTGTATTCAGCAAAAACCTCCCAAAACTCTTTGTACACTACCTGCCAGCACCAAACCAGTTAGCAACTAGCTGGTGAACGTAGTGGAGCACTTAGCAGCTAAATAGACAGAGCTAAAAGGAGAGTGATTAGTGGACTTACATTTGCCAGGTGGGCAGAAACACAAATTGAAATGAATGCTAATGTTGCTTTGAATCTCCTGGATGTTTAAAAAGTCAGCTGTTTTCTAACGAGTTCACAATATTGACTAAAAAGGTGATAGATAAGATGTCAATCTTACCCCTGCAGGTTGTCCGCACAGAAAAGAACAGCCTGAACAACCGCTTCCTTCCCTGGGACGCTGTGGAAACAGAGGCCATTCTGTCAATTGATGACGATGCTCATCTGCGACATGATGAGATCATGTTCGGGTTCAGGTCAGTGATAGTGACAGAGTGCATGAGACTGTAGGGATTTGTCGAAGAGAAACTGTCTCTAGACAGAGTTTGGGCATTGTCATTACTTTTGGCATTTTACACTTACAAATATAAAATACTAGTTACATAAGAACTCACCTTTTCACGTACTTGTTCAAGTAGTTCAAGTACTGTAATTGTAATAGGCAATTAATAATTAATTGAACATTGAATAATAATAATGATAATAAGTTGCCATCGTAGACCTAATTGCTTTTTTTCCCATGAGTAGTGCGGTGAACACAATTGAACACAAAAACACAGTAAAAGAGCAGGGAGAGTTTCGTTTCCCTTTAGGAGTAAAAATGCAGAAGCATCACGTTCCTGAAAAGACAGAACTAAACAGAGAAACTGAACCAACCACGAGAGACTGAACCAGAGGAAATGAAAGGAAACATGCTGTCAGTGCCTTGTATTTATGATTCATTTGCTAATACTGTACTCAGATAAGCTGAACGTGAAGGCCATGTTTAAACCAATTAAATGATCAAGTATGCCGTCGTGTTATTTTTGTGCCTCGGCCCTCCCTCTCTCAGACTCATCTATGCTGTAGCAGCTTGTCCAGGCAGGCAAAAATTGGGGTCATTTGTCATGAATTATCTCAGCTCCCCCAGAATTACCCAGGAATGTTTCCTCACCTCCACTCTGGCCAAAATTACACAGCAGCTGCCTGTGTTAGACTTTTAAGTGCTCTCATTTGAGTGAGATGGCTTTGAGATTTCTTGCATCTTCTGTGTGTGTAGAAGGAATTTCAAGTGTCTAATCAGATAAACTGAAACACTTTTTTTTTTTTTTTTTTTCAAAAGACTGAGCAGTGACAGGGCAACAGTATGTGTAAATATGAGCCAATAGTGACATTTTGTTTTTAAATATCATATAAAAACTGTCACATGCTCATAGAAGACAACAGAATGGTTACTTAATTACTCCCAAGAGGCAAATAGCTGTCACATTGCTTATATAGATGACAAGTAACAGATGGATGCAAAAGCGTGGCATATGCACAGACAGACACTTGGGGAACCGAACTGATGACCATAAAGAGTAACATCTCGACAAAACATGTATTTAATTCTGCACAGTCAGTCTTAATTAACTGATTGAAAATGAGGGATTGTGCTCACTTTGCGCTGGGCGGTGTCTGGCAGAGTGTGGCGTGAAGCCAGAGATCGCATCGTGGGTTTCCCTGGGAGGTATCACGCGTGGGACGTCAACCATCAGTCCTGGCTCTACAACTCCAACTACTCCTGTGAGCTCTCCATGGTCCTGACAGGAGCTGCTTTCTTCCACAAGGTCAGATCATCCCCCCCCAAAAAACCAACATTCAGCTGAATTTATCTTTTTGCTGTCTCATAGCATATTATTCACACGTTCCCCTGTGCGTTGTGTTTTTGTAGTACTACGCCTATCTATACTCCTACGTGATGCCCCAGGCCATCAGGGACATGGTGGATGAGTACATAAACTGCGAGGACATCGCCATGAACTTCCTGGTCTCTCACATCACCCGAAAACCACCCATCAAGGTCAGTGACGGAGCACGCAGTCCGGCTGTGCTCAGCTCAGCTCAGCATCGACGAACTTTGTGTCTCCCTCAGGCCCAAGTGTATTTATATTTTTGCCCACTTAGCCTTTCCATTACTCAAACTGACATATCCAATATTCCACACAAATGATAAATCAAAAACACAAGACCGAATTGGTGCGTTACGTCTGATTTTTTTTTTTTTTTCTCCCCCCCAGATTTTTATTGGAAGGACATTTATTACCAGAGTGCATATTTATGGCTAGACAAATAATTATAGCAATCAAGCCAAGGAAGCTGTTGGAACAGAAATGTCATTGCAGCCCTGAGTTTAAGGTCTTTTTGATTTAGTGGGGTGTTAATATTCAGGGTGTTTCAGAGGGGAATTAAGGACGGCTTTGATGGAGTGTGTTGCATGACAGCAATTCACTGCAAGGAATAAGCCTTGTGAATAATGAATTTGGGGCAAATTTGAATGTGGAGTTGTTCTAAATGGTTAGGGACTATATTTCTCTTTTAGTCCAAATAAGACAAATAAAATAGAAAATAAATGGCTTTTTATGCATCACTGGTGCTAAATTAACAAACTCAGTTTATCCTTTTCTTAATTGACCATTCAGTAAGCCCTGTCCCTTTTTGATCACGATGGCAGATTTACCACTTGTATATATGTAGTGACTTTTAAAAACAATGAGCCTTTAATTTTAGACCGGGGAAGAAAAAATCAGGCTTCTCATTTCTAGTCAATGACCACCATTTTATTTTTTTATTTTTTTATTTTCAAACAGTATGTTCTCACTTTTAACGTTACAAAACATAATGCTAAAAACATGCTGCTTAATTCTTTCGTTACTTGTTTGCTCTTGTGTTTTTTGGGAAGGCTTAAAAAACAGTCTTATTACGCCACTTTAGCATGCTGAGAAATCCAACTGCTGTGCCTAGTTACGATTGCTAAGACATGACTGGCAACACTTTTTAATCTACCACATGTACAAATGGCACACAAATAGATTTCCGAGTAAATACAGTTTGACAAATTCGCAGACTACCTCTCTCTCTGTCTACATTAGGTAACATCTCGTTGGACTTTCCGCTGCCCCGGCTGCCCTCAGGCTCTTTCACACGATGACTCGCATTTCCACGAACGCCACAAGTGCATCAACTTCTTCGTCAAGGTGTACGGATACATGCCACTGCTGTACACGCAGTTTCGCGTGGACTCTGTGCTGTTTAAGACTCGTTTGCCCCACGACAAGACCAAGTGCTTCAAGTTCATCTAGCATGGGGCTGAGTGGCCCAGCAAAGAGCCAAAAGCAGGGTGGATTGAAGGACTGGAGGTATTTAACAGAACAGCACTGCGAGCAGTGATAAAGACGGATGGATGGACTGCCAGATAAAAGCACAGACAGTTTGGGGTTAGGATTTTGCCCAGGGGGATAGACGAGTTAACCTTAAAAGCTGTTGGCTTGTGGTCTAATCCACAACTCTACTGAAAATCTGAAGAGTGGAAGCTGAAAGGGACCACTGCCAACAAAATAAGCCTTTTCAGTGGATGTCACTCCTCCTTTTTCATGTTCTTCAATCATGCTCAATCATCAACCACTACAGATGTCATTTGCACCTCTTAACGGCCTGCTGAGGAAAGAGGGCGGTTGTACACAGTGTACAGAAACTCTCCCATGATAAACCCTACCTGACAATGGAGCTCTCGGTTACTGAATCACTGACGGATTGATGTCAGGCTGCGTTCAGCACAGCAGCCCGTTGACGATTTCAGATGGGAGAGCGAAATGTGGCGACGGCACACGGCTGCCGCTGTGCTTTTTTTTTTTTTTTTTTTTTTGTTTTCCATTTACAGTTACAAACTGTACTTCTTGTACATGTACGTGAGAGAAGCACTGATGGTCAGAAGTATTTTATTGAACAGTCTTTCTTTTTTAAAAATAATGTCGTTTAAATGTGTAAATCTCTATGTCGAATGAACATTTTCCAGAACCTCTGCCTGTGGGAGATCAGACACAGACTTGTTAGTCTGAGAATGAGACAGGACCTCGACTGAAGAGTTCAACAGGTTGGCCCAATCGTGTTTAGTGGTGTTAACATGTTCAAGAAGGAATTCACTTCAGCGGTCACCATAATGCCTCAAATTTGTCATGAAAACCAGCCACCATGTTGTCATTTTGTTATGCTTACAGGATGTGCGCTCTCTCATGAGTGTTGGCCTGTTTTTTATGCTATAGGGTGTTTACTAATGTTTGTAAAATTGGTCCGAGGTTGAAGTAGTCATGTTTAAATGTAATAATATTTACCAATCAGCGGTTAAAGGTCAAGAATCACAGATGCCAAAAGCAACAAAAAATAGGTTTGGATGTCTAATTAAGGTTGTAATTATAAAAAAGTCTTCACTGGAGTTAAATGTACTATTAGGATTATGGTAAAAATTACAGATTTAAAGATAATAGTTTGACATTTTTGGGGAAAAAACGTTTTTTGCCTTCTGGCGGAGATTGAAATGAGAAGATCAATACCTCTCTCAGATCAGTCTGTTAAATATGAAGCTACAGCCAGTAGATGCTTAACTTAGCTTAGCTTAGCTTAGCATAATGACTGGAAACGGGAAGAAGCGGCTAGCTTGGCTCCGTACCAGGGCAATAAAATCTGCCTACCAGCACCTTTTGAAGCTTTTTAATTAACATGATATCTTGTTTGTTGAATCCGTACAAAAAACAAAAGGCTAGAAACAACAAGCTGTTTCCCTGTTTCCAGTCTTTATGCTAAGCTAAGCTAACTGACTGCAGGCTGTAACTTTGAGCCTTATATTTAATGTACAATTACGAGACCGGTAAAGATGTTCTCATCTAATGAATGAATCTATTTCCCAAAATGTTGAACTCTTCTCTTTAATACTTTGCCAGTTCTGGCTTAGCAACAGAAGTATTAGACATGTCCTTCCATGTTCATTTCGCCCTCCTGTGTAAAACTTCCCCAGCTCAGACAGAAAGGTCACTTTACAGTGTCGCCATATTGGTTTCACTTTGTTTTTTGTTTTTTACCATTGCTTGATGAATGTTTTCTTTGCCAAATAGGTACGATGTCTGCTGCTTTACAGTATCATTTTCAGGGTGCACAGTGTGAATGAATGCTAAAGGGGATGCAGTCTGGTACACCTATATCCACTCTGCATGGTACTTTACCAGGAGTCAATCCATTGGCGCCCTTCCCATCATGTATTATAAATCTAAAGTCCTTTATTTGACCTTGTCAAGACTTAATTCCTGTAATCTGAACAAACGATTAACCTAAAAAGATCCCTTTAAAAAAGTTATTGAGATAAGTTTAGGACCTTTTTTCCCAAAGTGGGTTCTTCCTGTGAGGATGCTTTTATGAAACAAAAACTCTCATAAGTCCATGGTTCCTGTATATTTATTGAATATATTATTAAAAAAAATTTTTTTTTTTAAACTGATAATGACACGTTCAATAAAATGACAAGACATTGTAGTTTATGATTCCTAATCGCATAGAGGTTCCAACCTGACTGAGCCGTCAGCTAGGAAAACTAGCTTGTGCCACTGAACGCTTGAAGGGGAGCTTAACTGACCTGAGAGCAGCACTCAGGCAGCACAGTGACCTGGTTCTTAGAAAGGTCAATCCAAAACAGAATGTCACAAACTGAGCTTCTGCAACAGTCACTGGACAGTAAAGTGTCTTTGAAGCCAAATCATTACCCTGCTGCTGCTGCTGCTCTCTGGTTCCTCCAGTGAAATATGAACGTATTGGATTGTGCAGTTTAGCTAAAACGGATAAAAAGTCAGATTCCTACTTCCTTGTTAATTATTTGTTAATCGTAAAATGGCAATAAATCTCAAACAAATCCAAATTTACACCTCTGCTGCACCAGACTTGAAAAGCCAGCCTGGCTCCAAACCCCCCTGCCACATCTGAACACTTTTATTGCAGCTCCAGGGCCTCATAATTACCTGGCTGACTCTCAACCTGTCCTCAGGCCATAGATGGGGTCGGCTGGTATTTTGGAAGCTCACATTCCTCCAATCCCTGGTTTCCCCCCCTCTAGGATCTGTGGCACAGCTGGTTTTCCGTGGCCCAGAGCAGGATAACTTTCCCTGGAAGGCTGCAGTCACTCTGCTAGGTGTAAGGAGTTGTGAAACTATGTGCTCCTGGGCCTGATCCACAACCGTGGGCGAGGCTCCAGCCACCTGCACCGCTGCTTGAGCTGTACCAGACTGATGACTGATGACAGCGTCAAACATACCATTGAAGGCCAGATAAATGGAAATAAAACTCTCAACATTGTTAAAACATTATCTGACTTCTGGCCTCATTCTTTTCTCTATTTTTACAAAACACATTCAAGCTCCATTTGATAATAGCTTAAGAAGAGTCAATCAGAACATTATTGATCCACCCTTTGGGAAATAGATTTTGCTTTCTTGTCGAGACTTTACTTATTTGATGAAATAATTGGTACCACTTTTGTGTCTATGGTTAAAAAAAATGAAGCTGTGGCTTGCTAGATAGCTTAGCATAAAGACTTGAGACGAGGGGAAATGGAGGTCTGGCCACCTCTAAAGCTCATGTATCAACACGTTACATATCTTGTTTAATTTATCAAAAACTATGGAAGCAGCAATGTGGAAAAAAGATATTGTAAGTCATTAAAATGAATAAACATCTCCAAATAATGACAGTAGGTTAAAAATAATAAACCTCTAAAATTTCATGGTTTGTGAATCCATATCTAAAGTAGTCTTTAAAGATGGTGTCTATTTGTGTCTGCTTAAGCCACTTGCTTCTGTGGCTTTGGCGCTACGTAGAAACAACACATAAGCCTGTGTAAATTTCAATAATGCTTCTCATTATTTTGAGCTACAAAGTCATTACTGTGAGAAAGTTTGTCATTATTTTCAGATATTAAGTCATTATTTCAAGGAGGTTTCTCATTGTAATCTCATTTTTTTCATCATCATTTTGGCAGAAATGGGCTTCCATAAAAAAAACTGTTAAAAATGACAATTCTGCATTTTATGGGGGTTATGGGCCAGACTGTTCCTTGGCAACTAGCTGAGACACCAGGAAGTTATTGGCCCCGGCATGAAATCATCTCGCACATATCCCCCATAACACGACTCATTTTTTAATCCATAAAACAAAAAGAAAGAGCTTTAAAGGTGGGCAGATTTTGTCAGATTGACACCTGATTTCAGTCTTCATGCTAAGCTAAAGAGCTATCAGTGCTTTTATTTACCTCTGCAAAAAAAGTGAATAAGGGTATTCCTTAAATTGAATAATAAATGCTGGTTGTGCATAAATTGTGCCTGGACCCAAACGTAAGCCAAACTTGTGATTAAAAAAAAACCCTTCAGTGGCTCTTATTCCCCAGTCAGCAACCAATTGTTGAGAAAGTCAGAAAGCCAATTGTTTATCTGGTAGGAATGCTACACATCTGCTTTTCATTCATCTGATAATGAGTAAAATTTGACTTTGTAGAAATTTGCAGAACTGAAGGGACGAGGTGTGGCTGAAGCACCCAAAACCCAGAGGAGGGGTTCAGCTCTGACATCAGTGGGACAAGGAGGGAGAAAAATGCGCCCCACACCCGTCAGCTTCAGCCAGCAGAGAGAGGAGAGGGTTTCATACTTGTTCCTGAAACGCGGGTGTGGCTGTGTAGCCGACAGTAGTCTTTTTGGGGATTTTCTGACTCATAGCTTTTTGCTCCTGATGAGAGTTAAACATTGGCTTTGTTCCACATGAGGACAGCACAGGTATAACCGGATTTCACACACTTCTGGACAATGTTTTCATTTAATTTAACCTTTATTTGATAACACATCTTCCATTCTTTTGTAATGAGAAAATATGATTTTTACCTTTTTCCTGCAATTCCATTTTGCCACTCCAACTCGCTTCACGGCCGACTCAGCCGAGGCTGTCATCGGCACTGCCTCACAGAAACAGGCTGCGCAGGCTTTTGCATATTCCTCCTCAGCGGGAAGCACCGTGTTTCTACATGAATGAACATGGCTGAGTTGTCAGAAGGCTGAATGGTGAAAGAGGCTCAATCTGTATTACACAGGAAAGGAAGCTGCTCTTTGATACCAGTGGCATGCAGAGCTGTGTCCAATTCTGTAAGAGACTCGGCGAGCGCGAGACAGAATTTCATTCCTCTCGTTTAAAGTGGCGTCAGATGCATAGTGTACTGAGTTATGCAAGACCACAATAAAAAAAAAGATCTGTCTTTGTGTAACACATACCCCAGAGAGACACCCATAAAACTGGTAAACCATTTGACTGATAATCCAAAAACATAAAAGATGAAACCAGTGAATTGATCTTGCATAATGTCATGTGCATGTAAACAAACTGTACAAAGCGTAGCTTATAAGCATAGTTGCAGCATGTTGCAGGCCCTTTGTAACAGTCTTTTCATCGCCTTCTCTTTTGTCAATGGCTGTGATTGATAGAGAAATGTCTGGTATGCTGGTGGCAGCTGAAGTCCAGAAGACACAGGGAGGAGTCTGCTCGTCCTGGACCGAGCACTTTGGTCCAAGATTCAGAGATGGAAAACGTTTGGAAGTGTCTTTTAACATTGTCCTGTAAACAGTAAGTGTACATGCAGGTTTTGCTGTAGGCAGAATTACTGGAAAAAACTTCTGTTCTCGGTTAGTTCAGCGATTATAATGTCACTAATTTTCAGTCTGCTGTCGCCTTTTTCTGTAAATAAAAAGGCCAGAGCTGGAGCTGGAGTTCGGACGTCTACCAATTAAGTCTGTCTGCTTCGGAGAAAAGTGGCAGATTAAAGGGTGTTCATGCAGACTCTGGCAGTGAAGACTGGGAACCCATGCCTGTCCTCACACCTGTACGCAGCACACACACACATCACTCTGACTGTGACTGCCCTTAACGTAACTTCAGTCTTGGTCGCTCTTCCTCCTATGTGTCTGTCAGCGTGTGCCAGTGGCAGACCTGCTGTCCCTCCGCCTCCTTCATCTCCGTCCAGTGAGCCTGCTGCTCCTCGCTGGAGCTGTTGAGGCCCAGGGAGACCCAGCCCAGCCTCTCCCTGGGCCTCATGCTGCTCCGCCGGCAGAACACCGACAGCACCAGCGACACCTCGGACAGCTGGAAGAGCGCCACCTGGAACACGAACGTCTCCTTGTAGGTGGGGTTGGGCTGGCCGCGGCACACGGCCGTCTTGCACTTGGACATCTCTTTCCCCTTGGAGTCCAGCATGGTCAGCTTCACGTAGGTGTCTGAAAGGAGGTGCGGGAGAGCGGTGAGAGAGTGCCATCAAGTGGTTGGATATGAGTATTGCAGCATTCGTTACAAACTGTTCAGCAGAGGTTTCAAACAGGAGCATATTTCTCTTCTTGTGCTCTGATCAAAGGATCATTTAAACCTCTGAAGCAGAGTCAATGTATGGAAGTAAATTAATACTGTGTGTCTCAGTGAAGACCTGGATTAAAGACCAGTGCTGTACATTAGAATGTGTATGTTTTAAAGGTTGAGTTTGCAAAAATTTCTTAATCACCCCTACTGATATCTAGCCATGCAGACAGGCTCTAGTTTTATACTTACTGTATAGACAAAAGAGTGGCTGAGAGTTAAATGTAAAGTTTCAATGTTGAGAGCACCACAAATAGGACATAATAATGGATATCTCACAAGTGGAAAGTGAGAAAACACATTGGATGAACCAAAAATGTTGTGTAAGACACAAATATTTTGAGTGTTTCACTGATCTCGACCCAATGAACCAAATATGTAAATACTTCTAACGCTGATTATCCAGAGATTACAAGTAATTCACTGCTGACTTACCTCTCATGATATAAAGCTGCCCTCCTACAAAGTGTTTTATACAACAGAAGAGACCATCTGTGGCGCACACCACGGCACACAAGGTTGGAAAGAAGGAAGAGAGGAGGGAGTGAGATTTAACAAAGATTGTAACGTACACCAGAAGGTCAGCTTTCATGGGAACTCTGACAAGCAGCAATTGCTTCAGCATTATGGCTTTAATCATGGAGGTTATTGAAAAGCTGGTGCTGATTCCTGTAAACGTTCAAATGTAATGGTGCGCAATTTGTTTTTGTTGCATGCTCCTGGGAGTCTTGCCCATCTGTTTTGCCAAAACAATTGCCTGGAGTATCAGTACATTTGGGGAAAGGCACATAACAAGGGAGAATTTTACTGAAAATGAAAATGTACATGTCACTCAGCACCTCATTCCAATCTGGCCCAAAAGCCAAGAATTAAAAGGATTTAACATGGAAGCTTTTGTACGTACTGACGGGTTTATCAGACGCTGTGGTTTTGAAGTGGCTTCCCTGGATAACCTCAGCAGATAACTGTCCCGTGGCAGAGTTGTAAATGAGACCCAGGAGGATCTCTGGCAACGAAGAGTCTTCAGTGGAGCGATAGGACAGAGCTCCTGCGCTGCGAGACACGCTCACCACAGAGCCGCAACCCTTTCAACATGAAACACACCGGGACAAAGAAAGAAAAGCATCAGTTTGTACAAAGCTACAAAACAGAAGGCATTCCAAGGTAGCCTGGCCTTCACCTCACCAAATTACCAAACACTGCAATGAAGTTTTCTACAGATGTTCATGGTCTCCAGCAGATGCATCTTACAGATTTTGGTGATTTTTCCCTCTATTTGTGGCTTTGAGTTTATATATATTTCATTCTTGCTCCTCTCAGGATTAATTGTAAAAATATTGGTGATGCCCCGGGTCAAATTTTATACCTTGGTCTATGACTGAATACCTGCTAACCTAATAACATGACCATCAGCTTTAGCTGTACTTTTGTGCAAATCAGCAATGATTTGAAGACTCATTGAAATAGTGAAAATACAGTGAACATTAATCAGCAGCTATTTTTATAATCAATTAATTGTCATTTTTCTCAAATAAAACAACACATCCGAAGACCTCAGCTTGGGCTCTGGGAAATTATGATGGGTCTTTTTCACAATCTTGTAGTTTTATAGGCCAAAAAATTATTGATTAATTAATAAAGTAAATAATATGATTAATCAATAATAAAAAAAATGTAAAAGTAATGAAATAGTCCTTAGTTGAAGCCCTAGACGAATTTGCGGTTTACAGAAACAGCTCTACAGATGATATATTCATTGCCAAACCAATATCCCAATGCCTCAGAGAAAACCGCACAGTGCAAGATGGAAATTCACGAAGCGTTCTCACTGTAAGTTCAGAGCCTGGCTCCAGGGTGACAGGTAGAGCGATCTTGCCCTGCAGGTTGAGCTTAGTCAGGTAGAACACCTTCTCTCCCAGGACCTTCTCTTTTTTCATCCGCCTGATGCTGTACAGGCGGAAGCGAACGGCGTAGTCCCCCAGGGCCTCCTGTTCCACCCTGGAAAACTTGAACGTTTCCGTGAAGACGGGACACGGACCCTTCTGCACGCCGGTCTTGGCCCGTTGCTTCTTGGTGGGCAGCAGGACCAGGTGGACCTGCCACGCGATGTTGCCCGTCTGTTTGAGAGCAGGAATGTCTGTTGCCGCCGTGACGGTGACGGCCAAATACTGCTCACTGGAGTCGTACTCGAAGGCGACGTCCAGCGTGCCGTATTTGGCGAGTGGCTCTGGCTCATAGGCTGTAGGGAGTTGAGGACCAGAGCCATCCTGAACGGAAGAGAGAGAGAATCAGTGGAATAGTGAAGGAATCTGAGTTGTGTTAGAGTTGCAACTTATTATACTTCATTAACTTCCTCCTGATCCTCAGTTAATCTACTTTTGTCCCAGCAGACTTGAGTCAAATATGAGGTGTTAAGTCATATAAATGTTTAAGAAAATTTGAATTTCAAACACAAGACTGGTTTTAGCTTTCTGGCACTGATTGTCTATTTAAAGCTTTTACTGATTTTCTCCTTTAAAAAAAAAGGATGACAAATCAATTTAAAAATATTTATCACCCGCATTTTATGTCCCAAAGCTGTTGTGTTTCCTGCTGCAAGAATAATTTGCTCACCACATGTCGTGACAAGGACAGGCCAGAAAATGTTTTCGGGAATAGAAAGAGAAGTGAAACATTTAGAAAAAAATGCAAATGAGCTTCTGACACCCCTGAAGTTAATTAATAAAACAATAAATTATTCAGCTGCAGAGTGTTGTGCGGCAAATGGTATTTTTAGAGTCTAATTAGAAACATATTTTCACCTCTTCTTTAATGTTCAAAATAATCACCAATAAACTCCCTGATTTATTATTGAAAAATATACTATAAAAAAAAACTGTTATGTGCTGCTTCAGGACACAGAAAGGGGAAGACACAGTGACCTTGGTCTCACCTCCGGTCCCAGCACGGCCGTACTGTCGCTGGGTATGTCCTCCTCACAGCCTTTGTTGAGGTAGCTCTCGGTGTCCTGGTCCACGCTGGCCTCACTGGAGCAGCGGGGGCTGTCGCAGCGCTGCGGGGACGACCCCCTCCTGACCCCTCGCTCCGAGCGGGAGCGAGAGGACACGCGTGCCACCGAGCCCTCGTCCTGGTACGGAGGAGGCTTGTGCTCGCTGAGGGAGGAGTCTTTCTTTATTCTCTGGATGCTGCTGGCTGCATTCAGGACAGTCACAGAGAGGGAGACAGAAGGGGTAATGTGATAGGAAAGGTGTGTTACTGGAGACATACTGTGCCTTCATTACGTATGCAACATACAGTCCAGCACAGAGTCAAGTTAACCAACAAAAAAATGGTATCTTGAGTGTCAATATTTTACAGTGTGATTATCATCATATGTCAAAAGCACAGAGAGAATAAGTGACAATGTGTTGTTTCACAATGTAATATTTCAGTTTAAAGACAATTACAGGAACAGTCACTTCAAATCCATCAGCACCTCCAAGATATGGCCAAGAAATAGTGCAGAACAAAACACACTTTAAAATCACTAATTCTTGTTTTTACGCTTCAGTCTCGTAGCTGTTTTCTCCTGCTTCCAGTCTTGCCAAGGTGAGATAACTGTCTGCTGGCTCTAGCTTCATATTTAATTCATATTTATTTTCAGACATGAGAGATGGATCAATCCTCTCATCTAACTCTCTGCAAGAAATCAAACAAGGGTATTTACCATAACACCAAACTATGCTTTAAGATGGAATTTAGGGGGCAAGTCAGTCATTACAGAAGCTTAGAACAAATTCCCCTGAAACTCCCTCATAATAAATTTATTCACAGAAAAAAATCCTATAACTCAAATATAATAACTCAACAGAGACTCTACTGTAGGAATATCATGGAAACATGACAGGGACCTAGAGTAACAGGAGGTGTAAGATGGAAAAATCTCACTCATATAAATGTCATTTTTACTTGGTGCAACATCAATAAAAAGTTTTAAAGTGTTAAATAAAGAGTCAATGTATGTATGAAGCATGAAAAACTAACAAACATTATTATTATTATTAGTTATGTGTTTTGTGCTCCTTCATTATTTTATCTCCTTCATTCTGTGTCTCTTGTAAGTTTTGTAGCCTTTATGTTTTATGTTCTGTCCACTGTATTTGATGCTGCTGTCTTGCTCCTGTAACTCCTCCTGGTTAAATAAAAGGATGTATGACATGAGCACAGGACACGTGCTCGCTCTCACCGTGTTCACTGGAGGCTTCGCTGCTGTAGCCTCCCGCCTCAGTGGACTGTTTGCGCTTGTTGCTCCACACAGAGGTCGTGTTCTGCTGGGCCGCGGCCTCGGGGTCTTTGTCTTCCTCGCTGTCTGATAAAACTCCCTCTGGACGGAACACATGGAGATTCTAGTTCAAACATTACGTTTATCTCACAGAACATGAGATGCAGAAGAGCAAAGATGCTTCAAACACGGTGCTCTGGAAAAGGATATTTTAGCTGGTTGTGATTTCAAATATTTGAAGAGTTTGAAAATAAGAGAAGAAGAAGAAGAAGAGGCCCAGGTGGTGAAACAGAAGCGGCACACCATCTAACCTTGGTTGCCTTTCTTTTTCTTCTTGCTTTTCTTCTTTTTCTCCTTCTTTTTCTCCTTTTTCTCCACCTCCAAGGATTCATCCGATTTCTTCAAACCCCCCTTCGCTCCTTTCCCCTTCTTCTTGTCTGACTTTTTCTTTTTCACTGGTGAGGAAGATCTAGAAAGCTCGGCCTCTTCCTCATCATCTCCCTCTCTCTCCAGGCTGTCCTCCATCACTTCCTCCTCTTCTTCTTCCTCTTCTTTTGGCTTTTTCTGTTTTGATAAGCTGCTTTCAGTCTGAGGATCAGGTGACAGAGGAGGTTCGTTGCAGTCATCTCTTTGCTGAGCAGCAGACTGGTCTCCACCATCACTCGCCTTTCTGTCTTGTCCACTCTTGTCTGTTTCCTCCTCTTGCTCTCCATCTTGAGCTTCCTCTTTGTTTTTCTGTGACTTGGCTTCTTTCGCCAGCTGCTTCTCTCTCCTCTCTTTTCTCCTCTGCTCTTTCTTCTCCTGCAGCTCCTTCTCCTCTTGCTTCCTCTTCTCTTCCTCTGCTAACTCGGCCTCCGTCTTTTTGACTCGCCAGCATCCGTCCCTCCATTCCCACTCCAGCTGACTCGGGGCGTGCTCTGCCTCCGTAGTATCGCTGGCCTGGGTGGTGTTGCCTGTTTCTGACTCTCTAGACATTTGCCACATGCTTTTATTGCTGGCCTTGCCTTCCTGTGCTGTGGAAGTCTGACCAGCCTCCTGACCACTGTTTTCCCCATCTTCCTCATCTTGCACTTTGTTTATGATAGTGGTGACCTGCTCTGTCAGTTGGTCGCTGACGGCGTAGGTGACGTCGCTGACGGCGTTGGCCAGGTCGTCCACACGACTGCTGACCGAGTCCAAGATGGAGGAAATGTTGACAGATGGGAGGTTGGTCTGGAAGCTCTTGAAGAAGGCCATCTCTCAGTCGGGGATCCAGTCACCACGCTGACCACTAGATTAGCTCATCAGAGGCACTGACACGGACATGTGGTTGTTAGCAGGGTGTGGTGGCAGCATCTCAGTGTGTGCTGAGACAAACACATGCACGCCAAACAATATGGTGACTGTAAAGATTAGGATAAATGTAAGAGTCTCATGCTAAGACATTATAATAGGGTTTTTAGAAAGCAACCACGATAAAATGTATATTCATTTATGAACAGGGATAAGGGCTCTCCGAAAACATAATATCTCAAAACTACGATCTTAGTTTAAACACATTTAGTTCTCATCCTCCATGTTGTATTAACTTCACATTTCAGACCCTTGGTGGTTTTCATTGCCAGTCATGCTTCCTGCCTTCCTCCCTCCTCCATCCTCTGGCCCGTGACCCGGAAACTGATCATCATGTTCCAATCTTTTTTTTTTAAGGAGGAGAGAGGAGAGAGGAAGCAAAGGTGTATCCTGAATTTTTTAATTTTTTCCCACAGGACGACAACACAGGAGTGTCTGGCTCTCACATTATTGATGCATGTTCATAAAATAAAACATACTGCGTGTGTATAATTTGAATTATGAATGAATCATGAAAACGTGAACACGCACTTTGGCTTATTCAGGAAAAATATGCAGCTGTACAGTTGAGCATACAAAGACTCTGAAACCACTTACAGAACAAATTCTGTTTGCAAAGTTATGCTAAAACTCTTGTGTTTATACGCTTTCAGTGAAAACTGTCTATTGCTATTATTGTTTATTGTGGTAACCAAGGTCTGTACGTCGACAATACACCTGGGGTTGATTGCTTATTCTCTATGAAAGCAGGGGGATACAGCTCTGTGGTGCTCTGATGGTGGCAGAAATGCACCAGGATAAGAAATAAAATGTTGAGCTGAGGCCACATTATGAGCTGTATTTTTTTCTGTTCATCAGCAAGTGTCATTTTAACAGAGCAAAAATTCAAACATGGATCATAAAGATGTATTTATGTCATTAGATGTGGATGCTGTTGTTATGTTGTTACAGTGATGCAATGCAGTATTATCAAAGATTTGTTTGAATATGTAAAGTAATATATAGATTTAAGCCTGCAACTTGGCAAGCTGTCGTTTTCTCGCTTTTGATGTGGTTTCATATGAGACACACGTCTGAGGATGAAAACAGCAAGGGGAACTTCTTCATATAAAACCAGAACAAAGTCAATAATCATCCTAGTGTGTGTGTGTGTGTGTGTGAGTATGTGTGTGTATGTGTGTGTGTGTGTGTGTGTGTGTGTGTGTGTAAGCAGCCACTGTGGTAAATCCATAAGCGCGTCCAGTACCTGGCTGGTTGTTCTTATAGCCACTGAGATGTGACAGATCCTCGGGACTCTCCACTGACAGCTTGTTGCTGAGGTAAAGAAAAAACAGAGCCATCAACGCCATGAAGGCTGCAATGGAAGACAGGACACCCAGAAGCTCAGGAGAGACTGAGGAGAAGAACAGGTGTGAAGAGGGAGGGAAGAGAGGAGATGGGAGAGACAGACAGAAAGAGAGAAAACCAAAATTAGAAATAGACAAACACAAGCAATACTGATTATGGAGGTAACTTTCCAAACCAAACTCTTTTATTTTGAAGAAAAAAGTGTCTCCGTGGCTATAAATAAAAAGAAAACAGATGGCTGCAAGCTAAAACATTCTATCTTGAACACTTTTAAGGCTGTAAACAGAGCCACTTTGATACCACAAATACTTCTATTGATGATAAGCATCTTATATTGGAATCAAACTGTTCAAACGTTGCCTTGTCAGAGGAGCATTTGCTATTGTGCTTTTCAACAGTCAGTGTTTTTCCACTCTTCAAAGCCACACCAGATACAATCTACAGCCGTGTATGTAGGCCAACCATACTTCATGTAACCATGCAGCCCTGTTCTGCTGATGTGCTATTTTTATGAGAGCCTCAAAGGGACTGTATCTTACTGAAACCTAGACTCAGTAAACCAGCCAAACCGCACTGGGCCTGCACTTAATAGGCTGCAACACAGACAACACTGCAGTATAATAACGGAAGAAAAAGGGAAGTCGGTGGACAATGAAGCATGAACGACATTTCTAAAGACCAAACGCCTCAGTGGAAAGGGCAGCTTGTAAAATGAATGGCACTGCGAGTGAGGCTTTGTGATATGAGGTGTCTGAATTTCAATTTCAAGTATTTGAGGCGCATAATACCGTTTTTTGATCCCACAATTACATAGATATATATACTGTGAATCCTTTAGTATTTTATTAAAGACATCGATCTTAAATCAATCAAAACCAATCTCTCTCCACATGTTCAGGTGTTGAATATGAAGCTGCATTTGAAGAGTTTGGAGGGTCCTGTCTTTTAAACCAAAGCGTAAAAACAAAACTGTGAGGAATTAATTAAACTATGTGTTTGCTATAATATAAGCTGCAAAAGTTAGTTGGTTAACTAGTTTACTACCCTCACTACTAACATACCATTACATTATTAGTTTGTGTGGTTACATTAGAAAAAGGTCTTTTCAGGACGAGCATGTCCACTGTGCAGTATTTTCTCTCTGCGTGGGAGCCGGCCCTGGATGCTATCAGAGTTTAGGCTTGCTCTGTATTTGATATTGGATACACACATACATTCACCCGATGAATGTTAGTCCAATATTAAATAAAACGGTCGTGTATTTCAGGCCGCTGTGTCTGGTGAAGCAGACACAGCCCAAATGTTGTAGCATGTGGTTTGAAGCAGGTGCTCATTTCAGAAACAACCATCATCACCAGTCACAGATTAAATTGCTCAACAATGCGAAACCTGGTATCTCCCCGAGAGCACAAATGAGAGAGGGAGAGAGACTGAACTTATGGACAGACTTGTTTCGCTACAACGGGCTGCCTGCTGCAGACTGCCAAAGTGATGCACGCTAAATTGCCCAAGAATGGCCAGAGAAGCAGGAGAGAGATAAGAGAGAGATGTGACAGCAGAGGCTTACCTTCTCTAAATGAATATCCTCTTTAAAGCCAGCTGTTGCCAAAAGCACTATCACTACTCGTGCTGCTATACATAGTAAATGATCTAAGAAGAGGGAAAAAACAAAGTTGTCCCGCTCTGAAGTAATCCGACATGTAATAAATCCCTTACACTTAGTCCGGTCCAGCACTTGCCAGGCTTACGTATCAACTCTCACTGCTGACAGTTGTGTTGATTGAGCCAGAATGACCTCTGCAGCCACGGGCCGCCTGTCGAAATGAACAGCTTATGGCCCCGTGCCCCGGCCGTGATGACACTTCATACATGGCCCTGCTCTGTAAATGTCAACGACAGCTGAATAATTTAAACACCTGAGGTAACCTGAGCCCTTCGTCAATGTACACTGGAAAGTGGAGCGGTAGCAAGCCGGCCTTTGAAACAGCTCACCCCAGTTATTTTTAATATAATACCCATCATTCTCGGGAAAGTCTGATATTTCTCTTAACGGCAGAGCAGATTAAAATGGATTTTTTTTTTCCATCTCGGCCACTTTCTCTCTCTCTGCCTTTTTAACTACCCTCTTTCACCCCACCCCATCCTCTCTGACCGTGTGCATGTTCAATCTGTGTGTCTGAGCAGAATAAACCAGAAAATATAACCGAATGAATCTGTTTTTTTTTCAGTGTGTGAACTGAGGCTGAACTCAGGACTCTGAACCGAGCCTCAGGGTTCAATCTGCCTTTTTTTTTTCCCAGGTAATGACTCTGGCAAGCTGACTAACAAACATGAAAACACAGCCAATGAAGCATTCATGGTGAAAACAGCAAATGAATAATAGCCTCAAAGAAATATCTCATTTAGATTTTTTTTTTTTTTTTTCAAATAAAAGAAAGGGAAACTGTTCTGTCGTGTTTCTACATCTTTGGGACACAAGACCTGTCAAATTTCCTCATTGTGAACATTAGCCTTCATTAATGTATTCATGTAATACCTTATCCCACTTTTAAGCTTTTGGACTTGTGCATACTTAACTTGGCTGTAGTTTTGTAGGGCATGCTTGTTTAAAAAGTAGGTAGGCAATCTGGATATGTTGCTTACACGTGGACCTCTGATACGAAACAAAACCTCCACACTGAATAAATCATGAACGCACAGCTGCCTTCTTTTGCTGAAGTGAGCCAAAACTCGATATGCTATGCATAATTCACACAGGCGCATTATGCTTTCTGAAGTCTATATAGAGAAACTTTCAACACACCAAACTATAGTGGAAATTCACTGGAACAAGGGAGGTTTGGATTTGGATGGAGCAATCTTTTGTGCTTTTAAAGTGATGTAATGAAGTACAGCTGAGCATGCACGTGATTAAAGTCAGACTGCAAACAAACATAGAAAAATGTACTTTTATGCAAATGCAGACACACGAGTTCAGGGACATGATGGTTGAAATGTGGCCTCACCTCGTCTGGCACAGATGAGCTCGTGAACACCACAGTTCCTCCCCCCTCCTGCCAGAGACAGAGAAAAGTTGGGAGGTTAAGATATGATTCCATGTACTGAAGAAACATATGTTCAGGCCTCAGGTTAAAAAAGGCTGGCAGATGGTTACGGCAATGAATATAAAACCCGATTAGCCGGAACCAAGTGAGAAAACTCACAATCAAATGGTTAGTTTTGAACATCAAGTTAACATAAATGAACCATAAAAAAAAAAAAAGATATTTGGAAAAAGGCGAGGGTAGAATATCTGTGACGTTCAAGAAGTGAAATGAGAAGATTGATACCATTCTCATATTTGTCTATTAAATGTAAACCTGGAGACAGTTAGCTTAGCATAGCACGAAGATTAAAAGCAGGTGGGTAGCTATAAGCAAACAAAAACCAAATTGCAAAAGCCATATGTTGCCGTTTTATTGGGACTATTTCTTGGCCATGTTCATTATTGAGCTTTAGGGCTGTTCGTCTTTACAAAGCCAGGCTAGCTGTTTCCTACTACTTCCAGTCTTTATGCTAAGCTAAGCTAGCTGTCTCCTGTTTGTGGCCTCATATGGTATTTATAGGACAGATATGAGAGAGGTATCAAGTGGGTTTTAGTTTAGTTGTTTGCTGTTTTATTTTGTAAGAGTATGTCCTCAGGTGTGTTGAGTTACTTTACTTCCTGTCGTTGTGATTACTGATTAGTTTCACCTGTTCCTCGTTTCCCTCCTCGGTGTATTTAGTCTGGTCTCTCTGTGCCAGTTCGTCCTTGTGCCTTGCGTCAGGTTTCCAGCATTTAGTAATGTTTATTCCTGGCATTTTGACCTTTTGCTTAATTTTTCCTGGCTCTTGCCTGGTTATAGACTTTAGATTCTTGCCTGCTCCCATCTGGACTTGTTTACCTGTTTGGACTGAAATGTCTAGTTTTGACCTTCGCCTGACTGAATATCATGTAAGCTTTGGTACTTTTTTGGGGTAAAACAAATGGCTGAACTAGCTCTGCCTTTGGTGTCTGCATTTGGGTCCTTTCCCTGTGTTCCTGCTACCTCGCCTGCACTATTGCAACAAATATTGTGTACATTTAGGTAGTAGTCAAAATAACTCAAAATAAATAAAAGTACCCTGGAAGCCATCTGTAATCATCTCAAAAGTTGCAATACCTCTGGGTAAAATGGAATAAATTTGAATATTTCTCTCTAAATTTGTCAAAACTGTGCTAAAGCCCATTAACGTAATAACTCTAAAGCAATAGTTCAACTTCTTAGAGTGAGGATTAAGTGTCAAAGACCCAAAATAAACTGTGAATGAACAGGAAATTCTGACCAGACACCAAAAGTAAAATCTCTAATTGTTTAATTATTTGGATTTTATTTATTAGCTGTATTTATTAAAATGTCTTAAAACAGTTTTTCCTAACATGAAGGTCCAAGTGATCTCTAAGAAAAAATTCTGATAAAGACATGGTGAATAATATATAAAGTATGTTTCACCAAATTAATGATCTTTTCACATTATATGGAAATATAATGTATTGGTTACTATTTTCACCCAATTACTTATTTTCAACCATTTTCACTTCAGGTTGTTACATTATCAGTTACTTTAATGCCAAGAGGATTATTTTAATGAAGGATACTGACTCTTATCTCCCTCACACACACTCACACACCCAAAGGCTTATGCACACACACACACACACACACACTCACACATTATCTCTCTTGGCTCAACACTTAAGTATTTAATGATTCAGGTATCTACAGAGTGGCAGAAGCAGATTTTGGCTCTGTAGCAGGAGGATTTTTTTTTTTTTACCTGTCTTGATATTCAGACACAATATTTTACTCCCCTGAACTCCACTCATATAATGTAAACAAATCATCCATGGACTTGTGTCTCCTCCCTGAATGTTTCTCCTCCCTCGCATCAAGGATTGGACACTGAAAGTGGTCTGAGGTGACGACTCGGTGCCGGTGCAAAGAGGAAAAGGCTCCGAAGCAGATTAGTCTTCTGTCATACAGCAGACCAATTCATTTAATGGTAGAGAAACTATTTGTTGGCTGTTCTTGCAGAGACAAAAAGTTTGCCAGAATTTAGCAATCAATAACACATTGGTCCCTGCTTTCCTTAAAAGCTCTGGTATTCCTACAAGAAGGCAGTAATAGATGATGTTTTGAGTGTCTTCTTATAGAGTTGTGTAAAGCAAGCCCAGAAAAATGTATTACAAAAATAAGTTATGCTGCTCCTACGGCAGTAGATTTTCCCAAGAGAAGGCCAGAGAGCAATTTTTTCTTTCCACTTTAAAAGCATCATCATGATAACGCTTTAATTATGGTTTTAAAATAAAACACTAGTTGCAATTATTTTTTGAGTATCTCTACTCGTATATGTTTTGAATATCAGTGCATCTTCTGGTTTCTAGAATAACCTCTCAATTACTTAGTCACTACAATAAATCAAATTTAATTCAACTATGAAGTGCAACAGCATTATGGCAGGCCCTTCGAGCATCTGATAGGTCAACAGGATTCACATTTAAAGACATGTTTTAAAATTAACTCTGATTTTAATATTTTGAATAATGTGTCTAATATTTTTCCACCAACAAGTTCCATTACTTCTACTAAAATTCTTAAAATGAGGCCACATGTATTCTTCATCCATAACTGAATAATCCATAATCTATGAATATCGATTACATTTTATATTATATTTTAACAAGTTTAAACTACGACTACAGAGTTTCAAGTTTCCACATCACACTGGAGTAAGCTGCATATTGAATCATTAAAAATCATGCTTGCACGTCCACATCTTAAACTCAGATTTAAGGTGAGCAAAAAAGACTTTTCCCCTTCTGTAGATTAACATAAAAAACAGCCTTGTTGTATATAACAACCTCTGCACATGCATCAGTCCACATGATGAAGGTCAGTCATCAAGTGAGGCAACGATAAGCAAAACACATTCAGGGAACTTTAAAATATCTATAAAGCACTTACAACTACGCAATTTAATTCAAGATATCCATAATTACATTTCGATGGATCAAAAGTCAAATTTAAAATATGACCTAGTATAATCTGACTCTTAAACCTGAACCATGTAATGTAATTAAAGATACATCTCTAATTCATTCAGTTCATTATGGCTACATGAAATGTGAATGCCACTGTACCACTAAAGTTAGGAAACCATCCCCCTCTGTCAGGTGACCAATGAACCCCCCCCCCTCTTAGGTGTCATGGTGTCATGGTGTCACAAACAAACACTGCACGCTCGGCTGCACGTGACACAATAACAAGTGTCCCCATAACGGGACAAAGCATCGACTCCATCAGTGTGTCCCTGCTCCGTGATGTGTCCCGGTCACTTTCACTGAAACCTCGAAGAGACACTTGTCCATCATCGTCTAGGCTATTTTTTTATAGTGGCTGCACACATTTCCCATGAAGATTAGCGACAGCACGTGCACACACCAAAATAACAACAGCGGAGTCATTTCGACCGTTCTTTTTTTTTTTATGGGATCAATAATATTGAACCATATTCATCCGCCACGTGATGTAGTTCTGTAACAGTAACAAAGTAGTGACCATGTCATGCGGCACAAGTAGCAGCAGATTTTAGATTAAAGACAAAAAAAAAAAAAATTAAATATTTAAATAAATCGCCACAGCGTCACAATGGTGTGTTAATCTAATATTTCACAACCATCCTCAGAGCAGCGGGACGATCCGCATCTCTGCCCGCTCCAGCATCACTTCAGGCGGCTGAAGGGATCACAACAGTCCCGCAGCGGTGCGGGTGTCTCAGCATCATCCCCGCACCGCGTCCCACTGCGGTACTCACGGCCACATGCTACAAATAAACCGGGTAAAAAAAAAAAAAAAAATAACAACACACTGATGATTATAAAATGTGATTTCCTTCAAAATAGTGTCCTCATTTTGTCCCGAGCAAAGTTTGACACGAGTCCCGCAGGACACCTGAGAACCAGCACCTACCGTCTATCGCCATGATGCTCCGGCCGGACTGAACCAACTGTGGGGGGGTCCGGGGAGGAGGGAGGTCATTCATGTGCCAGCCGACCGTGTGTGTGTGTGTGTGTGTGTGTGTGTGTGTGTGTGTGAGTGAGTGATTGTGTAAGCATCTGCTGTTCATCTTATCTGATAATCTTATCTCATTGATTATCTTTATCTTTAATCTGAGCATCTTCATTGCTCCTCCTTTATTGATCTTTATTGCAAAGTAAAACATAATAAGAATAATATAATGAAAATGATAATGATGATGATCATAGTACCAATATTACTACTACTACTACTAGTAATAAGAATATGTACAGTGATATACTATACAAATATACTGTAATAATAATAATGATGATGATGATAAGAAGAGGTGTATGACACTAAAATTAGAATAGAAGTTTAAAAAAAACGAAACTATGCAATTGACAATTAACTTATGATTAAGGTCAACATTACAAGGCAAAGTGACAGTGGTGTTATTAGTAGCAGCAATAATAGAGATAGATAGATAGATAGATAGATAGATAGACTTTATTGTCCCAAACTGGGAAATTTTTGATGACGATGATGATGATAGTACTAATATTACTACTTAACAATAAGAAGTATCGTGATGTACTATACCAATACCCTGTAATAACAAGAAGAAGAAGAAGAGATATTGCATATAAAATAACAATAGAAGTAAAAAATAAACTATACAATTGACAATTAAAGACAAGATTACAAAGTGACATTGGCGTTATTAGTAGTAGCAAACATCTAAGAATGTATGTAGTTAAAGAATAAAATGAAGTAAATAGCCTATAAAGAATATATTACAGGAGTATACAATGTACTATGTGTATTAAATGGTAGTAGTGGCTGAAGCAAGAAGACCTTGAATAAAAGTACTCATTCTGTAGTAAAATGGTCCCATGATGTTTTTGGATTAATATTCCAGCTGCATTAATGTGTATGTTGCATTTTACTGCTGTAGTTGTTTAAGGTTTTAACTACTTCATTAACTGCTGGTTAGTTTAATCTACAGCAGTATTCTATAAAATCATCATTTGTTTGTCGTGACACTGTCCCGTGAGAACATCTCTAAAAAGTCAAATAAAGCCATGTATTCACCTTTGTGACAATTCTTTTTCCATCTAATCCAAGGGTTGTTGTTTTTTTAAAGTTAATATTGATTTTAAAAGGAAGGAGAACATAACATAAAGGAAGAATTATCCCTCAGATTGTCAAATAAATTCAGAATCAGAATCACCAAATTGGAGATATGTGGTTTTCATTGGCCAGGAGGGTATGAAAAAACGTAATCTTAAAAGTAACTAAAGATGTTGTACAAATGTAGTGAAGCAAAAAGTACAATATTTGCCTCTGAGATGTTGTGGAGCTGAAGTACAAAGTTGCATAAAATGGACATATTGAAATAAAGTACAAGTATCTCTGATTTGTGTACAAGTACAGTACTTGAGTAAATGTACTTAGTGACATTTCACTGGAAACAATAAAGGATCAGGATGTTGTGTAATATATCACTACATGCTAGGAGTGTCCACATACTTTTGTCCCAATACGTTTGCCCTCAACCAACCAATCAAGTTCGAGTGATGCTCCGATCTGGTTGCGTCACAGCTGGAGGCCACGCCCACCAGGCTTTCCCTCAAGCACGTTTCCGGAAAGTTTACAAGCTGCAGCTGCCTCACCTTTTTTTGTAGCTTGTGGAGGTTTTAAGACGTAGAAAAGGTTTGCAAAATGAGTGAAATCAAGCTAAACGATCCGGCTCCGACTGAAGACGACGGAGAAAAAGACTGGGCTGCAGCCAAGGCGTTTTTTGACAACCTGAAATCAAAAAAACCCAGACCTGTGAGTGTTTTTCTCTCAACTTTATTTCCATGTGTTCGCCTGTCAGCTGCTCACGCCTCCTTCTCTTATAACTTCAAAACAACCCTGCTGTTACTTATTTCATGTCCTCGCTGCCTTTCCATCCTCTGACAGCCCAAACCCCAGTTTGCGGTCACCATCGCCGTCTCCTCCCGCACCCTCTTCAACATGGTGGCAGAGAGGAAGATCTATGAGGAAGAGGGGCTGGAGAAGTATGTGGCTCATCAGGTGGAGCATGAAAGCGAGCCTCTGATGCCAGGAGCTGCTTTCCCCTTCGTCAAGGTAGGCCTGAGCCCAACCTGTTGCACACTGTTTGCAGACTGTTTGCAGGCTGTTAGCAGGCTGCAGGGTGTGGTCCTTGTCATCCATTTATTCAGCTTAAAAGTGTTGACACAAGAAAAAAAAAACCTGCTTTACAAACTGGTAAACTAATGGAATGCAGGGTTCCTCAAGTTCATCTAGAGTCTTTAGTGCTGAAATTTTAAGACACATTGCCCTCAAGGCCACACCTCAACGAGTCATGTAAAAGCATGTATTTGCCTGCACTCTCAGATCCATGGCAATCATAATTCTGTTACTTCCTTAAAGTGAAAATGGGAGTCATTCATTCTTTCAAAGGCAGGTATCAGGAAGCCATGTCATCCAACTGTGGTATGAGGATTCCTTACTTAAAGATCAACTAACCCAGACTTTCCTCTGCTGCCAAATATGAGCAGTGCCAGGCCAAAAATAATCCCTGTCAATTATCTCCTCTTTGCCTTCAAAACTGCTTTGCTCCTTCGTGGAATGCAACATTTTTTTGAAGGAGAAGGAGATGGAAATCCACTGTGCATCTTCCCATCAAGGTTGGCTGATGTTCAAAAATGACATGGTATTCCTTGTATAACTACTGAATGACCAGGGATCAGACCTGCAACCACAGCTGGCAACAAACACTTCATTTGACTTTCTTCAAATGTAAACCTGCCTGGATGTTGGGTATAAAGTTGTTCAGTGACTGTACGACACAAGGTTGCACAACAAAATGAAGATTAGTAAAATGCCACAGTTTCAGCTTTGTGAAGCTCGCAGAACAGAGATGCTGATTTCATTTCTGTCAATGACTGCACTTACTGCTGCATATAAACAATATTTGATGACAAGCTAATATTTGTGCGATATCCTGACAAAGGCCTTTATGGTGTATGAAGCACGTTCCTTTATTTCTGTGTTGTTTTAAAGCTTCTGTGTTCCCTTTTAAGACTCAACTGGGATAAACCTGTGGTTCAAGTGTTGTAATGTTTGTGTTGTAACCTCATGTTGGACACTCTGACACAATATCCTGTCTTTTAAATGGGTCTGTCCTCTCACACAGGCGCTGATGAATGTCAACGCTCGACTGAGGGAGCTCTACCCAGACAGCGAGGAGCTGTTTGACATCGTCTTAATGACTAACAACCATGCACAAGTTGGAGTGCGCCTCATAAACAGCATTAATCACTACGGTATGCTGCGTCCTAAACCAAACATTGTTGATTGTTTTGGCACGGCGGCAGCGGCGGTGGCTCGCCCGCTGCAGCAGCCGTAATCAAGAACAGCAGTCAGTCTAGTAATCAAACACTAGAAATGAAGAAGAGCTGTTACAGTGTTATTAGAATGGGATTTCTTTCTTAACACGTCTTCAAGTTGCTTTTGTACTTTTCAGATTTAACCATAGAGAGATTCTGTATGACGGGAGGGCAAAGTCCTATAGGCTACCTAAAGGCCTACATGACAAACCTGTACCTGTCCAAGGACTCAGAGAAAGTCACAGAGGCCATAGATGAAGGTAAGACAGATCATAAGCCTTATTTCTGTCACGCAAACATTTTTTGTGTAATAAATAGATTTCAGCATCCTCGAGGTGTATTTGCGCCACACTGATATTTACGCACTTGCATGTTGACATTGTGTGTGATTCATTGTGGACCCCACACTGTGCAGCAAGAAGGAGCCGGTTGAAGACGACGTGTGATTTATGGCTTCCTGTCGTCCGAATATACACAAAACAAACAGATATGAAACACCCATAATTTGACCAATAATTTGCTGCTTTTATATTTTCTGCCACTGTACATTAAATATCTAACAAAGTATTTAAAGTCACTTCATACAAACATTTCTCTGTAAACCACAGGCTGTGCTAGTATTACCAAATTATTGTGTCGTAATCTTTTGTCATGTTATTAAGTACATGATTTATAAATTAATAGAAAAAAATCTGCAAATGAATTGATACTGAAAAAATCATTAGTTCCACTTTGAGCATCTCAAAATAACAATATCCATTTTGAAGCCTGCTACCACCACCTCAGCCATGATAGGCTTTCAAATCAGGCTCATCTGACCTGTACATGAAATGAATAACGACTAAATGTTCAGATCGTCGCTGGCTGGAATCAAACAGGAGACAATTGCATGTGGAAGGCGCTGAAGGTATCAGGGCACAGGGATGCGTGGGAGTCTGTTTTCACACCAACAAATCTTTAAAATTAAATTTCGGATGTGTCCTACATTTGAATATCTGCATGAAAGACAGAGGAAAAGGTTTCTGTCTTTGTGATTGCACAAACTTAACACATGCAGTGGCAGTTAAAACATTGTTAATAAAACAGGAAGTGTCTGCAGCTGTGAGGTATCAGATTTTAGACTCTATAAAACAGAGTGATTTCTAACCAGCCCTCATGTCCTTCAGGCATTGCTGCAGCCACAATGTTCATGCCGGACACAGAGACCCATTTGAGCGACACTCAGCTGAGAGTGGCTTTCGATGGCGACGCCGTCCTCTTCTCAGACGAGTCGGAGATCATTGTGAAGCAACACGGCCTGGATACCTTCTTTAAGCACGAGCTGGAGTACGAGAACAAACCTCTCGCTCAGGTAACTGATGGTTGATTCTTAATGTCATGGAGAGAGATGTTGTGTGCAGACTGAATATACTAGATAGTATCTTCATAAAAATACAAGAGGTGAACTGATATATCAGCATGATATTGATCTTGTAAGAAAGTACCGTCTTTGTTTTCCATCCAAATATATCTGCCTTCCGTTGATTGAACCCTAATAGATTCCTCAGGGGGACTCATCTAATGTGAGCAGCCCCTTTATGATTGATGTAACTGCAAATCCACAGCAAAGGGTTCCACTGTTTTTCCATTTCAAGTTATAGTTAAAAAGGGAACTACAACAACTTTACACATCAAAGTCTGTTTACGCGTGTTGGGGAGAACTACTTCATATGTGAAAAAAGTTGTATAGTTTTTTGTGGTTCCATCGGGAGGCCACAAGTTTGAAAATGGAAAAAAAAAACTCTTTGCCCTTTAGTCATCTGTCATCTGTTGGCATCAAGGCAAGTAAGAGAATGTATGTGACAGGAGAGGTCAAGAAGGCTCAGACTTATACAGTGGACCCCTCCTCAACTTTAGAAAAAAGAAACTGAACAGAAGACTTCCAACACCCAATCGATCAGCTGTGAGAACAACAGCTGCATGGAGCAAAACAAGGCTCTGAAAATGTCTGCAGGGTTCAGGAACCCGCTCTGCCGGATCTAAACACGTTTTAAATCAACTTAGGTGTTGTTGGTGTGTGTGTGTGTGTGTGTGTGTGAGTTTCTATTTGTCTTTATTTTTATTATTTATATCCTTGATCCCAAAGCAATTGCATAATCACAGACTAGTTTTTCAGTTTCAAATGTGCTCCACCCAATGTAAAGATCTATCAGGTGAAAAGAAACAGTAGAAAAAGACCAACAGAAGGAAAAACTTTTCACCCAGATGAGTTAAAGATTTGCTTTATATAGAGAAACAGATTGCGAGAGATTTTCTGTTGGTGACTGCTGGTTCACTCATGACACTTTTATTTGTCCCTGTGTTTTCAAAACTTTATAAATGAACATAACTCTTTGTCTTGTTCAGGGTCCCTTGAAGTGTTTCCTGGAGGCTCTGGGGAAGCTCCAGAGGAAATTCTACGCCAAGAACGAGCGTATGAACTGTCCCATCCGAACCTTCCTGGTCACGGCCCGCAGCGCTGCCAGCTCCGGCGCTCGTGTCCTGAAGACCCTCCGCAGCTGGGGCCTGGAGGTCGACGAGGCTCTCTTCCTGGCGGGGGCTCCTAAAGGGCCCCTGCTGCAGAAAATAAAACCGCACATCTTCTTTGATGACCAGATGTTCCACATCGAGGGGGCAAAGGAACTGGGAACCATTTCTGCACACGTCCCCTACGGGATCGGACAGAAGTACCACAGGGGGAAACTCATCGAGCAGCCTGCAGAAAAGAAATAACCTAAAAATGGTTAAAGTTTTGAATACACACTACGTTGAGTTCACGAAAAAATTACCTTTTAAAAAAATAACAGCTCCTTTTTTTTTTACTTTTAGTCACTCAATCGATTCCATACACTATTTCACTTAATGCTGTTTGGAGGAGAAGAACCAGTTTCCTTACCTATCAGTGCCTTTTAACTTACTGTCTGTGCAGCTGTTGGCCTCCAAGGTTTTTCTAATTTTCACTGGAGTTTAAGCAATTTTCTTTTACACTTTTATACAATAAACACATTATCATTATTATTATTATTTTATTTATCTCGGTTTTTGGCTGTTCAGTATGACCAGGGTGGGAGAATGTATCTGCTGTAGTTGTTGGTTAATTTCTGCATTTGATGTTTCATAGACTTAAAAATCACCAGTTGGGGGAAAAAATGCCAATTCCAACCAAAACTTTTTAACATTTTTGTTGTCAGGCATTATGTTTGCACATAAAAGGGAGATATTAATACATATTAATATCAGTTTTAAAGGGAGCTCTATCAGGGTAGAATGTCTTTCTCTTATAAGGAACTTTCTTTGTTACTGTCTATTTTGCTGATGTGCACAAACTATATGATACTTATGTTTTGTGTTCCTCAAACTTTTTTACTCATGTTCTGTGAGTTGTTTACGCTTTTATTTTGGATCTGGATATGAGGCAGGACACTGTAACTTCATTTTTCTGTTGTGTTTTTATACAGGATTGACTACATATTCTGTATATGTTTGCAGATGGCGTTTTATTTGGCAAAAATATGTAAGTGTTTGCGTAACTAAACACGGACGAGTTCCACAGTTCCACTCATTTGTAAATGTTCATGTCATGTCTGGTAGCATTGCTCAGTGCTGGATCAGGTGATGTTTTGCATTGATTGTACTCATGTTGTGGTAACACAGTAAAAAAGTTTTTGCACCAGTTTGTTTTTCTGTACTTGGATTTCTGTTTATCCTGCCTCTTTAACCTCTTTAATCAGCTGGAGTGTATTGAGTGCAGAGAGCTGTAGGTGTATGATTAAAGGAATGTGGCTGGTCTTGCTAGTGGTGAAAAGTAATTAAGTACAAACACTTTTACTTAGTATTTCCATTTTATGCTATATGCATATGAGCCTATAAAATACATTTAAGTCATGTGAAAACAAGCCGTTCCCAGTCTCTTACAAAAGCTGCATCTAGTCCAAGAGTTCCTCTCTGTTTTTTTCTTCTTGTCTATCACTTTAATCATCTCACAACCACTACACATTTATCTTTTCCATTAAGGGACTCAGACCTCAAGCTTTGGAATCAATTTGACTTACAATCCTGATTCCAAACAAGTTGGGACGCTGTGTAAAACATGAATAAAACAGAATGTAATAACTTTTATTTATTAAAGTTTTATTGTTTTTAAATATCTGCTTGTTCTGAATTTGATGGCAGCAACATGTTTCAAACACATTGGGACAGGAGCAACAAAAGACTGTGAAAGTTGTGGACTGATCCAAAAACACCTGTTTGGATCCTTCCACAGGTAAAACAGGTTGATTGGTAACAGGTGATAGTATCATGATTGGGTATGAAAGGTTCATCCTGGAAAGACTCAGTCGTTCACAAGCGAGGATGGAGAGAGGTTCAACACTTTGTCAAACACATAGTTGGATAAAGGAGATTAATACATGGACTCAGGAACTAGCAACTTATTTGGAATCAGGGTTGTAAGTAAATGCTCTGAGTTGTTTTTCCACCACTGGTCTTTGCACATGTCAGCAGTAGATGTTGCTGTTTAGCTGTAACTGTCCACCTTGATGCTTTAAACTGTTCGTTTGCCCTTTAGCCTGTTTGACACGGAGTCACTTCCTGAAAGTGAACCGGCTGAGGTGAAACTTCAGCAGCGTATCTTTGGACAGATCTGTCCTGTCATTAAGCACAATGATCCTCAGTGTCTTTCCAACCTCAGCAGATGGAGAACAGCTCTCATCTTACATGCACATGATGAGAGGAGCCACAAGAGGGAGCTGCTGTTTAACCAGAAAGACTTTGTGTTTCTAGTATTCAGAATAATGAAAAGGAGGAAAACATGTAGACTTAAAAAGGAAATTGATGTAAAGCTTTTGTTATGACTGAGCTCCCACCTGGCCCATTTTTACTGTGCTAAAATATAACTGCAATGCAAAGCAAGAACAACAAAATGCAAATCACTGTTTTCATGATAACATTAGACTTAATTGGACGTTAATGAGTTGTCCTGTGGTTCCAGATGTATTGAAAATATCTGTTTAGTTTGTTCTTCTTGGGCTAAAATAACACCTCATGCAAGCTTTATAGCAGTTATTAGTATTATTTTTAAAAAGGTATTTCTATGTCTGAACAGACTGACAGTGGTGGAAGAAATACCCTGACACTTTTATTTTTATTCTTTAATTATTCTTGTGATTTAACGTCGCACACACTGGGGCCTTCATTACCCACGATGAAAAGGAGCCGGCCACAAAGGTCTGGTAAGTAACACATTTTTTTTCTTATGACATCACTTGAGGTAATTTATCAGATTTCAAACCCTCTAGAGCCAAAATTAGTCTTATTCAAGATTTTTCATATGAAGTATTCCTCGCCATGACATGTAAGTCGATTTTAGAAATTGGTTGGTATAAGTATTGTTGGCAAGATACAATAAAGCATCAAAAGTACTCAATGAAGAAAAATATTATAGTATTTAAAATATTGTTAATGGAGTAGCACTTAATGTTGTATTTAGTTGGTGGTGGAGCTGATTTGAACAGTTTTAGCCATCAAAGCAATTTATCATATCTTTTAAGATCATGTGTTTTTTATTAAAATCTTAATCTGTAAAGTTATATGTTCTGTATGTGTTGATGTCAAAAGCAACACGCATTCTCACCAGTTTGATCTCTAATGGCAGTGATTATTGTTTCCTGTCCAGAGACTATGAGGAAGAGAAGGTTTCGAGGCTTAATGGTCATACCCAATCATGATCCTATCACCTGTTACCAATGAACCTGTTTACCTGTGGAATGATCCAAACAGGTGTTTTTGGATCAGGCCACAACTTTCACAGTCTTTGGTTCCTCTTGTCCCAACTTGTTTGAAACATGTTGCTGCCATCAAATTCGGAAATAAATGAAACTGATGGGGTCAAACATTAAATGTCTTTGTACTGTTTTCAATCAAGTTTATGTCAAAGAGGATTAGCAAATTATCACATTCTGCTTTATTCATGTTTTACTCGGCGTCCCAGCTTGTTTGAAATCAGGTTTGTGTATTTTTCTACAGTCGAGTCATTCATCTTGTCAGTGGAGCATCTTTGCAGCCAAGGCACAGTTTTGTCAGGCAGCAGAGTTTGTGTGCATCCCTGAGACCAGCCGACTGTTGCCATGGATACTCGGTGCTGACACCACAAGAACTGTGGAGGCTCGTTGAAGATATAATTAATAACAAAGGATTAGAGGCAAAGGTAGCATGGGGCTCAGTATGAGGAACCTCATCACACAGTTACTATAATTGGCAACCTTTCTGTGTGTGTGTGTGTTCATGTATTGCTCATGTTATGGGGACATAAATCAGTTCACACATTGTGGGGACTCGTCCTCCTTGTGGGAACAAAACGTCCCCATAATGTCAATCATTAAATTTTAGAGTAAAGACTTGGGTTAGTGTAAGTCTCCAGGTAATGAATATAAGTCAATGTAATGTCCTCTGAAGTGATGGAAACATGACTGTGCGTGTGTGTGTGTGTGTGTGTGTGTGTGTGTGTGAGCACACCACAAGAAAAGTTACCGAAAAATAACCGTGGAAACAGTCCTCTCATACTCTGCTGCTGCATTTATCTTCTTGACAAGCAATTTGCTCTAAATATGTTTTCTTGGTCGGTGTCCAGAAACTCGTAGGTAGATGTTTTCTGAAAGTAATTTATTTGGACCAGCATTACCTCGGTGGGTGCCATGGCGCCTACATACCGGATATCTTGGGAACATTTATTAAACATAATGATATAATTGATATCTATTTAATAAGCAGTAGCTTTGCACATGGATGCACAGACGCTTTGTCTTATTGTTTACAGTCCAGGCCAGAAGTTGTTTTTTGTAGGATGGTATTAGTCTGTATGTCCACTACTTTGGTCCACACTGAAATATCTCAACAAGGTTTGGATGGATTGACATGGAATTTTTTGTTGTTTTTTTGTTGACATTCATTGTTCACAAAGATTGAAGCCTAATGACTTTGGTGATCCTCTATCGCCACCATGAACTTGACAGTTTGGGTTTTAATGAATGCTTCACTGACATTTGGTACATGATGTCCAGAGGATGATATTTATGATTCTGAGCGAAATATGTTTCTAACTTTTGGACGAATTTGCACGAAATGTGGACATGCAGACACGTTCCCCTCAGGATGAACAGGAACAACTTGATCACTCAACCTTCCATCTGGCCAATATTGAAGTTTGTCCAATATTTAAACACCTGAAAAACTAATTACATTCCCATCCACCTCAGCTGTACTTGTGCAAATCAGTGAATGTTAACATACTAACTAAGATGATGGACATACCTGGTAAACATCAGCATGTTAGATTGTGAGATTGTTGGTAAACTGTTATCTCAAAGATTCTGCTGCAGACTCTTAACATGCTGGTTGAAGCTGTTGATACTGGTTACATTTAAAAATAGACAATATGTGTTACTGGGCTGGTAAAATGCTTGAAGAGAAAGAGGCATCAAGGAACATTTTGCATAACCTGGAATTATTGTTGTGAATAGTTCTTGATGATAAAATATTAAGTAGTTTAGCTCAATGATATTTGGCATTTGAAAGTAAAGTCCTAAACAAAAGCAGCCAGAATATGCATGAAGTTGCCAGCTAAAATGAGTCCTGCAAAATATCTCCATTTAATGAAGGTTATAATGTTCAGAAAGCTGCACCTAAAAACTGGCGACTGAGTTTTTGTTATATTGTCTGCAGTTTGTTGGGCTGCACTTGCCAGAAACCGCAGAGAAACCATGATGTCGTTTCTGTTGATGGAGTTTGGGTTTCTGCAGGTGGCGCTCATTTCTTCATCTGTTCAACCGTGAAGTCTGTCAACACTGGTGATAACAACTCAATGAATCTGCCGCACGATGCTACAGTCGCCATTTGCTGTGTGACTGAGTTAGTGGAGCGCGCACAGTGATATGACAAGCTCTGTTGACAGAAAACTGTGGTATGATAATGACATGTATTGAGGTCAGCTGGTCCCCTCCCCAGTAGCACATCCCTTATAGAAATATTATCCAGGGTACATTCATTCCTAACTCATAAGAATTACAGCTATAGGTTAAGATGCTGTAAATCCACTGTATTTCTATTAGGATAGAGGAGAGTGTGATCATGTTCCTGAAGTGTTTGATCAGAGCTGTTGGTGGATACTTTGTGAGGACTAAACTATAAACCGGTTCTGTCTGTGTTAACACGCTTCTTGTTTGAAACAGATGCTCGTTGCCCTCGTGGCATGCATTATGTGCTTCTGTAATTGCCGTCTGACTGATGTTATTGCCGACCTTACTGTGTGTTCTGCAGGAATCCCAGGGAACCTATCTGTACACCTCCAGAATGAGCTGGCCCTTATTCAATTTAGCCCATTCTCATTTGATTGCACAGTGTGGTTCTCTGAAAGCGACCCCACAGGTCCGGAGGCATTGACAAGTGTCTCTGCATGAGATGGATTACTGATGCCACATCTGATGACACGCTGCTTCCACATCTTGGCTCTTCGCAAGCGCACCTGTTCCTGTTAGCAATTATTGACAGGCTCGGCAAAGGTACGAGACACGGTTAGTAAACTCCACACTGGAACATGCAGACCCAAAGATGGGGACAGGTTAAGTGATTGTCTGAAAAGGCTTCTAACAATCTGAAATCAATCGCTGCTTTGCCTGTTGCTCTGAAAGACGAGCGGCAGAGGGAGGCGGTGATCTCGCTGATAGCACGTCGCTGTAAGTTTTAGGTCGGGCTCGCCGCTGCTCTCATACAAGTTATTAATTCACTGACACATTTTATCAGTTTGTAGGATAAAAACATTAAATGGTGCCGAGTGGAAATAGAAGATTACTTTTTCTTCCAGCGTTTTAGATTTATCTGCCCTGTGTGGAAGGGGTCGGCCCACTCTTTGTCACTGTCATATCTAATATATGTTCCATGCAGTTTTTTTACTGTAATTCAGCCACGAGTGAAACTGGCTTTTGTCATTTTGAGAAGCATCGAACTGACCTCCTGTCTGGCCAGCGTTTGGCAGGAGGCTGCGTGGACACGTGGGAGAGCAGAACTCTGATCTGAGGAGAAGGGCCGGCCGAGCTGAGACGAAACACACTGCCATAGTAACAGCTGAGCAGCGCAAGGCCGTACGTCCTCATGGCCAGAGATGATCAGCTGTGGCATTTCGTCTGCTCTGCAGGATTGGTAAGGGACGCAGAACGTGGCTCCTGCCGGGGCTCAGCCCAGGCAGCAACACAACTATCCAGCGAGGGAAAGCAGAGTGCAACCACTGAGCAAGCAAGCATCACCAATTATCTCCACCTCTGCGCTTGTAGCAGGAATCCATTTCAGCACCATTACCTCTGGGCAGCCATGGGCTGACAGTCTCTCCCGTCAGGGCGATAGTTCTAAATTGGCTCCCACCCCTCTCCTCCTCCTGAGATTGAAAAGAGATTATTAAAGACATTCATCATAGAAGAGGCCCGAGCCTGTCTGGAAAATGGTGAGAAATGACGGCAGAATGGAGATGGCCTGAAGAAAGAGGGAAAGGGGATGGAGCACAGACAAAGTGATAGAGAGATATGTCTGCGTGCTGAAGGCTCGGTGCCCCTCCCCGGTACCAGACAGGGTGGTCCCTTGGGTGTCCTGTGAGCCGGCTGGGCTGTAGCAGCAGGCAGGGTGTGGGGGCCCGAGTCTGGAGGAACGCATGCGCACAGCAGGCCACCCAGTCATGGCTAAAACCCTACATATCGGATGCGGCGCTAATGATACCCCTGGAGACCCAAACAGTCTGGCTCCTGCACGACAGGATGCACTGTACAGTATATTATCCCTGTCTGATCCCAGTGAAAGAGTTGGGGAAAGGCTGTATTGGTGGGACAAGTTGAAGGTCTCCTCTGTGGTGTTATGCTCAGACGTCAAATTAGATTCTAATGGCTTGGAATATTAAAGACTTATGGTTGAGAAATCTTTGCAGCCAAGAATAGAAAATGTTTGTTTTTTTTGTGGTGGGAAGTACATTATTATACACAGCACAGCGAAGTAAACCATGAGTCAAAATGCTGGATGCTGAACTTGCTTGTCTCCTGTTGCATAGATGACTAACAAGCCCCAGTTTTCACTTCAGATTAATTTTTAATTTATGCTTTAGATTAGGTTCTTACATTCAGGAGACTCCAACCGACCCGTCTTGGCGTGTGCAGCATCTAATTTCTGTCAAACTGCTGCCACTCAATTGCAAATCCTGATCTCTTGCACTCCTCCCATGCACAGACTAACAGAGGTGTTATCGATGCAGTTATGTAACCACCTGAATATTGATGAACATTCGAGCTACAGTATGCCCATATGAATACACGGTTCAGTATGGGGAAGCTGTCTTCATGGTACAGATTGCATGCATATCAGGAGATGATTAAATGTGGACAGAAATAGATACAGAAGCGTCACAAAATGCGGAACTGTATTTAACCTCGGTCCAGGACAATTAGGTTAAGTTCCTTCTCATTTTGTAGTCACTGATAGAAAGTGTGTGCTTGACTGTGTGGGTCAGTGCACGAATGTATGTATATGTGTGTGTGGATGATCCCTTGTGAATGCTGAACCATTCCTTTGTATCATATTATAGAGAATAAAACAGTGCAATGTGATGCTGTAAAACAATTTTCAAGTCCAGTACTCTAAGTGAAAATTTGTATCTATTCTTAGCCATTATTCCACAAGAGAAAGCTCCTTTCCGTTTCTAACCTGCAGTATGTCTTAGAGACCTCTCTTGTGTTAACGAGAGATATTGATAAGTTAAGATTGTAATCCATTACTCAACAAGCCCGTCCATTAGTCTGTGTGTCTGTGTGTCAGCTGCCATGTGCTCCGTCGGATCAATGCTCTTCTACAACCACTGACCTGGAAAAAGCTGAAAAAGCTTTGCCTGCTCGGCTATCAATAGACAGTCTAATTAAGAACAGCACCCTCGGAGTAAGCTCTGCTCAACTAGCAAAGACACTTGCTAGGATTGTGTTAAAATTCCCTCTCATTAAACCCAAAACCTGAAGCTCCTGCAGATTAACAGCAGAGGAGCTGTGATAGTCTTTGACTTTGGCCTCAGAACGTCTCAACATTAGAAGATATTATGGTGGTTGTGGGCAAATATTAAAAAGTCTGTGATAGTTTTGTTAGACTGACTCATAGGACATCTCCATAATTCTCTGCATTAAATTTTAAGTCATGATGTCCTTGCCTGACATAGCGGGGGGTCCTGGCACTAAAGGAGGCCATCTGTTCTGCCTAGAGTGAAATGTATTGGATCTCTTCTGGGTCAGGCTTGCACAATAATGAGTTGGGATTGGGGTAGAACTCTTTAAAATCGGAGCTGTCCACTGGACCATGCATGATCTGCCAGTTGCAACAATTAGAGAAAGAACACGTCCATGCAGACAGGAGTCGAGCCGATGGACGGGACAAGCGGCACGGCCTGCTTCCTCTCCCACAGAGGTAGAGCAAACCGGGGCGAGCCGTCGCCAAAATCTTGGGCCTCCTCTGAAGCTCCCTGTCCCGTGTTTAACGGTGATCAGGTCTGGCTGGAGGAGCTGATAGGCCCCTCATCCTCCACCCAGCCATCCAGCTCCAGTGCCCCCAGCAACAGCCCAGGAGGCAGCAGGAGCAGCAGTGAGGGCAGTGGCAGCCTGTGCAGCTGGAGCTCAGGAGCGACCTGCGTCCTGCACAGCGTCATCAAGAAGCAAAGCCAGGAAGCGTTTCAAACTCGCCTGAGAGAGGAGAGGAGTTGGGGGAAGCATACAGGATGGCCTTCCAGAGGGCCTCATGGTGGAGCTCATCCACAGGTGGAGCAGGGAGGAGGCAAACACAACACGCTCCACGCATGGCCAGAGAGGGGTGGGCTGGGTCAGGGGAGGGGCTCTGCACAGACCCACGCCAGCGCTAAAAGCGTAAAACTACAGTGGCTGCTGGAGGAAAAGGTCGAAGCCAAACTGAAGTTTTCACAGTTCTTGGATGAGGTGGCATCCAACGTGCTCGACCCAAACAGCCTGCAGGCGTTTGGGAAGCCGGTCCCTCCCTCCAGCTTCGCCACTACGACCCCAGTTCAGCCTGAAGACAAGATTCAAGAGGTGACACCGCGGACCCCCAGGCTGCCCTGCTCAATGGCCCAACAGCAGGGCTCTCTACTCGAGCAGAAGAAGACCAAAGAAGAGCAGACTCCCCTCGACCCGGCACAGAAAACCTATCTGGAGACAGACATTGATTCTGTGAGGAGGGATGACGAGCCACAGGACCCGGAGATAAAAGCAGAGACGGCGCCACAGCTGGAGATCGACGATAAAAACGTGATTCCACCTCCTCCGCAGTTCTGTCAAGGGTTTGAGATGAAGAGTCCCTTTCTGGAGTTTCATCGCGACTTCCCTAGATTCCCCCACAGATCTGCCTCCCTGCCCAGGGGCATCAACATGGTGAGTGATGAAAGTCGTCCCAGTCTTTAATCAAAGCCAGGCCTCAGAACATATGTTGTGATTGGAGCGGAAATTGTTTCTCACAGAGTTTGAAGTGATGTCTGAATAAATCAAGTCTTTGGATGATTTGAGGGAACTATTCTTGATTTTTCTATGGATTTTCTGCTCTTTTATTGAGAGTGTAAAGACGTACAGAAAGAGACGGGCGAGTCATAAAGTCCTTTGTCTTATGCACTTTATTGGGTTTTCTTTTAATCAAGATTTTAGCAACAGCATACACGAAATAATTCACGCAGCTGTAACATAAATAAATGCAAAAAATATTAAATAAGATAAACAGTATCAAACAAATATGAAAGAAGTAGTGAATAGTGAAAGAAAATATACTAAATTGCTGTTTATGCTGTTGTATTTTTTAAGGTAAAAATGCTAATTATTGATTACTTTCATACAATCTGTGTTTTGGTCCGTGGCCCAGCATTAAATTTTAGTTTTGCCTGTCCAGGGGAAAAAGTTTGGGCACCTCTGGTTCGACTGTTTGTTGCTGAGCAGGTTGTGTTCAGTGGGTTTATCACAGTTTTCTCTCCTGAAAACAGCTGACTGCTGCGTCTGGAAACCGCGCTGGCGAGTGTGATGAGAGTGAACCAAAACATTAAAGCTGCAGGCCAGAAACCAAAATAAGCAGAAAGTTGCTAAAACAACACGGCGTCGAGCTGAAGGGAAATTCTCTGTTGGTTAATATGAGAGACCGCTTTCACACACACACACACACGTTGTCATTTGATCTGTTGTTCAATCTAAAAAATATTGATTACAGAATAATAATATGCATCCATAAATAGGCAACTGTTTGCTGACAAGTTCCCAATATCAACTTAAAAGAAGATGATTCGTCAGTGTTTTCTTTTGAGCTGCCACTCCTAAATGACTGAACTGAACTGAATGAGTAAAAATCAGTTATTGTGGCTTTCAAGAAAAGTGTCATAGTATAACCTTTAAATTAGTAACCTTTAAAAATCTATATTTAGATGTAAAGAGTTAACACTTGTCACACTTTTCTTGCAAACGTACTCTGAATCTACGAGTTCAGACGGATGGCGATGACGACGGCGTAAACGTGAGCGTGCGCGGGAGCTCCACGCTGACCGGTGATCAGGCTTTTCCGGGCGTGCTCATTAGCATTCAACCCATCAGCATCTCCTCCACACAATCTCGACTGAACAATGCAGTCATTTACTGAGTCAGCCCACTCACCGGCGTTTATTGTGTGACATCCATCATTTACTCAGCTTGAGACATAACCTTGCTAAAATGGCTGTGGATGCAGAGAACGTGTTTCGACAACTGTTCTTTTTTTTCTCTTCAGGAGTAGCAACCAGTGGTTTCCCCAGACTTATAGCAGCAGAGTGCATGTCACAGGAAGACAGGCCTGGAGGCTCAATTAGCAATTACTGCATCAAAAAAGTGAGTGCATTTGCAGCCTCAGCACGACATTGATCTCAGTGGTGGATGATAATCCATCTGGCTATCCTCCTCTTATTTCAAAATGTGCTATTTCACTCACTAAAAAAAACACATGAAATCATATTATTTAGCTCCAGCATCACCGTGTTTTGCATTCCCTGGACGTTGTGAAGCGTCTCTGAGCGACTGATTGCACCGTTCACGACCAGTTCTAATTTGCAGTCTGTCAGTGTTTCTCTCCGAACCCAAAACATACTTGACAGATCTCCGAAAGCGGCACGGCTGTCATTTAATAATAAAGGAGAAGATCGCGTTGCCTTAATTTATTGTCTGATTAAAATTCAGCCTTTGCCGTCACCTTAGCAACTGCTTGAAAAAAGGTGGGTGGTGTGGGGGCTGAGGCAGGCATGTGAGCCTGTTGGTGTTCTTCTCGCCATAGTGTGTCTGTGTGTGTGTCGCTACCAAAGTTTCCTCTGCTCGCACGAGTCCTTGTACTTGTGCGAGCGCGGTAACGACACATTCTTCACAGGCACACGGCCTTCTGTCGTGCACTCGCTGAAGATGCGTTCGTTGAGCGCGCCCCCCCCTCCTGACTTGAAAGCATGCTTCTGTCGGTGCTCTATCCGTTATGTTTCCCACTGACCCCGGAGATCAGATAATCTCTCTGCAACGCTTGCTTCCTTCATTAACGACAAGAGAACGTGCAGGAATCCCTCGCCGAACCACTCGCTTTCCAGCGTTGGCGTCATGAAACGCGATAACACAGCAGCATGGACGCCACACTCGATCAGGCCTGCACCCTAAATCTGAATGAGGAATACTGGGGGAATATTCTGAAGATGATGCATAATTCATCGGCTCCAGAAAAAGGGCCGGCAGCAGACGCGTAGAAAACGTATTCTCCCTAACAGCCTGGGACTTGAAATGTAAGATTCAACAGATTGAACCACCTGTTCCCCCTCACCTCCTTCCTTCCCTCTCTTCCTTCTCTACCTCTTTCCAACCCCCCCCCTACTCTTCTTTGTCTCTCTCTCCGATTCAGCACCTCGACAAGGATATTGACTTGCTGCCAGTATCCCTCATGGGGGGGCTTGCCATGTATCTGCAGTCTGGCTGCAATGGAGGTTTCCGCTCTCCCCTCTCCTCCCCTCCCCTCCCCTCCCCCCCCTCTTTCCTCTCTCCCCTCACACTTTTGGTATGATACGATTGTTCTCTTCTCACCTCAAGCGAGCGCAGATGTAGACAGCCAGGTGCAGTCTGATGAGCTTGAGATGGAGTGGAGGGAGAGGAGAGAATGAGGTAGCGGAGGGGGGAAGAGAGAGAGAGAGAGAGTGGGGGAGAGAGACAAACATAAACAAAAACAGAGGGAAACAGAGAGCGTGCCTGCTGAATATGTATGTTTCATGTCTTTCTTTTTTTTTTCCTGATGAGTGCGTGTGCTGCAGCGATGCTCTACTTGGCAGCTCCCGGGCCGGCGTGATGGGTCCCCTCCACTAACATGCTGTCATTTCCTTTAGGTGCCTGATGAAGAGATGAACGACATAGACACTATCAGGTAGGCTAAGCTTCTCCCTCTCTCTCTCTCTCTCTCTCTCTCTCTCTCTCTCTGCACATATCTTTCAGTGCTCCATCATCACGCCCCCGCGTTCTCCGTCTTCTTCCTTTAAGCTCCTTCCCTCCCACTCTTCCTCTCTGTCTTTCCAGTCTCTCTCCCTCTGTCTTCCCTCCTGGCTCTGCTGCTGCTGCTGCTGCTGCTGTTGGAGTGGCGTGCTGGTTCTTGGAGGCGGCGGCGGCACCGGTGGTGGCGGTGGTGGGGTGGTGGTGTGCATGTGGTGGGGTTTCTCTGAGCTTTAAGGCAGAGCTGGGTAAGCCAATCCAGATAGCATATAGAGGCGGAGGGGGTTTCTCCATTCTCCCGGCGAGGGCTCAGGCAGCAGGATTTTATCTCTCGGTCTCCAGGATGAAGCTCTGCGTGAGCGGAAGGTACTGCTTCACCGTTTGCATCTTTGATTTGGATTACAAAGCTGGCTTGGTTGTGTCTGTGTGAACGTGTGTGTGTGTGCTCATCTGTATGTGATGTGGCTGCACTCACAGTGTCAGCTCGTGCTCTCTGTTGTATCGATGCGGCGCTGTTAGGAACGATCTGCTTTTCTGATAGTTTGTCCAAGATGAAAGGGTGTTTTTTTGTTGCAGAACAAGGCTGGCGGTTGTACGCAGGGAACCTCTTGGCTCGAAAATTCACTGCAGTGTATGTGGCGTTACTGTAAATGCTTTTTCTCTGAGGGATCAATCAATAGGTTTTTTTTTTTTCCCCAATTAGTCTTAAATGTGTTAAGGTAGTAAAAATATCCATGCATGACTCTTATAAATAAGCTTCTGCATGATTTCAGACAGTCACCTGTCGGAATGCACCTATAACACTGATTAATTACTCCGCATGATAGCGCTGCTTTACCAGGATGAACAACTCAGCAACTGCGGCTCTGATGAATGATTTTTGTGCATTTGAACAATCCTGACACTCTGAAATATTCACACAAAGCCGAGGTGATAACTGAACTGATGCCTTCACATGCCTGCATAAACAGATTTTAATGAGCTCATTACAAAATTACAAGTGCCCACCCACTTTTCTGATTAAAGTTGCATTACACGGGAATTAAAGCAGCAAAGCAAACATGACGAGATGCAGGAAAGGGATCAGCTTTTTTTTTTCTTGCAGTTTCCCCCTCTCTCTCCTTCTTACCTCACTGTCCTACAGTAGGCGCGTTGTAATTGATACTACTACTAATGAACCATTATTAATCCGGCACAGATGGAAATAGATCCCGAGCTTTCCCTTTTGTGTTCGATTACCGATGGTATTATTACGATTTCAGGCAGATTACAGCTTAAAAGCCGTTTAACCAGCCGATGAGGGGTAATTAATCCGACGGGGTGTTTCTCCAATATCAGACATCAATTGTCCTCACCTCTGTGTCACAGCTTTAATTGAATTATAGCAGCTCTGCCGAGATAAGAGTGGGTAGTCCTGCGCCTTTTTTTTCTCCTCGCTCTTCGCTGAATAGGAAACAAGGTCACCTGTGGCCTCTGAAGAAGCTGTGACGAGGTTAAACAGGAAGCCGGATCCACCTGAGAGCCTGACCCTACCTCTACATCCCACCCCCACCTCCACCTCCACCCCCACACCTCATCTCATCTCGGTCTAAGTGATGAAATGGCATGAAATCTCTTCCCCTCTCTCGCTCTCTCTCTCTTTCCCTTTCGCAACGTCTGTCCCTCCCTTGGCCGGGCTCCTACATCGGGGCCCTGTGGCGGAGATAGAGATGTAAATTTTACATGGAGACACGCTGGAGCGGGAGGTTCAGAGCAGAGGAGTCCTCTCGCTTGGATCAACAGATTTAAAGTTTTTAAGAGTTTTTAAAGTGTGTGTCAGAACAGTCACGCAAATGTCAGACGTCTTTTGCCGAAAACAATTTGAAGTGTTTTATTTTAAAAATGAGACTGACACCGCTTGGGAAAAAAAAGTGACAGCTGCTCTTCCCGGGGTGATTGACGGCCCCCAAAATTGAATGCTGCTTCCTGAAAGAGTGGTGATGAAATGGCATCTTTGGGTGGCAAGAAAACAAAAGTTTGACATAGTTTAATTGGTTTTTCAATGATTTCATCAAATGTACTGTCAGCAGATTTAAAGTTAGTATAATCTATAGTTGGTGTTCTTCTTTTAAACTACCATCATTATACAGAAAGAAAAGGCAAATAATAGTAGTAACAGTTTATTAAATATCAGCAACACAAAGACAAACCTTTGCAATTTGCCAGTACGGTTCAAATTATTGATCGTCACTGACATAAACTTGACTGAATCTGACAAAACCTCCTCACCTCAAGATCAGTTTAAAAGCTGTTCTGGAGCTTTTGATCACATGATCTTCATCAGCAGATGGATTTTGCTCATTAGTCGCGGAAATGTAGATGTGCAGATTTTTTTTAAGTCAAGATTTTAAATTCATTCTTCATCTTGGAAACAGTGGTTACAGTATCAAATTATTAGCAACGAATTAACAATTAGGTCTAAAGTACATCTTTTTAGACTCTTCAAATACAGATGGGTTAAATGAAAAACCAACATAAAGTAGATTTAGTAATACCTGGAAAGATATTAGGCCACCCGGAGCCTCCAGAACAGCTTCAGTGCTTCTTGACATATAGTTTCAATGAACACCATTCTTCCAAAAGATATTGCCTCATTTGTTTTTTTTGTGGAGAGCATCGGCTAACATGTCATTTCAGAATTTCCAGTAGGTGTTCAGCTCAGTTGAAATCTGGTGGCGAAGTGATATCATTCAGCGACCCCTCCCATCCTGCATGCAAGCATCTGCATTTGTTCATGTTTCAGTCTTTTTCTTTAAAGGACTAGTTTGACATTCTGGCAATTACGCTTATTCACTTTCTTGCTGAGAGCTAGAAGAGACGATCGATACCGCTCTCATGTGTCCATTAATTGTTGTGTGACAGCCAGGAGATGGGTAGATTAGCATAAAGACTAGAAATGGGGAAAGAGCGAGCCTGGCTCCGACTGAAGGTAATGAAATCTGCCTTCCTCTCTTATTAACACGTCCGTACAAAAAGCAAAGTCTAACAACAAACAAGTTGCAGTGACTTCTTCTTGAGTTTTGTTGACACTGGACAAGGATGTCACTGCAAAGTAATCTGGTACATAACCCCAGTGTTTTTTGTGCAGATCAAACTAGAGCTTTATAGGTACTGGTTCCCAAACCGTCAAACTATTCCTTTAATTTCAACTTAACTTGACCGTTTGATGACGTCTTTATCTGTTCAGGTGTTCGTCACTGCTCTTGCTAACTACGTAAGTAATGGAATAATTACTACAATTATTATTAATATAAGAAATATTCCTCAGCCTAGATGAGTTAAGCGTCCATTGAATCACTAGATGAAGTGGTGATACAGAAGAGCGATAGCAGACATTCATACGTGTGAAAGTGGTGTGGGAGAGAGGCTGGTCTGAAGAGGCTAGAGGTTAGTTTTGATCCGTTTAAGTGGACAGAGTTGGTCTAACAGACTAATGCTCTCCTCCATCCTCTGAGGTATGAACAGTCAGCCTCTCTCTCCCACTCCGAGTCCAGGTCTCTCACTCTCTGGTGAACCACTGACAGCTCCTCTGGGGGTCATTAAGTGTGTCTTATCATCTCAAGCCCATTATTCCTCCTCCCCTTTGCCCTCTTCAGCACCTGCGGTCACGTCGTACAGGTCACATTTATCCCTCCTGACGATGAAGCAGTCGGCCGTGTAAAGGGATGAACGGCTTCGCTGCATATTAAAGCCGCCATAACTCCATTTTTTTTTTGGTAATTTGACTTCAATTGAATATTTACATAGTAATCTGCAGTATGTGTTAAGTCAGCTACTCCCTGAAATAAGAGCACATGACACTAATCAAATGTAAAGTTGCCGGCTGCGACTTTAAGCAGCTGTAATGGAATAAACTCGTGTAACAAGTGGAGTCATAAAGTCGGTGAAGTGATGCTGCTTAGTAAAGTTTTTAAAACTAAGACCAAAGAGGGCTGCAGATTTACTGTATTGCACTTTGTTGTGTTTGAATTCAACTTTTCATTTGTAAGAGGAAAAATGGAAAAAAAAAAAATTACAGTCTTGCTTTAAAATGCTTTTGCTCGTATGTGACAACAGCATAGATGAAAGGAGACGCAGTTCGCTGCCTTTTTTTGGTTTAAAGAAAAGTTTTTGGGGAATATACTAATTTACTTTTTCATAGTTAGATGAGAAGATCGACACTTTTTCATGTGTCGTTTTTTTCATGCGTCCAATAGATGTAAAATTACTGCTTTGTTCTGTCCGGACAAAATCTGACGGTCAGCACCTCTAAAGCTCACTAATTAACTTGTTATATCTTGTTTGTTTCATGCATAAACACGACAACTTTATTAATTAAGAATATTTTGACATCTTTTTAGAGGTTTAGATAAGAAGATAGATACCGCTCTTGTGTCTGTTTGCTAAATACAGTATGAAGCCAGAATATGTCCATATAGTTTCAGCCATAATCACAACTTGTCATTTCTGCACTTTGGTTTTTGTATAGATCAAATGAATGAGATACGTGTTAATTAGTGATTGTCAGAGTTGCAGCGGTAACAATCTTTTCATTTAAGCATATTCTAATGTCTAACTATTGTTTTAAACCTTCAAACATAAATGATTTGTGAAACGGCAGCGTCCTTTCTAACGAGTAAAAACTGTGACCGGGGTTTAAATTAAACACATAAATTCAGATTTTTGCTGCTTGTTTGCCTGCGATGATCCCAAACTGGAGGTCACACATTACACACACCACTTTTTTTTATATGCAGCTGCATTAATGGCACTATGCTGGAAGGCTGTTAGCGCTATATTGCTTTCTATATTTTCTCAGTATAGTCTCTTTTTTTGTAAAAGCTCCATTCATGCGTCCCTGAGTTGAGGCTTTTTAGGTTGCCTCTTGAGAGTTATGGATGGGCTAGTAAGTACATTTGAGCCGCCTACTATATGTGTATAAGAGCGTGAGGCAAATGCTTATGGGCGCACACACACACACGCACACACACATGGAAACACAGATCAGGACACTGCAGGCCAGCAGATTTGCAGAGGTGGTTCTTTTGTTGTGTCTAATCACTACCTGTCCATTCGAGCTGCACTCGTAAACAATATGTTGCGACGGTGGGCGGCGTGCTGTGTGTGTTTGGGCGTGTGTGTGTGTGTGTGTGTGCACGTACGCGTGTTTGCATCTGTTCTATTTTTAATGAGCCGAACCCCTTTGAAAGCTGCTTGTGCTTCTCCGTCCCATCTCTCCTTTTCGGCTGTGGCTGGAAAGATGGCGGACGCCAGCCTTATTTTTGAGTCAAATGCCACAAAATTTAGCAGCTTACTGTATTTTAAGAAAGTGAAAAACTGAGGACTGAATGAAAGACAGCAGGCAGAAGTGGGATTATTTTACTCTCAACTTTATGGAGAAATAGCAACGCTCACTGATTTTGAGTAAATCACCGGGAAACATCAAACTTTTGAGTTTCAAACGAAGCGCGAGGTTTCCGTGTTTGTGTGTGGATTCTGGGTCGGAAGAAGACGAGGTCTCGGTTGCTTTGCTAGGACAGCTCTCAGAAGGATTCCTTGGCACCGTGGCATGATTTTCTTGTCTGGAGGCTGAGGCTGTTTTTTTGTAGGACAGAATGTGCTTGTGTGTTTCATGTGCTTATGTGTCTTGATACGTGTGTGTGTGTGTGTGTCATATTGCCTCTGCTCTAATGCAAACTTGTATTTATGTGCATAAGTTATCAAAAACACTTTTGAAAGACGGGTGGCTTTTGTTACCTTTGTGCACAGCGATCTCCTCATTCAACTGTTGACAAGAAAGCGAATAAGTGTAATTCCCAAAACTCTTCTCTCATCTTCTCACTGATACCTGCAGCAAAAGCCTGTTAAATTTTTTGCCGTTTTCAATCTAATTATCTATTATTTGTTCTGATGTGTTGATTTTTTTGGGTGTTTCAGCAGAACGGAGCTGTGTATATTTTTGTGTTTGTTTTGGGCGCTCAACTCGCCTCCATCACCTCTTCCGCTCATCCTCAAATCCTCTCGGGATGGTTGTCGTGATTACACGCTCCCCTGTGCCAAGTGCCATCAGCGGCACATGAAATCCGTTCAGCGGGTCATTATCCCCTGCTGCTGCTAATGATGTTGGTAGTTGGTGTGTAACTACTTAGGTGTCTGCTCCCGAGTTAATCAATGCTGGACAGAGAAACGGCAGAGACATAAACCCACACGCGCTCGCAGAATAGTACCCTCATTTGAGAGAGTGTTTTTTTTCCTCGGAGCTGGTTGAGTCATACTGTACATGTCATCGGGCTGAGTGACTGCTGCAGGTTAGCTACCTTGTTAATCCGAATGCATTCGGGGCAGAAAGAGCGTCTTCTTCGCCGTCTTCCTCTGCTGCTGCTGCATGAGTCAGCCGCCGGGTTCCCCCCCGCTCTAATGCCGAGGTCTGGGCCTGTGATAAGGGCTTTTCCTGGGAGATAATCTATCTGTGGGGTGGATGATCAGGAAGGCAGAAACAGACAGAACAGGTGGGCAAGAGAGGAAGAAGGAAGAGAAATTATGATTTTCAGTGGAGACTTTACACCCACTCTCTTTGCTTTTCCTCTCTTATTTGGTGATGGCTCCTCTCTCTTTCCCGTCTTTGGCTAAATTGCAACCACTCTGGCAAACACCCCTCCCCGAAATGCTTCCTGCTTTTCCCTCTTCACCAATCCCCAACTTTAATGTCCTCCTCCTCCTCCACCACCTCCCCCTTCCTCTTCTTTTCAATGCTCTGAGTTCCTCTCAAATGTCAGCATGGCACGAGTGGGTGGCAGGCAGCGCCATCTGAACGAGCCCCGTCTAATGGTTTTGCTGCAGTGTGAGGATCGGCTGAAGGAAGAAGAGGCGAGCGAGTGAATGAGCGAGGGAGTGAGAGTTGTCGCGCGGCCTGAGACGCGTCCCTCACAGCCGTCCTGTTTGACTTTTATGATAGAGGTTGTTGGTTTGTTTCCTTCCTGGGAGAAAGGGATTGAATGGGCTGAGCTGATGCCGCAGCACACACACACACACACACACACACACACACACACACACACACAAAAACACAAAGAGACATGCAGGTATGTGCACGTATAAATGCACCCACATATTTAAACTCAGACAGTGTTGCACATGCACAAAGACGTACTCACACACACACACACACACACACATCCAGAGCCGGTGTGCTATGACTCAGAGGGGAGCAGCTGGAGTGAAGGCTCCAGTGGCGGTGGTGAGCTGTCACCATCTGGAGGAGTACACGTCTCCCTGCCTCCTCAGCCAGCAGCATAAATCACCTCCCAACAACTGGGTGTCAGAGGATCAACATGTTTCTCTATGTCATCTGTTTTTTTAAACTCGTGCGCATGTACAGCATCTACGGATACAACATCCCCAAAAGTGATGCTCACTCCCCGCCGCAGCCACATCCACAGCCTGTCACCGAGTGGCCGGTCCAGCGCTCGGATCAGAGGAGCTTTGATCAGGCTTTGACGGGCCGTCTCATCTAATAACCCGCACCATTTGTCTGTGGGTTGACAGCTGCACCTGTGCTGCGGACGCCACCGAGACACATGGGATTGAGGAGGGGGGTGTTTGGAGAAGAAGCTTCAGAGTATTGGCCTTGTCAAACTCTTGTCATGTGAATGTGTCAGTTCACGTCCTTTGTGGTTGGACGTACAGGAAATGAAGACGATGGGTCGGCAAAAGAGGGTTTAGAGGGATGTTTGTTTTTACTGATAAGTCTGCTTGTCACAGTCATCAACCACCATGATGCATGTTTGTGTCCAACAAGAACACAAATAAAACATGCAAACACATTTTCTTTTCTTTTATGGGGCTTTTAGTCATTTTATATGAATGATTTCTTTTTTTTTTTTGCTCTTTGCTCTTGTCGCTGGTTTAAAGTGGGCCACGCTCAGATGGAGAAAGCTGATGTCACGTATTTCTGTGCACCAATCAGAAATCGATATGTTTAGTTTGTCAGACCGCTGTCAAAATCTGATTGAAGCACAACCATGCAATTTTTTTTCTAATTTTAGCTTTGATCATGCTTATTTATTTTTATGTTATAGAGACTTTTCAAGGGATTTAATAGATCTGGGTTTCCTCACATATGGAAAACATGGACCCAGATTTCAGGAAAAAACACAAATAAGTTGTTTGTAAGAATGTAATAATTCATTTAACCAACATAACATCCATAAAGGTGCGAGCTGTGCAACACATCCCTCCTCTCCGTCTATAGATCTGTCCTCATGCGATTGTTGAACTTTGCTGGAAAACAGAAAGAAGCTCTTGCTCTTTAAGTCTGAAGTGCAGAGGCCAAAACTTGACATTTACCGCTGATGTCTTCGATACTTTGATTTTCACTTCCACTGTATCTTGGCAGGAAGCAACACAGTGTGACATCGTGAGGAAAATGTACACCAAAAAACCCCCAGTGAAATTAGCCTCAAAGTTACATCACCGAGGGGGATTTTAACCTTTTAAGAGCCGCTAACCTTCAAAATGGTCCTTTACTTTGAATTTAGTGCAGAGTTTAATGCTGCTTCAGCTTTTCTTTTCCTGCCAAGTACAAAACTGTGGGGACTCTTGCCATTAAAATGACTATCATTGCGAACTCTATATCGACTTTGTCCTTCAGACTGGATCCCCGGTTGAACCGAAGTTACTAATAGTTGCCAACCTGTGTGTTTGCTTTGTTTGGCAGGGTCAACACAGGTAGACTCAGTAACTCTGCAGGCCAGACTTAGCTGGGAATCTAACACACATGACGGCTCCCTGTGGTCAACGCATATAAACACATGAGAGGGAAGGAACACAGGCAAACCATGAAAAAGATATACATTGGCAAAACCGCCTTAAAAGTCCCCCGAAACGGCGGCAAACATCCGAAAAAGAGGTAAGAGTCGAAACTCTCCGACGCCGTCTTTCCATCCGTCCTTGTTTTTATCTGTTTGTCCGTTCATCCGCCCACGAGGTGTCTCCTCTCGCCGCCCAGCGGTGCCGAAGCGGCCTCATCACGCCTCTCCGCGCCCAGAAGTCATGCTGCCTCGTCATCTCATCTCACCGGAATGAAAGCACTCATTATGTCTGACTCAGCTCCCGTTCACGGAAGAGGTCACTAATGGGGGATTTTTTTTTTTTTTTTCATCCCTGGAGCTACTTCACGTAAACTCATCCTATATCAAACAACAAACACCTGTATTCCCCTGTGAACGCCTGCCACTCAAAGAGAAGCAGGAGGAGGGGGCTGCCGGGTGATGCAGCACTGAAACGCCAGTCAGTCGGTCGAGACATTCATTCAATGACTCTGTAGGCAGGTATTGTTTTACTCGCCGACTTGGTTGTACAGTCGATGCGGCGGCTTTTCCACGTAAACCGTGGGAGTCACCTGAAAAATCAACCTTATTCCAGATCCAGTGTGAATTATTCTAATTTCATATGTACTAAGAAAAGTGCTTCCTTATTTAGCATTTAGCCTATTATAGCACTTTTAGCAATGTTTTCTTTGGTCAAATGTTTCCTGAAGCCGTTATTAACCTTTTTAACCTGCAGACAGTCGCACAGCAGCATCAGATGACACAGTGTTATCAGTGATGTACCTGCTGAAGTGCATCTGGATGATGATTTAAAAAAGTGAACAAACTGCATAATCTGTGACAAATCTTTGAACTAAACAAAGGGATTGGAATAAGGAAAAGTGATTCTTAATTTCCACCTCTCGTTGTCTCGTCCTGACGGCTTTTTCTAGCAACAGTCAACTCCAGTTTATTTTAACCATGAAAGGAATCTCTAATTAATTATAACCAAGAATATTAGTTGCCTAAATTTAATCATACCTTAACTGTATAATATGAAATCACAAAACACATCTCATGAGCAGTTTTTGGAAGACAATCATCAAAACAAATGGCCTTATTTGTCTTTCAGATATGAGCCAAAATGATTGTCTTTGACTCACTGGAGTTTAAATCAACATGTGAGATTATTGCTTCTAGTTCATCTTTGCTGAATCTGACTGCATGAATGAATTAATATTTTCAAGTGTCATACAGCTAAAGGTGCCCAACCCACATGGGCTTACATGCCACTATGTTGGAAGAAAGAGAGTGAGCCAATACAGGGTCCCTTATATATACATTACAGTGAATCAAGTCATATCAGTAATACTTTATTTGTATTATTTGTGAGACTGTCTGCAATTAATAATCCAGCTACAGTGTTTTAAAAGACAAAAATTAGACTAAGATTTAGACAAATTTACACAAATGACTAACATTTTTTCTTTGTTTTTTTTCTTTTCTTTGTATAAAGCGCGACCCCGTCTACTTTTCATCCCACTGATTGCAGAAATATCATCATGCATATTAATGAGCTGGAAACTGGATGATACCTGAAAGCATTCAAAGGAACCTGTCCCTCATTTTTTTTTCCTCAGCCCCCACCGTCTGTATCTATGATCTTGTTAAAAGAGAGAAAAAAAGAGACAAAGAGAGGAAGTGAAAAGAGCGACGTGACCACATCTCCATCCACTCTCTGCTATCTGTTATCCGGCTGCAGATAGAGTCATTACCCTCCTTCCTCCATCTGTCCGTCAATATAGGGTCCATTAAGCCCAGCCGTGCACACTCAGATCCATCACGGCAACAGACATTTCCTCTTTTCCCACTCACACTTGCCCTTTTATTAGATTGAAGCCCAGGTAATGCACATACTCTGAAAATAGTCATCATTGTGCTGTCTCGCTGAATTACATGTGGGGGGTATCGCTGTTCCGTAAATCTGAGCCTTCACAGTCTATTCGTATGATGTATTAGAGTTCATTGGCTCATATTTCATCACAGATTACACCCTCTCTTCTTCGGTGGGACCAATCTCGCCCATGATTGGGTTTCTGCGCTGCGCTGCAGAGCTCTAATGCTGAAAAAGAGATCTAATGCTCAAAGATCTAATGAAGTAAAAAAAAAAAAAAAAAAAAAAGCTCTGTATCCTCGCTCGCCCCTGCCTGGGTTCTTAATTAGAGATCTGTGTTTTGGTCCCATGTTTTCTTCATACAAAGCACTTTCTCACACAACTTCTCTGCTTTTATCACCCTCTCATGATGTTCTCATCGCCGTTGCATGGCCGTTCAGGGGTGCATTAAAAAGCTATGTAGAACCTTGCAAGTCCATTTAGATACGCACATACCAGAGTTCCACCAAGCTCCACCATATGCCCTGAACACAATCATCTGTGTGTGTGTGTGTGTGTGTGTGCAGCTCATTGCTGGAGCAGAAGGAGGACTTACGGAAGAGGCTTTCCTACACGACGCACAAGCTGGAGCTGCTGCAGAGCGAGTTCGACTCCACGCGGCAGTACCTGGAGACGGAGCTGCGCCGAGCACAGGAGGAGCTGGACAAGTTTACTGACAAACTGCGCAGGTAGACCTACATACTGTACAACACAGTAGGAGAAGATCCTTCAAGTAAAAGTACCAATAACACCACAATACTCCATTACTCTGTTAGAGTACTCCACCGATTTACATTGCGCTCTTATCACATTGTCAAACTGATGATGGGTAAAAATTGATGCAGCAGAACCACACACATTCTTGTTCCTCATCGAAATCTGGTGCCCACATTACCCACAATGCAACAGTTGGTATGGAGATTTGGGTGTGTCGTAGAGTAGTGGCTAATGTAGCCTCAAGCCTTTATTCTCACAGAGTCTTTCTAACTTACACATACAGATTTTTTTCATTCTCAGACTCGTAGTCCTCAACGTCAACTGATGTTGACTCAAGTGACATCACCTGAGGCCATTTATCAGATTTTAAGGCTACAACTTTTTCAACATGTGCATTAGACCTCTCCAAGACCTTTAAACAGACTGGTGTGTAAAATCAGTGGAGTTAAGTCAGTAAGGTAAAAGTACAGAGGTATTATCAGCAAAAAATACATCAATGATCAAGAGTAAAAATACTTATTCTACAGAAAAATGGCCCGTGTGAGTTTTTCATTACTAATTGTTATTGTTTTGTGATTGTGATGTATTAATGTGTAAGAAGCATTTTACTGTTGTAGCTGATCAAGGTGGGACTAAATTAAAGTATTTCAATACAGTAATTCTGAACCTGAGGGTCTGGACACTGGTTTAATTACCAATTAACAATGAACTGTACTTTATAAGCTCATCATATGTTTTAAATGTGGACTCTTAATCTTAAAAGTAACTTGTGACAAGTAAATATAGAGGAGAGATTAGTAAAATATTTTCCAATCGAAGAAGTACAAAGTAGCATAAAATAGAGATGCTTAAGTAAAGTACAAGTACCTCAAAATTGTACTTGAGCACAGTATTTGAGTAGGTGTACTTATGTTCCACCACTACTCAGGATACATTTTAAAGCAGGCAAAGAAAGAGGCTTGAGTTGTTCCTTGTTTTTAATTAGTAAGACTCATTTAGATTGAAATAGCTTCTATAAGAGAAACCAGAGAACAGCAGAGAAAACATGGACAGACAGGGGACATGGCAACAAAGACAGTTCAGTCACACATGTGAATATACAGTTTGAAGTTTAAATTGATCCGGTGGGATGAGACAGACAAGTGTTAAATCCTTTGTTTTTCACTTCATTTATAAGATACGAAGCGCCGCACTGAACTTTCAGTGTTTACCCCCGGGTATCTAAAGTTAGTCAGTCTTGTGTTCCAGTCCAGTGAACAGCAGCTTTAAAAATTGAGAGGAGATGTAAGATACTGTGGAGATTTTAGGAGAAGACCCGTATAGCCTAAATAAAATAGCAATTCTTCTTCTGCTGCTAATGAGGAGCAGCTGCCTTTTTCTTTAATCTGAGACTTAATGAAATGGAAGGCGTCATGATAAACTGCGTGTGAGTGTCTGGAGTCATGTGCCAGTATATAACATCAATCGGGCACAGACAGGACGGCTTGGCCTGACTGTGGAAAAATACAGTTAATTCTGAGCACTGCAACCAAAGAGTTAAGATAAGATAAGTTTATTGATGCTCAGAGGGGAAATTCAGGTTTTGCAGCAGCATAAGGACATAAACAAGTACTGATAAATGGAGACAATTAAAAGATAAATAATGAGAATTATATAAAATTTAAAAAAAAAAAAAAGAGAAGAGACAAAAATAGAAACTATAAAAGAGCAATTGAACTCAGCGCCGTCTCAGTCAAGGTGACTCAGTGGTGTGGCAAGTAGCAGCAAAGTAAAGTATATTTATTATTAATATAACTATAGAAGTATTTAATATGATTAAGTTATTGTACTTAGTTTTTCTGTATTAATATCTAAATATGTAGAAGAGATGTGAGATTTAATGTGATATGTGTTGTCATACTGTAGCTGCTCCAACACACAAAAAAAAGTACATCTATCTATATTAACATAATATAGTATAGTAGTATAAACTATATAGTAGATATAAACTAAATGTACCAATATAGTGTAACAGTATATGTAGTATAGTGCAGCAACATAGCACAGAATATAAAATCTAAATTTCACAGAAGTGCAACGATCCAGAATTTCACAAGAAGACGTAGAGGAGGGTCAGAAAAATCAACTTTCATGTTGGGACCCCCATGTTGGGATCCACCAGGGATTTTATCTGGAACTCACATGTCGCCTTGTACAGCATGTCTCTGCCTTCTGGATCACAAATTATAGAATGAAACAGTCACTAAATCATCGTATCAGTGGAGCGAGATGTGAGAATGACCTACGAGCGCTATAATCTGAAACCGTGGCATGTGCTTATTTTCAGTAGTGAGGGTCTCTGGCTGCTACTATACTGCATGTGTACTGTATGAGCCACTGTCTGCAAGTGAGCAATGTTGTTTATTGTGTCGTTTAGAATACAAAGCAGCTACTCGGCGCTGCAGAGGATCAACCAAGATCTGGAGGAAAAGATCCACAGAGATGTAAGTGTTTAAGCCTGTGTGAGTGTGTATCCACTCATGAATTCCCATGCTTGCGGTTAAGTGCCTGTAGATACAGAAGAGAAAGAAGCACATAAGCAAGCTATGGGGTTCAGACACACAGACCACTTGGAGAGCCCATTTGAATATGAATATGGCCGCTGTTGGTACCACTGACGTTAATTATGGCTTATTACAATTGGCTGTCCTCCTTCAAATGGCAGAGTGATAGCAAACCCATTGTTCCTCCGTGCACCGCACCTCACTTCATTTGTCAGACATTGCTTTTGCCGGTGGAAAGATACAATTAACCAGCCCGCCCGAGAACACTGTATGACAATCAGGTGTCTCAGCTGTTGAATAGACAGCTCGAAAACGCTCAGCGAACGGGTTTGTTGCGGCACAAGATAATAATCATCGTCGTGATTGCAATGCTACAGCATCGAGATACCGGGTTAATAAGGAGCTGAAGGTCAACCCGGGTTTTTGTGAGAGGAAAAATGGTCATTTTTAAAAATAAAGACCGTCGGACATTTTTTACTCGTGAAGCGTCCTCATCAGTTGTTATTGATTCCTCTCACGTATTTCCTCCTCAAGGGTGAGAGAGGTGCTGAGTAAGTCTCTATGTAATCGTAAAGCTTGTTTACTCCAGTGGTGCCACAAACCCATCTGACCCCGTGGCCCCACACAACTATAGAGAATGTAATTACAAGACAGATAAACACAGTGATATACTTTGAGTGGGCCTCTACTCACACGGCTGCACTGTTCAGAGTCTGACGGGAAAACTTTTGCACGCTTAAACCAACACGAAGGCCACATGTTTTTATTACAGCTGCCATGTAGTAGTAACCTCAAATTATTTTTAGTTTATGGACCCTGACAGGAAAACAGTTTGGAAAGCGATGATTTAAAATGTCACACAAAATGCAAAGTGTCTGGACTGGACTGTCAACAAAAAGAGAAAATTTACCTCTGTGGAGTGCTCAGTTTACTGACATCATGGTTTTAGTCTTTGCATTTCTTGCTGCACCTTAAACACCATCAATGTGTGAAGTTGCTTTGTTCATCCGTCCTGTATTTGCGTTTAGAGCCAAGATCTCATGCACAATCTTCTACAAAGAATAGATCTTGTGTGCTTTATACGTCAATGTGGTTTTGGAAATTTTGGCTAATTAGTTTATTATTGATTATTTGTTCAATTGCGTGAATCCTTGTTGGTTTCATTTTGAGAAAATCATCAAAGCATAAATATAATCAGTGACAAAACATTAATAATAAAGCTGGATAATAGACAAATGTGCTCAGTGCTGTGAATTACTGTAATGCACTTTAAAAACGATAAAAACTGTGATGCAGCTTTGTTGAGTGTCATTTGAACTAAAACAAATTTAAGAGTTTATAAATGTAGTTTCCATTCTTCCTAAAACTGCTCTCTTGCCGTCAGACTCAGCACCATGATGACGAGAAGCGAGCGCTGAGCAGAGAGATCATCGTCCTCAACAACCACCTGATGGAGGCAAAGCTCACCATCGAGAAGCTGCAAGAGGACAATGTAAGAGCCCCTTTATATATTCATCTCTAGAGAATAAGACGATGCATATTGGCTTCGGCTTGTTTACTGTCTGTGAATTCCTGCCTTGAATAAAAACAGCGGAGATGATGAGAATATTCATCCCTGTTCGTTATGTCTCGTCTTCCATGTGTCGCGGCTCCACAGGATCTCTACAGGAAGGACTGTAACCTGGCTGCTCAGCTTCTCCAGTGCAACAAATCTCTGTACAGGGCCCAGCTCTCTGAGGTGAGCGCCACACTGACTCACATGCAATCAAGCTCAAATTGGTTTATTTATTCATTGTTGAATTTAGTGCGACTCACTCTGTTCTAGACATTAGTTTGTGCCAGTTTCAGCATTTTTTTCTTAAGATTTCAATTGTCAAATTTTGCTACTGAGTGCTCATCACACTGCAACACATTAAGACACATCTTCACCAATTTAACAATAAAAATGCAGTACAATTTTTTTTAAATACAGAAAACAATCATGGCAGGTAACACAGACGATAACGGAAAGTGTTTCCACTAAAAACTGATGAACTAGGTTGGGACACGCTTTTTGTTGCCAGGGTTGGGATTTGAAGTCGTCCAGCTGTAGGTGGTGTTGGAACTAAAATGTCTGAATGTCTCAGCTGTGTGCATCGCTTTTAGTGTCCCCCGGAAACAGTTTCCATTGTCGTCTTGGAGCATTTCTGCATTTGGTTGTGCCAGATTAACAGTCCAGCGCTGCTAGAAGTTTAACAGTATAACAGACAAATGCATCTAAAATTTTCACAAAGGTCACAAGCAACTTTTTGCCCTGACATTTGATGTGAGCCCAGAATGATCACAGACACTTCTTCAATATGAGTGAAGTAAAAAGGAAAGATTTGGTGAAATAGCTGTGATTTATGGGCAGGGAGGAGATGTGGTGTGAGGCAGCCCATAAGATGGGCAAAAAAAAAAAGTCGCTGTCTTGACTATAACTGAAGGTCATCTTGCCCTTTGTGAGGCAGAAGAGATAAGAGACACGACACGGTGGAGCTGTGACTGCTGTAGGTCACTGCAGGGAGGGCGGAGAGCGGAGAATTAAAGCTGTATAACCTTCACCTGAGGGAAGGGAAAGAGGCAAGATTTTAAAAAGTTGGTAGCTAATATGACAGAGCTTAACATGCTGCAAAAGATACAGTCTAGATGTATAATGATTTACTAACAGTTATGCTTTCAATGCTGTTGCTTTGGACATGGATGAGTGAAAAAAATCTGCGTTTACAGTATGTTTCATATATTCTATGTATTATTTTTGTGCGGTTACCTTGAACTGATTTTTCTTTTCCCCAAAACTCAAATTATTGAAATTACTATTTTTCCATTATGTTATTATTGTCATGTGATTTTACAAAATAATAGCACAGTCACAAACATTACATATCACAATCACAGTCACTCATACTTTTTTAGGTTTAAGGGTCACATAGCATTTGTGCTTTACACTGAATGTATCTTTTACTCAAAACTAAGGTATTATACAATCCCATTTCTAAAAAAAAGTTGGGGCTCCGTGTGAATTTTAAATAAAAATGCAAATGCAATCATTTGCCTGCAAACTGTTTTTGCTGACAATATCCTTAATACAATTATGTTTTTGACAAAGTGTTGAACCTCTCTCCATCCTCGCTTGTGAACGACTGAGTCTTTCCAGGATGAACCTTTCATTCCCAATCATGATACTATCACCTGTTACCAATGAACCTGTTTACCTGTGGAATGATCCAAACAGGTGTTTTTGGATCAGTCCACAACTTTCACAGTCTTTTGTTGCTCCTGTCCCAACTAGTTTGAAACATGTTGCTGCCGTCAAATTCAGAATAAGCAGATATTTACAAAAATCCATTAAGTTGATGAGTCAAACATTAAATATATTGTCTTTGTACTGTTTTCAATTAAGCATATGTGAAAAAAGTCTCATGATCTCATTCTGTTTTATTTATATTTTACACAGCGTCCCAACTTTCTTGGAATCAGGGTTGTATATTTGTCAAACGAGAGAAATATCCCTTAAAATTTGCAAATCGCCAACATAAATTGCTCTGCGCTTTCATTCTCATTAAATTCTTTTGGCATTGAGCTGAAATTACATGTGGGCTTGAAAAGTAGTAACAGAGGCACAAATCTTGTATTTGCACCCATCAGTGAGGCGGGAGTCTAAAGTAAAATCTTTCTCCTCCTGTCACTCAACATGCAGATAAACCAGAGTGTAATTATACTGCACCGGGTTTGGTAATCATGTAATTGTTGGACAGTGATGAAGCATGAAGCACGACGGAAACTACTTCAAGGCAAATCGTGTACAAATGTGAGAGACAACTTAAAAGAGCTAAAACTACAGTATGTGGCAAAATGTAAATTTGCAGCGCTGCCTCATCGCGCTCCTCCTGCTGCTGCTTGTGTAAAGAGATGCATGTGGGTATTGATGAGTGTTTTAACACCAGGCCAGCTTGGCGCCACTTTCCGCTGCATCAGCCCTGGGCCTTGTGCCTCGCCCATGTGACGAGGGTGGATTTCAAAGCTGGCAAACGTCCACGAGGTTAAAGAATGCCTCTGCACGTTTTGCCCATATGGCTGAATGGAAATATCAATGCAAACTGCAGCCGGTTGCATAAGGCTCATAAAGTAACCCCCTACATATATCCAGGACACACAAACACGTACACACAGTATCTGCTAAAGAGTGAGAAACTGTTCTGCAGGCACGTTGCCAAACATAATGGGGGTCAGAGGCTATACATGCACTCACTGTATGTCCACCGGTTTGCTGGTCCTGTGGGTGGGAGCTAATCGAAAGCATATTGATGAATGGCGCAGCAGCATTTTGAGAAGTGCAGCGGCTCTTCAGCGCCTACTGAAGTGCTTCAGTCGTTTGTTTTGCTGCAAAACAAGCTCGGAGAGGGGATAAAAACGACTGGGCTCCGATTTCTAAACGCCGCATAAAAGCTAATTGTGATCTTGTTCAGAACGAGCCCAAATGAAAAATGTGTGGACGGTAATTTAGTGGCATTTAGTTTGGTCCAAGTTGTAATAAAACTGTTATGATAAAATGTCTTTTCATGTCCTCTGTGGTGGTTGTCTTTTCTCTATCTACAGTGTTATAATTAGCTTGCCTCTCATTGCCAATTAGGAACAACTGACTAGATTCCTGTTGATGATGTGCCGGCTTAATGCTCGTTGCTATGGAGAGGCACAGATAGTGGATAGAGGCTTTTTTTTTTTTTTTTTTTTTTTTTATTGAGAAACGCTCAGAATAGAGCAGTGTCTTTCTTTTCTTTTCCTCAGTTCACCTTTCATTGCTTCTCTTTTGTTACAGCTCTAGTCAGTGAAAATGAAACTGTGCTGATTTTTTTTATTATAGTCACATCAGGTAAATGTACAAGTGTATGTTGTGGTGATATATTCAGAAATCAGCTAATATATAATGTGACATACTGACACACAAACTGCAATGCACAGGCACAGGAAATGCAATGCATCTACAGCTCATAACCCAAAATGATGCAAGTGAAATGGAAATTTTTTTCTTCTGCTTTTATGAAGCAATGCAACAAATTCAAAAGCAACAAGGAATCTAACAACAAATGATGCAAAGAAACCAGGCACAAGACATGAGCGTTAAGCTAAAAAGAAAATAATTAAATAGCGGCAAGGCAAAGAATGCAAATTTTTGTTTTCTGTTCATCTTTGATATGAACTGAATATACTGATATGAAACAACCAAGAGTTTACTGACACTGTTTTTACTTCACTGAAATTTAACTCATCCTTTATTGTTAGATGCTTCCTCGTCATTGTTATTGATTCGTAAAAATTGTGGTGTCTTTTTTACTTCTGAAGGGGGGCGTGCCAGAAAAAGTTTCAGAATAACTTTCCTAATGGCACTTTTTGATGAAGACAGCGAAGACACCTTTAGCCTTTTGAGGTGCAATGTTTGAGTGTACAATGTTCAAAAAATTCTTTACACTGAATAGAATAAGTTAAGAACAAGTCTATGAGGATTTCAAAGACCGTACATGTAGTATGCAAATCCCTCCACCTGAAATCATCAGTAGAGCAAGTAGTGAGCTCATGCTCCATCTGTCGGCACAACACTTACATCTCATGTTTCCCCGCCCTTCTCTTTTCTCTGACACGTCTAGCTGCCTGCTGATTTTCAGGAGCGACTGACCATGCACATGGAGGAGTCTCCTCTCTGTCGCACATACTCCGACAGCGTCCCGGCCTCTCTCATTGCCAAAGTGCTGGAGAAGCCTGACGAGGGCTGCAGCAGCAGCCAGGCCTCCCGCTCCCCCAGCCCCCAAACCCAGGACCACGCTTTTATCTTGGAGCGCTTGGGTCCAGGGGAGCGGCTGGGGCTCCGTGCGGCCTATAAATCTGACCTGTACAGCAGCGACACGGCCCTGTACTGCCCTGATGACCGGCACCGCGAGCGCAGGCCCAGCATGGACCTCCACGGGCAGAGGAAGCTGCTGTACGGGCCCCAGAACTCCACCGACAGCAACCCGGAGGAGGGCTCGGTGGGGTTGAGGGCCGGCTTCTCCCAGGAGCACTTTGCTAAGTTCCCCGCCACGCTGGGTGCAGGCTCCAGCTCCTACTCCAGCTTCAGCGGAGGGGGGTCTGAAGACAAAGGCAACGGCCCGCCCAGCAGCGCAGCCTCCTCCCCGCGCCACCACTCCCTCTACATGGACTGGAGAGATGCAGGGGACTATGAGAGAAAGAGTGACTCATCCTGGGAGAGGGACAGTCCAAGAGGCTTTGCCAACGCTCATCCCTTCCAGCAGACAGAGCTGAGCCACCACCAGAACGGCAGCTCGCCCGTCTACAGCCGCACCATGTCGTCCTGTTTCAGCGAGCCCTACGAGCCGCTCCCTCCCTCTTCATCCCCAAGTGTTGCTTATGGAGACAGTCGACGAGGGAGCACGTTAGCCCCCGAGGAGGAGGAGCTGATTGGCCGATGGAGGCAACTCAGTGTGGAGGACTTGAGCGCCCACACCTACCGCAGCCCGGGCCGGGCCTCACCTTACAGCTTCTCAGAGCAGCACTTTTCCGTCCGGCCTGCCAAGATCCGACTCGGGCCGCTCTACAGCAGCTTCCAGGAGGGGGCTGACTATTACCATCACGGAGCCGACGTCATGGACCCGGTGTGGGTTGCCGCCAGCCCCAGCCCCGAATGCAGCCCAGGGTTGCGGCAGGCTCACAGCCAAGCCCACCTGTACCGAGCCGAGGACAGCCAGGGGTCGGAGCACAGCCTCTACCACTCAGGGAGCTCCAAAGACAGGGAGGGTAACGTGGCAGCTGGCGGCCAGAGCACGGATTACGTTGACCCCAGCCCCAACAGCTCCACCGAGTCTCTGAACCAGAGAACCCTAGAGATGGCTGCAGAACTGCAGCACTACCAGGTGGAAATGCACAGCTTGCCTGCACAGGTGAGCCAGTCGCCACCACCGGCCCCGCCCCCTCCTCCTCCGTACAACCAAAAATTTGGCTCCCTGGGACTTTCCAGGAAGGACAGTCTGACCAAGGCCCAGCTTTATGGAACGCTTCTGAACTGAAGGACTTTCTAATCAGGTTTCATCTTTGACGCAAGGCCCTGCTAGGTCCAGCTCCACCTTCTGTCAGCGCCATCATTTTGATAGAAAACGGTTTGAATAGAAGCCAGGAGCCAAATAATTCAGTATCATGAACATGTAACTATTGCTGATTATTTAAAAGCTTTGATTGTATGACAGAGGATGACAGTTTACACTTCACTTGCCCTGATTGAGTAAGTCACGTCGAAAGAGTTGTGGGGCACAAGGCGGAGAGGAGCTCGAACGGCCCGTAAAATTTGTAAGAATGTGTATGTATTTAAATTACAAATGTATAAATATATACTTATAACTAAAAATGGAGTGATATATTTTGTATGTAGCCGCAAGAAATAAATCCAAAACAATCAAACAAAAAGGCAAATCTTCTCAATAAACCTGGAACTTGTATATAAATTAAAAACTGCCAATCCAATATTGGAAAACTCTGAGAGGTGTTTTAAAGGAGAATTGATATAAACTGCACATAGATTAGTTTCAGCCGTTATTTTTAATCGACTGAAGCAGCGTCTGAGGATTTAAGTGCGAATGTTGAACATAGGAAGATGACAAACAAATTAAACAAAACAAATTAATCACTCAAACATACATTTTGTTTTTCTTCTGTTGATTGAATTTGACAGTATCGGTGGGTGTGTTATATTGTTATTGATGGAACGTTTTGAGATCTGTCTTGGCAGTCAGTATTATTTTATTTTCGCTCTTCTATATCTCACAGAGAGGTTTTCCTGACCCCATTCTACCTCAGATTTGGATGCCCACCCCCCCACCTCCCCATCAAGCCACTGTAACCCTGTTTCTTTGACAACGATGCATGTTTATATATTTTGGTTGTTTTGTTCGCCTAATAAAGCACAAATTACACATATAAGCTCCAAGCCTTCGTTTAATGTTGGGATTTGAAATGTGCACGCATCACAGAGACATTGCTCTATTTAAAGTACAGTAGCATGTGATCAGTTGTTGTTTTAAGATAATTACGTCTGCTGATCCACAGTTGGGTGATTGAACTTGGGAAAAGCCTGCTTTTGCTGTTGTGAAGTTAAAAATAGGTTAGTCGTTTTTGCCGAGATCAGCAACCTCAGAACAGGAAAGATTATTTGTGTGTTTTAAAGAGTCATCAAGAAAATACTGCAAGGGAATGTTTCTTATGCTTTGAGCTTTTATGATTTTAAACACTAATATTAGTGTTAATGCTGAAACTGAACATACAGCAATTGCTCCTCTGAAAGACGCTATTTTTGAATCATTCCACATCTTTCCCAGTTTTTTCGTTGCCCTGTTCCAACATGTTTGAAACATGTCACTGCCTGAAAATATTTGAAGACATTTTAAGACTTTACATAGGACTTTGGGAAATTGTGTGAGAACTTGTGAGTTTTGCAGTATTTTCTGGCGCGATCATCATTAATAGTGAAAGTAATCAGCAGATTTGATAATAGCAAGTGCTAGTTACAGGCCTAAATTTAGTCCAGTCCTCTAAATTCAGTGTTCTCAGTAAACAGTCGTCCTATTAGCATATAGAGAACATTCAGTCATTTCAGAAATGTCCTTGTATTTATTCTGAATTTCCGTTCAGTGATTATTTCTGTATTTCCTTTCACTCCTTCCTGCCGAGGTGTGAGGAGATTTCCATGTGAGACTGAAATCATCCACAGGACGGAGCCACAGCGCAGCAGCATCTCACCGATCTGCATTGTCAACCTCATTGTCAAGCGTCTCCTCCAGACACAGCAGAAAGCATTTACACTTCAAACACATCAACAGAGGGAAACCAGATTAACAGCCACCCTCCACCTCTTCTTTTTTTTTTTTTTACACAGCAAAATACATGCTAAAGTATGCACAAATTTAGCATTCGGGTACAATAGCTGAACTAGAAAATGCTTTTCAAACTGCTCTGAGGATTTGCACAGCACAAGCAATAACGTGGCCTGACAATGGAGGAAAAGGTGACAACTCAGCTTGACTTTGATGAATGCAGAGAGGAGATGAGTTCTTTCCCTTTGATCTTGATGTGTGTGTGAATCTTCAATCAAACGCATAAAGAGCAAGGCAATGTTTAAAATGGACCATAGATTAATGAGCCCAAACTGATGAGGCTTGCTGGATACAGTCAATTAGTGAGTTTTAGTAACAATGTCCACATCTGTCTGCAGTGAAATGTTGATTTAAAAGTAGTTTTGACGGAAAATTAAGGTATTAAGCACCACGCTTCCTCACGTTCCTGAGTCTTTATTGGAAGCCAAAAAGTCATGTGGATCTTTTAATCTTTCAGCATCATCAGGGGATTGCAAAAACCTGATTTGCCCCGCTAAATCCCTCTAAGAGAACACTGATTTCTTTTTTTTTTAATTGGCTGTTTATATGTACATACGTGCATGACAAGACTTCAGACAGGGAAACTTATTTTGGAGCAGGTAGATGAAAAGTGAGATCATTTTAAAGGTGCGTTTTTTAAATTCAAAGCTCTAAACATTCTCAGATCAGGCCACTGCAATGTACATGCAGCACTCTTTATTTGCACACTTCATTGGCACAATATGTCATTTCATTTAATAATTTTATCCCCCAGGTGGCAAAATGTCTTTTCACGTGCCACCTCTTGTAGAACAGTTTCTCTGGGGCTGCTGAGGATTAAGTATTTCTTCCAAGAGCCCATAAGTCCTCCGAGTACTGTCCACAGAACAGGACTCTGCTCAGTTAGCGAGCCCAACCATCCTCCTGCTCATGTCCCACAGTTTCTTGGCTGCCTCTTCATCTGTAGCTTTGGCCAACAGCTCCTCCTCCTCACAGTTAGCGAAACACTTCCCCGACACTCCCTCCACCTCGGGAGAGCAGGCCAGATAGAGAGGAGTCTGGGCACCCTCCAGTGGACTCTTAAAAAAGACCAGCGAGGCGAGGTAGAACAGCGGCTTTGCCAGGAGAGGGATTTGGACATGCCTGCCTAGCCTGGTCCTCACGATGCCCGGAGTGAGAGCATTGACCGTGACCCCCGTGCCCTCCAGCTGGCGAGCCAGTTCAAGTGTGAACAGCAGGTTGGCCAACTTGCTCTGACTGTAGCAGAAGGCCTTACTGTAGTTATTTTCACTATTCAGGTCGTCGAAGTTGATGTGGCCGTATTTGTAGAGCTTAGAGGAAACCACGACGATGCGACTGGGGGCCGAGGTCTTCAGGAGGTCCAGCAAGAGGTGAGTGAGGAGGAAGTGACCCAGGTGATTCACGCCGAGCTGCATCTCAAAGCCATCCTCTGTCTTTGTGTAGGGACACTGATAGATGCCTGCGTTGTTGATGAGCACGTCGATCTTGGATTCCTCCTACAAGGTCAGAGAAATTTAAATAATTTCAACTTAACACATCAAAGACTCACTAAAAAAAACACATAAGATAAGATAAGATAAAGCTTTATTCGTCCCACAGTGGGGAAAGAACTGAATTTAGGTTTTTTCTTAAAACTACTTTACTGTTCTAAATATAAATAAGGCATAAGGGTTTCAGTCAATTTAAAATTAGCTCCCTGTAGCAGACAATATAGTCAGACCTTTACAATGCCTTTATTAAAGCACTAAGTAATTCCTTTAGGACCTTGCCATTCAATAGATCCTGAAATACAAAGCTGTGGTCATATAGGAAACCCAATGAGACACCCAGTGGTTATGGAAGGTAAATGCTCTCTCTAGACAAAGATAAGGCAAGCTGATGTAGAGGGTATGATATATTACACAAATACTGCATTAGTACTCTTTGAGCACTTACACTATCAAAAGCAAGAAAGTTGCTGAAAAGTTGCTGCTTTACTTTTACAATATTGTGAATAGAATATTTTGGGGTTTGGACCTAACAATAAATTTAAAGGTGTTACACTGGGCTTCAGGAAACTGTGATGGATATTTTACACTGTTTTCTGATGTTTTTTATACACCAAACTGACTAATCGAGTGAACGATTGGCAGAATAATCACTGATGAAAATAATCTGACTTGTACTGAATGAAGCCTCCAAAGGATGGTTGGCTCAGTTTAAGTGGCTGATCTTTCAAAAAACAAACAAACAAACAAACAGGTTCCCATATTAATATTCTGCCACAGAACCAACCCTTCTAACTAGACCAGGAATCAATTCAGACTTTCTCATCCTGGTTACAGTCTAAAAGGTGATCAAACTAATATCTGGTATCAGTGGTTTGAGGGTCGGTACTGAAGTTCAGGACCAAGGACAGTCCCCTTCCTGCAATGCTCTCTTTTGAATTGGACAATTATACAACAATAACACAACTATAAGAGAAGGGAACTTTTTACTTTACGACATGATTGTCTGTTTGCTATGTGCTATTTTGAATTTTTACAAACAAACAGTTAATCAATTAATGGAGAAAATAATCAGCAGATTAATCCATAATGAAAGTAATCTTTAGTTACAGTCTGATACAAAATAGTTTGCACCTCAAACAACTACACCAGTAAAGTCCTGCTTTTACCTTAATGCACGAGTAATGATAATCTAATAATATAATATATAATGGCATCACAATCACAGGGGCCATTTTCCTGCAGTGAGTTTACTTCTAATACTTTATTACTAATACCACACTATATTAATACTTATTCTTCTTAATTAAAAAGACAATGAGACAACAAGAGGACAAAAGTAACACAATAAAAATACAATAATAACACAACAAGAAGACAACAATAACAACAACGACACAACAATAATATAACAATTACACAATAATAAAACAATAAGACAACTATAACATAACAAGAAGACAACATTAACAACAGTGACACAACAATGACACAGCATTACAACAACAGCAGGAATGAACTGGACTGATTCAAAAGCTAAACTGCACAGTAAGTTAAAAACAACCAGCTGGTAATTAAACTGAGACTTTGAGCCTGAGTTAGTTACCTGATAAATTTCCTCACAGAACCTGCGGACCGACCTCAGAGAGGCCAGGTCCAGGTGTTTGAACACCAGCTCCCCCTGCTCGGCTCCCGCCTGCCTCTTCATGTCCTCGGCCGCCTCCTCGGCGCTCCTCCGGTCCCGGCAGGCCATTACAACCCGGGCCTGGAGCTTCAGCAGCTCCCCGGCCAGGGCCTTCCCGACCCCGCTGTTAGCCCCGGTCACGATGACCGTCTTTCCCCGCATGGTGTCGGCGGGGTACCGGAGCAGCTTCGCGGCTTTCTGAGGAGGGAACAGACGGCGCATTAGCAGCAGCACCCCGCCGCCGACAACAGCAGCTATGAGCACCGCGGTGGACATGGAGATGGAGGCCGGGGACAGGTCAGCCAGGACTCCCGGTGCTTCTATGGATTATGGGTCTGAGTTACAAAATTACCCCGGAAATACTTTCTGCGCAGACGCACCAACTTGACGAGTAGCATGCTAGCGCTACACTAAACTAACCAAAGTATTATATTATATGATATTATATTTGTATTTTTCTATAACTAACATTTGAATTTAATCAAACTGGAAGCTAACAGCCCACTGCCCACAGTCGCAAAACAGCAATGTAGCTTAATGTAAAGCTAGCAGGCTAACTAAGCTAGCAACCTTAGCTACGGTCTCATAGAACTACTTCCGGGTTGTTTTCATAACAGAACCAAATTACACTTTATTCTAAATGTAGTGTTACGCATACCATTTTTTTAAGTTTTAAATTAAATTGTGGACTATATGAGTTAATCTAATATCTTCTATTTATGAAGCTTGAAGTGCAAACTAGAATAATTATTTTTCTTCCCAGAAATATTGTCTTTCTATATCCAGCCTATTTTACCCTATATGCATTAATCACTAGGTGGCGCTATAGGAACACAAAAGTGGGACAGCAAGTTCATCTGTTTTTCAAGCATTTTATTTGTTAACTACACGGAAATGCTGCAGAATATAAGGTGTAAATGCTAATATATAATCAAAACGTTCAGGTAAATTTCAACTCAAGTCTAACTATGTTTTCCTATTTATTATCATTTTTTTTTTCAACTTGACCCACTGATGGTGATTTTTATATATAAAAAGACTCGCTTTTGTGTCTTCTTTGGTTGGCCATTAAAAGTTGGTATCACTACTGTCTGACGTGGAAATCTTGAATGCTGAATGATGAAGTCAGTAAATGTTTTCATATAAATTACGACACCGGTAAAATCCTGCTGTTATATTAATGCATGAGTATTAATAATCTAATGACATATAATAGCATCACAGTCACAGGGGCCATTTTTCTACGTTGAGCACTTTTACTTCTAAAACTTTAACTACATTTTCCTGATTATACTTACACACTTCCACTTAAGTAACCTTTTCAATACTAAAGAGTATTTTTACAGTGTGGTAGTCGATTAGTACTTCATTATATAGTGCTGAAGTGAAGAATCTGAATACTTCTTCCACCTCTGCTCTTTTGTGAATCCAGTATGATCCATACCTTCATTGCATTGCATGGAGGTTTATTGTCTTCGCTCATTTTTGCTTCTTCTTTCACTTCCTTCTTAGCTCATGTTTCCGGTCGAGTTGGGTAATACCTCCTATTTATTCCAGGATTTGCTTCTGTTCCTGCTACTTGAGGGCAGAGGAGAAAATGCAGTGTAGTGTACAGTCTGCCATAACAGACACAGTAAAGGCAATTTTAACTCTTTTGTCTTGCTATAAACTATGTAATATTTCACAGCTCTAAATGTATTTGAAAAGAAGATTTCTTGTACTTGGATAAAAGAAATCTCTCTCTCTCTCTCTCTCTCTCTCTCGAGCCTTATTCATCCTGGTTGGAATCCCCTCCATTTGTAAAGGTAAGTAAACATCTTCTATTTCATATTTCTTGTAGGTAAAGCGAGTTCTAATATTCATATGTTCAAAATCCACCAGTTATACAGCAAATCCCTGGTTGGATTTCCTCAGCTACCCTTATACACCCATGACATCGGTTGTACAGTTAACAAGATACACAATGAACCCCTCATTGTTTATCTCATGACTTGTCTGTGTAGCATTCTGGGGAATCGATTTCAATACCAGACACACAGTACTGATTTTTCAGAAGCCGATCTGCCTTAACTCGCAGTGACATTTGTTTCACTTTCTCTTTCATTTCACTGACTGCAACAAGCCAAATGCTCAGAGGATGTTCCTAATTAGCATCCACTCTGTGCTCACAGTCAGGGAAGCCTTTTCTAGTGAAATCTGGATCACACTTGGGCTGAGATGAGTGAAATTTTCTGGGGGTCACAGAAAGTATCATCCACCTGAATTTGATATTTAAACCACTCCGGACTGTGAAACCATGATGACGTGAGTGGCCTCTTTTTAGTTCAAAGCTACATTGTTTCCAAATATTGAAATTTATTATTGCACCTTTTGTGTAAAAAATCCCCATAGTCAATATTTATATTTTCTAATTTAGTTGCTGGCATGTTGTCTACATTGTTTTTCATGATCTGAATAAGTACTGTTGGAATGTTAATATAGTTATCATTTCCATCCATCAGATGCACAGTTGATCATGTTTGTTTCTTCAGCCATTTTTTTTTTTACTTAATATGCTTTCAGTCTGATTGAACTTTGACCTCTAATGGTTTGTTATTTCACACTGATCGGATGTAGCTCATGCAACAAACATTAATATGAGCTGACACACCAACAACTCGAGTGTGGGAGGTGTTGCTGCTCTTTACCCTCATGGTGCAGTCATACTGAATTTGCATTCACTTCTATGTTTCCGGTCTCCTCCTGGTCCAGCCAGTTTGAAATTAATCTCTCATCAGAATAAAGTAGCGAAGGAGGAAGGATGTTGGATAGAGGTTAATGATTTTATGAGAAGCCGTATAATTTACAGCTTTGATAGCTGCTGTTTTTAGCCATGCTAGCTCCCACAGTTTATGTTTACAACCCTACACCTGCCCTATTTCCTGTTCCTGCTGCTTTTTGCCTCGCTGCAAAAATAAATATCACCTGAAGACATCTGGTGTGACTGCAGCTTCTGCTCCAGCTGAAGTACCTATCATATCATCCAGCTATCAGTCACTCCCACTTCAGGTGTGTGGAGGTGCGAAAGTAGGTGAGGTGTGAACTTCTTTCAGTGTTCATTCCTCACACAACCACTTCTTTCGGGTTTTATGTGAATCTGTGGCAATCTAGCACTGGCAGCTCCCGCTAGCCTCTGAAGCCCAATCTCTCCTTTCCCAGATGTCTCAACACTGTAAAAATAAATAAATAAATAAATAAAAGGTATGAAAGGCTCAGTCGTTCACAAGCAAGGATGGAGAGAGGTTTGTCAAACACGACTAGCTCTACTCTACTAGATTTCATTCAGACATTTCTAGTTTTTACTCAGCTACATTCATTTTACGGCTTTAGTTACTTTAAGAATACAATTTTACATTGATGCTACACAAAACATGCAATCCGCTTATAAAATATGATGCATTGTTATAGTTGAATTACCCCTTAAGCTCTGCCAGTCATTAGTGAAAAGCTGCTTACACACTAATGCATCAGTAATAATCCAATAATCCTGTAACACTGACACTGACTATTCCATAATGAGCCCTTTTATTTTTGATACATTTGACACATTTAGCTGATAATACCTCTGTACTTTTACTAACAATTTGAATCAACTGCTTTTACTTGTAAGGATTGTTTTTACATTGTAGAAAACTTTTACTCAACTAGATTATTTATTATTATTATTATTCTATGCATTTTCAGTGTCTGTACTGACAGAATCAGCTTGTCTTGTAAAAATTTTGTTCATCACTTTCCAAGGAAAGCAGGTCATAATGAGGACACTGATATAAAAGGTAAAACTTCCTGTCAACAGGGCAAGATTACTTCAAATGATGCAAGTGGCACGTGAAGCAAAGCCCGGGAAGCAGCCATGAGCTTTGTCATTCAGTTCAGCTCAGTCTTTAACAGTGACTAACCACAGTGTAAAACTGCTTTTTATCTTCTTGATTTCATTTGATGTTTTATTATCTTCTTTGTTGTGTTTATTCTCACATCAGAGGATTTGGGTGCATGCAGAACTGTGATCTGGTTTTCGTTTTCGTCTGAACGGGCTCCAGCAGCACCAGCAGCACCAGCAGCACCACACTGTGGTAAGATGGCGGCCTATTTAGGTTTTTGAATTATGGCTGAGTGTTTGTGGCCACTGTGGCTTTCAAAACACGGTCTCAGTGAGGAATTCATTGTCAGTTTTATTCCTGAAACCGTGATGCAAACACAAGTTTTGTCTGAAACAGAAATTTTAGTAACTAACATGGTGGACGTGACTCAGTTTGACTCAAAGTTAGAAAACACACAACAGGTTCTGACTTGTGTTGAATCTGTCTGCTGCATGCATCAGCCATTCATAATACAAACAGTAAATGCTACTCCAGTATTTATAATAAAACATACAATAAGGGAACAAGAAAAAAGTAAGAAAGCAGTAAGATTTGTGATTAAGTAGAATTTTCTGTATTTGTAGCAGTTATAAAAGGCTTCACACACACAAAATATCAAACAGGCACAATTAAACAAAAATAATAGAGAACAGCAAAGAGCAGAAGTGTGAGAGGAAATAGAACATTAAAGTCCAAAGAGCCAGTGTCAGAGCCTCGAGCAAAAGAATAAACCAAAATCTACAAGGTATACGTGTATGAGCAACAGTCCAGGTAAAACATCTCAGAAGACAAACATGTCTGCTTAGTTATGGACAAATCTTATGAATCGAGTTTGCAAAGACTGTATTTAGAAAATCATTGTGCAGTGTTTGTAGCTTTGTGCTACAGTTATCTTTCTTTTGCATTTGTATTTGCACCCCCCTGTCTCTTTGTTAATGCAGTTTGTGTTTGCCACACATTGTCATGTTCTCCCTCCTATATTCAATAATGAGCCTTTTTTTCATTTTCTTCTTCAGTGTTTGTGCAGTTTGGACTTTCTGGAGCTCTGTCACCATCTCAAGATGCTGTGAAAACTCTCCCATCAGAGCGCTTACCTTGTGCAGCCCACAGAGCAGAAGCTGGAGACTCCTGCGTCGGCCAATCAGAACTCCTGTTGCTGCTCTGATACATTTGTGTTAGTTTTCCTTCAGGTTGACATTTCTGCCTGGCAATGACAATGACAGCGGTGGCCCTTTTGAACACTCTGGAGAGTTTAGAAGATCAGGAATTTAAGGACTTCAAATGGCACCTGCAACAACCTGGCATCCTGGGAGCCCACACAGCCATCCCAGTGTCCAAGCTGGAGAACGCAGAAAGGCGGGACACAGTGAATCTGATGGAGAAAACCTATGTATCTCATGCTCTGACGGTGGCCAAGAAGGTTTTAGAGCAGATTCACAGGAAAGATCTGGTGAAGCATCTCTCAGGCACCAACTTAAGACAGAAAGGTCAGTTGTAGCTTTTTTTTTATCGGTATCTTCTGTCCTACCTGATTTGATTCTCTTTGATTTACTCCTTGGTTTTACACTGGGATATATTATTGTGAGCAATGTGGATGGTTTTATTATTAGTGTGTATTTTATGCATTGAGTTAATAATCAGATGTCCTGATGACATAATGACGTTGATATGTTGACGTACGTCCTGCACGTCGAGAGTTTATCCATTAGACACCACAGAGACATTTCAAAAAGCATATGAAAGTGAAAATATAACTTATATTCTCTCTCTGTCTCTGTCTCTCAGTGTCAGTGGAGGCCAATGGTGTTGGAGAGACTTCAGAGAACAGTGGAACTGAAGGTAAAGCTGCCGTATTCACTGGTATTTATGGAAGCCCTGAAAGACAAAGTATAGTTTTTAAAAAATCGGTGTAACTAAGTTTTCAATTTATTTTAAATTTCTGTTTTACTAGTTTAGTTTTTAGTGTCTCTTCAGGAACAAACCATTAGCAAACAAAAATGCCATAGACATACAGCCTAACAGGGTTTTTTTCTGTTTACGTCACACAGATGTGATTCCAGTACCAAAACCACAATCCATCTTACATTACCAACTCAAACTTCAATCAAATCTCCACGATAGATTCATGTGTGTACAAGAGGGGTGTGCAAAGAAGAAGGATGAGCAACGTCTAGATCATATTTACACAGAGCTGTACGTCACCACAGGGGGTGAAGCAAATATCAACATGCAGCATGAGGTCAGACAGATTGAGGCGGTGGGGAAGCCAGCAGAAACAGAGGAGCAAATGAAACCCAGTGACATATTCAAATCCTCCCCTGGAAAATATAGACCCTTAAGAACAGTGCTAACCATTGGAAATGCAGGATCTGGCAAAACCATTCTTGTGCGCAAGTTTGTGTTGGACGTGGCCACAGGAAGAGCCAATCAAGATGTGCATCTCATATTCCCCTTCACCTTCCGCCAGCTGAATTTATTGAAGAGAGAAAAGTTTAGTTTGGCAGAGCTCATTCATAAATGTATCATTGAGACCAAAGACATCAAGGAAGAAGCTCTTAATTACATCTTTACAAGTCTGCAGTCATCTGGAAACACTAACTATGAGAAGAGCAGGTTTAAACTTCTGTTTGTTTTGGACGGACTGGACGAAAGCCAACTTCAGCTGCACTGTTCTACCAATAATAACCGGGACGCAGACTTTGATGTGACAGAGTCGACTTCAGTGGACGTGCTGGTGACAAACCTCATCCAGAGGAATCTGCTTCCCTCTGCTCGGGTCTGGATAACAACACGACCTGCAGCAGTTAGTCAGATCCATTCTGATTTTGTGGACAGGGTGACAGAGGTCAGACCGTTCACCGACCTGCAGAAGGACGAGTACTTCAGGAAGCAATTCAGAGATGGGAAGAACGCTGACACAATCATCTCCCACATCAAGACATCACAAAGCCTCCACATCATGTGCCACATCCCAATCTTCTGCTGGATTACTACTAAAATTCTTAAGGATATGTTGAAAACCAGGGAGAAAAAAGCGCTGCCCACGACCCTGACTGAGATGTACATCCACTTCCTGGTGGTTCAGTCCAAGCTGAACAACATGAAGTATGATGGAGGAGATGAGACATATCCACACTGTAATCCAGAGGGCAGGGAGATGATTGAGTCTCTGGGAAAACTGGCTTTTGAAAAACTACAGACCGATGACCTGATCTTCTATGAATCAGACCTGACAAATAATGGCATTGATATCAGAGCAGCCTCAGTGCACTCAGGAGTGTTCACACAGATCTATAAAGAGGAGAGCGGATTCCACCAGGAAAAGGTTTTCTGCTTTGTCCATCTGACTGTTCAGGAGTTCCTGGCTGCTCTTTATGTCCATCTGACATTCATCAACTCTGGTGTCAATCTGCTGTCAGAGGCAAAAACAAGATCCCAGAAGTCTAAACTGTTGACAAACAACCCTGACCCAATACATTTCTACCAGACTGCTGTGACCAAGACGTTAGAGAGTTCAAATGGGCACCTGGACATGTTCCTCCGCTTCCTCCTGGGTCTTTCACTGCAAACCAATCAGACTCTCTTGCGAGGTCTGGTGACACACACAGGAAGTAACACACAGACCAATCAGGAAATTGTCACTTTCATCAAGAAGCGGATCACAATGAATCGGTCTCCAGAGAGAAACATCAACCTGTTCCACTGCCTGTATGAACTAAAGGATTGTTCCCTAGTGGAGCAGATCCATCGGTACCTGAAGCCGGGAGGTCTCTCCAAGAAGAAACTTTCTCTTGCTCAGTGGTCAGCTCTGGGCTTCATCTTGCAGTTATCAGATCTGGATGTGTTTGACCTGAAGAAATACCGTGCTTCTGAGGAGGTTCTTCTGAGGCTGATGTCAGTGGTCAAAGCCTCCAACAAAGCTCTGTAGGTGCACAAATAACTTCAAATACACACTATATCACATGTGTAGGGCTGATCAATCTAGTCAGTGAATTGATTAGTTGATCAGTTGAAAAGTCTTTCAAATAGTTTCTTTAATATTATTGTACCTGTAGTTCAAAAGCTAACATTAATTTCTGTAAATTATTGTGATTCCAGAGATAAGATGGTATTTTTTAATCATGCAAGAAAATGTTCACATCATCCAAGACTATTGTCTGACTGTTGGACTCATGAGTCTAACATTGAGCTAATTCTAATCAGGGAAACAAGGACACCAGTTGATTTACAAAAACAAATCATCTGTGTGTTTGCATGTGTGTGTCTCCAGACTGAGCAACTGTAATCTGTCAGAGAGAAGCTGTGAAGCTCTGTCCTCAGTCATCAGCTCCCCGTCCTGTAGTCTGAGGGAGCTGGACCTGAGCAACAACGACCTGCAGGATTCAGGAGTGAAGCTGCTCTGTGATGGACTGAAGAGTTCATATTGTGCACTGGAGAGCCTCAGGTCAGGATTCATTCACACATAATGATGAGAAAGTCTAACAATGAGCTAATTCTAATCAGGGATACCAGTTGATTTACAAAAACAAATCATCTGTGTGTTTGCATGTGTGTGTCTCCAGGCTGTCAGGCTGTATGATCACAGAGGAAGGCTGTACCTCTCTGGCCTCAGCTCTGAGATCCAACCCCTCCCATCTGAGAGAGCTGGACCTGAGCTACAATCATCCGGGAGACTCAGGAGTGAAGCTGCTGTCTGCTGGACTGGAGGACCCAAACTGGAGACTGGACACTCTAAGGTGTGAACAGACACAGAGAGCTCACACACTGTTTCTCCGTCACATTGACAAGCTGAGGACTCAACACAGCACAAACCAACATTCACCCATTCACACACACATTCACACACACATTCATACACTGGCGGCAGAGATACAGGGCTGGGCTATTATCATTTGGGGCATGTTTAACTGTGGCACCCAAACTCCACTTATTGTACCATTAATCAAAACATATAATTTTCCATCTTTGTCCTTAAATGAAGATTCAATACAGAATTAGAATCAGCGACAGGTCGAAATTGCAGCTTTCTTGCAACCAGATATATGACACAGTGGACTGTCGGTGTTCATGCCCATTGAAAAGGTTTTACTGCCATCTGTAGGCCAGACTTTGTCATAGCTTGTTTTGGTGCATTTCTTGTTGAATTCAGTGACAGGGAGCATTGCTGCTATTTTTCCTTCAGCCATTTCATAGCTAGTTTTAGTTAAAAAAAAAAAAAAAAAATTAATCTAGATCTTTCGTCAGCAAAATTTTGGTCCAAATTTCATCATGCATTTTTAATACTTATCTGTTCTAAACATTCTGAGGCTACAGCTCAGAATGCAGACGTATGGAAGTCCCCAACAAAGATTATAATTAGGAGACACTGCCAGCTCAATCAAAGGTCAAACCAATAAACAAACTTAGAATGCAACAGTTTATTGTTCCAAATGTGTGAAGATATTTCTCCATATTTGGATAAATGGACAAGATACAAGACACGTCAGTAATTCATTATAAACTGAAGTTTCTTTGGTGACGGTTGTGTTGTCATAATGGTGGATCTCACCTTCCTCCAGGGTGAAACATCATGGAGAGCAGTGGCTGAAACCTGGTCTGAGGAAGTGTAAGTGTCTGTTCACTTTGATTCATGAAAACATATAGAAAAGTGAAGTTCTGATCTAATTAGCAGTCAGTCTGTCAATAAAGTGTACCCTTGTTGTGTCTCTCCATCAGATGTCTGTGAACTCACGCTGGACACAAACACAGTAAACAGACAACTCAAACTTTCTGACAACAACAGGAAAGTGACAGAGGTGACAGAGAAGCAGCCGTATGCTGATCATCCAGAGAGGTTCAGTTATTGGCCTCAGCTGCTGTGCAGAAATGCTCTGAAGGGTCGCAGTTACTGGGAGGTCGAGTGGGAAGGAACGGTTTATATATCAGTGACTTACAGAGGAATCAGAAGGAGAGGCCATGAAGCTGACTGCTGGTTTGGACGAAATAATCAGTCCTGGACTCTGAGGTGTTCTGATGATGGCAATTGTTACTCTGTCTACCACAATAAGAGCAGTACAAACGTCCCCTTCTCCGTTGTCTCTCACAGAGTAGGAGTGTATGTGGACCGTCCTGGCGGCACGCTGTCCTTCTACACAGTCTCCTCTGACTCACTAGTCTGCCTTCACACCTTCAACACCACATTCACTGAACCTCTTCATCCCGGGTTCGGGTTTGGTTACTGCTCGACCGGTGCCTCCTCAGTATCTCTGTGTTCAACGTAAGAGACTCCTCCTGTGTCGAGAAACGCGCACACACAATCCTCGTGTCAGTCATGTGAACTCAAAAATACAAGATGCATCTCTTTCTTTTTTCTCTCTGGTGAATGTGAATGTGCTTTAAATATCCTGAAACACCTTTAAATACATTTTCATTCAGATTTGTGGGTTACATACGTTAGTTTTATATTTCCTCAGTTTGTAAAATATGATATGATCCCACATTTTTTTGCAAATGGGATGCATTATTAGAAAATAAAGCCGTGATATATTTAAGACGACAGAATCATCAGCAAATGACAATCAACACTTTTTTTTTCACTTCATCTGGTCAGAGATACACAACTTTAAAATCAAGAAGAGCTCACTTCGGTGGTTTTGTCTCTCTGTCTTTGCTGCTCTGAACAGTCTGCCTGTTGTGAGCTGGAAGGAGCATTAATGTATGTAATGTATAAGATTTGATGTATTGTCTACATGTGTATGTTTCTGTTGTACTGGTTGTGAAAACAAATCTCCTTCTTATACAATAAATCTAAATACGCTGCATTCAAAGTGTTGTTGTTGCACCACATCAATGACCACATGACCCTGACTAAATAACTAATAATAATATCATTTCATAGATGGAGATGTCATGAAAGTGATTTGTTCAACTGTGCCTAAGTTTATGATCTTAATACTTCTTTTGTTTTGTAGTTTCTTCTTTCAGTGGATAACATACTGACAGATAAATGAGTAGGGCTGAGCGTGAGAGAAGATGAAGGAATGTGATACGCTCAATTCAAAACAGTAATATATATTATCATGTATTATATTATCGAGATTCACCACTTAGTCAAACACATAATTGTATAAAGGATATTGCTACATGGGCTATAATTTGAGTAAATGTTCTTTTGTTTGTCCTAATATTCCATTCAGAGCATTGAAGAGCACATTTGAATTTAAAGCAGATTATTATGACATGGATTCATACACAGCAGACTTGGCGGCTAAACATTGTGAAATCTATTCCAGCACAGTAAAACAAAGTTGGCTTCAAGATTAGTAATGCTGTCAAAAAATAGCAACATCCGACAATTTTTAGGTGGCGGGAGAGAAAATAGTCATCCTGAATTTTTGCTGCGTTATGGTTTCAGAATGACGAAGAAGAACATTGACATATAAAATAGGATGTAGGCTCCACCGGATGATTTTTTTTCTTGAGTAACTGTCCTCAGCTTCTAACTCCTATTTGTACTCCTTCTGGATTTGTCCCAACCTCTAAACTCCTTATACGCCATAATATGGGACTCACGCTGAACTCCTGCTGCCTGGTTTTGGGTTTAGTTAGTTCTTGTCTTATTTTGAAAGTGTTTCCTCCAGGTCTTTCTTTATTTCCTGCTTTTAGGATTGTTGATTGTTCTCACCTGCGATCCTCTCATCCTTGTGTATTTAGTGTTCCCTTCTCTCTTTGCCAGTTTGTCCTCGTACCTTGTGTCAAGCGTTCCAGCCATCGGTCGTGTTTATTCCTCATGTTTTGAAGTTTTTGCTTTGCTTCCTTGCACCTGATTGTGGACTTTAGATTCTTGACTGATCTTTGGTTTTCACCCATGCTTGCCTGACCATCCTGTAAGTCTTTTGATTTTTTTGTTGTAAACATGAACTGCATCAACCCTGCTTGCAAATCAACAGAGAACCGGCGGCCTCGGAAAGTAGGAGCTGACTTTAGTTATTCTCTCAAGCCTGATTCATCCACGGATCACTTATTGCTTCTTATCATTGACTGTTGGAACACTTTCCCAATTCCTGTTCTTATTACCTATTACAATGATATGGAGAAATGTTCTCATATGCTCCACAAACTGAAATGTGAGATACTGCATAGATACCCCAGACACCATTTAAAATGTGATTTTGCTGTCCGTCATAATCACAGGAATCCACTGAACCTTGTGAAAACTGCCTTGACTCAATTCCTGTTTGCCCCGAACCTGACCTGATAAAGAACAGAATATGAGAAGAGCCGAGCTTAGGCGACACATCTACTTCTAACAGATAAATTGATTGATTTCTTATGACTCATTAAAGAACACTAACTCATTCAGCAAACATTTAACATAGTTGGATATTAATTTTAGTTCCATGTAAAGTGAATAAACATGTTTCCCGGTTTACGCAATTTTATAACTATAACAAAGTTCTACTAAGTGAAACACTGAATTTAGCAGAAGATAACATATAAAAAGCAATAAACATTAATAATAAAACACCTTTCCTATAATTCATCACGGCACAGTGATGGAGGGGCCTTTCACAGGCTGATAATGGGATGACTATAACATCTGTACCATCAATAATATCGGATGTTTGTGCAACCAAACATACCATACGACCTGTGAATGAAATATGACTGTGTTGCGCTTTTTCTACAAACTTCAGTCATTAATTTTTGTACGATATGAAAGCGACCTCAGCCTAGATGACCGTACGCAGAGATAGATTCAAGGTATGTTTACTTCTAATTGGAATACTCACAGCCAGAAGAAACATTATTCAGCAAAATCCATCACAGCATCATAAATCTCTGAGAACATTATGATGAAAATTAGACAGACAAACATTAGACAACACAAAAAGACTAAAATACGACTTTAAACCAGCTCCAGTTTTCAGTAAATGACTGATGCTCCCTGATTGACCGTAAGCATTCCCTTCTATCTTCTTCGAAAGCTCCTCATCAATCACATGGTCGTGATATGAATCATCCATTTTCTGTTGTACTGTCTCTTCGGCCCAAATGGAAATCAGACACCATGTTTCCTGTGTACTCCGTCCATGAGAATCCATTTTGCCTGTTGTGGCTTCCTCTTCTCTTCCTTTTATTGTTGTGGCTTCTTCTTCTTGTTTCGCACTTTAATATGAGCCGTTGGTTTACAAAAGAGAACGTATTATCACAGAGGATGTCGGTTGAGTAGACGGTCCTTCGATGTGACCAAGGACACACTGCTAAGGATTTGACCATATGTGTCTCGTCACACACACACACACACACACACAATAAATCCCAATCTAACCCCTGATTTAGGTACATTTTTTGGATTACAGTTACAAAATTTTTCAAGCGTTTCATACTAAAGAGAGAATATTCAAACAACTACAACAGTCTAATCCTGCTGTCACATTAATGCATGAGTAATTATAATCTAATGATATATAATAGCATCACAGGGGACATTTTTTTCTGCATTGAGTACTTTCAATACTTTAAGTACATTTTCAATACTAAAGCATTTTAGTACTTCACCATATTGGTACTAAAGAATAGTTCTGAATACTTCTTCCACTTCTTCCTGTGAATCCATTTGAGCAACTCCACAAACGGTGCAGCCAAATATTCCCCAAGCAATTAGGATTCATTGTCTGGCAGTCATGCATGATTCATAACTTCATCATAGCAGCATATCTGGAGCAGGCAGCTTTACTGTCTTGCTCTGGTAATAAATAGAGTTACAAGTTACTTCACTTCCTCTTAGCACGCAGTGTTTCCAGTTGGGTTGGGTAATACCTCCCATTTGCTTCAGTTCCTGTTACTTGATGGCAAAAATACAGAGTAAGTGGAGAAAATGCAGTGCGGTGTAGTTGACCGTCTGCCATAACAGACACCGCAAAGACAATTTTAATTTATTTCTCTGGCGCAGCTGAGTATCTCACAGCTCTAGATGTATTGTAAAAGGAGATTTCTTTGAGATCTGATACTGGGATAAAAGAAATGTATCTCGCCCTCTTCATCCTCACTGCAATCCCCTCCATTTGTAAAGGTAGGTAAACCTCTTACATTTGATATTTCTTGTTGTAGGTTTGTAGCATTATGTGGATATGGTTGTAGCATTATATTAAAATGCAGAGCTGCTGACTGGTCAGATACATATCTGGGACTTCTGGGAAATGCTGCTTTTGTTTTGGTTTCATTACATACATGTTCACTGTGGTACATGCAGGTTAATAAAAAAAAGGGACCAGTATGTAAAAATGTCTTGACTGGAAATAATTGCAATTTGCTAAAATCTAATCTACTATTCCTTTCATCTGATCAGAATTTTAGATTATTATTTACAATTACAGCTTTCATGTTACAGCTTTTCAAGTGAAAAGTGCATGAAAATCTTTACTATTCTCTGCACTATTTCACTGATTTAAGAACATATTATTTTGAAAAACCACAAATATAAGCTCTTACTTTTTTATATTCATTGTTTTAGGTGACTAAAAAAACTGCTACCAGATATGAATATAAAGTACGATAGTCCTCTTTGTGTTATTTTTTTTTTGTACTGGTTGTGGTTTAACAAAGCACTAAAGTTAAAACACATTTTCAAACAATGTCAGAAGCTTTGCCAAATATCTGGCGGTCAAACGATTCTCCTGAGACCTGAAAAGCAGCACAACAACTCTCCTAAATGCTGGAGCCCAACTTTAGCTGCAGAGGTTTTCATCCAAAGAGAAACCATACAGACCCAATACACACATACCAGGCTATTGACCTAAAAGCTGTATGGATCATCTGCACAGCCAGGTGAATAAAGAGTTCAGTTTCAAGTTTTGAATCCACTTTATCCACGATAGTCTAAATATATTCCATGGAAGCTGTTAAACAAAATACTCTATTAAAAAAATCCCTATTGATGACTGAAAGAAATTCTTAACAGATGACATATTGTGTTTTTCATGATTGCTGGATGGTTTCACCTGTTCTGGAGTTAGTTATGGGGAATCAATTACACATGGATCAATAAAAATGTATTATGTTTTGTAACTCTAGTTCTGTGATCACAGCTGCTGCTCTCGAATGCAGCAGAACTTTCACTTGAATGATTTTCATTGTTTTGGGCTTTTAATTGCAAATGAAATACAGACACTGACTCCAAACACCATTACTCATCGGCCTATTCCCAACTGTCTCCCAAGGACTTGACAATGCTGAAGTAAAACATTGGTGGAAAAATGTGCCTCCTTTCCAAAATTCACTATGTGATAAACTTGAACTACAAGCCAAATGACTTGAGATAGTTCCTGATCTATTTATGGGTAGGGGCAGCAAAAAGTGTGGGGACAAGCCATGGAGCAGGACCATGTATGCAGAGACACAGGAAAACCATCGGTAGAGAAACTTGCTGCAAACCAGATGTGTTTCTGACAAAAGTATTTTGTATTGGAATTTGGCCAAGTGAGAGTTGTGCAGTGAGCGGTTTGCAATCACACTGTGCATCTTAAGCAGCAGGGTTGATCAGCTCACAAACCATTAAGATAAATATCTGGAAACACCTTGTATTGGTTATGGATGTTGTAAAGTTCTGCAACATATGCCACAAACTGCTTGACCCCTGCTTGATTAATTCTGTTCAGCTTTCACTGGTTGTGTGTCTCTACCCCGAGTCTGTGCATCTTATGTGTTAGCATGATACTCCAGTCACAAAGCTAAGGATCAGATTTTCCAAAATGTAAATACCTGACGGTCAAAACTGAGCTGCTGTTCTTAAGAAATTTCCACAATTAAACCTGTTTGATTCAGTTATAACGCACCCTGGTGATTTTACCCGGGCACTATGCAGAGTAAGAGTTTGGAGGCTATTTCCCTGTTCTGATGCTTCACAGTTTCTAATGGGCTCTTATTTGCAGTTGGAGCTATTATAAAATATGTTGTGCTAATGCACTCATAATGCAAACCGGAGTCTTTCAGTAGCTGCTTGAAGTGGAAGCTTGCCACCTGCAGCCGTTAGTGAGGCAGCAATAGGAAATGTTGAGTCATCAAGGTTGGTAACCAACCACAAACTCCTGACATATACTCAATAGTACAAAGACAATATATTTTATGTTTGACCTCATCAACTTCATTGATTTTTGTAAATATCTGCTTCTTCTGAATTTGATGGCAGCAACATGTTTCAGACAAGTTGGGACACTTGACAAAAGACTGTGAAAGTTGTGGACTGATCCAAAAACACCTGTTTGGATCATTCCACAGGTAAACAGGTTCATTGGTAACAGGTGATAGGATCATGATTGGGTATGAAAGGTTCATCCTGGAAAGACTCAGTCATTCACAAGCGAGGATGGAGAGAGGTTCATCACTTTGTCAAACACATGGTTGGATAAAGGAGATTAATACATGGCCCCAGGAACACTTTGTAAAACTGTTGTCAATAAACACTGTTTGTAAATGATTGCATTCTGATTTTAATTACGTTTCACATAGTTTCCCAACTTATTTGGAGTCAGTGTTACAGATGTGGACAATTGTTGGCACTTCATTGTCAGTAGAGCAGTTTCTATTATCACGAGAGAAGTTGGGACAAGAGTTGGGACACCAGAGCTGATGTGTCAGTTTACAGTATTTGCCAACAGTGACAGAGTCATTCAGGAGCTTCAGAGCTTTTTCCCAGAATAACTGTTGCTTGATCTCAGAGATGGTGGAGTTTCTGGTGCGGGATACTGATGAAGGCAGCAGTAGCCTAATGATTATTTCCAGTCTAAAGCAGACAGTGGACAATGGCATGGTGTACTTTGTTATTCAAATTACAAAGCAAACCACCAAAGAGAGCATTGTGTTTCATATCCTGGTGGTGGTTAGATCCATCAAGGTGCTGTGGCTCTATTCTGGTCTGTCGAGATTAATGATACAGTCTCTCATTAACTCTTGAAAGACGAGGAATGATGAGCTTTTCCTTGTGTGCTTGAAACAACTGTGTTGAATTGTTTACTCAAATTCTCACTGATGGACACACTTTCTAATATCAAACTTCACTGTCGTAGGACGAACTTTATTTTATGTTATCATATTGTTTCTGTTCCGCTGATACCTCAAGTTCTTTTTTATGAAAACAGAGTGAATAACAGGTGTGTTTATATAGTTTTTATGGAGTTTTTCAGGGAAGCGAGACATAATCGCCATCGTTTGGAGAAAACACTGAAAACCTCATGTTTTTGTGCTGTGCTATGAAAAAAAATATGTTTTGTATGAAATTTTTTGTTCCTTTTTCATGAACAACAGTGTGGCTTGTGCATTTGTCTTGTCAGCTGTAAACGATCAGTTCATGTCATTTTTCTTTTATGTAATATTTGCCTTAGAGAAGCGATTTTGGAAATATGCCTACTAGCTTTTTGCCTGCAAGAAAGCGAATAAGTGCATTTCCTAAAATTTATGGTGGTCTGTCAAAAAACATAAGGAAATTTCGATTTTAATTTAACGTTATCATTTCCTGCAGGCCTGCATGACAACAAGTGCGACGTTGTCCCTAAAGATCTCTCCATTGAAATGGGATCCGATGCCAAGATCGAGTGCCAGACGTCATGTGTCCGTGGTAAAGTCTACTGGACGCAGGACAACATACCTTTGGATAAAAACCTGTCAAAAACTATAAACTCCACACACACAGTCCTGTTACTGAGGAACTTCACTCACCGCAGTGCGACACTGCAATGCCACAGGGCAGATACTGAGCAAGCCCTTGGAGGCACCAACGTCAGGACGTACTGTAAGAAGTGTTTTTGGTGCTTATATTCTGAAAGGTAATATGGTTGTAGACGCCTGCACTAACATGTAAAAATGACATTGCTGACTTGCTTTTTTTCCCCACAGACAAACCCAGCAAAGTATCATGCGTCTTGCATTATAACAATCAGGTAATAGCAGGTCTACCGACACTGTTCACCTGCAGCTGGGAACATCAGACTGATTCTTCATTGAAAATAAACTACACTGTTCTGTGGTGGGTTTTTCAGATTTTGTTCCTTTTATGTAAAAACCAATGCAGGAATAATTATTTGTCTTTTTGATGTATGTGCTTAATATAAAACATGTTTTTCTTTCAGTGGCCCTAACCAGAGTGAAATCTGCTACTCGACAAACAAAGAAGACAAAGAAACAACATGCACATCCAAATATAAGGATATAGACAGTATAATGCCTTTAAAAGGGGAATCCAGTGTTATTGTGAGAGCCAAATCTAATTTTTGGGAAGCTTCCTCCGACCCTTATAGTTTTAGAACCTTAAACTTACGTGAGTACCATAAAGGGAAAAAAAAAATTTCTTCATGATCTCTTTGTTTGTACATTTCTGCATTTTGATATGTCTTCGTATTCATACTCCCTCAGTGAAAATTGCCCGTCCAGAGTTAAAGGTAACTGCCATCTCTGATCATCTGCTGGTTGAGTGGAAGATCTTATTGCTTCTCGAAAGAGACTCTCACTGTCAAGTCAAATACAGCAAGGTAGGTCCCTCATTAATCTCCTGAATGGAGCGTTTTGAGTATTTACTGGAAGCGATTGAATGGCCCAATCACAGCCTGGTCATGGTTAAGTGCAGACTTTCTTGGGTGGAAAGGACTATCCATTCATTCAGTCTACAATTTCTGTGCACAGATACACTGCTATGGAACTGAGTTACTTCCAAATCTTTATTGCTCCCAAAATAAAATGGTATAAAAACGAGTACAGCTGAGCCTGCATCAACCTTCTTGACTGATTACTGTTTGCCTTTCTGTTCCAGACTGTCGATGAAGAAACTCCAGAGGTAAGACACACATTTTCCCTGGCAAAGCACAAAATGTTAGAAATTATGCCTGAGTAAATAAACACAATGCATTCAGCTTTGAATCTTCTGGGACTCACTGAAATCCGACTGTTTTTCCCAGTGGGTGCTTAATAAGACTTTGGAAAAGGGAAACAAAGGAAAAGGGAACATGACCATTGAGAACGTGGAATCCTGCAGTAACTACACAATTGCAGTCCGCTGTGCTTTGAACAAGACCCCCTGGAGTGACTGGAGCCGGGAGAAGACGGTTCTGACCAAACTGAAAAGTAAGAACAACGTCAAAAAAGCAGACTGCTAAATCACCTGTGCACAAATAATCCTTCATCTGCTCGTTAAAGTAGCTTGCATTATTATTGAGTTTTTGAATTTTTTTTCTAAAACTTGTCGATGACATATGAATGTACCTTTATGACAATAATAACTAAGACAATAATTTGGTGCTCATTCGTAACAACTTTAAGATGTTTGAACTGTGTTATTTGTTTACTTAGACATGATTTCCTATTTCTTATTTGCATGCATATTCTTCACATTTGAGCTTCGTGTTGCTGATTATACATTCACATTGTGCAAGACCTTAATCATACCTGCTGTATCTGTGTTTCCTTGAGGAGATCAGGAGGAAAAGTTCTTTAATCCACACTTAAATGTCAGACAGATTATGAGAATTTGTGCCCATTTAGGACTGATTTTCAACTTTAAAGCACTTAGTAACCATGATTCTTCTTTGTTAACCCTGAGAGCTGATCATTCAGATAATTTTGCTGAGGTTTGGAGATTGTTGTGTTGAAAATGTCAAAAAATACACTGAAATCATTACTTATAAGGGGAACCACAAAACAAGCCTTTTAGATGGGTAATAAACTATTAAAACAAATAATGTATCTGTATAATATGTATACGACCATGATTCTAAGATACCTACATAATGGATTCAGTCATTTGTGCTACTGATGAAACATGTGCATCTAGTTCACAAATTAACATTATTGCTGGTTTGGAGAGGGAATAAAAGTCAGCTTGAACTATTGGAATCTGGCACATTTGAGTTGCAGGTTGGGGCTTGTGAATATGTGGCAATGTGGAAATGGATACACTTAATAAAAGCGAAAGTCTGTGTGTGACACAAACTGCATATTGGAGCAGTTAAAATAACGCCAGAAAACTTATAACACGTCATTCCCGGCTGATGACACATACCCTCATCGGGTTTCCACGAATCAAGAATTAGTCATTTACAAGTACAGGTTAATATTGCACAATGTATTTGAATCCTGAAAAACCAAAGACAAACAGGGACTACCCCTTTAGCTCAAGGCTCTTTTTCTTTCACTTCCAGTTGTGCGCTATGGTCCAGTCATGGTTTTTGAATGTATTTTGATCCTTTACAGAGAATGACGTCAAGCTGCGTCTGTGGAGGAACGTAGCTGAAGCGGAGAAAAATGGACTTAGAAGAGTTCATGTCATGTGGACGGTACGGAGGCCTCTCACTGCTGCATTCAAACTTTGCAACCATCCATGCTCCTTATTTCTTATTGACTGAAGTGCTTCCAACTGTCTATGCAGGAGATTCCTTCAACATGCCAAGACTCATTTACCTACGTTGTCGAACAGACTCCCTATGAGGAACACATGACTGGACTAAACTATACTTTATGCAGCAGTTCAGTTTGTGATGTAAACCAAGACGCGCACAGAATAAAACTCACAGTCTTCGAAAAGGATCTCCTGTTTGTGGAGGACTCTGTTTATGTTCCAGCCATTGGAGAGAGTGAGTGTTAACGCTGGTGATTATTGCTTTATTAATGGGTTACTGCAATTTATGAGTCACACTGCTTCATTTTAATTCTCTCTGGCCTCACTTGGCAGGCGTCCCTCAAGTTACCGACATCCACAGCTCAACCCTTGACGGCATTATTCTATTGAGCTGGAAGGCTCCCGTTCAGCCTGTCAGTGGTTACATGCTCGACTACACCCACGATGGAAATCAGTACTACTGGAAGGAGACCAAATACACTAATGCAACACTGTTTGGTAGGTGAGACAACAGACATGACGTGGCTGATAGATGTCGGACAGAAAGATGGATGTGTATTAAATACTTTCTGGGTCTTAACATTAATACATGGAATGAACCTTGTGGATGGAGTCATCGTCGAACTCGTGTTGAATTACGGGCTGTGGCTTAACTTGTTTGACCATCAGATCAATTTGTGTGTTATTTTCATCTGGGTGTGGCGGGTAATGGATACACTGGTGGAAATAGACTTTTAAAAGCTGCTCTGCGATGCATTAGTCAGAGAGACCTTATCATTTTAAAAAGTGCAATTCATCTCTTACAGAGATGAGATATGCTACAGATGAAAACTCACTCCCTGCACACCTTTTCAATGTTGTTTCCTTTATTGGATAAAGACAGAGGCTGACAGGAAATGGGGGGAGAGAGAGAGAGAGAGGTATGACATGCATAAGAGGTCATCGGCTGGAATCAAATTGGCAAATTCAGTCTGTCTGACCAGTTCTGTAATGTTGCCGAACCAACAATCCTACATTTATACCCACTTGACCACCAATTGATCCATTTGACCCACTTGACCAGTTGTGTGGAGGTGAGAAAGGAGCCAGGGTTTGAATTTTTTTCTCTAGCTGTCCTTATTCTTGTCTACTTGCCACTTTTCATCGGAACAACCACTGCAACACTATGAACCAAAAATGTCAACCAAAAGGTGGCATTAGGGGAAATCGTAGGGCATCACCAAAGTCAGTAGACTTTATCCTCAGGAGAACATGAAGCGTCAATATCATGACAGTCCATTCAACTAGTAAGACATTTTTCAGTCTGGTCCAACTAAAACTATGCCACTAGTGTGACTAAAAAGCTAAGCAGGACCATTGCAGAATGAGAGTTACGTCTATGGCTTTACTGTGTTCACTGTGTTTAATGTCACCTTACAATAATTGAATATTTTCTGAACAGTCTTCGCTTCTTTACAGACCTCCTGGATAAGACGTCATACAATATTACAGTAACTCCCCTCTTTGATGACAAGACAGGTCACGGCACACAGGCCCTTCAGATCTGCTCCAGAGTAGGAGGTACATCATTCGTTGTTTTGTTTTTTTATGATTCTGAAAATGTGTTTTTTCATGTTTTACCAGTCTGATTTTGAAAACGTGATCCCTACAGATCCAGAGAATGTCTCTAACATCAGTGTTGAGGCTAAAGACAGAAGTGCTTTTGTTAGCTGGGAGGTGAAGTCACAGGAGGTGTGCAGCGGCGTTGTTGTCAACTACACCGTCTTCTACAGCGCAGACAACGGGACATGGATGAGTAAGTTCTTCACTGACTTGTTGAAAGTTTGCCAGTAATTTGATGATACTTATTTTCACTTCTGTCTTGGTTTTCTTTTAGATGTTGCTGTAGATAGCACAAAGCAGGACGTCTTACTGAAAGATCTGATTCCAGAAACCCGATACAGCATCTTTGTCGAGGCCACAGCTCTTACTGGAAGTACCAAAAGCGGCGAGAGACAATTCACAACCAAAAGATATGGTGGGTAGCCTGTGAAGATATCTTGGTCGTACTACGTGACTTTCAAAGTCGTCAGATGGTCGCAATGTTCACACTACACAACTTTGTACCTCGCAATCTGGAATCTTGAAGTTGCTGTGGTTTGGACACTACATGATTGATCAGTGACAAGGGTTCACACATTACAAGATCTTTCACCAAGAGGAATCTGATGAGTCTGTCTGGTCCCAAACTATGATTCGTCACAAAAACACACGGAAAAAGTGTCACAGGAAATGACAAAATATCATCTTTTTTCCAAAATGGACCTTTGCAAGAAACGAGCGGTCCAAGTTGTTTGTACACTCAGTACTGTTATTAATGTTTACGTCCACTAGTCATTACTCGCTAAAACAATATCTTTACTAACCCAGACATCACAAACTCCTTACATTGTTTTGCTACCACTTGCTCAAAGCATCATGAATTAAATCATTAAATCATGCCTCTTCCATTAGTTAGAAGAACACATTTTATCATAGAGTTTCATTCATTCATTCATTCATTCATAGAGTTTTGGGGAAGGGAGTCACCTTTTGTGCTCAACAAACTATGTCGACATAATTTATTCTGTTCTTTGACAGATCCAAGGCTCAGCACAATACTCAGTGTATGCGGAGGCATCCTTGTATTCCTTGTATTCTCTCTTGGATTATGCTGTGCTCTTAGGTAAGTTTCAGTCTTTTATTGTCAGCGATGATGTGATATGGAAGACTGAACTCAGGACGTTTCCATGCCAGCAATAATAAAAGGAATTTTGCACTAGATTTTGTGGTCACACAGTGAATAACGTTGATATTTATGACGACAAAATCTTGAAAATGGTGTCCTAATAATGCTAATAATTTGCTTTCCAGGTGGAAGAAATTCGAGGAGAAACCGGTGCCGAACCCTGGTGACAGTTCTTTGGCGTGGTGGCCATCGACAAGTCATAAAAAGGTGAACGCAGTGAAGAAGGAATTACATCGAATTTAAAGTGGTTGACAGTGTGAGACAATTCACTTCTAGGTCATTTGTGGTCAGGGGGAAAAAAGGTGTTGCTTTATTCAGGTGATAGTCAAGAAAAAGTATAAATAAACTGCAGTTTTTTGAATCCACAGCGAGGCTTTGACCAGACACCAAAAAAGTCTGAACATTTTTCTATGTGTTTGGTTAATTTGCTCAATTTGATTATCGATAAATTAGAGCCTAAACAATCATGTGATCCCCCCAAAAAATATCTAAAAAGTCATTTGACACATTGGAGGCACTATACCGCTGTCATGATTCCTCATCCAACATTTTACATCCTGAATGATCAACTGAATTATCTGTTAACCTTTTGTTCATCCTCTCTGCGTCTGTGTGTCATGTGTGAATATGTCTGTGGGGAATATGCCCCTTCCAGCCCTTCCATAATCCATCCGAAAGCCCCTATGACAGGGTTTACGTGGAGGAAGCTCCGAGAACGTCCACCTCTCCAAAAGCTCCAGGCCGTGATGATAAACCAGCTGGTGACCAGACAGAGGAATACACCGACCCAGCACCACACATCCAGAAAGAAGACCCAGCTGAAGCTGTAGAGATACAGCATCCATCTTCTCCTGGAGAATCCACAGAGCTGCTTTCTTCACAGAACAGCCTGTCCAGCCCATATCGAACTCAGAGTCCTGTGGAAACTCAAGCACTGATGCTCAATAAGCAATGTAAACCTGTGAAACAGCGCGAAAACATGACACAGCGAATGGTTTATGTCACTCTGGACATGTTTGAACAAGGTCAGGGCCTCTGAAGTGAAAACCATAAAGACATTTTAAAAAATCCAGATAAATCAAGCATATGTGGTTTAATCTTGCCTAAGACTTCTGTAATAGTGTGTGAGATTATCCTTTGGATTGAAAGTAAAGAAGAATGAGTGTAATCTTATATCATATTTCACTGCACAGGTAGTAAAATGCAATGTTTCTTGTAAAGTAAATTTTGCTGTTGTCCGTTCTGTATTAATACAAACATGTAATATAGCAAAACAATGTTAGTAGTAGCTGCTTTATGTCTTTATATTTATATATATATGGAGATAATTATCCTCTAGCCACTGTTTTTGTTCTCATTTATTGCAAAGTCAGAACTCCTCCAACAGAAATGACATGTTTTTCTTTTTGCAAGTAATGAAATTGGGGCCCACATTATGAGGTGGAGATTGCAATGAGGAAACAAATACAGATTGTATTGTATTATAGCACAAAGCCCAGATTTGTCCAGTGGTTGCATACTGAGGAGTTCTGTAAATAGTGAGAATGATATTTTGTTGTAAAAAGCATAATAATAGCTATATATTATAATAATATTCTAATGTTTCCTGTTTGTTCTCAGTGATATCTGCACTTGTCAAAACTGGAGTAACTTGCTTGCTTGACATCAGAAACCTGTCACTCTGCGATTTTTAATTTTTTCTAATGACATGTGCTATACATAAGCAGTGTGTTTGTTTGTTTTTAGTTTTCCAGCTATTTTTACATGTGTCTGAGATGGTACAGTCCTTTTTGTATAAAATATAATATGTAATATGTAATATTGTAATAATTATATTTTGTACTTTATTGAATGCGTAATGACAACAAAAATAAAATCACAGTGTACAAGGATATTAAACGAATATGTTCAATGAAGCTCGGAAATTTTGTGTTTTGCAATCTTTCTTATTGTTTGAGTAAACTGTGTTTTCAATGTACTGCATTAATCGGTTTCAAAGGCAAAGGATGATGTGGCTTGTGATTAGAGCAAACATTGATGGATGTATGTTTTGCAGCAGAGGAGTAAAGTATATGTACATAAGGAAGGCGAAAATCTGAGTTAATCTGCTGATTGATGTGTGTACTAACAACTTGCAAAACCTTTTAAGACTGAGAAGAGATCAAAATAAATACCATAAATCTTTAGAGCAAAGTTCACAAAATGAACAACATACATCAATTTTCTTTTTAATTTTTCAAAAGACTCATCCTAAAGCATGAATTTTGTAGTTTTATGTAATTTATCGTAGGTACCTGCAGGTGGCAGTATGACCCACATTGTCGCCTGAACTGCAGACATTAATAACCAGAAGTAGAGGACTAGCTAGCTTAGCTCTTGCTAGCTAGCACGTTTGATGACGGTGGTGCGGCTGTGCTAGCTAACTGCTAACAATCTAGATTTAAGGAAAACAGACTGAAACGATAAAATCATTTTTGGGATGCTCATCAACCGTGAGTCGTAACAACATATGTTTCATGTAAATGTCCGCCGGCCCGTCAGAATGTGGACCGGGCCTAAACTTGTTGGATGATTCTCCTGAATTAGAAGCTAAAGGGCCCTGAGTCCGCGGTGTTTGGGTGAACGACAGCCGGGGATCGCGGTGCTCTGAGACGTGGAGCATCGAGCCATAGGCTAATAATACTGACCAGACCTGAACCTCTGCTGAACATGTCACACAACGGACCCCCTCCTCGATGGCGGAATTGTCCCAGGAGAGGACAACCTGTGGCGGGTGAGGGAAAAAAAACAGACATTACATCCTAATCTACGTAACATTAATGCTACTCTAATTAGCCGTTAGCCACGTAATTTAGTGCAACTTGTGTTCATCGCATAACACGCTGTTATAACATGACTGAGTGTCTTTATTGAAATGTTATAATCCGCTTTTCTAATTTTCTAAACGTCCTCATAAAACAAGCAGCTCTTAGCTATTTTTGTCCATTTTCAATCACACAGAAACCGCGAGGCTAGCATCACAACATAGCGAGCGTTAGCGAGCAGTGTAGCCCAATTTCATGTCAAATTTAAATCAAAACATGGTTGGTGTGAACTGTCGTGCCGACCCTTACTGGATAACACTAACAATCTGCAGAGGCTCAGACTTGCATATAGGGGTGTGTACATTTGCTACTTGTATCAAGGCAAACTTATTTCGTTTTATTTATTATTTTTTTTATTGAGTTTGGTTTGACTCTATTCGCGCGTTGTTTGTTAGCTAACGGGCTGTCAAAGCGCAGCTTCTCACAGACATTCGTGCTTTTTGTGAACTCTTGTTTAACCTTGAACAAAAGCTGAGTTTGCAGGCTGCGTTTCATTCATTTATTTCCCAGAAGAAAAGGTGCTACTGAGTTTGCTAGCGTCGCTGTCGGAGCATCACGTGTCAAAACAAACCGGGGCTGCAGCGCGGTTGTTCATGATGTTGTGTGTCGGTCGTTATCCGGTAAAGTCGAGTAAATGTAACGTGTTTATTTAGATCTCTCATCGACAGATTGTCTCCTTTCAATGTCTGCTTTATACCAGTGCAGTAGTCCAGACAGATGCTCAGTTTCAATGCACAGTTGGTGGCGCTTTTAAATCCAGGTGTATTACTTCAGCTTTAGTGAACACGGATGAGTCCGGGGCTTTATTGGATATTAACCAACTTAGATATGTCAACAAATATCATTTGTGTGCTGTTGCATGCTTCATTTAAAACGTGAACGTATCTCCTTCTTGATTTCTACTTATCCTGCGAATGCCCTGTTTGCATAACAGTTTACTTTCCTTGTATTTTCCCTTATAGGTAAATTCCTGCCAATGAAGACAATGTTGGGTCCCAGATATGATGACCAAGTTGCAGAGGAGAACAGGTTTCACCCGAGCATGCTCTCCAACTATTTAAAAAGTCTAAAAGTAAGTAACTGTGAAGGATGACGTTCTGTTCCAACATATTGAAATAATTTAAAATAAATCTCACATGGCTTTTTTTGGTCTTGCTTCAGGTGAAAATGGGTTTGCTTGTGGATTTGACCAACACTACTCGCTTTTATGACCGCAACGACATTGAAAAAGACGGCGTCAAATATGTGAAGCTTCAGTGTAAAGGGTATGAGTAAATTCGCTGCCATGAGTTCTGCTGATTATAAGCTGTAGTTCATTCACTGGTAATGTGCTAAGACCAGGATCATTCTGTTTGCTTTAGCCACGGAGAATGCCCTTCAAAAGACACAACTGCGATGTTCATCAGGCTCTGTGAACACTTCATGGAGAAGAATCCCACAGAGTTGATAGGTAAGCAACCACACTATTTTGTCTTCGTGTTGTGTTGGCACTTTTTTTTTTTACGTTTTCTTTATGTGACTGAGTTTTGGAATATTTGGAAATGATGAAATGATCACTTCCCTCCTGCTATGAAAACTTAATGGATACTTTTTTTTCTCACAAAAGGACATGAGCAAGATCTCAGAAATTAAAGTGGAACTCTTATTTAATTAACACATAGATTTAGTACTTATGATACAGTAATATTCAGTTCAGAATAGTAATCTGCGTTACATTAGTGTTCCATGTAGTTTTTTGTCAAAAGTTAATTTGGAACAAGGGAAACCCCATTTTCTGTCTCTGTGTTTTGAACTTACTGTGGAAGTAAAGCCTATGAAGTGCTATGTGTAACACCTCAGCACAGAGTACAATATGAAGATGTACTGTATGAAAGTAGAAGCTCATGGGGTGTAAAAACAGCTGATGCGCTAAATGAGTTTTGCACTGTGTATAATTTACTCAGACTGCAGGAACACCCCTACTTCATTTCTGAAAACATTTCATTCGCTGCCTTATTTTGCAGTAAAGACAAATGTTATACTGTAAAATTTGCAAGAAAGGTCTGACTTTGTTGGCATCATACCTTTGATAAGAGAACAGCATCCTACAACAGAGCTTTTTTCCCTCAATTATTGCACATGTTGCACCCTGTTTTGATTAAAATCTTGAACTAATATTCATCATGCTTGCTTTTGTTAAAATTGCTTTTGAGTGTGTAAACTCATTTTTGAACTTGGGAAACTATGGAAAAAGCTGGTAGTTGGACCTTGAATTTAGATATTTTTTCTATACAGTCCTATTAGTAGCATTTACCTTACGTGTCCAGCAGAGGGAAGCCTTACTCTAAAATTAGGCCAGTGCAAATGGAAATGAGGTTCCATTTTTTAATTTATTTTTTTTTCTTCCAGTGAGCATGTTTTGTATTCATACAATTATACTCTTAAACATCAGGCAGCTTCCAATTACAACCAGCCTTCTGCTGATGCTCCATGTTGCAGCTGGAGATTAAACAGCCCTCTCAAGGTTTGCTCATTGTTTAAGATTGGAATTGTGCAAATGCATTCCATAATGTGCATGGCTCTTAGTTTAGCATCCTTTTAAATAAACAAAACAAAAACAGTGTCGTGCAAGTCACTATGTGTTTGCTTTTTAAGTGTGGGAGTTTCACAGGAGAAACAAGGCTCCTCTCCCACTGAACACTGTGTAGGTGAAAGGACACCAGCAGACACCAAACCTAAACTCTGGCTAAATAAATTTGGTTGAAAAGGTTGGTTTAGCAGTGCGTAGATGTCTTGTGTGGGCAGGTTTGTGCATTGTTGTTCATGGAAATATGGTAGGTAGTTAGTTAGGAGTGCACTTGACATTACTCAGCTTGTTGTCATTTATCAGTGTGTGCTTGAAAATAAGTTTTATTTTACGTTTCTGTCAAAGGAAGTTGAGAAATGATGTTATGCTTCTTGCTCTGTGTTGACAGTCTTCAGATGTGTATAAATAGTTTCCAGCGCAGCTGAGCAATACATTCAAATTGGATATGTCAGCCGATATAGCTGCAGATATCTGCCGAGTATTGGTGTGTAACTCAATACGTCACATGAAATTATTGTGTGGTCATGGCAAGCTAGGTTTGAGGTAATTGAGAAAACGGTGTCACAATTACTGTTTGTCCACCAAAACACAAATCTAAAGGATTTGTGTCAAGGTTTTTAAAGCAAACAAATGGCCGATGTGTAGTTATCAGACTTCAGTAGTTTGTAGCTATCAGCAATGTTCAAATACTGATATTCGTATCAGCCTCACAAATCTAGTATCGGTCAGACAACAATTGTAACTGGTAATTTTAATTTTTTTTAGATCATGTACTGGTGTTGAATATGTTTTATATATAAAATGAGGTGTCTCTAGATCTCAGCTCCCAAATGATTATTCAAGTTCTGCCTCATTCTAGGGCTGATTGGTGTTCTAGTGGAACAACATATTTTTCTCTCATTTGTTTCAGCCACTTCCTCTCACTTCCTTTTCCTTTTCTTTTAATAACGAAGTTTGGAATAATGTTCTGCTGTGACACTGAGCCCAAAGGCAGCAGGGCGGGGGTCTTATGAAGGACACATGGATTTTGAAGTTGCACTTTCACACTGGTTACTGCAGGGTGCTCTCTTCTACCTCACTCCAGCATCTTTTAATCCCATCCTGATCCGTTCTTACCTACTAACTGCTGCCTGCCTTGTAAATCAAATTGCTCGAACATCAGAGCAGAATGTGTGAATGTCATCTCTGCAATGTCCTGTCTTGGGCCAGCTGGTGATTAGCTTTTGTTGTCTCTGCAGTACACATGTCCAAATTAGACAGTTGGGCTGGTAAATGTGATCCCCTCCATCCTCTCGTTGGTTCATTTCATCTTCATTAGCCTTGATGTTGCCAGCCAAACTTTCATTGCTGGGAAGATATGAGAGTCAGATGGGTTTTATTTTGTGTTGTGTGAAGCCTGCTGTGCACCTGCCGGAGGATGTTTGTTTGTGAGAATATCACTCTGGTTCAAAATCATGGGACTATTGTTTTTTTGCTGAACAGTCTTTTGAAATGGTGAACAAATATGACTAAAATCTTCAGGGGGCTTTTTGTGCCTTCGGGGAGTCTTTCTTCTCAGTGTTTGTGCTTCAGCAGACAAGTCCAATTCGCTTCAGAATAAGAGTACAATCTCTCTCTGCTTTTTGTTTTTCCTGTGCCCTTTTCATCCACTCTTTACCTCCCTGAATGTCTCATCAAGCTCTGAGTTGCTTCTGTGTGTGTGACCCCACCTCTGAGGAGGGAGAGGGACGTACCCATGATGCCCCTGCACCAAACGTGGGCTTGGCATCTCAAAGTTGACTGATGTTATTGATGTGAGAGGGGAACACATTGGATGAGATTGTGCTAAACCAAGACCTATTGAAATGATGATGCCACACTCACAGTATGCAACATTAAATTGAATCTGTGAAGATGCAAAGCATGGGGGGGATAGATAGGATAGGAGATAGATTGGTGATATGACTTCCAAGTGTGTTAGCTAAATGTCTAAGATTTCATTTAAATGTAAATTTAAAGTGGGACTGTCAGTTTTTGACCGCTGTGCTGCCTCTTTTTTATCTCTTCTGAAGGCGTTCACTGCACGCATGGCTTCAACCGGACAGGCTTCCTCATATGTGCATACCTGGTGGAGAAGATGGACTGGAGGTGAGTCCTGATCCCCCTTCAATCACTCCTACTGCTGGGAGTGCAGTTTCACAATCTTCACTGTCGTCTCGCATGACAACACAAATCATACAACCCAAGTGGCCTGCATCATGGCTCTGGTTTCAGGATCTCCCACCCCTGCCAGTCTTTTTTAGCTGGTAATCCCATCTTCCATGAAAGCTGGATAAAACCCTCCCACCACCCACTACTTCCTGTCTAATGAATATCCTGAGAGCATTTACAGCCCTTGTACAAGATAAGTTTACTATCAAATGATCAGCACTGGTAGATTGTTTTTGCCTTTGTCTTTTGGTCATTTCTCTAAACATGAAATCAGTTGAGATTCAGGCTGCAGCTCGATCATTTTTGTTATTGAATAATCTGCTGTGAAAAATGCCCATCACTGTATCCTAGAGCCCAAGACGATGTGTTTTAAATTGCTGGTTTTGTCTGAAACAAATTCTAAAAAATAAACCTCAATTTAGAGCCAAAATAATTAGGCAATTAATCTGTTGGCAAGTTAATCAGAAGCTATTTTGACAACCGATTAATTGCCGAAATTGTTTTTAAAACTAAATTCTGTTTTCAGGTCGTCCAACTTGAGGATTTGTTGTTTTTCTCTCTATTATGTCATTGTAAATTGAATATCTTTGGGTTTTGGAATGTTTTGACTAAACATGACATTTGAAAACTTCGCCTTCGACATTATGATTTCTCACTATTTTATAAACTAAACAATCAATTCAGAAAATAACTGTAATTAATATATAATGGAAAACTGTCCTTAGCTGCAGCCCTAATTCAATTGACTATGAAATTCTCACCTTTGAGACCCTGAACTCTTGAAATATTTGATGGTTTTGTTTGAAAGAAATGTATTCATCAGTTATCAAAATAAGTGCTGATTATTTGTCTGTTTAATAACTCAACAAATCATTGCAGCTGTAGTTAGAATCAACAGATCACATGAGAAGTACAGCAAAGACAGAACATAAAAATAGTAGAAAAACTGTACTTTAACAAAAAGTAAAGCTTTTTAAAAGGTGTCCCATTTGTGTTTGCCGTCTCTTATCAGTGTTGAGGCAGCTGTGGCTGCGTTCGGCCAGGCCCGGCCCCCGGGGATCTACAAGGGAGACTACCTCAAAGAGCTTTTCCGTCGTTATGGTGATGAGGAGGACACGCCCCCTGCCCCCGCGCTCCCTGAGTGGTGCTTCGAAGACGACGACGAGGGGGAGGTGGACGATGACGGTAACGCTGTTGGCCAGGAATCGGGCCCCAGCTCCTCTGGGTCAGCGCCTGGCAAACGAAAGAAGGAGAAGCTAAAGCTGGTAAGACTTCCGGGGAGCTCCGGGAAATGGACTGTTAAGTGGAAAATCCGTTGGTTCCTCTCTGCAGGACATGGAGCTCATGCAGGGTGATGTAGGGTCTTTAGGGAGGCTTCTCTTCTAAGTGATGAGACTCTTACATTTGTTGAATTTTATATAGTAATCCAGCAAATTTGATATTTAAATTTAGAGAACACTTTCCATCTCAGCTGCTGGCAAACGTATAATTTTGATTAGGTTAAAGACGCCTCCCTGTCTTTTATGTAAAGCTCTCATCAGTGCAGTTACAAATTAGATGCACTGAATCCTCTCCAGTTGCATATAATTAGGTTTTCTTCTGTTTACATTGAGCTGATGCTCTCATCCAGACTAATTTTGAGCAGTTAAAAGAGGCTTAATTTCAAACGACATCACCCACATTTCAAGCATTCAGTGTCAAGGCAATGAACAGACCAGAGCAACAGTGTTTGAACAGTAGAAAATACAACCCCAATTCCAAAAAAGTTGTTCACTGTGTAAAATGTAAATAAAAACAGAGCGCAATCATTTACAATCAAACTGTGTTTACTGACAGCAGTTTACAAAGTGTTCCTAAGTCCATGTATTAATCTCCTTTATACAATCGTGTGTGACAAAGTGTTGAACCTCTCTCGATCCTTGCTTGTGAACGAGTCTTTCCAGGATGAACCTTTCATACCCAATCATGATACTATCACCTGTTACCAATAAACCTGTTTACCTGTGGAATGATCCAAACAGGTGTTTACTGTTTCACACAGCATCAACTCTTTTGAAATCAAAACAGAGATTTGTTTTGTACAAATTACAATTAGATCCACGTACAAACAGTAAGTGTTAATTTCCTGCTGTTATTACACAGAGCTCTCTGAAAACTTAAATCAAGACCAATCTAATTGTTGAGTTATACAGTAGACGGGTCCAGAGGCTCCTCCAGGCTGCATTACTTCACCTTCATTGAGGAATACTGCTTCTTGGTTGAGTGGCCTGCTTCAGAGTCTGACTGGTTTTGGCTGCCATGAAGACAAACATCCTGAAGTCTGTTCAAAGTCGAAAAAACGTGGCACACTATCAAAGCAAACAATGTCTGTGGAGCTTCACATTTAATTAAAATATAATTCCTAACACGTTTCTGCTCTGATGAAACAATGTCCACTGGAGGAGGAATAGAAACTCTGCTTCGCTATTCTGGATAGTACATATTAATATTAATCGATTTGGTTTCATGATTGGTTTCTGAGGAGTGGAGGTCATGTGGCTACAGTTTGTGTAGGAAAATTTCTCCATCCTGCTGTTAGAGATATAGAGTCAAAGGAATCAGATTGCTGTCTCTGGTGGACTCTGCTGCAATATGTTCAAACCATTTCATCGTTTCATCTCTCAGAATACGAGATGCTGTGTTCAACATTTTGTTTGATCCGAACAACAGCCCAAAACCCAAAGATGTTTAATTTACTATCTTATGACACAGAAAGGCAACAAATCCTCAGATTTGAGAATTTGGAATGACTGAGACGATGAACTTATTATCAAAGTCCTTTCCACCCATCCAGACTACAATGGAGTTTCAGAACTAAAACAAGGTCAGCAGTGTTTCCAAAAGTCTCTGTTTTAGTGGTTCTAAATCCATTAGACATGTGAGATGGGCAAGTCAAAAAATGCCTGACATGCTTAGGATTTTTACCTCATGTGAACAGTACAACACAGTTCATTACTTTGAGTATCAGTTGAATTATTTTATGTGATTTTGGATACATTCACATGATGATATGCATATGCTCCATATGTGCCTTGAATTTCATGTAGTATTGTTATGACTATTCTAACTTTCTGCTATTCTACTTTCTAATGGAACTCCTTCTCGATTGAAAAGTGGGGAATGAGATTTATCTGAGCCACGATGAGGCTTTCTCCTCTCAGTGAGGCCATTTATACACAAAACATAAACACTAATGCTACTTGGGGCGACATATATTATCATACCGCATCTGTTTCTTTTCTAATTGGCATATATTATCATATTATACCGCTTCTCACTCATCTGGGCAGAAGGAGAGGGGAAAAGGTCACGTTGAAAGAGAAATGAGTGAGGTTAGGAAACGAGTGAGAGCAAGAGTCATTCTTATTAAAAGGGGGTGCTACAGATGTCATGAGCGTTGGATGATACTTGCATAAACAGGGGTGAAGGTGGTGACGAGAGAGGGATCAGTAGGGTCTAGTTTAGGAGTTGAAGCAGAAGAAGAGGGCTTATGAGGTGGCTTCAGAAAATGATTAAAGTGAAAATGGTTTTAAATGCAGAGAGGTCAAAAGGAAAGCTGGATTTATAATATTTCTACCAGTTGTCTCTGCACACCAGTGATTCATAAAGCAAAGAAGCAGCTGTTTGGAAAGTATCGCCGGTATTTAGAATGTTTCTCTTCTGTGTGTAGGAGGCTTTCTCTTTAAATTCAGTCCAAGTTCAACCTTCTGTTTTCCTTCCTTCCTCCTCCCAGGGTGCAGTATTCCTTGAAGGCATCACGGTGAAAGGCGTCACACAGGTCACCACACAACCCAAACTAGGAGAGATCCAAAGAAAATGTCAGGAGATGGCTGAGTGGGACAAGTAAGCACCTCCCTTTACCCTCCTCAGAGCCCTCTGGGAAACTGTGTGTGTGTCTGTGGGTGTAGTGTACTGTGTTGGGAGTGACTCATTTGTCGTAAATCACCTTCTTTTTTCCCTTTTTTTTTTAGATCCTCACACATTTAGACAGGCGGCAGAGTCAGGAATAGATTTTTCTTTCCTAGAGAGACAAGCAGCTGTAGCTCTACTGCTGCGTCTTGTAGCACTCCACGCTGCTATTTTTTTACTACCTGCTGTTCCTAAAGTTGCTGTTTTTTGTTATACCTTGAATATGGTTGAGTTGACAATATCAAATGAAGCCATTTGGGATTTTCAGTGAGTTAAAAAAAGGATGCAGCAAACAAGTGACGGAGCCCATGTATTATTCTCCTTTATACAACCATGTGTTCACAAAGTGTTGAACCTCTCTCCATCCTCGCTTGTGAACAACTGAGTCTTTCCAGGATGAACCTTTCATACCCAATCACGATACTCTCACCTGTTACCAATGAACCTGTTTACCTGCAAATTATCTCACTCTGTTTTATTTATGTTTTACACAGTGTCCCAACTTTTTTGGAATCAGGGTTGTATTTATTTGTCTTATTTACCTTAACCCATATCTTTACTTTGCTCTTTTTTCTTATTTCTGTGAATAAGAGCAGAATTACATAATTCATAATATTGACGTAATTAAGACCAAAATCTTAATGTCATGGAACAAAGTTTATATTTTAGGTTTCGACTTCAGCTGTTTGCATGTATTAGATGTATTGATGTATTGGCTAATGCTAGAGGTCAGAGTGGTGAATGTTGGTGATCAAATGAATGAATGAATGTCAGTGGGAAACAAATATAAGACGTCTGTGTTCATTGTTGTTGCAGGTCTGGTTTTCCCGGGGCTCAGCCGGTATCCATGGACCGGCAAAACCTTCGTTTCCTGGAACAGAATCCATACAAAGTCAGCTGGAAAGCCGATGGCACACGGTGGGTCTATCGTCCATGGGTTTTCTTTACAACGAACAACTTCTAGTCGTCTTATGTCAATACAGGCATCTCTCTTTGTGTCTCTGACTTGACTGATTGCCTTCTTCTCCCCTTCATTAGGCTCCTTTTGAGAGTCAGTGCAGTGAGTTTGTGTCCATTAGAGTTCTGTGTATCTGAGCTGTTAATTCAAATAGCTGGCTTGTTAGTGAAGACAGAGAGGATACTTACACGACTTCTTCCTTGTTCCATTTTAATTACAGTACCTTCATATAGCTGATCAACCTTAATGGTCATTGCATAGCAGTGGAGATATGGAGTGTGGAATTGTAAATTGGCTTCACTGATGGAGCCACAGATTGAACAGCACTTTTTCTTTCCTCTCACATTTTGGGGTGAATTTGTTGTCCGCTCTTGTTTTATGATTCTTTTGCCAAATGCTAATGTTGAGCGATATAAAGGGATTTTAGTATTCCAGTAGTCGCCTATGAAGCACTGTGTCTCTCGCTGGTGCAAATGTGCTGGTGAATATTTAATGACTGCAGTCAATTTCAGAATTTTACATATTGGCGCTTTAATTTCCTCTAAGAGTGAGACTAGCAGAGAACAGATTTGGCCTCCGACCAAGACGCTGCAGATGTGTGCAATCGACTGCCGTCATTGCAAATGCATGAAAATCTTGTCAGAAATTTTTAAATTTATATAGTGATGCTGAGCTCCTCTTCTCCTGCCTTGAGCTCTTGTCCTTCACCCCGTTTTCCCTCCAGCTACTTTGAAGAGTCTTTCTTTAGTCCGAGAGAGACACATACTATGGTCAGTATGAGTCATCACTCAGCTGCAGGATAGGTGCTATGTTGAGAAAATGATGTCCAACTTCCCCCTCAAATTTGGACATTAAAGCCGTAAAACAAAAGCTCAAACAAAAAGTTGAAATTATTATTTTAAAATAACAGGAGATGCATAAAATCTTATTTCTAATGATCAAAACAAGATCAGCTAATCCAGGAAAGGAAGCCTTTGTGTAGTAAACGCCTCCTCTGCTCTGCCTTATCCTAATCACAAATGCATAAAAAAATACCTGGCGAAACAAACAAGTTCCATAATTTATCTCTAATTAACTTTAATTTCACAACAACAAACTCATGAAAATAACAGTTTCCAATTATTTTAGTTAATTTGATTTATGCAGAAGATTTGTATTTGGAGGATCTGTTGATACACGGGCCGAGGTTAAGCCATCTGATCAGGTCGTGTCTTAAAGGATAAGCCTGGTGGTATTTCACATTTTTCTTATTGTAAAAGACCAAAATCAGTAATGAATTTTCCTCCTACCTGGTGTTGTATGTTGTACAGACTGGAAAGCCCACTGACATAAATTTGTGATGTTGGACTTCATCAACTTGAATTTTTTGCCAGTGTAGCCTGATATAACATTCATCTGTGCCATGGACCTCCATTGTTTCCATTGTTGTGCAGGGTGTTCCTCCATTATGATGAACGCGGGCACAGAAGCAATACACCATCCTGCTGCTAGAAAAATATTTTCTAGAGCACTGAAAATGAATCTGAAGAACAAACACATTATTGGCTTTGGTCTTTTTAATGGAATTTGTTGACTAATATTAAAAACAGTCTTATCATTGATGTAGTCCTGAATAGTTTTTCTAAGCTAATATCAGTTTTACATAATGTTTGAAGTTTAGGTGAATGACGATAGTTTGTTGTATCTTAAGAGCTTAAATGAGCTCTGGCTGTGAAACAACTAGGCCTGCCCACCAGAGTAATGTAGAGTTTAGTCTCACCAGAACATATTGTGCTTGAGTCTCATTGAGAGAGACTAATTTATTTATCGTAAGTGTAATTCGATCTGTGTGTGTGTGTGTGTGTGTGTGTGTGTGTGTGTGTGTGTCTGTCTGTCTGTCTGTCTGTCTGTCTGTCTTACAGTGGAGATGGGAGGCTCTTTGCTGTCAGATTTGAATTAAACATCACTGTATTCGTCATTATCATACATAATGTTAGTGCTGCCTTAATACATGCAAACTGAATTCCAGTCAAATGGAAAAGAGGAAACTCAGATGTGCTGTGCAGTAAAATTTCCTCAAATCATATACACAACAGTAGTGTATAACAGCATAGAAAGCTCAAAAACATTAATGTTTTTTACTGGAGCTGTGACTTAAGACAACTTCTTATCATAAAGAAAAAAGTGTCCTTACTCCTGATGGAATATCTGCAGGTGCTTGAGGTTTGTTGACTCTGCGACAGAAGCTTTGCTAATTATTTTCAACCATGTGTACACAACCTCAGAACCTCAGCTTCAGCGTATTTACATGGCAAAAGGTTTGACTTGATTGTGTTTTGTCAGTATGGTGCCAGTCTCCTGTTGTCGTTTCTATCTGCTTCAAGCCGACAGCACTGTTGTTTCTTTGTCGTATTGTTTCTTGGAAAATTGACACACAGGCCGTACGTTAGGTCTAACTGAGGCTATAAGGATTTGCAGAAAGGAAGGATGTGTTGTTAGCTTTATATTCCCACACTTGTAACCTTGCTGTTGTCTGCATGCAGGTAATAAGGTTGTGCTCTTATTTTTGGGAAAGCTTACATTTAGCTGTCTGTGAGGGACAGCCTGTTTTGTCGATCTGATATTGCGTTGTTCTTCTGCGCTGAGAAATGGATCCCAGCCTTTTTAAAAGCCTGCCTCGCCCAAACCACGATGCTGTTTCTAATTCATCCAGCAAAATAGGCACATCTTTCACACAAGCTTGGCTTTTGTGAAAAAAATGAATGTGCACAAAGAAGTGATAATGAAAAATAGTTGGACTTTTTTTTTTTTTCATGATTAAAATTCCTCAGGTGTGGCTCTTCATTAAGTCTGAACAGTATCTCAGCTTGATGGACAGCACACGCTGTAGAAGGACGTGAGCTTTTCTGGGGTCAGTGGATATAAGCAAACACTATAAACATACAAACTGATTTTCACTTTTCATCACCATTTCTTGGGCTGTGTTGATTCTAAAATCTCTGATAGAAAAGGCTGAATAATTAGCTACAACATGCGGACGACTTGCAATGCATTAAAAGGATTAATGACTTGAGAGGTTTTGTACGTTTTCAGTGAGATTTACTGTTTGCAGCAGTGCAGTGTGATCTCGATTTGTCATTCTCGCCATGCATTGCGAGTGTGTAGCGAATGCCACGATGTCCTACTTTGAAGCCAGTGGCGTTTTTAAGACCTGAAAAGGATTTTTAATAGGAAACGTGTCTCTTCAAGGTGGTCCGGAAAGATTTTTCTCTCTGCTGATTCTCATTTATGTATTGCATATTTTAAACCCCACCAGCTTTCTTTTGTTACTTGGGTGAAGATAAGGAAGTTTCCAATTCTAATACAAGCCCGTTTTACTTTTAAAACGAGTGATTTCCCTTTTTATTTCATACAAAACAGTGTGTTCGTTTTCAACAGCTAACGCTTTGACACACTTCCTCTCAGTCCCACACGAGTGCTTCCCCCTACGCAACTCTTCTTATGGCCACCGGGCAATGCATCGACATTTCTGACAGATGAACTACCTTCTTCAGTAGCGCAAGAACAGACAATATGGTGACAAAGTGTTGACCCAATCCCTCCTACCTAAAAATATTATGTAACGCCCTGATGTACAGACGGCGAGAAAACTGTCACTGCCTGCTATCTGCCAAGGAGGTGGCCTCTAATGGGCTTTGGAAAGGACAGCAAAATCAGTGGATTTGCCAAGAGGGGAAACATAGGCTGCGTTGGGGTTTTAATCATCTTGTTGTAGAGCCTTCTGTCAGGGCTGGATTGGTTTGTGCCCCTGAGAGGAAGAGGAGGAGGGAGAGCGACCAATTATGTCCTCAGGAGTTTAAACAAACAACGTTGCTCAGCCTGGGCTTCATTAGAGAAACTGGACTTAAGAATGACTTTGTTTCTTAATTTTCGACTTTAAGCCCACTCCTGTCCTCAACTGCCACTTCAGTCACTCAATTCAACTGAGGGATCACTAATCCAGTCTTTTCTTTGACGTGCCAGATTAGATCTTTTGAGTTAATGAGAGCTGTTTTCCATTTATTTGTTGGTTGTTTTCAGAGCATTATTACTTGTGTTTCACAGTCTTTGTTGGTTATTGAGTTAATGTATAATGTCTATATCCCTGCTTCGCGGGTGGCTTGTACACCAGACTGCACCAAAACTCTGCCTTCTTCTCAGGTTAATAATAATGTTACCGAAAGTTAGGGCTGATTATTCCGACTTTGTGCTTCAGTGGCTCCGAATGGCAACGAGAATGAACACGGGATGAATTTCAGCTCACAGAGGTTGAAATTGTTAAACAGGGAATTTTTTAAACTGCATTTATGTTTGCTAGTACACCTGCTCAGTAATTCTCTATATCACTGGGACGTAAGTTGCAAAAGCTATAATGTGAGTTAGTCGAGCTTTGTCAGGCACAAAGTTTTGTACTCTACATCACCGTAGCTTTTTATTTGTTTTTATTGTTGCATTTCTTTATTGTATATTGCTTGCTTATTTATTTTTTAATTTATTTTTCCCCTGTAGTCTCTCCCTTCCAAATTTGATAACAATAAGGACAGATTATTTTTGGGAAGGTTTGGTTATGGTGAAGTTGTTATGCTGCTTATTTGTGCTTTTGTTTGTTTTTTTCCCTCTTGCTTCCTTATTTCTCATGACAATACGGGTCTGATTTGATCCATTTTGTTCTATTTACATGGAAATTCAGTTGGTTAACGTCAGAATAGCACAGTTGATGCTTTTCATTGTAAAAACTGGGGAAGCAGCTCCTCATCGGAGGTTGGGAAATTAACCACAAGTGCATTTGCCTAAACAAATGTGAGATTTATGCTTCATCGCAAGTGTTTTTGTTTTATTTTCACAAAAGAAAAGACTTCAAGGATGAAGATTAACTGGCTGGTTTTACAATGGCAAGCATCCAGGGCTGTCTGTCATGCAGTGGATGAGACACCAACAGGGCTCACACCAGAGTTGCCTGTGGGTAAATTGAGTGAGATCCCCATTGGGATTTGTCAGACAGGTGTGGTTTTACCAAAGAAAAAGAAATCGAGTCAGTGCAGCCTTCACATGCCTATCAAATGTGATCTTGAATATTTTTTTCTTTGTGAACAAACGTTTAAAATGCATTTAAAAACAGTAGCACATCAAGCAGTGTAGAACAAATAGTATGTGTCATCTGCAGTATGTACTACACAACACTGCAAGATGGACCTTTCTGTTTGACTCTTAACTCTATTGTCTAAATGAGAAATCAACGTGGGCTTTCTGGGTTTAAGTCCTACCCATTCACGCACCACTAATGATGTGCAAAGCTGGATCTCCCCCGGAGCTCAGCTGCTCTCAGTCGTGCCGCGGGACAAGTCTGGCAAAGCCCACACAATGGTCGCCTGTGCCTCATTAGGGCTGAAGTGCTCGGGGGACGGGGCTCAGGGGTGAGGCTAAAATCTGATGCTCACAGCACCCATCAGAGGACAGGAGCGGTAAGGAGAGAGCTGGCGGGGAAGGCAGCGCACTCGTGTGAATAAAGGAGCACGTTAGATTGAATATTTTTCCAACTGGTCATAAAAAGACAATCCAGTGTCTGCTGTTCTGTTAACTTCAGAGAGAGAGGGGGAGATGAAGATGGTGATACTGATGAAGGAGAGGACCACTGGGAGCTACACAGCACTAATGGTCTCCCTCTGCTTACTTCTGAACATACTTGACAGCGTTAGCCATGGCTAACTGGCCAATTAGACAGCAGGGGAACTTGTGCTCAGTGCGGACCTGTTGTGTCCTCACGGGTTGACGGACCCTCTCTGTTGTGACACTTTTCCTATCCGTTTCATCCTCTCAGATATTGGTCCTTTTCTGCAGCTAATAGATAACTTCCCTTTGCACAAAGGGATCTTCCTAACCGTGGGAATCATCATTTGCCTAAACTGAGCCATTCAAACATTTCCTGTTACGTCTTTTTGATGATTCATTGTGTCCACTCCCACCCCGAAAATGTAAGCGCGGCTATATCAGGCCCACTCACCATTCTTTCCTTCACCTCCCACATTTCTTGTTTTTCCGACTTTTGGATGACTCTGATTTATATCTTGAGGCTAATGTTTTGTTGCTCTCTCCTGTCATGACTGGAGGGGGAGGGGGGGGGTCAAACTCACCGCTCTGAGCTCTCCACCGGCCTCTTTTAACTAAAGAGTACAGTGAGGGTTATGATTACCTCTTTCCATGGCCCCGAAAAAAAATACATTCAATAAAACAAAAGCCCTTATTGGATCACCAGCTAGCTGTAAAGGGAGTGCCATCTACCTACGCTTTTTTCCCCTGAGGTACAAAAAAAGCTGAGCATTTATCAAAGACAGAAGCTTTCAGTGAAGCTGATGGTTTTCTTCAATTCTCATCTGCGCCCAACTACAACAACAATAACTACATATTGGTGCCATTTTGAAAATTGTGCTGTCAAGTTTAGACACTGAAAGTAGTAATTCCTTCAGAACTGAACAGTAATTTTAAACTGTATGGTGCCTTAAAAATGTTTGACATAGTGAAAAAGACAGGCCCTGTCAAGAAAACACACTTTGTCTAGTGTTTGGCATTTTGCAATTTCAAAGCACAGATAAGTGTGTTTTCTTTGCAAAGTAACAAGGTGAAAAAAACAATTTCACTTCATTTTGTTCATGATTTCTTATTCATGGAGGTTTTAATTGCAGCCTAATATTGAAATTGCACTTTATCCAAATAGTTTTATTGATTTTTAATCATGATTTGGGTTAAGCTGTTATTACGCCCCTCAGCTGATCATACTGTAGCCTCATTTATTTAGCATGCTGCTTCTTGGCTTAGTAAAGTTAAATAGTCATTATGAAACTTTTACAAGATAGAAATGCCAACATATCTTATAATTGACTACTTGTCATTTTCAAGCAAAGATATCAAACAACCTCTGGTCCCAGCTTTTATTATATTATTGTTAATTGTAGAGCTGGATTCAACCAAGGAAAACCTTAGTCAACTCTTACTCCTACTCTTCAGCCAATGCATTGGTCAACTGGGAGAAAAACCGCTTCTGTCTATAGTCATCACATTGTAGTCTCGCTCAATGTTGCGCCCAATGAGAATTTGGTCGAACAACAGCATGTTGACCAACCGACCAGAAGGTGTCCCCCAAATAAATTGAATAATTTTGAGATTAACTGTAACATTTTATAGACCAAAGGATCCATCTATTAATTGAGAAGATATTCAGCAGGTTAACTGATGAAAACAATCATAAAAAACTGTATTTACCTTTTAGTACGACCCTCCTAAAAGGCAGAATTATGCTTTCAGTGCCTGACTTCTGTCAGCTGGTGTATTATTCTGCACATGCACACATTCTTGGCAGCTTGTCAAGTTTCCCACTTTGAACCAGCTGGTATTGATGGCATATTTATTACATCTAATCCCTTTGTGATAACGGTGGAGACTCACATCAGGTATGAGAAATGCATAGCTTTGTCAGTGGGGAAGTCATTAAACTCAAGTCCATTTCTGTCATCAAGTCCATCCCTTCAGCCTGTGTTATCTCTGGGTTTGTACGCCACCCAGGATTGCTACTTGTTTCATGGCACAAATTCCCCAGTGTTGTTGAAGTTACAAGATAATTAGCCTCCATTTTCACTGACATTGATTAGGATACTTAACCTTTGGAAAAGTAGTGGGACAGCAGTTGCTCATTAGGACATTAGTTCATCCTGCTTTATTCCCCACTTGGTATTTTGTGTTAAAGAGCAGCAGGCAGCCCGCAAAGTGTAATTGGGTTCATAAGGTGTGTAATGAAGTGACCAGATTGCAAAAAATGTACTTTTGTTAATATTTTTTTTTTACAGTCAAATATGAACATAATCATTGTCGAGCTCTTCCTCACAACAGCATACCCCAAAAGACTTTACAAAGACAAGCCCACCCCAGAAGAATCACTAATCATCAGCAATATACTCACTACTGAATCAGTCAATGAATCAAATGGATGATGAACAGAAAAATTAGAATCAACAGTCATTCCTCTGGCAAAAATGCCAAACATTTGCTTCGTCCAGTTTTTCAAATATGAGAATTTGCTGCTTATCTAGGTTTTATGTTTACTGAATATCTTTGTGTTTTAGGCTGTTTTTCAAAGATGTTACTCTTATTCAACACCTATCCAAACCAAACAAATATGAAAAAGTATTTAATGAAACAAATAAGCAGTTATATTAATAATAGAAATATTCCTCTGTTGCTATTTTAGATCTAACATTTTAGGCTCAAACTTGTAGGTTCTCTGTTTCCTCTCACGAGCCTGAAGCCTGCAGGCATGTTTAAAGGATTGATTCACCGTTCTTCAAACCTGTCTTAAAACAACACTCGCATGCCCTCATGTACATTGAAACATTTTTTGGTCGCTCTAATTGTTCGCCTGTTCAATACTGTCAGCGAAGACATTCCTGTCGAACTCGATCCCAGTGTAAGAAATGCTGCCGCTGTGCTAATTGGCCTACAGTTCTGGGATTATGCAGGATGGGCACATGCTGACAGTCATTATATCCAAATACATTTATATGGAAATTATGTGTTGAAAATCTAGATAATTTTCAGAGTGACAGAAAAATGAGTGCGTCCCAGTAAATGACAGTGTTAACAAAGCAGTTGGATAACAACAGTGAACGCTCCTTGTTGTAACAGTTGAAGACAGTTCTGCAGGATAACACAAAGGCAACAATGGTGCCTGTGTTTTTGGGTGTGGCCCATCTTTTCTCTTTTCTTTCCTTCGTCTTATGGAACCAACAGAAGGGAGGATCAAGGATTTTCGTCTGTTTGCTTTCCCTCATTTGAAAGTGCCTGTAATGTCTGCCAGCTCAGTGATCAGCCTACTCCGTTGATCAAACAGTAAACATTTGGTATGAGCGCTTTGCTTGCACTCGTGCCTCTCTGGATGTTATTCAGGACTATTGTATTTTGTCACAAAGCCCGCGTATTTTGCCGTTTAAAATTACAAGTAAATTGACTATATTGTGGTTTCATTTTATCCCCATTTGATTAATTAGAAATCATCTGTCCCTTATTTATATAATGGCGGCTTTTTCTAAATGGAAGAACTAATAAACAAACTGACCTGATACAAATAACTCTATGATGGTTTAGTTTAGCTGCAATCAGTTTGAAATATTACATCATATGCCACATATTAGGCTAATCTTTCTAAACTGAGCATCTCATGCAGAGGAGGGTGATGGCTTGAAATTGTAATTTGGTTTCAAATGATTTGGATGACTTCTGTCCAGATGGGGGTGTTTAAATTATAACAGATCAGCTCATATGGAACGAGAGCTGTTAACAGATTACTTGTGCAGTTTATATTGCCAGATTTAAATTTGAGTTCACAGCTGAAGTGTGCACTCATGTTGTTTGAGAATATTTCCCCTCCACTGTAGAGTCTAGCTGGAGATATAAGGATGATAATAGTCTAAAACATGAAGTGTAAGAGTCTTAATGTCTGTGCTTCATGCTTCATCAACCTGGCACACCTGTGAGCATCATGTAGAGGGCGAGTAGAGGAGTTAATACCAGCCAAATGCTCATATCGTGACCCATGCTGGTAAGCTGTCCTATTTTGACAGCTATTTTAACAGTCTAACAGTCACTGCTCTCAAGTTGAAAATTTCCCCGTTGTGGGACGAATAAAGGAATATCTTTTTAAATCTCCCAGTTCAGGGCACTCGTGGATGAAAAAGTAATTTTCCAGCAATATCCTGTCTGTAACTTCTCTATTGGTTCCATTTAAAGGTGACATATTGTGCTTATTTTCACATTCATACTTTCATTTTGGGGTCCACAAGAGTTGGTTTACATGCCTCAGTGTTCACAATTCAAAACACATTACTTTTGCCATGCTGTACATTGCTGCACCACCTCTATTCACCCTCTGTCTGAAGTGCTCCATTTTAGCTGCTGTCGCTTTAGGGCCCCCCTCCAAAAAGCCCAGTCTGTTCTGATTGGTCAGCTACCACAGGCCTGAGCAGGCACTGCCACAAATGTTGCCCAATAACCGGTTCTAATAGAAGAAATGTGTGATATGTTGCACACTTGTGCAATGTGGCTGTATGTACAACATTCCCAAATTTGGTTGCAATTCATTCCAGAATTGTAGACATATGGCTTGTTAAGTACATCAGGCCACGCCTTCAAAGGTTTGGTAACCAATTACAGACAAATGGTAAGTGATACCCAAATACAAACTCCTCAGTTTTGTTCGGGGTCCTCTAAATATGGTTTGGCGTCATCCAGTTATTATTGCATGTACTGTATAACTAATTCAATGGATTGCATTTGCTTAGTCAAAAGGTATTTTAAAGTTGCTAATGATTGCTCCAGAGTTCTTTCAGTGCATTATTTCACTGTTATATTCCTGCAGAAGCTGAATTTGTGAGAGACTGGAAATGTTTTTATATGTTTTAATCTCACCTGCAAAGGCTGGCCGTGGATTAGTTGAGCTTTGTGCTCATGCAAATAAATCACCTAACCACTGGTGATGTATGCAATTTGAAGATAGAGAAATCTCTAACAAGTAAAGGCTTTTTGTGTGCAACCAGGGACAATTGTAATAGAAAAGCAAATGTGTTTGCCATTCACTGTAAGAACTATTTTGTTCACATGGACATAAATGGTCCTGTTAGTATTTGTGAACAGAAGAAACTACTCTTTTAGTATCAGAAAAGTTGGTAGTTTTGATGTGCATGTGTTTTGCCAAGCAGTCCCACTGTTCAAAAAGACCTTCTGTTTGCAATGATAGTTCCCGTAAAGCACAGCTAGATAAAAGGAAGAGTGGCTTCTTTGGTAATACGTTGTAATTAGCAGGTATTTGTTTGCTGATCTGTCTTCTTTTCTCAGGCATGATGAAAGTTCTTACGCCTTCACCTTCTTGTTTGATTTGAATTGAAGGCAACCAATTTGCACAATAGAGATACACACAGTCTTTGTTGTTTTGTTGTGCCGAGTGGAACCCAGCTCTCGAATGTTGTTTCTCCTTCCTCACAGCAGTTCAGTTTTAAAGTCTGATTACCATATTTCTTCCAAATAAACTAATTAAAGATAATTATGGGCAGCATTGTTTGTCTGGAGGAATGACATTTCAGGCAGAGTAAGGCTTAATGCACTAATTAAGTGTCAAAAGGGTCATTTGAGTTGGTGATAAATGGAATGGAATTTCTCATTTTATGTTTTTATATCATGTATAAATCCACTTGTGCAGCATCTGTACGTTTCAGTTCAGCTAACAGTCAACTTTTTGCATTTCTTTGGTCTTTTAGTCTTATATACTTTTGACAAATTGTAATTTGAATGAAGTTGGTGCAATTTTCAATTATAAACAGACTTGTAGTAAGCATTGTTATACTCTTTATGAATATTCATGCAAACATGGCTTCTGGTTAATCAGACTTTGAATCCCTTATTTAAAGACCCTGAAAATGTATTTTCTCACGTAGCACCTTACTGTGAGTAATGGGCTCCTGAATGAACACACTACTTTCTGCCAAGTTTGAACAGTTTTGGTTGTTTCTCATGAGAGATTTCTGTGTTTTGTAAAATATCAGATAATAAAGAGAGGGCACAATGTATTTATAGTAAAAAGACAATCGTCATTTTCAGTGATTGATTCCTACTAAAATTATCCATAATATTTTAAATGAAAACTCATAAAACATCATCAAACCTACATCCAGTGTGGTCTGTAATAATAACTTGCACTGCCAAAGTGGTGAGTCTTAGGTGAACATGCTAACAGAATTAGCTCGTTATGCTAACTCATGGCAGTCCAACTCCAACACTGTGATCGGCATAAATACAACTAGCTGCCTTGTCATTATCACTACATAATGGTTCATCCTCTCCTCCCGCAGGTACATGATGCTGATCAACGGAAAAAATGAAGTATTCATGGTCGACAGAGACAACTCCATCTTCCACATAGCGAACCTCGAGTTTCCTTTTCGGAAGGATCCACGTGTCCACTTATCAAATACTCTGCTGGATGGGGTGAGTTATTGTTCTTTTTAATACTCGTCTTTCTTTTGGACTGAAGTATTTTCTGCCGTGCTCGCTTCTCTTGTTGCTTCCTGAAAATCCCATGAGGTCACCCGTTTCTCTTCTGGCTGGAATTGCATGTCCCCCCCTCCTCCATCTCCAACCTTGGAACAATCCCATCCTACCCCTGCTGTGCAGTCTTGCAGATAATTGACATCAGTTGCCAAACCTCAGGTGAAAGAACAGCATGTTTCAGTCTGTTGCTAGAGCTTGTCAAAGACGCCTGACAGGGAAAATGATCGTCCATGTCCTGGAGAAATAGCAAATGAAATGTTGTACACTTTTGCTGTCACTGTTGCCTCCACGCTGAGGTGTGTTGTTATGCTCAACAGTGTACTCCCCAGGGTGGTGGCGAGGGTCGGCGACTTATCCTCACCCTGTAATACCAGGCTCAGACTTTTATTGGCATGTTTGTGCTGTTTAGGTCACACAGGTGCCAGCTCTCCACAGCAGCAGGTGCACATGCATGAGTCATCATCACACTAACTTGAAACATAGACAAGGAAAGTGCTGCATGTTCATGTTATCGGCTGAGATTTGATTATGACTGTCTGCTAGTGTTTGGTATTCCAGTATTGGAGATAACAGATAAGTTGCTTGTTATTGCTTTTGTTTTGCTCTCTGCCTTTTTTTTCGCAATTTTATGTAAAATAGGATTGAGCTTCCTCTTGGCTGAACAGTTCCTGATTGATGTGGTGAATTTAGTTTCCTCACCCAGACCGGACATCTAATTGCAGCGTAATAGTGTTCCTTTGACGGAACAGTGAGGATGTGTGTTTAAATTGCTCCAAGGTTTGTTTTGACGCATTCATTCATGTGTTGATGCTTCTGGCTCTCGGTTCAGAGAGGCTTGTGTTTGTCTGTTTACGATGAGCCCTGTAGAAGCCCGGCTGTGTTGTCTGATATGTTTCATCTTTAGCCCAAAGGCACTGGTCTTGTCTTTACATGCCGCTTTGTAGTACAGTTTTTAATGAGCTTTACATCAACTTGAGATCCAATATTGGATGAATGCACAGCATAGATTGAATTCCTGGTGGTTTCCTTTGGTCACAATAATGTATTCATCCGCTGCCGTCTGTCTGTGTAACGGTTCAGTGCACCAGATGCATAATGATGGCAGCCCTCTGGTATGACATCATTTCTTCTCTCCAACCCCTCCTAAAGTGCTGTGCACGACTCTCATCCACTCCCCTTTGTCCTCTTCACCAGTCAGGCATTGTAAAGTGAATGTTGATGTCCTGTCAGATATGAAATGAAATCACATCAGCCAGTTGAGATGCACATTTGAAGTTTAATTGTGAAACAAAATGGCACCCACCCCTACTGACGATGTCGCTGTGGAAGTGCTGTCAGCTGCAGCTCTTCACATTATTGCTTGATGTTGGGACCAAAAAAATCTCCCGCTGTACTGAGGGCTGTTTGAAAAGTTTAATGGTGACCACTAATCGCACTGCAGAGTAGGGCTCAACCAATTTTTTTTTTTAAGCCAATAACAATTATTAGTAATCACGTAGGCCCGAAGCTGATATTTGGAACCGATTTACATTTGCGGTAAAAATTAAAATCATAATGTCAAAATGCAGAAATGCCTTTAAGCATATGTTTAATTAAATGTTCCAGAAGAGAACCTTTCAACATTATCTGTTTAATAAAAATGTGCAGGGAGCTCCCAGCAGCATTTCTTACAAAGGTAACTGAGCATTTAAATAAATACAACAAAATAACTCCTCAAAGATTTATAAAGTAAAATCAATCAAACTAGTCAAACTTTAATTTGTATTGAAATGTGTTGTCCTCAGTTAGCCGTCCCAATCCAGCAGCACCAGACTGTGGTGCCAAAAGCAGAGTTGCTCAGCAGCTCTTCAGTGAGACGACTTCTGTTCTTCTTATAAATTGCAGACACTGAGGACGCGCTCACTTGGAACGGCAAGGGGTCGTTATATTTAACTGTATATCACTGCTGCAAAGTACATTATTCAGGGACTCTTGCGGAAGAGTGGCTGGTTTAAAAGCCATCGCTTTCTCCTCCATTGACTAAAATCTTGTAGGCTGTGGAATTTTTAGTGCTGTAACTGGCAAACTGAGCACGTTTGTCATCATAGAATTAGATCACAGGATTGTAGTGTTTATTTATTCCTCTTTAAGACGCCCCTTCTCAAACCCATGGTCAGTCATTACATTGACACTTTTCCACAGGCTGTGATCTTCTGCCAATTAAAAAACAGTTATGATAGGCTAAAGATATGTAAGCAAAAAGCAATGTTTGTGTTCATTTAGGATAAATTTAGACCGAAACAAGCTGTCTTTTCTTCAGGCTATTTTAACATTAATAGTATGCTTTGTGCATCTTTTAAAAAATTCAAGAGTGTGTAGATACACACTACATAGAGATAGTCCAAATGGTATAGTGTGCCTGTGTAATGAAAAATTAAAGAACCCAGTGAAAGCCCAACAGAGATGGAGCTTACCCACATTCAGCACAGATGGAACAGCAGTAGCTTAAAGGTATAATATGTACACTTCACATTAAAATGTCCAGAAATGACTAGGCGCGTATTGTATGTTTTGTTGAGCTGTGTACTTATATTATGCCTTATATGTTCAAACCCAGCGTAATTTTATTTAAGGTAATAGTGCATTTCATTTGATTGCGTGTTGCTATACCTTACAGGGATACACAGGAAACACGTCAGAGAGTGAGGAAGGATGTTGGCGAGCATAACTAAACGAAACGTAACTAAAGCTTTAATACACAACCTCCTCCGTGAATTTCTGCCTGAGTCACATCAGATCGATTTTCACCGGCTGCGGTGGTTGTTGGTAATAATGAAGACAACTCCCATAATCCAGTACTGCAACATCAAACTACGTCTTTTGTTATTGCTTTGATTGAGAGACCCTTATAAATTGCATACTGTGCATATAACTATGATGTCCACGCAAGCCCAGTTGAGAGAAAATCCTGCTTGAGGCCACGTTGTGAAGGAAATAAAGTGAAAATGGTGCATTAATCAATTGTTCCACCAATGTAGACAACTATACTGCATTATACTGAGCTAATCTGTTTATCTTGCATAACTTTAATGTGATTAAATCATTTTATTTATTCCTCTCACCCAGCCATGACTCCACCTTGTTTGTTCATTTGGTCAAAACTGATGCATGATGGCTGTGTGAGACGAGTATTTCAGTCCCCAAAATACTGTATCTGCCCTATCTCTGAACCTTTAAGTGTCTTACCTGCTACCCTTTTACCTGTTACATGTTTCAACGATAGAGCACAGTCAGCCCCCTGAATATTTTAGGACCAGAGAGGGAATAAATGTAGTTCTCTAAATGTAATGCTTAGCTTAATTTTTATCAGGCAAAGCATCAGAGTTGCGACCAAACTTTCATATAAACTACTTCAGCTGTGACGTTTGCACACTCATCCCTGCTGTCCCTACATTGGACGGTTGTGTAACAGTTCTTTGAAAACTAATCATGTCTCTGTTGAACGTCCTGCACCACCGCTGCACCTGACTCTCAACTTGAGAGTCCTGAATAATGCATGCTCTGTGCTATTTCTGCTTCGTGTCCTTCTCCTCCAGATCCCACCGCACACACTACACACCCACCTCCCCAATTCCTCGCTATCCTTCCCATTGCCGCAGGCGTCTCCCTCTTTGAACATACATCCCCGTGAGAGCGCTCAACCCCTAGTGTCCCACTGTTAGTTTCCCTCCTGCGTAACTGCTTTCAAAGAGGAGCCATTCTTTACATGCCAGACTGCCCAGATTCAGGACTTTTCCTTGTATGAATTTTGTACATCACCACTCAATCATATATCTTTATCTTAATAACTATGTATATTTGTTTTCCACTCCCTCTCTTAACTCAACTCTTGTCTTTATCTCTGCAGGAGATGATCATCGACAAGGTGAATGGTCAGCCAGTCCCCCGCTATTTGATATACGACATCATCAAATTCAATGTGAGTAGCCTGGCCATTTGAGAATGTGTTATCTTCCTTTGACCTGTAACTCCTGAAAAGCTGCCAGATCAAGATGTCAGAATAAACAAACAGCAAATTGGAGGCATGCCATTAACACTCTGGAGCTCCTTCTCCTCCCTCTCCTTTTTATTTCCCATTAACAAAGATTTGCTTCAGTGGAGGAAATTGGAATTTTTGTGGCTGTAGTCTATCAGCAGTTGTACCATAAAATTATCAGAGCGAAGTGTGGGCTGTATGTCGGGAAAAGGTATTGACATGGAACAGGATTTGCTCATTCTGAAACCTGAAAAATCAAATTCCCGGTTGGGTTCCTCCAAGGCTGTTCTATCGCAGGCCGCCCAGCAGTGTTCATCCAGACTCTGCACTGTTTGCACAGGGATGACGGAGCTTGTCAGTCTGCATGCTGGAGAAAAGAGCATGGCTCTGCTTGACCCCACACCCTGTCACGCACCAGGCTTAATTCAAGCCTGACCTTAACCACAATGCTGGGACTGAACTGCCTCTGACCTAGACTGAATATTTATAAGCTACATTTTTGTGCTTTTAACACTGAAATTGGTTTTGCTGACCTTCGTGGACCTATTTTTTGATAATTGCTTAGAACAAAAAAATGTTAAATATTAATCCAAACCTTTAACATTGCCAGAGTCATTGGATTTGATTGAAGGCTGATGTTCAATCCATTACCTGAATTATAGTTGTGTTGCCCTGGTGCATCTGTGCATGTAAAATTAGCTTTTATATATGTGTAATAGCATGTTTCCTTCTGTTACATTATTTTGACTTGGCCACTTTTCTTGAGAACAGCCTGAGGACAACATTACAAGGCTGTTAATTGCTAACACTCTTGCGAACTGTAAATTAATTCATCCCTTCAACCGATCTGCTTGCCACTAATGGCGAGTAGGCAGGCACAGGGACAAATGAGCCTACAGCTTGCCCTTAGCGAGCCTTCGCTGTCTTCCTTATAAAAATTTGATGAATACCTCGGGATAAAGGGGAGGGGTTACTTCGGCCATTATGTTTGTCCGTCGCCTCCTTTTCTACATCGATCAGAGGATCAGCACAAGCAAGCGGCTCAATAAAGGCTCCAGTGGTGAGGGGGAACGTCTTTGTAAGACGGTGCAGAGGTTAGCAGCTCCACATGACTCCCCTCGAGCCATCAGTAAAGCGCTGTTGTATCGATCCGAGCTGGCCATTATTAGACTTCTCCATTATCTGTGGTGGGCTGCACCTTGGCACCAAGGCTCCATCCTGAGACCGAGGATGGAAATGCAGCAGGAGGGAGAACACACCACCCGCCGGGCCCATGGCCTAACGTGACACCTTGCTTGTTTGGAAAGTCGGGTGAAGCACAGTACTGGGATTCTTCTGATTAGAATGCGATGAGTGTGTGTTCTCTCGCCATGATGGGTAATTTAGCTGTGATTGAAGGGTCAGCGTTTACTTAGTTCTGTGGATTTTGACGGAGATAAATGAGTTTGTCAGCATACGCTCTGCTGTTCATGTTAGGATGTTGTTAGTCATCCTACAGAGTGTTATTATATTGAAAGTGCTGATTTGTACATTGCCTCTCCAACCATGTAACTGATTGACCCAGACTACCAACCTGAGACGTGGAATGAATTTTTTATTTCTGCTGTCGCTGCAAAGCATAAAGAGGCTTTTTTTTGTCTTCCTGGAAAGTTGTTGCTGCTTGTCAGTCACTGTCAGCTCCCCCACTGTGGGGGAACTGACAAGATGTGATGAAAGCACAACAACAATGACATATATGTCCTTAATTTTCAAGTTGCTGTAGAAAGCTATTATCTTGAGAAAAAGCTGTGGAGGTTTGCACGTCTATGTCCTGACACTTTGATTGACCTCGTTATGTGTCATCCTGCCAAAAATAATCTCTCTTTAGGGGCAGAATTAGACAAGATAATTGGCTCAATCAGATTAACAGCTGAGCTGAAAGGAGTGCTTTTAACACTCCCTGCAGAAACCTCATCTGTCGAGGTATGAGTGCCTTACAAACATCAGCTCCATTTACTTCTGCTTGAGAAGTTTGTCTGCAGGTACAGTCTGTAGCTCTGCAGGGTTTTCCACCCCAAGAATAGTCTCTGGGCTGCATCGTTCCTTTCAAACCAGCAGCGGCATCACTCTGACGCTCATTCTGCAGTCGCATCTCACCCACAGTCTGCTGTCGAGTAGACTATACTGTAGAGTATATACATTAGATATGCAGTACGTGTATAGATAAACAATGGTACTGTTAAGGTTTCAGTAGTCTCTAGCTAGTAACAATCTCTAGTGGCAAACACTGACTTTGCAGTTAGCCTCAGTCGCTTTAATTTGCTCATAAATCACAATACATCCAAGCCAGTCTGCTGGGACTTTCATCTGCATTTTGCCTGTGATTACAATTACATTATTCTCCACCTTCATTTCCATGTTGAGCATGTGGTTGAACATGTGGACACTGATGATGGAAATAAAATGGTTATTATGGGGATAATTATACTAAAATGTAGCTGGGGAGGCAGCATTTCTCTCTATTTGATTACCAAACAGCCTGAACACAGGACACAGTTAGTATTGCGCACTGAAGCTTCCAAAGAATACTAATGTATTTAGTTATCATTCAGGAACCCTTACCACTGCCTGCACATGCCTTTATTTAGCACAGCTCACTAAAAAGATGTTCCCTTTTCATTTGTTTTATGGGATTAATTATAAGAGCATAATGAAATGCATGAATTCGATAACTGGAAGAGAAATTGTCATGAATTTCTGTGGTAGAAAAAGTTTTATTCTCTGTGCTTAAATTATCCTCCAACCCCTTAAACCCTGCTGAAACATAGTGATCTGTCAGCTCTTTCCTACTTGTAAGATGCATTTTTTTCCGTCTCTATCTGAGATGTAAGCCCAACTCGGCATTAAAGTGACTCATAAAGGAGCGGGAACAGTAGGCTTCAGGGGCTCTTACAGTATAACTACACAGACCATAGTCATAACTTCTGTCCTACATTCTGCCAGTCTACTTTTGTAGACACAAATTATGTCTCTTCTGAAGCCAGAGAATTAAGACTCTAACTCATAATGTTAGGAATATGGTGATATAGATGGTGGTGGAAAAAGATGAACGTTCGGCTGAGGGTAAAGTTTTGTTCAAATCTGCTCACATTAGTTGGGATTTGAACACAAGACTTGAGTCTATAAAGCAAAAACCGGCATCATGTCTTTGGAACAACCCTAAAAGTAATGTAATGACAAGGTCTTATGGCTTTCGAGGAAGGCTGTTGTGTTCAGACTGCTCAACACCACAAGAAAAAGAGAGAACAATTTGAGTTTCCCAATAATAACATAACCAACATACCAGCAATAACAAATGACAACTGGCGAAAAGTCTGCGGGGAGTAAATCATATTTTTTAAAGCCTGCTTCAATATTGCCTGAAAATACTGCTTCTGCATTATGACTCCGTGATGCAAACAGATAAACAGGATGCAGTTTTAGGCCAAAACAATCTAAAAGCCTCTGTTTTTGTTAGAAATAGCTCAAGGGAAGCTGCACATTCGGCTTCTGTTGACTGGTCCCAGCACTGATTTTGTCACCTGCGTATAATGTAATTTATTCGAAATCATCCCAGACAGTCACACAGCTTCTAACAGTATTCCCGGCACTGTCAGTTTTTTATGTCAGATGCTTGTGTCTTTGCTGAATTCTCGAGTTTATCCCTCAGCCTCTCTAGCCTCAGACTTAAGAAGGCTTTATTTCTGATTCTGCAGCTCCCTGGTGGTTAACATTTAATGTGTGTTTATATATAGATTTTTATGTAACATTACATTCTTGGCATTCTTGTCCAGAAGAGATGAGACAAAATTCTCAGAATTGTAGAAGTTAACTGGAGAATGTTGAAATAATATTACTTCAACGAAAATAAAGATTTGTATAAGTGGACTGGCAGGAAAATTTGAACTTTGCAGTACATGTATAGTGTTTGGAGGCTATATATAGTAGGCAGAGGTGTCCTGAGGCGTTCTGCATTATCAAGGCAATTCTTTGTAGATCAGTATCAGTTATGTCAAGCCCGATCAGTTGCTGTTGCTTTTCAAGAATGGTGCGTTGTGCTACGTTGAAACACTGGCTCTGGCTTTGGTCCAAACCTGCAGTGATGACAGTAAGTCAAAGTGGAGCTGCACAAACAAATAAAGGCAACCACAATTTAGAATTTATGAAATTCAAACAGACAGTGAGTTTCGAGAACCTCAGCAAAAAAAAAATGACTTGGTGATTTTGCTGATATAATCGATCTTTGTTCCCAGTAATGCTGGATTAACAAGATTCTCATCGGCTGTGTTTTCCTGTTGAACAGGCGTGGACAGCACATGCCTTGAATCATCCACACTTACATCTTGTTCTGTCCTGATGACACAGCTGACAGATGGTGCAGAATGTGTGGGACATGGTACCAGCTGTTGCTCCAGGAGAGTGTAGTGCAGTTTTTTTGCAGTCACCCTCAAAGAAAAACAAGTCGAAGAAGTAATGCTTAAATGATTGTTTCTCAAATTAAATTTGGACTCTGACCTTATTTGTAGTTACCAAATTGTCCTCACAGAGTTGTTAAGACTGCATTAAGCAAGCTGGACAGACTCTAAAACAAAGTCACAGAGACGCACATCATGGCATACTACTCGGTTATCAAGTTGTTATTGATGTGTTAGCAAACAGATGCTTATTTAGACAGACACAGGGCATTATGGGCATCCCAGTAGAGTCATATTGGACCACCTGACGAATGCAAGTCCGGTGTGTAAGCTGCCTTTTACCTGATTTTGGCCTGCGACTCCTTAAGGTGATTTAGTAGTTGCTGATTGTTTTCTTGAGTAATTCAACTAATCGGTTCGTTCAGAAAATGTCAGAAAATTGTAAAAATGTTGGACACTTTCCCCTTGGAGAGTGTCAACAACATCAATGTCCTTGGAATCCATATCACAAAAAATCTCTCATGATCCCATAACACCTTCCACCTGGTGATGAAAACTCAACAGAGCCTTTTCTTCCTAAGAAAAAACAGACAAACTCGCCTCTCATCTCCCGGTGTGGGATGTCAGCTGCACTCCCGAGGACTGGAAGGACGTGGTCCGGGTGGTGAAAACGGCACAGACGATTGTGGGACCGGTGCCCCCAAACCTGGACACAGTGTATGCTAGCCATCTACACATGAAAGCTATCAACATCAGTAAGGTCCCAGCCCACCCACAGTCTGTTCGTCCCCTTGGCATCGGGGAAGAGATATAGAGCCATCAAAGCCTGATCTAACAGACTGAGGAACAGCTTCTACTGCAGTGCTGTAGCCTCCATAACCCCCCACACACCCATAGCTGTTGAGGACTGAATACATGTTACATCTTTAATATAGTCATTGCCCAATCCCTGTTATACCGCACTGATACTGTTTACCTGCCATGAATTCATTTTTTTTTTTTTTTTTTTTTAGTGCCAAGTCACAGAAGTTATCTCTTTTCATATAGTCCAGGTCTAGACTGTACTCTAATACCATCACATGTCTCTGTATTGTTTTTAACTTTCTAATCTGTTGCACAATGTCATGCTGTTGGTATCTGAGAGTTACCATAACATAATTTCATTCCATGTGTGCAATGACAATGCCTCTCGTGTCTTTTGTCGTCCATAAGGCCTGGCATTGTACTTGCCTAGATAAGACGGCACGCTTAAACAAATGCTCTTCTTATCTGTTTTGCTGAATATCCGTATGACTCACAAGACGGTACAGTCTAGTAATTACGTGATGCATCTAATCTGAACTCATTATTGGCCGTTCACCTCCTCATCCACTTTGAAAAAAAATCTTTTCCTTACCCCCATGGCCCAATAATTCCATAGAAAGCTCTTGACAAGAGACGTGGCCTTTACCAAACAGTAACAGAGCAGAATGCAAATGCTCCCAAGTCGCACCTTCCTGCTCAGTGCCTCTCAATATAGATCAAGGAATATTGATCCATAACCCACTGGTGGAGGAACAATAAAGGTGTAAATGTTTCACAACACATTGTTTTTATTTTTACTTTATTTGAACATGTTTTTTAAAAGGGTAAAATAACACAATGTCATATTGCTAAATGTAGACAGAAAAATCTGCAAGCGAGAGAAGCCAAAGGTTTGTCTGGTGCCCCTTCCAGTGTTAGACACACAGCGTTGAAGAACAGTTTACAGTGGAACTGCAACAGATAGTTGATAAATTGATAAAGCTATCAATAGAAAATTGATCTGGAATAATACTACTCTCTGTCTTCTATGACAGTAAACTGAATGTCTTTTGGTTTTGGACTATTGGTCATACAAAAAAAGACATCTGAGTGCTTCAACTTGGTCTGAAGAAAATCATATAAATTATAAATTATTATATATATAAACATTTTTCAGTTTTTTTTTTTTTTTTTTTTTTACAGAAATCCAATTAAGTTTATTTTAGCCATTGAGGAATGGAAATGCCTTCTTAGTTTGAAGTTGTATCTGTTTCAAAAAGGGTCATTGTTTTGCTGTTTAAGAAAACATCCAGTTTGGATCATTTGAGATATGTGGTAGGCATTTTTAAATACATTTTTTCTGCTCACCTTGATCATGGGATGTAGATAATGTTTGCCTCTTGTTTTTTTTCCGTGTTTTGGCCAAAAAAAAAAAAGGCATGGCAACTTGTTTGCTGAGTTTGAGCTCCTTTTCTCTCTCTCTGAAAACCTGTGAGAAATATTAAATGTCAAATTCTTGTCATGCATTTAGTCCATGTCCATCTGGCAGCTTTTCAAATCCCACTTATTATTTTTCTTTCTCTTTTTTTTTGTGCCGATAAAAGTGAGTCATTATTGTTAATCACTTTTGTCAATTGAGCAGTGGAGATTAGTGGTGGTGACTGTCGGTTGGCCGTGATGTACCAGGGCGGTTTCATCACAACTCCTCTGCCTCCTTTTAACACTTTAAAGTGGTCGGACAGCCAAGTTTGTTAAATTTGTTACTTGGCTGTTGTAATTTTCCACCCTAGCTTCTTTATTAATAACCAGGGGCAGGAACTTAAGTATTTTTTTTTCTGCCAGAGTCACAGTGCTCTGCCAGATGGATTTGGCGGCACCTTTGCCTTAGTGGCCCTGTCTGTTTGAGAGGCTCAGGTCACTGTGCTTATCTGTTTAGAACATCCATGTGTGGCTGGACAATGATGGGATGAAGCAGTTTTCATTGTGACAAAAGACCAAACTGATTCCACTGTAGGAGTGTGTCATATTGTGTCATTCACTATTTAAAAATTCAGACTGCAGACGTTGTAGCACCTTCTAGCATCTTTCAGGACCATATCGCCCACCCCTACTGTACTGTGTACTTCTGGTGTTGATATTCCCACGAGCTCAACTGATGTCTAGATCTTGTTGGCTTACTGTGTGCACCTGTATATTCCCCCCTGTGGTGTAGATATAAATATGAGCTGTATGAGTAGACTTGCAGTCATGTATATTGAAGCTATGAAGATGTTATTGTGTGTGCCAAGCTTTTATAGTGCTAGTTAGGCCTGTCACACATTTTTCTCAGTATTGATTCAGACATTGATTGTTTAATTGACTAACTGATGAATCGTTTAGTCTATAAAATGTCACTAAGTAGTAAATGTCTATAAATTCCCGAAGCCCAACTTGACATATGAAAATGTTTTTATATCAGAACCCAAAGATATTCAGTTTAATATGAATGAAGACAGAGAACTAGCAGTTATTCTCATTTCAGAAGCTGGAACCAGATAGGTTTGGATATTTTTTTCTTTAAATGACTTAAGCAATTAACTGATTATCAAAATAGTTGCCATCTGTGATTCTAGAAATTAACTAACCTTTTTATGTCTAGCACTAGTCCTGTGGTTCATCACCGTGTTCCCACATGCCAAGGTCCAGAAAGGATTCCGACAAAAAGCTGCATAAAATATACATTAGAGTTGGTGTGACAGTGATGTAGAGGTCTGCTTTTGGAAATGTCTGTCTTGTTTTGGCTCTCAAAAGTGTTAGACCTCTACCTCACAACATATTAGATAAACAGTGTTGTCATGGCCGTGAATTGGCAGCTTATTTATCTTTGAATATTTGTAAAATATTTATCCAAAAGAGATTTCATTTTAATATGTATGTTGGATGTGTGTTAATGAGCAATTCAGACTAAATATAGACTACTCTGTGTTATTATGGTTTACTGATTGTATTAATATGGACAACAATGATTTTTCTGTATCTGTATTTCAAAGTATACGTGTACTTTTCATACGTGCATGTCTAAATGAGTTAATACAGCGAACACATTAACACATTAAGAGGTAACTGAGTTTGATTTTTTGTGTGTTTCAGGGACAGCCTGTTGGCCAGTGTGATTTCAATATCCGGCTGTTATGCATAGAGAAGGAGATCATTTCTCCCCGGATGGAAAAGATGAAGACTGGACAGATTGACAAAACCAAGGAGCCCTTCAGCGTCCGAAATAAACCCTTCTTTGATATTCACGCATCACGCAAGGTAAAGTGAGCAAAGGAATCCTTTTTAATTTCCAAATCATTTACTCCACATTTCTTTCATACGTGAGACCTGGTCAAAACCCATTCCTGCTTTTCACACAGATATACAAATGAAGATGACCCAAAATTCTTGCCTATTAAGTCTACAAATGAAATTGTAACTGTCCCAGTTAGTTCCCTGGAAGTTGTGTTTTCCAGGGCAACAGTTCTTTGTGGGGTCTTTCAGGGCAAATTGATCCTAGGTGGGGAGCCAGAGCAAGAGCAATTGAAAGACATCTCTGTCCCGCCATCTTATAGAAGGCACAATCTCATCCAGAATAGGGAAACAGGCCCCCTCTGGGAGTCAGGCCTGCGGGAGGGAATTGGCAGGCGAGTGGTGACTGCGCCTGTACCCATGGGGCAAATTAGGCTCATTTTCGAGAAATAGTGTGTTGTTGCTACCATGTGCTACTGAGGTAGCAGAAAAAGGCAGGGTCCTTGACATCCTGACTGTCTCTTAAGGCCTTGTGTATCAACTTATGCCACAGTCCTGTGCTGTGTTGTACCATTTGTTAAACCTCAGATTCAGGAGGGGGCAATGAGGAGCCCATGTTGGATCTGTTCTTTTCAAAGATTCTCAATTGTTAACTTAAGGAAGGCTTATGACCTTGTCCCTCCAGATGCCTTCTGGGGATGTGAGAATAAAATTCTGGGCTACTGTCATCAGGTCCTTGTAAAGCTGGAACCGAGAGCGTGGTCTGAAAAATCAATCATTCTTGGTCGACTTTGGACTCCAAGGTTTAGCCTTGTCACTGATTTTGATTTTTATATCTCATTGTCACCACAGGAAAAACTAATGAACCCCTTGACCAACTCAGGAACTATACTTGTGTTTTGACTAGAAGAATTAAGGTTTGTGTGTCAATCCTGCACTATTGTTCCAGGCACCCAAAAAGTGGGTCATACCTCTGGTAGACCAGAAACTATCTTGGTATGCAGTATGCTTTAGTGGATATCATTGATTGATCAAACCCGTGCCTTGAGCCTTGAGCCTGTAAATCTCTGCTGCTGGCGCCTCCATGTGTATTAGCTACAGCTGACAATGATTGCCTCTTCCTATGTCTTTGTCTCTGCCTCTATGAATACACAATGAGTAGATAAGTAGGTTCAAAAGAGAAAACATGGAATAAATACATTACATTGCTGATGGTAAATCATTATTGTGTGAGCTGGTAAGTATGGAAAAGGAAAGAATTTCATTGATTTTAGTTAGACGTTTCTTAGCACCTGGCAAAATGCTTGATGTTAATTCAGTCTCTTTTTCTTTTGGTTTAGATGATCATATTTTCTTTAATGTTCCTTGTAGTTGTCGTATAATAAATAAATTAACTCGGCTGAGGTTATAACACTGTGCTGTTCACAGGCTGAGGACAGCAAAGCTTTTATCCTCTGAATAGCTGTTAAACCTTCCTCAAAGGCCTGAACTTGTGCCCTAATATCAGCTCTGTGGGAGGTCAGAGCACGATTAATTTGATGTTTTGCTCGGGCCAAGATCAGTCAGAAATCTTGGCACTGCACATTCGCAGATGATCAAAGTATTTGGAGGGGGAGAAGTTTTAGACATTTCTTGTGTTGTGGTCACATGTCTTCCTCTGCCAACACTGATATCTTGATGTTTTTGTCCTTTTTAAAAGTCTTAGTAAGAATAGTTGGGTTACCTCTGCTGTAACCCTGTGCTGTATGCTCCTCTAAGAACCTTTATGAAGGATCAACCCCCTACCCTTTGGGGGGCATGTTGATGAAGATACTCTAGAAATGAAGTCACTGTAACTCTGTCTGCTTTCTGACTGCTCTATTGTGTTGTGCAGTGGCCATCTGCTCCCCATACAGTCATATCTCTGTTGTATGGGACATTAAAAGAGGGAAACTGGAATCTGGCTCATTAATTCATGGTTGCACAACCATCTACTTCATGGCATATCAACCAGAAATTCCTTTTAGGGGTATTTCAGTCACAGGCTGTGGTTGTATGATGGCTTTTGTCTGTTGCTAAGCTCCTGTTTTTCATCTCAGACACTTACACATTCATGCCGCCATTTCCCACCAATTGGGACCATTTATTCTCTTTGCTTCCTCCACTTGTCCAATTATCTTACAAAGAGCCCTTTTTGTTTTACAGAAATCGTACGTTGGAACAACTACATTATATATTTTGGGACTTTCCCTCTTGTGTAGGTCAAATGGACTTGTCTGACAAAGTAGATTTTGAGAAGAAAATCATTCTGAATATAATGGTCTTGTACAATAGGCCTATTGGATGCTTAACTTTAAGAGGTTCTTTATTTTCATTGGTCGACTTGTCATGCGTCTGCTCTGAACCAAGCTCCTCACGTACAGTACATACTTTTCCTACTTACAGTGGAAGTAGTGGATGAAGATGTAAAATACCTTAATGAAAACAAATTAATAAAAAGAACAAAAGAAATTATTTATTTATTTATTTATTATATATATATTTATTAGTTATTTTGTTTTTGTCACAGTTTGGCTGAGAAACCGTGGGCAGAGTTTATCATTACTGAAACAAATCTCTTGTGGGCTAGCTGGTTCGAGAGACACTGTTATTGACCCTACATTTATTTACATTTGTGATTTATAGTCAGCGGTTTTAGTGACTGGAAGTTAAATGATTACCTTTTACATATGTTTTTCATTTAATTCTGACTCAGTAAATGCATACATACAAAGAAAATAGAGCTAAAAATGTGTGTTATATTTGACTTTATTTCTTTGATTTGTTTTTATTAAGGCATTTTAAATCTTGCATAGCCAATATTCAAGATACCTATAACATAGCTCTACATCCCTAATTCTAATGCTGCACACATTTCCCTTTTTGTAAGCCTTCGCACAAGTATACTGACTGTCGAATAAGCTCCTGTATCAACTTACCAATGCCAACAAGGAATTTTGTTTGTTTTCTCAATGTAGTGCACTTGTATAATACTTTTGATAGGACTTGGGACTTGCTACACAGTATTATATGGGTAGCATTCACAGTACACCCAGATCAAATTCTCTCTTCTAGTAATGGTTGTTGGTAAATTGGTCAAATAGTGTGTTTGGCAGAGATCTGTGTATTTCTTTCAAGGAATTAGAAATCAAGTCAAGTCTGGGAGCTCTTGTCATTTTCTTGCTCGCTGAAGGCAACAGAATTGGCAATTTCCACAGAAAATCCTTTTTATGAGGTAGAAATTCATGTTCCTCTTGGGATTACAGAAATGAGGCTCACAGTCTGGGGGCTAGAGAGCTGATGATGATATTTGCAATTTCCATAGAGAGTAAGCTTAAAGAGCCTAAAAACTCACCCAACTCAAACTTCTTGTTAATATTTTTCATGTGTTCAGTCCAGGATTTGCAAAGCTCAACTATTTGTAACGTGGGATTTCTTATGGCCATGAGGATAAATCCCAAAAGTTACAACTCCTTAATGCTGAAACCCGGTGAAAATGTTTTGTGTGTAAAGAGTTTTATTGAATTAAATTTGTTCCTGCACTCACGATGCATTTGCATGTAGAGCTGCAATGATTAGTCCATTAATCGGTTAATCAGCAACGGTTTTCATAATCAATCATTGAGTCATCATTCTTTAAGAAAAAATGCCCAAATCTTTGTGTTCCAGCTTCTCAAATGTGAATATCCTTTACCATTGTCTCGACCAAATGATTGATTGATTCATGGAGAAAACAATTGACAGATAGATTGATAATGAAAATAATTGTTCGTTGAATTGCATATTTTTACTAACCTGAATAGTATGAATTCAAATAGTCTGTTTTTGTTAGCTGCCTTCAAACTGTTTTCATTTAGACGCCACACATTTGGACACTATTTGTCCAACTGAATTCATCGTTCTCCAGGGCAGGACACATTTTACATTGGTGTAATTGTTTCAGTTCTTGAAAATGTTGCCATTCAGTGAGGTTTATTCTGTGTAAGTCTTAACATTTGCAGGGCATACAGTAATTATATGTGACTCATGGTGTTTCCAGATTGAATAAAGTCACAATTTGGTGACTGTTAAAATTACCAAGGGAAATTACATGGTGTTTGTCTTTGCCCTGGGCAGAATGTCTAATATCCCTTGCTCATTTATCATATTAAATCAAAGAAATATCAAAGAAATTAGACCTAAGCTGCATAAAGTGCATAATGAGACTATGTCTTCATTTGACCCCAGGACATCACCCACCTCCTCCCAGGAGACCAGTCAGTGGTGAACTGAGGAGAGACAGAATTCAGGTGGAAGAATGAGTTTCTTACCTGAGAGTACGTCTCATCTTGAAATGCGTTTCTAAACTGAGATTGACTTTGGATAGAGACCTGAAAAGTCGTTATCTAGATACTTATGTAAGATTGAAGTCTATTCACAGAGCTCAAACCTAATCACAGCAGGTGAGATTAAGGTTTAGTGTATGTGCTGAATACAAAATGGCCAAAAGAATTGACTTCCTTGAGGAGGTAAATAGTGAAGTGAAATAGTTTTTTGATTTTATGAAATCATGATCAATGTGCATTTAAGCACAGATTTAGTTTGGAGGACCAAAGGTTGTTTATGTTGCACTGGGAGCTTCTTTACTGCTGCAGTTTCCTCACAACCTTAAAACTACTGTATTTGATCTTGACTGCTATTTTTTGTCCAGGTCCTTGTATGTTGGGGCAACAACATTGCTGCCAATGATAAGAACGGGATTAACAAATTTATTTTAAAAAGACTAGTTCAATAATAAGTTTGACTCCTGATCGGTTAGAGACAGACAGAGTTCAGACCATACTTCAATTTGAAGATCATCCCCTGTTTGTTGCTTTCAACATTATTTGTAGGATTTTGGTTTTACCTTTCTTAATTTCCAAATTTTTATTGCGATTTTATTGGTGCTGTTTTTAAGTGTGTCACTTATGGTTATCTTATTCATTAATTGATTGAATTTATTAAAATGTTGTTGTGGTGTACCACTGCAGAATGAATGTAGGGGAAACACTGTGTTGGGTCATTCTCGAGTCCATGTGAAGCTTATAGTTAGGCTGAAGCTTATTAACAGATGTTATTAATGTACTGGTAGTGTGTTTATTGTCACCTGTGGCTGTTTTTAAATTCCTTCCAAAATCCAACCAATACGCATATTTGAAATTAAACCAATATCTTATCTCTGCAAAGCCAGATACCTCCTCGTCATGTTTACATTTCTAGATAAGGTGTAACTGGATGCACTTTGAAAGGTCGCCTCAAATGGAATCAAGGATCAAATATTTAACATTTTGAGTGCAGAGACGAGGTAGAATCCCAGAGCGTGCGCTGCATCTCAGGCTGTAGCAAGCTTCTCCATCATCGCTCTTATCAAAGGAAAACAATTTGCGTAGAAGGCCCAAGTGTTGATCCCAGAATGTGTATCGAGTGCAGCAAAACACATAACTGCGATGACAAGACTCTTTATCCTTTCCTGACTCACCTTCCTCTCCAGTGGGCTCAGTTGCCATTAACGGTACTTGACTCTATGTAAATGCCTTCCTCTCACGGTCCTCCTCTTTGTCGTCATACCCTGATCCATGATTGAGAGTCTCGCTGTTCTTGTCTGAGCATGTTTCTAGTGGCCAGGCTGGATAAAAAAAGAGTAACTGCTCCTTAACAGCATGGCTCATTAGCTGAGTGCTGTCAGTCTGCAGGTTCCTTGTTGCCCACTGACCTCACACCTCTGTCAGCTGTCGAGTCTCCATCTGTTGAAGATGGAAAAGTAGGACCCTGGTTCTCTATTGTCTTTGTCTTCTTTACATGTGTGCTTTAACAAAGGAAGAATCGAGCTTTGGTATTGTACTGAATCCAAACTATCTCACTTAGTTTGTGGTGATTGCTGCTTAGAATTCCCCCTATCTGTGTTTCTGTCACTTCATAAAATTGTAATAAGCTGTTTTCTAGATGATGGCAGAGCTAGTGAAGTAAAATCTGCCTTATTGACCTGTGAACTCACAGTATTCATTCTAATTAAGATCAAAAATGTGGGAATCCTTTGGTGAGGGAGGATAGATGCTCAGTATCTCACAGCTCAGTCGTGTGTCCTACTCAGCTTATGAAATACACTGCAGTAAAACATTCATGAGCTTGCACCTCTGGCCTTGGTAACACAGCCATCTTCCCATGGTCGGGTTCAAGAACAAGCTACACTTTATCACCTGCATCGTCTCTCTGCTGCTGCTGCTGCTGCGCCCACTCGCACAGGGAAACACGCCGACTGTTGTGTAAGGCCTTATGCTGCTTGGAAGCGCACACGACATGGACTCGATGACTAATGTTTGTTTACCTCAGTTGCTTTGAAAGTTTCCAGTTTTCTTCAAAGCCTCCACGACATTATGCAACATCAGATGATGCATGGCACATCTATACTGTAAAGGTCTGATTCAGAGAGGGAGTGGATGAATATGTGGCGTAGAGGCTCATTGTATTTGTTCTGCTTGCCTGCTCTATTTGTGGCTTCGGGCTCGGAGTTGGTGTACTCGAGGAAAGGAACGTACACCCTCTGGGTCAGGTCAACAGGTGTTTTTCTTCAGATTTTCTTATGAGCATTTTTAGTGTTTATTCTGCGTTTCAATACCTACTCTGCCGTTAGTCTGCTGTCTGCCCTCTCAACAATCAATCCTTCTGAAAACCAGCAGCTGCTGCCATAACAGTACAGATCCACATCATTGATTTCCACAATGCTTCTTTTGTTTTTAATAAGTTCTGTGCTCATTTTCCTCACTTTTTTTGAGGACATATAAACTACGATAATGTAGCTCTTACGTGTTTTTTCCATTTTGCCGATCAGGATAAAACAATTTTTGGACATATCTGTGGAAAAGGCATCTGAGATTAAAACTTTATTTGGGCATTTCTCATGGCAGTGGTTAGTTGACTGAAATCCGAGAGGTTACATTACTGGGACACACGCCCTCAACCTCTGTGTTGCCCTACAGACCAGAAAGCTTAAAAAGTTAGATAAACGTCTATCCGGAAAGTAGGCACACACAATGATGTATGTGTATATTTTAATTTCAATTTCAGTTTGGTCTATAAATAATTACATATATAATAAAGTAATCAGAAAAAAATATAGAAAATGTTACATAAGCTTGTTTAGCTGTAACCAAGATCCAGCCAATAGACCATCACTATTTTATTAAACCTTGTGTTCAGCTTTGAGCTCTTAGCAACAGCAACAAAAAAATGTTGTCCTTTTTTAATGGCATACTCTAATAAGGAGCTAGACATTATTTATTTGTTCATTTGTCCTTAATAATGTCAGAAAGGTGCACTTCCAGAGTCCTGCATGATGTAATGAGTGTATGCAAATACACCCAGCAGTGAAGTGAGTGTAACACAATCAGCATCAACCTCTATTTGGTGTCAAGTAGATGACATGCAGGAAGTATCACTGTGAATTTCCAGCTCCAACCAACCTGACCAACCAGTTGATACTAACAGGGGGATTTCTTAAAGTCACTGTAATTGCTTGGAATCAGATTTTGTATACAGAACACACCCACTCCACTCCTCTGCCCAAGCACACACATAATGCATGAGTGATGGTGAAAAATGGATCATCAAAAATATTGATGTGGCAGGGCAGTAAAACTAAGCCAGCGACAGTGTAATCATCAGAAAAATAAGAGGTATCTATTTTGATGATAGACCGACTTTAACTGATGAACTTACACTCAGTGAATGTGTGCTTCAACCACAGCGAAACCTACTGCAACTGGGAAAGCAAGTTCTTTTTTTACACCTTTAAGACCAAAGCCAAGCGGTCTTTTGTGTCTGACATCCAGCCAACCCCAACTCTCTCTATGTCCATGCAGACGGCTCAGATAGAGCGGCACGCTGCTGGAGCCCAGTGAAGGGCTGCCTCCCAGTTGTTGCCTCTTCACACTGACTCTCTCTCTGTCTGCTGTCTGTATGAATGTGTCTGAGTGCGTGGGCTGTGCTCGGCGCTGCTGCGCGTTTGTGATTGTCAGTTTATCTTTTCTCTCCTGGAGACAGGCCGCGATGTGTCTAACTGGCAGGGGTGTAGCTTCAGCATAGACTTACGCTGGCCAGGGTCCCATCTCTGCAACACCATAACTTAATTTTGTATGGTTTGTTTGTTTGGCTTTGCACATATTGTTGTGTCCATTTTACGGTTTTGTTCCACCAACCATCACACACTCTACTGTCCCGATGGAGGATCAAAGTTTTATTCACTGGTAGTAACATAGTATCTACACAGGATGTGTTACATACACTTAATGTGTGTAGCTGTGACCTGAAGCTTTAATACTTTGTCTATTTATTCCTGCAATCATTGTTTGTGTATTATCCACAAAGATATCTGATTTTCAATTAGCTAAAATGTTTAGTCAACTAATTGATTAGTCAATTTCAACTTTCCCCCGTTGTGGGACCAATAAAGGAATATCTTATTTTAGTCAATAGTCAGGAATTAGTCAGCAACTGTTTTGATAATAGATGAATCATTCACAATTTTTTTAAGGCTTAATTCTTAGTCTATTCTAATAGTAAGATGAATATCTTTTTGAAGTGTTGGTCAGATAAAAGAAGACACTTTAAGATGTCACCTTGTGCTCTGGAAACTTGTGGTGGGCATTTTTTGCTATTTGCAGACGTTCAACAGACCAGACTATTAACTGATTAATCAAGGAAATAAGCTCTACATTTATGTCATGAACAGAAGTAGTAGAAGAGGCTAATATTGATGATGTCCTGTAGTATAGCTTTTGTGCTTTGTTTAATTCTCTTTTTTTCTGATGTTTTGTGAAACCTGTTTGTTTGTTTTGTTCCTTTTAATAGAACAATTAGAATAGTAAAATCAAGGCAGGCTCATTCCCTATAAAGTGATACTTGCATGTGACAGTGTTATAGAAATGAATAATCCTCAAAGGGAACTACAAATGACATAATTAGAAATATACAGGAAAACTCCTTTACGCCTGTGCCTCAGCTCAGATTATGAATTTAAATGCATTTCTTGATTCTTCAAGTCTTTGTCATCTTGCAATAACTTGTTAATTTCACGGTAGGGAATTTTAGCTAATGCTAGCCACTCTTCATAACACCTGTCCAGTTCACCACATGTTCTTTTTATACCTCAATTCAATTTCATGCTGTGCCCTGATATTTTCTCATAATCTTTGCCTGTTCTAGCCTTATGCCGCCCCCTTATTGGTTTCATCTTGTCCCTGTCCCCACAAATTAATGTGTAAAATTTAATCTTGATAACGCTTTTTATGAAACGACCAGTATCCATCAAAAGATAAGACGTTTGAAGACATTTAACTTCTGCAGACTGCGTAACCTTGTTTGACTCCAGGCCAGCCAGTGGTTTAGCAGCCCAGCCCGCACGCTCTGATGTGGGCTTTCCGTTTAATAGGGCACTGCCGCACTGGCTTCAGAGGCCCATTCGCATTAGGCTTGAAAGGAGCCTCCAGCAACAGCCCTGTGGTCTGACCGGAATATCAATCCATCCTCTCCACCTTTGATTCAGCCCCCACACCTAAATCTCCTCAGAGCAATGAGGATGAGCACACAGCAGGAAAAAACACAAAGGCTTCAGGAATGGAAAGTGCATTGTATCAGTCGAGGTGTGCTGAGGAAAGGCTGGTGATGTTGCCCAGAAAATGAGCTCTTGCATTTCTTGTTAATGAAAGCATGCTGCATTGTCCCGCTTGCATATGCATATCAGTAGACCATTGGGTGTGGAAATATTCTACATACGTGATACCAACCGTTGACCCTGCTTAATAAAACTTCCACGTCCACATTTCCTCACTGCACGTGCTGCTTATTACTCCTCAGCCTTTACTCTGTATTTACTGCACGCTAGTTACTCAAATCATGACCATCATTACCTGACAAATCCAAACCATCTATCTGCAGTTGTCTTACAGAAATTGGTTTCTCACTCACAGTGGGAGATTTTTGCACATTGATGTATTTTCATTCACTCACACTTGTTGCTGTGGCGACATTCATTTATTTGGTTTTGTTAGTCGTACATGGTTAAATAATATGATTATTAAGCTTGAAGTGTGCCTTTACTGCCTCAACAGGATGGCACCTTGTGTAGAAAAGAGTAGAAAAACTTATTCTATATTCCACTCGGTTCTCTTTGTTTTATATTCCCGTTGAGCAGTTGAAGTCCAGCTCATACAATCTGTTACTCTAAACCACACCGAGAAATGGTCATTCAAGGTCAAGGTTAAAGGTATAATTTCCCCACCCGGGATGCTTTGAAATTTTCAGTTAATCGCTGGAAAGAGAAATCTAGTGACATAGCTTTAAATGGTGAACACAAGATAAATTGACTTTAGAAAACACGGTTCACAAAAATCCCTTTGAGCAACTGCCTTTAGGCCTTAATATATTTCCAGTGCTTATACATTTGTCAGTGTTTCACTCTTAATTGGTTTTTGCAGTTGAGTCGGCCTGGTATCGCCACTGGTGTATGGATGTTTATATATTTCACTCTACATAAAGAATTACCTAAGTTCAATTCTTGCTTTATAAAATAATTGGAGCAGGCCGCGATGAGCACAAACTCTGAATGTGTTTGATTGATTTGCTTCTTTTTCTCAGCCTGCAGGTTGTGTTTGCTCCTTTGTTTCTCTGGGATTCAGTTACGATCAGGCATTTTTCTACTCACGCATCAAACCATCACATCTGCAGGGGCCGTTTCCTGGTTCATTGTCGGTGATCGAGACCTGAAACGATCAGTTGATTAGTTCATTTTTTGACATTCAAATATTTTCTAATCGAGTCTCCTCAGATGTGAAACGTGGTGGCTTTAATCTGTTTCTTTAATCACTATAAACTTTGTTGCTCAGACAAAGGAAGACATTTGAAGAGGTCACAGAAATTCTGATGCCAGTTTTCAAAAATGTTTTGACACGTTCTGGACCAAACAATTAAGAAGAAAATAATCATCAGATTAATCGACAAAGAAAATAATCATCAGTTGCAGCTGTAGATCTGACTCATTTTACAAAACTGTGTGGACACTGTTACCACTTTTTCTTTATCACTCAGGCTATAAGAGGTTGATGCTTAAGGTTTGTTTTGAATGAAAGGTGATTTTTGTCATAAACCACACATTTATTTACCCAGCTACTGTCCTTGGGTTGTGTGTTCGTTTTTTTATTACGTTTCTTTTATGATATTTAATCTGCATCTTCATTTAACTGCTTCTGCTCTATTATTCATTGAGGCAAGATTAAGAGGTAACTAGAATGGATGGCAAGTGATTCTTCTGTCTGATTGGCTGATAAAAATAAGCCATTGCTATGTAGAAGACAGACTACATAAGAGTGGAGGTGAGTGGCATACTTCACGCCATTTTGATGCACCAAGCCAGATATCGTTCATCATTGTGTCCTTTTGTGAAACGAGCCCAAACCTGAAACACTGGAGAGGGAAATTGTCGCCTTCAGTCACCCTGACATTCGCTTTCTCGAGGGTAAAGACATTGCTTAACATGTTAGCGGTTGATTTCTCTCCCCGAGCGCTTCTGTTGTCCCGTCTCTGCCCTGGAGTCTGCAATGAAAGCTTGATCTCTTAATGGGGCTGGGCTGTTCACCTCCGCCTACACCACCCTGCTGTACCAGGCACAACTTTGTGTTGCCTTCCTGAAAAGGTTTACCATGAAAGCAGGGTCGCTGCCCCGTCTCTTGCGTTATCGCTCCAAGGAACTTCCTTACTGTAGGAGGATGTGTGAGTGGAAGTCTTCTCTCTGCTCATCTCTCCATCCAAGGTTCACTGTGCTTGACGGAGGTGGTGGGTGGGTGTGCTAAGATGGCAAGAGAACTGAAATGGAACTCCCAGATCTTACCGCCTACATGCCGTTCCCTCATAAAGGCACCAGTTCTTTTTAGTCTGGCTATCTGCCTTCTCCATGTCAGCATGATTGTCAAGCTTTGTGTGATCTTCTGTGACTCATTCATCATTCTTGAGAGCACTGATGTTGCTCTGCTGTCTTTGCAGATACAGCAGAGACCGAACAGATTTCTGTTGCTTTAGATAAATGTATGTAGTGCTGCTCCACGGGCTGATGACTTCACTTATTTGCCTGAAAGACATCTTTTCAGAAATAGTGATGTGTTGTATTGAAGTGTTGGAAATGTGAAGTCTATCAGTGATGCCAGGGCTCGGCAGCTGCAGAACTGTGGTTCGCAACGGTTTTACCAAAACTATTATAGCTTCTATTTGCTAAAGAGAGCTGATGTGACACCAGAACATTCATTTTCTCTTCTACAATGGATCAATTTTTGGCTTTTTTTGCGTGGGTTCCCACTCCGTTTGTATTGTGCATGCACATGAATGTAGTCTATGTAATACAAATTCCTGCTGCCAGTTATTTCATTGGTTGGCTCTTGTTAGCGGTAACATGTGACGATGTGCAGCAAGACTGCAAGCTTTTAACCCTGGATGTAAACAATGCACTTTTTTTTTTAAAATCAGTTTTGCGAATGTGTTATGAGCAAGAAAATGCTTTCAACGTGTTTGTAACTCAAGGACAAGCACAATGAGTCTGAGTGAGCAAATTTGAATGTGAACATAGTGTTTGTTTGTTTACAAGAAAACACAAAGCACCTTTCACTTTGTTGCAACCATGAAGATTTCAGCTATTGATAACAAGTGATGTAGTGGATGTGAACATGTCTTAGAAATGCTCAATGACAGATTGCTTTGAGTTACAAAATCTTGTGGGACAGAAGACATCTCGGACATGATCAGGACCGTGCCTCTCTAGATTTTACCTTAACATTTGTGCGCTCACATGTCAAATCTTCATTTGTTTCAAAATATGGATAAATGTCCTCTTTTGCGCCAAATATTGCCTGATGTATTATACAGCAGTATCTGCCCACTTCAAAGAGATTTTTTTTTTTTTAGAAAGGCTAAATGTGTCACCATAGATGAATATCCACTGAGGAGCTGAGGTTGAGCAGTTCAGGCCAATGCTGGACAAAATGCACGGGTCAAAGGCATCTTTCACCGGAGAGACTCTCTCCTTTACAAGTCTGCAGTGCTGCTGTGTATGAAATGGTTTACTCACCTTGCATTGAGTACAAATCTAGTTAGGTTATATTGCGCACTTTCTTGTATTTGTGATTGAGGTTATAATTTGGTTCGCCTCCAGGCAGCACCAGGACAGATGACGACAATCTGTCATCTCCTACATTGTGAATGTGTCTTGGCTCTGATGATTGTTGACAGTCTTCATATCTACTGAACACTTTGCTATCTCCCAGTCAACAGGCACTCACAATGTCTGTGCCTGCTGATTGAAATATCAGAGATGGACAGTCAGTGGAGACATGCAGGCATTGTTAATTAAAATTTAATCATTCAGTTCATTTTATTGTTTCATTCAGGAGGCGACTTACAATATGTAGTAAAAGGCCACTCCAAGCACACCACTGCCGTTCTACTTCTCAATACCTTCCTGTACGGCTGAAACGCATTCTGCTTTAGTTCATCTTGATGGCTTGAATATGACACCTGATATCCACTGCAGCGCACTAATGCATTCGCTTTCTGTTGTATTGACCGAGGCCATTTCCTGTCTGCCTAAATGTATTTATCCTCTGCGTGAACATACAGAATGGTAAAGATCCTTTTCCCACAAAAAACACCTCCTCTGACGTAACAGCACAAGATGATGAAGCTCCTGTGACTGCCAGTGATTCACCCTCATTTTCTGCAAATTATTCCACAGTATATGAAAGATTTTTATATTTAAGATGTTTCTAAAAATTGTCTTCAACCTCCATTAAAAACATTGACACAAAGTTGTGGTTCATAAAACCAAAACAATGATCTGAAAGACTCTAAAATTCTGTTCAGCTGAGAATAACTCAGTGGCAATTCTCTTTCCTTATTAAACCCCTAAAAATATAGCAGGATTAAAGATGGTTAGATTTCATATTTTTGCAACATTTGCACTGAACATTTTTTGCATTTGAGCCCGAGCACTTATTTGCCAATTGATGACCGACAGTGATTCTGCAGCCTCTGTTACTGTCTGCCCTTTAAAAAGCTTACAGATTCTTCATTATGTACTTTATGTGCAATCATATATTAGATTTGGCATTTGGTATTACATTACAGCCGAACATTTTCCAAGGCATATGATACGTTTTTAGATTGATTTCTGACCTTCCGAGCAGCAGCAGGATTTTCTTCACCCTAGTGCAGTATGGAAATAAACTCTGTCCTGATAGATAATCCATCACAGAGAACACAACATCATACTGAACTTGCAAAGTTTAATTTTTCTGAAGGTGACATGTTTGAATAACCATGCAGTTGCAGTTTCATCTCATATCTCGTGCTCACTCTTAAAACATTGATTTTGAAGGTCTCGCCTTTCCGTTCCTCACGTTTTCAAATTTCCCCGAAGATAAATCACTCGGCTAACCTTGGTCATCATCTTCACATTGTGTCCTCCTTGTCTGAGCACACAGAAGCCTCAGAGTCTTCATATTCATACTTGACAGCACACAGTTCGTGACATTGTACACTTTTGCTGCTTTGTGTTCAGAATTAAATCCCCAAACTTACGTGAGCTTGCCTATTTCTCATATTCAGCCTTTTTGTTCTCTCATATATATTTTATTTACAGTCTGTAAATATTGTATACTTCAATTTTCCATAAAAAGCTAGGACAAGAAAACAGCACATGTGAAACCTGCAAATCAAACCCAACAACACATTTCTTCTGCCTGTTTCCTACATTCTACATTCAAACTTTTTAAATGTATCACGTAGGATTTATATTATCTTTTGGATTTAAAAGTGAACTTCGAACAGACATCTATTTCATCCGGTTCTGAGGTGACAAAAATTGGCCAGATTCTGTTTAACAAGATTTCTTACTTGAGGATAACTTGGGGAGGAAATTGTTTTTGGTGAATTGTATTTTTCATGTAGTTGCTAGAAACTGGTAAAAATTCTAATAACATGCATGTCACCTACTACCTCAATACCCTTCAATTTCCATTTTAAGACCCCATCAGAGATGAAGGAAGAGAGGGGTTGTTTGAAAGAAGAGTGAAAAAAGAACAAGCTTTTACACTGTTTTGAATAAATAATATTCAGCCTTGTTTTAGTGCCTCTTCTCTCCTTGCTGTTGCTTCATGATGTAGAACATTTGCTTTTATTGTACTGGGCGTCAAAACCCGCTAACGACCACGTTAACCCTCACTTTCCTTAGGTTTGAAGTAAAGAACATTTGCTATGATTGGATGATACACGTTTCACGCTCATTAACTATTCATGACTTCACTTGGCAATCCTAGGAAAACAAATTTAGCCTCCTGGGTGCCCCTCGTCTAATATGGTGCTGTAAGTTTTCTCTGCAACAGCTGTGGTGCTTGGTGGGTGTTGTTATTGGAAGATGAAATCCACCCTCCTCAGTCATCAGCAACTTAATGATTTTCTACTATTCTTGTCCTCAACCTGGGCGGTCAACTTATAGATATTGATCCCTGAGTCATGCATTATCAATCACAGAGAATAGTACTTGGTTTCAGTGATAGATGAATGAAACGAAGTATCTGATTTGGTGCTTGTAACTCTGCTGGACTTTTTGAGTATAGAGAGTTAGGTAATGTTGGCGCACTCAAAAGCTGCAGTTAACTCTACACATCAATGTCATTCCACATGTTCCCAGCTAAAGCTTTCAGGCATCCATCTTGTCATTTATCAGTTTTGCTTGACTGAATCTGTGTCCTCCTTTTTTCCTATCTTTCAGCTGCTGGGGGGCAGCTTCACGTCCCAGGTCAGCCACGAAGTCGACGGGCTTATCTTCCAGCCATGCGGGGTAAGCCTCCATCTATGTATGACAATCTGTCATTTTTCAAAGCCGTCACCCTGTTGCCACAAGTTGATTGTCAGACACAGCTTTTTCATCCGCCGTGCTCCTACATATTATTCAGACAGCTTGTCACCACCACCCGCAGTTTGTCACTCTCTATATCAGTCTTGCCCTCTGTTATTGTAAAGGAAACCACACTCCTACATGGATTCACATAAACGCAGGCCACTCTGTAAGAGGCTGCACAGTAAATTGGACACATGGTAGTGTGTGTTATGAAGGAAATGGCCTTGGTGAGAGTACTTGGAGTAAGAACAGCAGAAAATCACTTTTATTTGTGACAGTAATTCCTCTTTTCTTCTCCTGTGGTGAACTCAAGGACCCCTATTGTTCTGTGGAATATATGAAATATCCTTTCACACACAGCATTAGTGCAGGAATGGGACAGACAGGTATTTTGCTATAGAAAATAAAGCTACATCTATTGTACCTTCTGATAAAATATCACACTGTCCTAAATACAGTTTTTGCATTTTATTCTCAGCTTTAGCACATCCTGTTTATGTTAAGCACCTGTGTCTTAATCTGTATCTAAATATTGTCGCCAACTCTATTTTGTGAAGCATTTGCCTTTTTCAATTGTTTACTTTCTTTGTCTTTAAAATCTTAGACAAATATGTTGACTCGTGTCTATCATAGATTGATGTATGACATGTACCAACTGAGGTGTTTTTAATTAAACCCTCAAGCGCTTTTAAAATAACAACGATAAATTTAAAGCACTTATCAAAAGCTGAGATTGAAAGTGCTTTACAAGGAAAAGAGCAACAACAACAACTTGAACATTACGGCTCTCTAAATAAATGTAATTGTGAATATTTTTCCTCAGAGCTCATAGTTTCTTCCCCATTATCAAAGATGATTTCACGATTGCTAAAACTCTTTTAATTCCATGGGAGGGATTGAGCAGGGGGAATTTAATTATGCTTTCCCTTTAATGATTGTCATATGGAGGTTATGTTTCTCTCGGCATAAGTCATTTAATTCATATTGAATTTGGAGATTTGCATCAGAATTCTACACAGATTTACACTGACCTGCAAGATCAACACATAAAGCTAAAGACATACGGCCATTCCAGCCTGCCTTGGATCAATATTGTGAGATAAAAATTTATGGGGCTCAAATAGCGATTACATAGAGCATCAACCAAACACAAGCTGCATAATATGTCTCTGCTGGTGACAGGTGTGTTATAATGAAAATGCTTGTCGGTCGTACACTCGATGCCACTGGTCTCCAGGAAACAGCTTGTGTGTTGTTGAGGGCTGTAATTGTGTTTACTCCATATTCAATGGATTGCAGGGCTCAACACTAACTTTTAAAAGTGGTTGCCAGGTTGGCCACCAGGTATCAGCTTTTGTTTGCCGAAACTGAAAATATTGTTTCCATTTTTTGCATTTCGAGTAATTGAGATATGTAGTTATACATCAGCTTAAAAAAGAAAATGTGACGTAAAAGAATGTTTAAAAGCTTTTATACAGAAACTTTGTGTTTTATTTGATACTTAACAGAATTTGAATCTCTCAGCTTTCTGTTTTGCGAAATACCAGTAGTGCAGCTGTTGTCATGTTCTTCACACATCTCTCAAAAATGAATCCAACTAACCCTAATGGGTGCCAGCTCTTGCAGCCTCTATCTCATTATGTCGTTGAGCCGTCTGCTCCTGTTGCTTGGAGCTCCAGTTCTTGTCTAGACCCATGTTTCTGTAGGATGTGCTGCTTTGAACTAGTGAACTCGATGCGCCACTTATTGAGGTGTATATTGTACATGCTTTGCGGTATAATTTTTTTGTTCAGCTCAGAGATGCAGAGATACTTTGCCTCCCAAGACTTCACAAATGTCCTTTTTGTTTTCTCGTTCAGCTTCGTCTGGTTCTTTGTCTGCTGAATCGATTCACACATTTGTTTGTGGTGTCAAACTTTTCAAGCCCACAGTCAACCAACTTAATTTGCTTTGCTGTTGTCTCTGGATCAGATGCCTGTACGCACATGTGTAAAGGCACCAACGCACATGCAGCATTGTCTGGTTCCAATTCCAACCATAACAGCAATATTTAAATATCATTAATGCAACAAATGTTTAAAACTTTACTTGCACATTTTGCCTATTTTTTACATGTCAAAGTAGGTGAATGGATGGAGGTGTCACCTTAGCATGCAGGGAAATTCTTAGTTGTTTTAAAGCAAAAGAACTGTTGGAATTTTTTTTTGTTGTCATTCTGGTTAAACCATAATGACACAGCTTGTGTGTTTCTCCCTCTTGTTGTTGAGCATTTTCAGTTTTTGCTCTTCCCTTTGATTTGTGAGGTAATTATCATACAGTGCATAACTGTGTTATAGCCACTGGGTAAAAACAGCTCTCAGGAGAGCTGGCAATGAAATTTGGAGGAGGCAGGTTTACACAGCTGCACTCTCTCTCTCCACCTCGACATAAGCAGAGGTGTTTCTCCGAGGCCGGTTAATTGATGCGTCACTGTCTTGATGAATATTGCAACATAAATGTCTTATTTTTGCTGGTGCAATTCCTGCCAGTCTGTTTTGTTTCTTGTGCAATATAATCTTTCCCCATTTCCATTTTTCATGTATTTGCTCTTCGCTTGTTAATGAAAAAGTGCTTATGTGCCGTATTTCTCTCAGGGGGGATGCTAATTAGATTTTGTTTTCTTATTTCCACACTTTATTGCTAATGTAGGGGAAATAGATTATGTAAAATTAGGGTATGATCATTGGTTTCTTTTTTAGCTGCTCATTATGCAAGAGATGCTTCAGAGCGTATTTTTAGGAGATTGTATTGAATTTCCAAATAAAATGGTTTTAGATCTAGAGCACTGCTTTTGATGTTGCCAGCCATTGATTTAGGGTCATCTTGTCCTCTGGAGCCTCGGTGAATTTGATGGAACATGAGCAGCAGAGAAAGGTGTTGAAGGCATTGTGGCCTGCTGAATGTAAGAATGTATGTGGCATTTATCGAACCGGGCTGAGGAAATTGCAAGAACATCATCCGCATCCCTGTCATGGATTAGGAGTACGCTGTTAACCAGAGTTTGTCATTTGTCTTGGCAGGTGCTTTTTGCAGTTTTGAGGTGACTGCCGTTCAGCAAGCAGGAATAGAATCAGCCTGGATGTGCAAATGCTCCATCAATAAGAAATGCATGGACAGGTCGTTGTTCAGACAAGTCATTTTTCTTTTTCTTTTTTTGGCAGGTCCCTTTTTTCAACCCCTTTTATAATTCTCAGCTTTGAATTAGATCGAAGTCCTGTCACAGCACTGCGAGGCTGCGAAGGTCTACAGTTCATTTTAGAAATTACCGTCATTTTCCATGTGTCCCGTGAAAGGTGTTCACGCTCAGACTGATTTGTCGATCTGTGATCAAATGACCATTCACTAAGAGATTTTTCAGCATTTTCATCAAGGTGACAGAAGGAAACTCTTAAAGATCATCAACTGGTTCCTGTCTGCACAGGCGCTCAAACAAATGGGCCGGGTCGGGAAAGCTGGCGAGTTTAATGCGAATAAGTGGTGATGTAAATAGTCGGCCATCTGATGTGAAAGTACAGAACAAAATATTATGCAACAGTGTCTGGCTTTACTTCTCTATTACAGCATCTTTATTAAACAATTAAACAGCTTGCTTATGTGGGTTTTGGTTCTATAGACAGAGAGAAAGCATTGACAAATTATGAAATAAAAAAACAGGACTTTTGTATAAACCAACCGTAATTATATCATTTAGATTTGTTCCCATGTATCTAACCTTACTTAATGAGGACAACAGTGTCATCATGAACAGCAGCAGAGACAAATTTAAATTGTAATGACAGCCCATAACAACCACAGGCCTGGTGGTGGCAGGTTGACAGACACAACACTGTTACAGACATAATGCAACTGGGAATGATTTGCGCCTGCTGTTTGTAATATAGTCCGTTAATGTCGTCTTCCTTCATCTCAGCATCAGCCTTTGCTGTGACTCGTTAGAAAGAGACAAAAGTCATCCTTGACAAGCTTTCTTCCAAGTGTTAGTGTATCTGTACGAGAGGAGTATTTTCCAAGAGGTTATTAAATATTTACAGAGAAGAATAAAGGACATTGGCTGGAGGCGGAGGAGAGGACAAGGAACATTGCTGCTACTTAGCACTTTTCCAATTGAACTTTCTCACTTTTGTTTGAGAAATAGAATTACTGTAATAAAATATTTGAAAAGGAAAGAATACAATTTTGCAATATATGTGTCCCCCTTATCTTATTAGTCTACAGCACACAGCGAAAGCCAATCACCAATAATGAGCTGTGCATCATCAGCGAGTCCGCGTTTGATGTTGTTCCGGTCACCTTGCATATAAAGAAAAAATTGCCGTTGTTTACTGAATTAATGCACTTTTTAAAAAATGCATTTCGTTTTTTTGACCTTTAGCTTGTGTCATTGAATTATTGATTGACACCGTGGCTCCAGTTTGAAATCTCCCTCATGCGCCAGCCTATGTAAATAAGCCATTATTTGTGAAGGATGCTAAGCAGTGGGAGCTGTCACGTTGGATTGTGGAGGAGTTCTTAAGTCTTCACACTAGAAGGTGGCATTGATGTTCTTCAAGTGGAAGCACGTTCTCCGTTGGGGCATTGTAGAGCTCCATTGTGTTTCCCTCTTCAGTAAGAAATAATGTTGAATTACTTTAATTACCCAAATTCATTAAATATTAAAGACTCTGCCTGGATGTTTTGATGATGGTGTTTCTCATTTTCACATGGAGGTGCCAACCAGGAACTGACCACCTGCACATAATGCACACATTGGCCCAGATACTGACGTCGTTAGGGAGGGTTATATTAATATGTCATGTATATTTTATGCATCACAGAGTGTCTCTCCGGTGTGGCAGCGGACAGTGATGCGAACTTTTTAGGGAAAAAGCACCTTGGAGGGCTTTTGTAACATTATTTTCAACAGGTCAGTTTTGATTTGTGAGGGGGGGAGAAAAAAAGACGCATCCTGTGACAAAGAGAGCACTGTTTTTAGATCTGTACTCTGAGTTTAGGTACTGGAATCAGTGTCAAGAGAGAAAAAAATAGCATCATTGCTGGAGGGTGAAATTCCATTTCATCCATAACAGAATTCACAGGGTTTTGCTTCAGCCCAAAATGTCTGATCTTTGGTCGATATCAGCCTAAATATTTGATATGATTTCATTTTATTTCTCTATTCACAGTTCTCCATTACTAAAGGCCCTGTCACTGCAGTTTACAGCAAATGCAACAGCTTGAGAATGAGTTTAAATTCCTTTATCGCCAGCACTACTACCAACCATTAATGTGTAGGGGGCCATTAAGGTTTTTTCCAAAGTCATTGATTTTGTCGATCGCGACACCAACCAGTGCTTTGTTAATCTCTTCTTGTGTGAATGGGATTAGGGTGGTCTCGAGGGTTAATCTCAGCAGGGTCCCGCTGCTGTGAGTGCCCATTAATATCAGCACAAAGGTTGAAACCACAGCAGCCCGCAGACACTGGGTGTGTTATCTCACCCAACACATGGTGTCCTTGGAATATGTTTTCTTTGTTTAGGGGACATCAGAAAGATTTTGAATTTATAACAGTGCCATAAGTAATTCTGCCGCAGATGGCAGAATTACTTATGGGAGAGCACTCCAGATGGTGATCTCTGTACAAAGAATAAAAAGATTTTTTGTTCTTGCTACACTTTTTTTTTTTTATTTGTTTTCACTCGAATCATTTCAGCTGCACTCAGAAATCCACGTCTGTACAGAAGGTGTGATTCAGGGCCCAGCCAAATTGAAGCTTTTGAGTCATATTGCGCACGATGATTGGAGACAGATATGTGAGTTTAGGAGGTCACATCATTGGTTATTGTGCGTTTATTTGTGGTTCATGAATCACTGTAATCATTTTACGCGGGCTTTGCTATTCTTCCATGTATCCACGTGTCATAACTGCTGGCCTTTTACCTTAAGATTTACTATTTAACTTCCCCTGACCCTTTATTCCTCAAGCTTCTTTAATCTAAGACAAAAGACACCCTGCAAAAACACACAAACACACACACACAGTTACTCTCAAAGAAATGGGAGAGTGTGTCTGAGCTGTAACAGAGGGAGCTTTTCTCTGTGGAACACATTTATTGGACTTGTCCAACCTTTTGTCTCTAATCTGCAGCACACCTAAACAATAATCTGCCTGGGAGCAAAAAGCTTTTATTGAAATGAGACTTTAAAAAAAAAGAAAAACACTGTAATCAAATGCCTTATCTTGAAGCATATCCTCAAGCAGGCTGCTTTTTCTACAATGGAATTACAGTTTCTACAATTATTAAGCTTTGTTTTTATGGATGGCTGTGGTCACATTCACTAAAGCTCTGATTATAATGTGTACCGTTACAGACAATCTGCCTTTTGACTTGACACAGACCCGCAAGTATTTATGAGTAATAGGCTGGAGAATACTGCCTGGGATTGTTGTATGTCTCAATTCATTGCTCTTAAAACTGCTGTAAAAATGTTTGCGTGTGCAACCCTGATTCCAAAAAAGATGGGATACTGTGTAAAACAAACAAACAAAAAAAACCTAGTGCTAATCCACACAGCAGAAAGACAATATATTTGAAGTTTGACCTCATCAACTTCTTTGATTTTTGTAAATATCTGCTTATTCTGAATTTGATGGCAGCAACATTTTTCAAACAAGTTGGGACAGGAGCAACAAAAGACTGTGAAAGTTGTGGACTGATCCAAAATCACCTGTTTGGATCATTCCACAGGTAAACAGGTTGATTGGTAACAGGTGATAGTATCATGATTGGGTATGAAAGGTTCATCCTGGAAAGACTCAGTCGTTCACAAGCGAGGATGAAGAGAGGTTCAACACTTTGTCAAACACAGGATTGGATAAAGGAGATTAATACATGGGCACAGTTTGTTCTGTTTTCATTCCTAACATTTTTGGAATTGGGGTTGTATGTCGATTCAAGAGTTGTTATTTCTGTAAGTCGACTTGTACAGCCTTTAATAGTGTGTGTTAAAAAATGACCATCTGACCATTTATTTTCTCCTCGGATTATATGCTGCAATGTACAAAGAGCAGTGGTTTCACATTTTAGTATTCTGGTATGTTTTCCACAGTGTTTTCCTCCCCATACTTTCAGGCGAAGTGAAAATGATAGGGTCCTATTTCTTCCTGTGGAAATATGGATTGTACTCTATCACATACAACCTGGCTATTTCTGGACGTTAAAAGGGTAACAAATCTCCGAGCTGCAGCCGCTCAATAGCGTGTCACATTGTCTGTTTGCTGCTCTCTCCCCAGATTCTAATAGTCGGTTTCCCTCCCCCAGGTTATTTATTTCCCTGTATTGACATCAGGGACGGGCTCCAGCCTTACCAATCACAACAAACTTACTCTTTAACTGATTCCAAACCTGGTTTCATCACAAAAGGTGTACAAAAGGTGTTTGTCTGATAACCAGTCAAGCAAAGAGGAATGCTTGCTTGTTTTTGATGAACCCTGTCTTCTCACTCCTGAGCTTCTTGAGGAGTTTCAATGTCTCATTCGTGCTTGGCAAAGCATTGTGTATTTTCCTTGTCCAATTTGGGCTATTTTAAAAATGCAGTTTCTTGTGGGAGTTATAAAGTCTTAGGTGGCAGTTTTGTGTACTTTTTAAAAAAAATCTTTGTCACCAGAAAGGTTTAGTTGAAGTAGAAATAGAAAACTGCAAAGTCAGCCGAGCCGTGCTACAGCTACACTGCTGGAGGTGCCTGCAGACACGTCATGCTGGTGTTTTTTGAAAGCTGGCACAATTTATGAGAGTTCGTTATATTCTGAATTCAAGTGATAAGAAGGTGGAGTTCAGGAAACATTTTATAAGGAAGGAGCAACCAAAAGGGTGAGTTAGACAGAAGTTGCATGTTAGAAATAGTAAATGGAGCAGAGGAGAGAGAAGAGCGACCAAGGAAAGGATCGGTTCACCCAGTTTACAAAAATACATATTTTTTCCACTTACTCAACAGTTTTCACTTGGAACAACTTTCTATAGAAGAAATAGTCCCTGTGAAAACTGTTGTCAGTGTTGACAACAACATTCCAGTCTCCCACTTATTATGGGGCTACAATAAAAGTTCAAGTAAAGTATCACAGCCTTGTTGCAAAAAAGCGAAACTATCTGCATGGCCAGAAAATACTGAGAGCTGCAAACTGTAATGACTTAAAGATACAATGTTGTGTGTGTGCATGTAAGTATATAAGAGGCTAGAACTGCTATGAAGGTCTAAAACTTGAAATCATGGGTAAAGGTCCCATGCTATTATTTTCAGGTTCATTCTTTTATTTTGGATGTCTACTAGAAAATGTTTTAATTCTTTGATGTTCAAAAAACACATTTCTCTCATACGTTGCACCTCTATTCACCCTCTGTCTCAACGCTCTGTTCGAGCTCCTGTCTCTTGAAGGAGCCCCTCCCGAAAAGCCCAGTCTGCTCTGATTGGTCTGATTCATTTGATACTTTCACAGTATTTATATAGCACCTAGACCTGTTTTATAATCAACAAAGACGTGGACATCTCACTTTCTGCAATATGGGACCTTTAAGTTTTCATTGGATGAGTATGGATCATTTTAGGGCTGAAGATTTCATAGCCCCTTCATATAAGACAGAGTTCATTTGCTATAAATTAATTACAGTCATCTGTTCCTGCATTTATGCTCTACTTTTTAGAAATGTAAGAAACCATACAGGTTTTGCTTTCACCCGGTGCATCTCACTCAGTTTTTCTTCCTGTCAGCCTCTGAATTTCTAACTTGAAACAGCAGGCAATTTATATGCGATGGAACATCATTATGTGAAAATGAATTTGATGGATGAGAGACGTGTTCCCGAACGTAAGGTCGGGTTTGAAGGCCTATTTTGCACCTTCATAATGAAGCTCTTGTTTTGTATGTGCAGTCACTTATTGACAAGACTAACAATAGTAATGAAAGCGCAAGTGCAACTGGCAGCACTTTTTCATTTAGGAATGAATTTGAAGGTCGCCTATTTATTTAATCTGCAGTCTGATTGAGTTTCCGCCGCTGTGGTTCGGCTGGCTTGGATTCATTGAAAGCAAATTTCACTTTGGTTGAAAATGTAGCGTCCACATTTTGGCATGCAGAGGGAGGAACGAGCCTAAACAGATTCTCAGGGTCGTAGATTTTCTGGGCCACACTTTTGATTCATTAGTAGATGTGCTCTTATTGTTTCACCTCAGAGAAGACACACACAAACCAAATAAAGCAAACGGTTTGCCTGTGGTGGAAGATGTATTCAGAAGTACTAATACCACACTGGGGAAAATGCTCTACTGCAATTAACAGTCCTGCTCTCAAACCTTACTTAAGTAAAGGTATGTGAGTATTATCAGCAACATGTACTTAAAATATCAAAAGTAAAAGTATTCAAGCTGCAGTAAAATGCTCCCTGTCAGTGTTTTACTATTTTATATGATGTTTTTGTATTAATTTTACTACTGCATTAATACTAATACTGCTGTAGATTTTTAAGGTTCAGCTCATTTTAACTACTTTCTATACTGCTAGCTATTTAAATCTACAGCAATGCATCATATTTTATGTCTGTCACCACATATCTCAGTCATCTTTCATCTTTCCTTCTTTCACAGGAAGGGTATGAAAAAACGTAATCTGAACAGTAACTTGTAACTAATTTAAGTTCAAGTATATTTTCCTCAGTATAAAGTTGTATCAAATAGAAATACTAATACTAAATTATGAATTTGTAGTTCTTTACTGTACTCAAGTCCTGTGCTTCACTCCACCACTGCTTTTTGCCTCTGTGTCTTCAGAAGTTAGTTCCATATTTCCTTCCCTTTTATTTCTAATTGTGGAGGACTTGATCACTAGACGCCTGTACTGTATACATTTTATTTCTCATTAGCGCTCCATAAGTGGAATAAGTCATTTCACAAGAGGTTATTTTGATGCCTGTGCAGCATAGCATAACTAACTGCATTGAAGAATGTTCCTTTCCACACCCACGTTTTCAGAAGAAAAGATGTACTCAGTCGAGCTGTTTCAAAAGAGACATGCCCTCTTTTCCTGCTCTCTAGCTAACTGCGGTGAATAGCCTTTGTGGAGTGTGCTGCTTTCAAAGGCACATGAAGGCCGCCTCCCACACGGAGAGCTCCGCTGCGCCACAAAGCAGAAGGACACCCCACACTCGCGTTCCCTTCGCCTTACGCCTAAAACGACAAGTCAAGTTAGCAATTCTCAACTTAGGCAGCACAATAAAGTCTGACTGAAATCGCATTGAGCCGTCTCATTGCATTGCTAATAGTTTTATTATTATTATTATTCAAAAGAAGGAAAGAGGTCTTTGAGGAAATATTGGAAAGGCTCCTTTTCATCTCCTCGGCAGGACGGGTGTGTCTGTGCTTGATGGACGGCTGATACACCGGTGTTACATCGCAGGGAAAGAGAGAGACGTACTAAACTTGTGCTGGAGCTTGGATGGCATGGTTAGAGAGTGATGTTTCTTCTCCAAAGAAATCACAGGAAAGATATTTTACAGAGCAGATATGTGTGTTGTAGCAGACCAATTATATGAAAATACAAATATGAAATGTGACCAATGAGTCAACGCACTGCAACTTAACAGAAACATATGCAAATAGACAAAACACATGCAAATTAAAATATCTTCATCGGTTTGGCGACACATGTGCAGCGTTTAGAAAGCCGCTGCAAAGAACATGCCACAAACACACACAACCCCACCAAATACACAAACGCGCTGCAAACACACAGCACAACCGTCCTTCGAGGAAAGACTATCCAAACACGTGCACCATTATCCCGCTTGTATGCATCATTGTGTTCAGACTACAAAGACATGCAAAAAGACAGAGTTCTCAGAGAAAGATCAGGGAGACGGTGTGATGCAGCCTGGAGGAGGTTATAATGGCATGTTTTTTGCTCCACCTTCAACTGGGCCATTACGAAAAGGTATAAACACGTGCGTTTCAACAAGGTCAGACAGCCTGTATGGTTTCAGGCAGACAAAGCCCATTACCTCCTGCAATGGCCCTGAACTTTGACATCACATTTAAAAAAGGTGGGATGTGGAGTCATGCAACATGATTTTAATTTCTTGGTCCTGAGCTCGACCCTGAATTGACTGAAAACCATGAGAAAACTTTTCAGACTGCAAGATTTTCATGCTATTCAGCAAGTCCAACAGCCTGCCAAACTCAGACACCATGCCTTGTGTTTGTGGAGGAGTTGGGTGGTTTTTCTGACAAGCACTGGTGTGCTTCTTTCTGCTGATGATGATTTAAAGTTCTTTTTTAAAGTCCTGCCATTGGGCCGTACGTGGGCGGAGCCAAAAAAAAAAAAACACCTTTATTTGGTCATGTGCTGTGACAGAGCAGGTTCTCCTGAGGAATCCTGTCTTCTTTTCCTCACATTTCCTTGGAGTAGACTTCTGTTACCGGGCAACCTGACAGTGACGGAGTCTGATCATCTGTTCCCGCCTCCACCCGTCATGCCTTTACATTTCTCATGTTCCAGTGCACTTGTTTCATGGCCTCTGAAATGTCAGGCACGCATAAATAATCAAAGCGATGGAGGGGAAGCGTGTTGTTTGGTTATGTCATCGTATGTTGCTGCACATTAACACACAGTAGTGATGGGAAAAATGCAGTGGTGTTGAATCATAATTTGTCAGCCTGTAATGTGTTTACAAATCTATTCTTGTGCTCCCACCATGTAATCATTTCATTTCAAATGTGCACTACTTGAACAAATTCTTTAATTAGCTCTCTCTTTTTCTTTTTGTTTGTGTTTCATCATGACACCCAGAGACTAATTTTTAACCCAAGATCAATTCATTGCCATGTCTTGCTGCTCTAGATAGTTAGATACCAACAGTGTATCATAATGAAGCCTAATTTATATGAGGATCATTAACTGTGACTGTTGCTTAAAAAATTCTGCTCCGCTCACAAATTACTCAGCCATTAAGTCTGCAGAGTTATGGGTTGACAAAAATGAACAACTGCTCGTGGCACCACATCGTCATCCTTCCTTCCATGAAAGCAGCTTTAATATGTATTTATTCCCTACATATCTTTTATATTATTCCTTTTTTCCGGATCTCCCTGCAGAGATACAAGGCCGGGAGGTGTGATGACATCCTCAAGTGGAAGCCGCCCAATCTGAACTCTGTGGACTTTCGCCTCAAGATCACCAAAGTCGGAGGAGAAGGGTAAGTCGCTGTTGCTGGGGACAAGCTCTGCCTGACCAGTATAATAGCACCTATCATTTGTGACACACTGGAGTACTTGGTGACATTCACACATGTGTACAGTTGTTACTGCATGTGAGTCAAAAGCATGCGTTGAATCAAAGAAATCCATTGCATTGCTTTGACATTAATCTTTTCTTTACCACCTCGTCTTTTTCTCGCATTTGCTTTCTGCCTTCAGGGTTCAATTCCTCTCACGGTGACGTTGCCACAGTGTGCAGAAGTTCATTTCTTTTACCATAATCGCTTCCATGCACTTTTGTCTCCAATCCCAGTCCAGTGTTTTATTTGCTGGGTGTGCCTATGTGTGCAAAGAAAAACACTACCGCCCTTCATTTTCTCTCACTTTATGCTTATGATATATTCTGCAACATAAATTATTCAGACCTGCATTAGAACTCTGCAGAAAACCAATTCTGTGCTTGTAAGAGATTTTATTCCTGCAGGTTATTACAGCCTTTGGACATTTATGTATCTCTGATATTGCAACTAGTTGTAGCAGTGGTAGTTGTCAAAAAGTCTGATGCAGTACATTTTAAAGTTGATTGAAAAAGAAAACCAGTTTGCATCCAACACTGAAAGAATCCAGCATCTTTTTTCGCCGTGGTATTGGTGTCACTCGAGGGATGGAAATGTGTGTCTGCCAGTTGGTCACTTTGGTCCAGACTAAAATACTGTATCGAGAAAACTATTGGATGAACCAACGTAACATTTGTCCCCAGAAAGATTCCCGCTGACTTCAGTGATCTCTTGACATTTTCTCTAACAGTACCAGCTGGTCGACATTTTTCTTTTCTTTAGTTAAATGTCTCAAACAACTATTGGATGAATTGCCATGAAATTTGGATGGATGATCATGGTGCCCAGGGGATGAATCCTAATAACTGTGGCGATCCTCTGACTTTTCCTCTAGAACTATAAGTAGGTCAAAGTAAAGTTGTCGCTTATCTTGTGAAATATTGCATCAGCTATCGGATGGATTTGCACAAAGTTTATGTTTCCCAGAGGATGAATCCCAAAGATGTCTAGAGGCCACCATGAGGTAGACATTTGTGATTTGAAATCTGCTCAGACGTTGATGTTCCTCAGGATGAACTATAACTTTTATGCACCAGGTCAAAATTTTCATTTTAATTAAGGCTTTGGCTTAAGACCGAACACTTGCAAAACTGACATTTCCATTAGCTTCAGCTCAGCTCGGCTTTGTGTTAAACTCTAATTAGCACATTTTAGCATGTTAACACACTAAACTAAAATACAATGGTAAAAAATTGTACCCTTTAAACATCAGCATGTAAGCATTGTAATTGTGATTGTGTTGACATGCTGACATTCACATTTACCTCAAAGCGCCACACTGTGCCTCAGTGCAATCTCGCGGAGCGGCTAGCGTGGCTGTAAACTCATATTCTTGATTTTTCTGTCAGCACAACACACTGCACATCCCTCTCTTTGCTCTGTGTGCCTTTCTTCAGCTCAGTGTGTGAGCATTGTGTGAGTGTAGGCAAACAGACCCGTAGCTTTGAGCTCTCTGGTCATGCTGCCTTTTCCCTCTGAGAGCCAGGTGACCTTAGTGACTGTCCCAGCTTCGTCGCCACGAGCCCGCCGCCATTCACCGACAACAGACTGAGAGGAGCACGGCGCAGCGCGGCCTCTCATTCTACTCCAAAGCCAGCCAGCAGGGCAGCTCGTCAGCTTCTTGACTCCTCCCTGTGCGTGGGAGGACACAGACGAATATTGTTGCCATTTGAGAATGTTCTGATATTTCCCCAAAAGATGAATTTTGCTGGCAGAGGAGCTCTCATAAGGCCTCGCTCAGTCTCGGTGTAGGTTTTCAAATCTCTCCTTAGTTACTGGTTGAGAGAGAGAGAGAGAGATGGACAGACGTGTAAGGAGGTAACAACTGTTTATTCATCAGCCCACACAATCAATCCTTGAGCACGTCTTTGTGTACCACTGAGGCTTACAGCCCTGCAAGTTTTATTACCTTCTCTGAAAGCAAGCACCGAGGCAGACAGTGATTATTGTGCGGCAGGAAGAGCGGATAGGTGGAAAGGAACAAAATGGAAAGATGAAGCAATTCCAGGAAGCGTGCCAGTGCCCCTCCCAAGTGTGGAATCAGTCTCGAGTATTGTATAGATTGCTTGAATTATGGATCATTTGAGCCAACGTTCTGTCTGAAGAGGTCATGACTAATGGTTGCATCATTGTTCATTAGCTGTGCAGTGATTTTGAGGACCCAGAACAGGAGAATGGTACTGTCTGATCCAGACTTCTTACCGGTCTTTGTAGTCTGTGAACTCAAGTGTCATTACAGCATCCTAGTCCACATTTTGTGTAAAGGATCCACAGTCAGACAACCCAGCCAGGTTCTCTCACTTGTGACTAATGATGTAAAAGCATCAAAGTGAAGTTAACAGCATGTGATCAGTGCTTTTTTTGTTGTTATTCTTGACTGCATTACCATGAGAATTAATCTGATTTGCAACGTTTCACCTGCTGAGCCACCGTGACTTTGACATTCAAACCATCATGCAGAGACTCTGCGTGACGTCAGGAGGTTTGATTTTTGGATACAATATGTTCTGTAGTGTCTTTATTTGTAAGATGGAAACAGCTGGCATAGATCAGAGGTTTTCAAAATGAGAGGTGGGCCTCCACAGGGGGCCTCCAAATAGTTTCTGGAGAGGCTCAGTGAATGGTAGTGATAAATATTACACTTGTTATTTGACTAATTACTAAAAGGAGATCACATGGAACAGCCTAAATGTGTGTGATCTGGTTAAAGAGATACAGTAGTACACTGTTTTTCCCATTTTCCCTAAGTCAGAAACTAATAAATGTCTTAAGACAGACCTTTTGAAGTTATGTCAAACAGCAGTCATAGGCTGTCTTGGCTCATTTGTTTAGTGTCTGGGATCAAATAACATAGTCATGATCTCATAGGCATCCAGGAACTGAGGGACACTAAGCAGGTAAACTAAAAGAGGAGGCCCACAGACTCAGTCTCTGAAAAACCCAGGCATATAGAGCAATTTTCGAAGCTGCAGAGAAGGATTTGGATAAGAAAGACTTTAACTGCATTTGCAGTGTAATTCGGAGCGAGTGAATGTGAGATGTCAAGCGAGCCTCTGCCTGCAGCGTTCCAGCTGCCAGCACAAACATGAAGGATTCTGCGGAACAAACATGGAGCCTGTCTTTGGACTCGGAAGCCCAGTGAATGGATTTCTCTGTATGGAAACAAAGATCTCTGGCATTGGTGCCCCGATGACCCGGCTGTCTCCAGTTGGCACGTTATCACAGGGAGTGTGCTGCCTGAACTCCAGCGTGCACACGTTGTGGAATTTAATATCTAATTGTTCCACCTTTGAACTGACTACGATTTTTGGCCTCTGTTCACACTATCAGTTATTATTCATTTTTCAGCATTCATTTGCAGTTTGCGTTTCAACAAGTATATTGCAGTGCCACATACCACAGCTTGTAAAGTCTAAGTTAGTTTGCAGTCCTTACAAAATGGCATAAAACACAAATGATGACAAAATAAGATTACCATAAAACTCAATGGCAAGCTCCAGATCATTTAGGACGATGTGACTGATTCTTCTTTGATGTTTCGACTTGAGTTCAAATTGATCCACTTTAAGTTCTGTGGGTAAGGAGGTCAGCGTATTGATCCCTCGAGCATACATTCCAACTTCTTAACTCAACCCTAAACCTAATGTTAACTGTTAACTAATACACATTTGGTACACTACTGAGTATTAATGTCATCAGGACAGCATATGTGGGATTGACTCAAAATAAACAGCAGTGCCCATGTTTATGGTATTGAACAGAGTTGGAGGTCTCTGCCATAGAGGAGGCTTTGGCTGCGTAAACACTGGTTTGCAGGAGAATATCCGGCCTCATCCATTCATGTAGAGAAGAGAAAGTGCAGCATGGCTCTGTCATGTTGAGGCATTATGTAATACACATCATATTTTACTGTCGTTCTTCAGCCCAGGTCATAAAGATTTTTTATGTTTTTTCACTTGAGACACAGCCTTGGACATGTTTTTTTCATATAGTACATCGTATTCTTTATTAACATTATGCAAGTTTGTTTTTCCAAGGTTTTTTGCTTCTGTGGATTCATAAATCATCTGACATATTGTTCCAGCTGTTATATAATACAGGTCTGATTTAATGCGGCTCCAGTGACATTTAACAGCATCTTGATTGCTTTAACAAAATCCCTTGCGTTGTGTTATAGTCTTATTTTTATTAGTGTTTCACTGGTTCTTCATTCATCTGAAAATAGAACAATAAAATAATTGATGTTGCAATATAATTTAAGTCAGTATGACTCTTTCAGTTACACGAACCTCATACATTCAGATTATGAGCACAACATGAAGCGAGCGACGTGAAACAGCTTGCAAACGACCACAAAGAGCTCTGTTCCTCTGAGGCTCTCTGATATATGCTCTCATCTGTTTCCTCATCTGTTCCATTGCCTCTGGTAATATCTCATTTATATCTTACTGTTGTTTTAGAAAACTGTGTCATGATCTGTGCAATATTCTTTTCAGGGTATTTTACACACAACACGTCGGACAGAGGTATTAATAGAACCAATGACGAGAATGGTCTTGTCCATCACTGCATGGCTATTTGGCTCTCCTAATGTCTACTGCTGCTTCCTTCCTGCTTGTGCTAGCTATCATTACACAGGAGGGGGCTTGGGTGGATGGGAAGATGGTCTCTTGATATCTCCGAATGACGTGCATCGGGCTACGTAGCCGCGCTGTTGTTTAGCCATCGGTTTAGCTGCCCCTTATTTCCCGTCTAAAAATGGTTAACTGATGCGAAACCTGTGCCAGTGGTGGTATAGTTGTGGCACATAACGGCAGACATAGTGTCTGGAAATAACAAAAGGACATATGGGGGTGTTTTTGGTGGAGGGAGGACAGGAGCAGTGTGTGATTAAGACATCTGTTGGGCGTGATCTCTGGGATGAGACACAAATACTGCACGGACACATGTTGAGGGCGCCGAGAGATTCAAACACAAGACCTCAATAAAGTGTGAATTAACTGTGCTGAAGGCTCGCAGACGTGGATGCGCTGCTGTATAATGCCTCAGACCTTGTATTCAATCAATGTTCCACAGAGTTATTATTGCCTCGTGTGATTGTGAATGCGCCCATGCTGCGGTTTTCTTTTTAAGTTTAGAAACATCAAGCTGGGCAGAGAGATAGAAGGGCTCGGAGAGGTGCAATCTCACGTCTCTGCCGTTCTGTTACTAGCTGGAAAATGCCGGTGGTGTAGTGATTTCTTTGCACCATTGTTACCACTCAGATACTCTCAGAGGTTGAGGGTGTTGTGGGTGTTAACCATGATCTTTTTGTCTTTTCTAGGCTGCTTCCACAGACGGTCGGATTGCTCTACGTCGGCAACTATGAGAGGCCCTTTGCGAAGATGAAGGTGAGAATGTAAACGTGTTGTTGGATTCGTCCTCGTGCCAACAAGCCAAAGCCCCTTGTGCTCTTCCAGCTTCCCTTTAGCAAGACACAAGATTTTAGTTTAGTTTAAAGTATTCGGCAGATTTTAAACTGCCGAGAAAAAAAGGAAAGCAATATTTGGCAAATTTTTTATCATCTGTTATTATGTGACATGAAGAATTGTAGCACTTTCATTGCTGTTCAGTTTAGTTTTTGGCACTTACTATAAATACCCAAATGGTGGCTCAAGTAATATTTACCTTAACTGCAGAGCCAAGCTTTTATCAGAGACTGCCCTTTTCTCTGTTTTACACATTTATATTTTATCAAATTGTCTTAAAACATTTGTTTTCTGATCTACTTTGGTTTTAATTTGATGTTAATGCCAACTTGACGCTTCCTCCATAGTTACCTGTTGTCTTGATACGTTCAGAATAATATGTGCACATTTCATCAGTCCAACAACATCCTCATCACGCTGTTTCTCTGAGTTTATCTTTGTAACAGAAATACTCTTCACAAATTAATTTCAGTCACTTCTGCTTTGCTGCTGCCAGAGAAAGTCGACACTTCCTGCCCAGATATTTCACGTTAGGAAACTGTTATATGCTTTTGAAATAATGCAAAGTGAGCTGTGCCTTTCACTGAACATGTATAGATACAACGGTAAGTACAGGCTTGTTTGCAATTATTTATGCTAGGTGACATAATTATATTTATATGCAGTAAGTGCATACATTAAAACTGTCCAAATATCATTAATCATTTTTTTCCTGGCAAAGTTTACAATACTGTGTGTCGGACAAAACAAGCTGCTGTTGTAGTTCTTTGTTTATCCATAAAACAGGAAAACAATCCAAAAATTGTGTCGTGAAACATGATCGTGAACTGCAGCTCTACTATTATCTCACTATGTTCGTTGTAGTCCATTTCGTCTGTGATATTCTCCACTGTAGGTGGGACAGAGAGGCATGTGTCAGCTGCACCTAATGTAGTGAGATTGATTTCCTGGTTGCATATTGTCTATGTGAACAGTGTGTTGTGTTGTATGGGATCACACACTCTACATCATCAGACCTTTGACCTACATTAACATAGACACAGTCAAGTTCACTCCACAATAAGTGGCATCTCATCTCTGTACAATGGGAATTCACTAGTCCAGGGTGGAGAGTTCGTACATTCGATGCAGATTTCTATAATGCATCACACCATATGGAGATTTGCCACTTTCACTAAATGACTCTTAGTGTGTATGTGTAGGCTTTGCGTTAGTCACAGTCATGGTTGAGAAACAAGCTAAATGAGAGTTTCTTCACTCTGGTATTGCCGCTGTTCCCATGTATCAGCCCTGGGCTCTGTAAGTGAACACGGTAGAGTCTGTTCTGTGCTCCGTCTCTGAGCTCCTCACAGTAAAAACTGTAGCCCTGGGGTCATCTTCTATCAGCTTTCATGTTGTTAGTTTTATTGTGAAATGTGTTTTGCAGTCAATCCAAGTGTGAATATGTTAATAATTACATGCCAGCATTGTGTTTTTGGCCGCCTGAATACTGTTCCTGATAGATGTTGCATGGAGTGCCACTGTGTCTGCAGTCTCTGTTTGTGTTCCTGTCCTGCAGGGCACCACATACTACTTCTGATATTCATTGCCTTGCTCGTGGGCATGTTAGAAACAGCAGCATGTTGATTTTATATAATTTGAGGCCCATCCAGTTGCCAGCTCATTCAAAAGCACCAGGCTCCTGGAAAATATGTCACACCAACTATTTCTGTAATTAGAAAAATGTTGTAATCTTCATGAAAACCTGTTTTATTGGCTCAATTCTTCCAATTCAGTTCCTTATAGTTGTAATTCTTTACGCTCTTGGTACCTACGGGGAATCGCTGAAATGAGTTTCGGAAGGGAGCTTTCATGATAATTTATCAGCTCAGCCTTTGGAAAAGAGCAAATATTGTGAGAAAACAGAAAAGCTGAAAAGCTGTTGTCTAACCAGTATGTGTTCAGGAGTGTTGAATTATGAAAAACATTTCTGAATCAATGTATATTATGGACGCAGTGTAGATGCTTTACAGATTACGTTTCCTTTGTATCTCCTTCGATCTTTGTGTACTTTTTCTTCCTACCACTGCATGTACATTTTCATAGATCAGTAAATCAGGTCCAGTCCTCAAAAACAAAGCTCTGGTGTCTTACAACTTCAATCAGTTACGACTGACCTGTTTGTCTGTACTCGCCCGAGTCTTAAAGGAATAATTGAGCATTTTGGGAAATTTGCTTTTTGGCTTTCTTGCTAAGAATTAGATCAGAAGATTGATACCACTCTCATGTCATGTAACAATCCAAAAATTATACCTACAACTTAGTTAGTTACTACTAATTTCTACTCCTGTTACAAAGATCATAGATCCAGGTTTCATGCTAAAGCTTGGTGGGACTATTGAGTTCCTCATTTAGGTTTAGTTTCAGTGCTTCATGGAGTCGGCTCCCTGCACAGAACTACGTGTGGCCTGTAAGTACAGCTCATTAATCATATATAATTTGAATGGTGCCTGACAGACCGAGTCACCGGAGACGGAGATAAGAGCAGCTCTCTGTCAAAGACCAGCCGCTTTGATGAAGCTGTGAGTGCGACGGTGTGCACTTCACCTGCAGAGTGCTGAAATGCCTTTGACTGTTTTCTCCGTCTGTAATTTCCCCAATTTGTACGACTCCGTATGCTTCATTAAGTGAGAGTTAGAACAAGCATTTTTGTGTTTAATCAACAGTAACAGTTTCTCAGTGAACTGCAATTAATATATTTCAACGTTCCTTTTCTGTTCATTTGCCCACTGCTTTTGTAAATTGCATGAGATATGGGAACCATGAATGCTGTGAAAGTAATTGACTGTGCTTCCCACAGAAACACTGCTGCGCGACAAAACAAACAAATCAATTAAAAGTTTTGGAGGTAAAATCACAATTCTGTCGGCAGGCTGTTTCCCTTCTTTGCGTCTTGTTCAACTGACAATGTCCGCCCTCGTTTGCCTCCTCTCCTCTGAGATCTCGTCAGATATGATGCGACAGTCAATTTGAACACGTGGGTTAATGATTGTGATTATGCAGATTGACCAGAGACCTAACACTGATGTCATTTAACAGGTTCCTGAGGAGTCGCTGGACATCCTTGGACTCATTTGTTTGTTCTCTGGCACAGCTATTTAAGCCACACATGGCTGTAATCGGCCCATGTAATTACATTGTAGGTGATATAACATGTGAGGCAATTAGTTTAGCTTTACAACTCCCACTGTTTGCTGAGTCACTTACTTCTGTATATTGTAGTAGCAGCTTATATTAATGGACAGAAGCCGTCTAATGTATTCTGTTCCAAAGCATATTAAAGATTGAACATTAGTTTGGTTTCTGTCCATCGCTTATGTCGTTCCCTCTGAGGGAGCGTTTGTTCATGTTCGTACTCTTGCATCTTATATCCTCTCCCCACTTATATATTCTTTCATCTGGTTTCTGGTTATTAAAATGGACCCGAGCGCTGCGGTGTCGCGGACCTGCGGGCCGGTTCTGATTAAGTCTAGAATAAGACAAAGGTGGGGTCAGGCGGAAAGCTGTGTCGGGGAAAACAAAACAGCTATTCAAGGAAATTAAAAACTTTGAATCTTTGCTCATCCATGTCGCTATCTCTACAAAATTCCTTTAATAAACAGTAGCACAGTATACGAGTACAACAGATCCCAGTATTTGATAAAGAAGCAGGTTGACGGTCTGTGTTGTGCACAGACTAGTAGAAGATGACGCCGTGTATTTCCAGTAATCTGTCCTTGTTTACTTTGGTCCTAGTTTCTTGTTTATTGCACAGACTTGATGCTGCCCTGCTTTATTATTTCCCAGTGATGAAAACTCTTCATCTTCTTCTTCCTGCCTTTGGGTGAGATTATCAGGGGACACGCCGGCGCTGTACTGATGTGGTGCATCTGCATTTATAATGTTAATAATAGTATGCTGATTGCAGGAAGGCGCTTAAGGAAGTAGCTCAGCATTTAGGAATATACGGTTATTTGCTTTCTCTCTGAGATGTGAATGAGAAGATCAATACCACTTTCATATATGTCTCCTAACTATGGAGTTATAGACCCAGGAGCTTATCTTAGCATAGCATAAAAACTGGAAGCAGGAGGAAGTCAGTGTCTTGTGAGTCTAAAGTTTAAAAGAAAAAATATAAATATTTTTACGTAACGCATCCTTTATACAGGTGAGTGAAATTCAGTGTGCTTTACAGATGAGTGACAAGCTGATAATAAGACAGTACAAATGTAAACAGTAAAGCAATTTGAGACTAATGGACACCAGAAATAGAATTGATTAAAAAGAATAATTGCCCTTTCATCTCATTCATTCAGGCTGACATCGTTTCTTGATGGGATGGAGGGTTGTAACAGTCAGTATTGAGACTTATTCGTCCCATCGCTGACATTTTCAGTTAACAAGAAAGTTGCATTAGTGGTCGCTCGGAGGAGTAATCTTTATTTCTGTACATCAGCTTGTACAGTTGCATGTTATCTGTCATTTTTTTTCTGCTGCTGTTGTTGTGGATGTAGTTACCCATGTAGGAAGTTCTCTACTACTAAGGTGTGATTGGTCGACTGTTTCTCTAAGCGGCAGAAACAAACTGACCTGTTTGAATCACTGTATCTTGTATGTGTAAACCATACACAACTGACTTCAGAGGCAGTGATGTCGAGAATATCTGTACAGCTTCTTTACACTGTGAAAATTCACTCCCATTGAAGCTTGGGACAAACCTGAAGATGAGCTGAAACCTACACAGACAAACTACACTGAAAGATAGTTTCCACCAACTTGCACAGATTTTTCAGTCTTTCAGCAGCCAGCAAAGAAACGTGGACAACAACCAGAAGCTTGCACTGTTTATATGCAGTGAAATTTACACTGAAAAGGCTAAAACTGGAGGGAAAAGCTCAGAGTTTGTGTGTGAGATCTTGGACGGAGAGGCGCTGAATGTTTAGCCTACAGAGGGAAACAGAAGAGAGCGAACTTTGTAAAACAAAGTTAACTAACTGGCAGCAACTGCATCTGAAGATTCTTTACATATCACACATTATGTGATTCTAACAGCAATGGACCCAGACTGGAACAGACCCGGTCCAACTTGGTCGTGAAGCCCAAGTCATTTTCATAATCAGCCCCACAGATTGTGTTTTTGCATTTCTGTTTGTGTGGAATTGAAGAGAGGAGCAATAACATGTCAATCAGTCAGCTTTAAGGACGTTCATGGGCATCTTCAGAGAGAGCCAGTCTCCTTGTTTCTCCCTGTTTCTAGTCCTGTGCTAAGCTAAACTAATCACCTCCTGGATTCAACTTAACCTACAGTTGTGGAGTGGTGTCTTTTCATCTAACTCTAAAAGTAAATAGGTGTAGACTATTCCTTTAAAATGATCACACTCAAAATTATTTTCTGTGTGTGCTGGCAGTGGTCCAACACACTAAAACTGAAGCCGCTAATTGTAGACTGCAGCTTTTTCTTTTTCTTACATCCTTATATATTCATCCAGACAAGCCATTGTTACAAGTGAAGGACACACAAGTAGCAGGAACAAAGCAGGCGATTTTAAAACAGGCTTTTTATTCTTGTTAGTGTTGTTTGCAGTTTCTCAGTCTGAACAAACCAGGATTGAAGTGCTCTTCTGCTCTGCAGTAGTGCAACACTGGCTGATAAAGAGTTCGGCTGCCAAAGTCCCCGATAACTGGAGGCACACGTGTGCTGCCATAATGAGACAGATTTGGACGGATTAAGCACCAAGTGGTGATGAGAGATGGCAGCCAACATGTCACCCTTCACCAGCAGGAAGAGATCCCAGCCTGTAGCAGCGCGTCCCGCCTGCTTGTGCTGCCCTTCACAGTTTTCTGGCAGCTCTCTGTGTCAGGCTTTGGGAAAGCTTAGAGATTCTGTCGCTCCTTTAGATCATCTGCTGTTCTTCTCCAAACACAGAACTGTTTGGTTTTACGGTTAGTCTTATTAATGTACTGGATGTCTTCAAGTTTGAGATCAAAGGCAAATGTTGTGGAGATAAATCTGAATTTTGAAATGATGACAATGACTAATTAGGCGTGTTTGTGAGTTATGATTCGTAGTCTCTCTCTCTCTCCCGCTCTGTCTTCCTTCCTCACACACTTTTCTATGCTTCCTGTGTGATTTCGCCCCCCCGCTGTGAGCCCAGATGCCCCACACTCCAGGATCGCGCAAGCTCTTGCTTTGTGTGTTAGCGTCTTGCCAAACATCGATGCTTTCCTGGCACCGGCTTTCACTCTGTGACCTTGGGGGTCACACTCTTTGTCTCTTGAGTCTGCTGACAACCTTTCAGTACAATAAACGCCTGGAAAACCTCTCTGTGTGAGGTCAAGGTGACAGAAGAGCACTTTATGACTCCTGTCACTGTATTCTTGTTTTCTTTTAAAGCCAACCGTTGCGTTCGAGTCTTGCAGCCGCACTTTTTGCTTCCCAGCAGCTCCAGGATTTGCATTTTCCAAGTCTTGAGAATCCTCTCGACAGTCCCTCGACAAACAAACAACAGATGCTCAAATGTCTTCTTTGACTCACGCTTGATCTTCTGCATTGTCTGCCATTTTCATATACTTCAACTATGTTGCAGTGTGCTCAGTGTGTGGAGTTGATATTGTTTTCCAAGCAGATCATGATGTAAGAAGTCAGTGAACCTGTGTAGCTCTGTAGGAGGAGCAGAACTGTTGCAATGCTCTGTTGAGGGCTGCATCATGGAGGTGCAGACACTCGCACTGTGTCAGCCTGGGCTTTTGGAAAAATACACCAGCCTAAATCCTGAAGTAGCACTGTAACAAAGGCAAATCAATTTCACTGATTCATTCATTCATTTAGTATAGATTTGTTAAAGAATAGTAACTTCTTAATCTCGCACCTCGAGAGAGTAAACAGCAGTGAGCAAGCTCTCAAGATGAACTCACTACATTTTCTGATTTCTATGATGTGGTTTTACATAAAGCATCTCAGGATACACACACACACGTAAACAGGACTATTTTTCACATTACAGTGACTTCTGGTGTTGAAGACAAAAGAAGAAAAAAATCCGCAGACATTTATAGAAAATCCTTTTGAAGCTGAGCGTGAAAGTTCATTCTTGATGTTGGAAAAAGCGGTTTGACTAAATCATCTTAACTCAAGGTTCCCTTACTAGTTATTTTTTGAGCTTTATCTGGCATCTAACGACCAGGTTTTCGTCTCAGCCTGCTGATGAAGACCATACAGTCAAGTACATTGCATAGATGAGTAACTTTTAAAACTGGAAAATGATAAATACATTATGAACATCCACTCTACATAAATTGACAAGGAATGTGATTTGAGTATTTGTCATCATTAGTGTCCTCAGTGTAGAGAAGAAGGAAACTTTGGGAGAGAGAGAGAGGAGCATGACATGCACCAAAGCTCTATCGAACCGTGGACATTACAGTTATGTGGTATGCACCTTAACCGACAGGCCATTTTAAGTAAACATGTCAAACATTTGCTGGTTTCTGCTTCTCAGATGTGAGGATTTTCTGCTTTTTACTGTTTTATATCACTGTGAATTGAATATGTTTGGCTTTTGAGCCACTGGTCAAACAACACAGGTAGTTGTAGCTCTGGAGATTGTTACTATTGTCATTCATGACATTTTGTAAACTGTAGGAGTAGTTGGCTAATTGTGCCGTACTAATGAGAGGTGAATCGTTAATGATAATGGTTGAATATGAGACGTAGTCCCAATATTGTTCATGACGGACCTGCCCAGGCTTTGTGCAGTTTAATCACCACATTACATGATGTTTAATTCCTCAAAGGTTAATGGCTTTTGAAAATGTGACTTCTCACTTCCATTTGTCTAATGCCATGTTTTTATTGCCAATTTCAAGGATAATAATGCTTGTTTATTTCCTCTCACATTAAAAGAGCTGAACATTTTGAACCAGTAAATGTATTTGCTGCATTCAAATGCCGCCTGAATCAACATAATTCATCACGTTGAGCTGCACATTTGTTGCATTTTTTCTAACTTGAATTCTAACGTCGCAGTCATTGAAGGTTGTATTTCCATTTTATGAATTCCATTTATTACATCTAAATGTTCCCTTAAGCTTCTTTTCGCCTTTTAACTGCTTCTAAAACTACTCAATGGTAAGTAGTGATTGCACAAGTGAAGATAATAATTTGCAGCATATTCATATCATGTTTGAAAAAAAACTGTTACCCGTGCCAATCATTGTCAGCTATTGGTATTCATAAATGCAGCAGCATGTCTCAGAGAGCTGTAATAATGATGGGACTTCGTGACTTCCATGAGATAAAAAGCAAAAACTGTAATAGATCAGGCCGTCATAGCGTCTGAATGTGGCAAAAGACATTAGAGGGTTTGTAATTTTCACGGGCGACGACGGCAGCGGAAGAAAATAAAATGACACTTTTATCTCGTTCGCTCTGAGCTGCAGAAGTTTAAAAGAAAAAAACGCCGGTGTCCTTTCATCTCTGTCTACACAGGCCACTAAAGAGCTGAAACAGTACGACAACAAGATCATCGAGTGCACCTTCGCCAACAACAGCTGGGTGTTCATGAGGCAGAGGGTGGACAAGAGCTTCCCCAACTCCTACGACACAGCGATGGGTGAGACTTTGTCCTTTAGTGTCCAACAGCTGTTTGTTAATATCTGAGTGAATCTGAGTGAATAACAACCAGTCAGGCTGCGATTAATGGCTCACTTTCATCTATTTTTCACATCAGCCTCCTGTCTTAGTTTGAATTCTGTACTGGGAGAGATGCTGTGTGCAGCGAGATTGTGAGATTGTGTGCAGACGTTCTGCTGTGTACTTGCCATTAAGAATGCACACAGACAGTCTGGCCTCGTATTTCGTGCCCAGAATGCTCTTTTCAGCGATTTGGGATGAAATGTTTTGTTTATCTCTTCACGTTGAATAGAGAGAACTGACATTTGCTGCAAGAGCTGCAACATTATTACATATGAAAGAGGTTTTATTGTTGTATTTTAAAGCTGCACTCATCAATATTTTATATCAACAGTGCATCCAAAGACTATGTTGATGTGAAAGCAGCCGCTCTCGGGAACAAACTCACACATAATTATCACCTGACTCTGCAGTTCCCCTCATATCTACGGAGCATTTTAGCATTTTTCAGCTCATTGTTTTGTTTTTACCTCCTACAGTCATCTAGCTGGTGAACATAGTGGAGCATTTAGTAGCTTAAGAGACAGATATTTCCCTCAGGAGTTGGTGGACTAAAACAGCTAAAACTGGAATGAATATTGGACTCTGAAGGAAACGACTCCAAATGGATGTGTAAATAAGCAACTGTTTACGAACCTGTCCAACATGAACACTTTATAAGGTGATAATACGTAGCTTTAATAATCATGTGCTGCTTCATTGGGATTCAAATGAGAAGAAAATGTGAATATGAAATATGCAGCTTATCATATTCACACAACTATTTTTTTTTAAGTTGTTGTAAGATGTTAATATGATGATAACCGTTTTTAATCTTAACAACGCTGAGCTGTATTTCCTCTTAAAGTGTAAAAAGTAATTTTAGTTTCACACTTCAGAAACAGAGCGATTAACTGAACATTTTCTTTCTCAAATGCTTCTACATGAGTTGCGCAGCCATAACAGCTTATTGAGGAAACAAATAGAGAAAAACAAAAAAGAGCAAGAGAGAGTGCAAAAATAGTAGTTTACCACCATAATAAACCTTATTTGTGTAGCACTTATCTCAATGCTGACTTTACAGTGCTGCACGAGGAGGCGCATAAAAGTACAAATTGAAGCAATAAAAACAAGAAGCACAAGCGAGAGAAAATACATTTAAAGATTGAATTGAGTTGATCGGAGATAGAAAAGATAGTCCTGAATTATTGAGCTTTAGATCCTCAGGCAGGCTGTTGTGCAGCCTTGGTGCCCAGATGGCAAAAGCACCTTTTATCTAAAATCGAGACAGAAAAGCCCAGCATTTCTTCTCAAGCTGATAACAACACAATGTTCTGTTTAGAAACTAGTACTTGCTTGTCTATGTGTTACTGGAATCATGGTATCATCTTGTGTGTTTGAGCTTTCAACAACCTCAATTTCAAGAAAGTTGGGACGCTGCATCCTGGTTTCTGAAGAAGACCTTATCCTGGATTCTGAATATTCCCTGTTGAGATAGTGAGACATGAACACACCTGCAATCAGACCGACAACCAGAAGCTGAATTATGTATTTACTTGTTAAATGTAGATTTTTTTATATCTGTGCTAATATAAACAAAATATACATTCCCTGTGTTCCAGGAGTCTGTCCCCATGTCTGTAGTAACGTCCTTCTTTTTTCCTGTTTGTGTCTGTTTGTTGTTTCTCTCCCCAGCTGTGTGCAAAAGCATCCAGGAGCCCGTCACAAAGGATATCCTCTTGGAGTACGTGGACCGCTGCCTCCCGGGAGTCCAAGTCCAGAACCGGAAACACCCGCCAGACCCAGACTCTGAGCTAATGCCCCCTCCCCCTCCAAAGAGGCCCAACCGGTCCATCCCGTAGCCCAGGCTTTCTGAACTGCTCTACAGTCACGGTGTACATCTGCATCACCCGGGGGCGTAGGACTGTGGGGAAAGGGGCGGGGCGGGGCGGGGCGGGGGCTCCTCGTGTAACGAAGGCCAGCAAAGAGTGATTAGATGTGGGTGCGGGGAGGAATGAGAATACCTGTGTACAGAGTTTTGTGCTACGCCCCTGACATCACCAGCCGCATCAACCTCCAACCGAAAACAGACATTTTAAGGCTTTCTTACCCTCAGCACGTTTGCTTTATCAGCCTCTACATGTAAGGACTTCATGAACCTTTAATTGACGGCCTCGACATCATTAATTTACCTTGTAGACTTCTTTGTAGCTTTAATTGCTGGTGTTCTTATTAAAAAGAGAAACATGACGCTTTAGTTTATTTTCTTGTTTTTCCTATTGACCTTTTTTTAAAGTATGAGCTAATTGGTATTTATCAACAGGGACTTTTGTTGTGGCTACAATTAACACCTGACAATGGAGACCTTGTTTGTGTTTTTGTCAATTAGTTCCTTATTTGTATTGAAGGAAGAGTAAACCTCATGAAAGCTCGGTCTTGCCGTCTGAATGCATTTCAATCAGGAAACGACGCTTCGTAAATAGTTTGCAGAAGCACAGGTCTAATTTAGATTAACACACACCTGCACAGGTTTTTGGTTTTAGTTCAGTTAACAGAATAATGTTGCTGCCAGTGTTGAACCCAGAACAGTTTTCACACGTAGAGACACCAAACAGATAAAGATTAGATCTCAGCTCTGTTTCATAAGATCTTGTCCAAAGGAAGCCCATCTGTGTGGACTTTTGTTTTAAAGGCCACACGAGTGGGCGGAGAAATGACAACATGATTACACAGTCTCAACAAACAAACTACAAAGGAGTGAAATCAAGCTACAGATGGTTGGCAAGTCAACATAAACCAACGTAAAGTTTCTTAGTAAGGTGAACAGCTTAAAAGGAATATGCAGATTTAGGAGTTGTTAGAGCCGTTTCCTTTTAATTTGTCGACATCTGTGTTTCTTATTTTGGTGTTTTAGTGACAGGTTTGCACAGGTCTGAACATCTGTGGTCTTAATGGGAACCTATGAGCAGGGGATTTGTTTGTGTGTTGGTGTCTTTAACACTGTTTTACTCTAGTGGCAGTAAGTGCAAAGCTGGTGTTAACGAGACTGAGAAGGTCTCTAAGGCACAAGGAGACACTTTATGGATTTCTGAGTCTTTCCAGGATGAACCTTTCATACCCAATCATGATACTATCACCTGTTACCAATGAACCTGTTTACCTGTGGAATGATCCAAACAGGTGAAGTTGATGAGATCAAACATTAAATGTATTGTCTTTGTGTTGTTTTCAATTGAGTATATGTCAAAAATGATGAGACACATTCTGTTTCACACGGCGTCATAACCTTTTTTGGAATCAGTGTTGTAGTTTTAGGGAGGTCAGTGAGGTTAAAATGTCCAAATGATCAAAGATCAGACTCTCCACTACTGAGATCATCAGCTTCCAGACAAACAAATATTTATCCACAGCTTCCAACAGAAAACACTCAGTCCATCATCTTTGAATATAAGAAAATGTGTCCATGTGCTCCAGATGTCTGGCAGATGAATAACGCTTCATGTGTAGAAACAATTCCAACAGCTCGTAAACACATCGTCTTGCACTTGACCTCTGACCTCCCTGTGGAGCGCAGGAAAATGAAGATAATTTCTCAACAGATTTTTAAACATGCTCATCATTGCTCCTTTGTGTTAATCCCGTAGAAAGACCTTGTTGCCAGGGAACATTTGGATTTTTGTTTTTTATGCCCACGTTGTTGCCTGTTGCTAGGAGTGTTGCCCATCTGTAGTGTTTGTAGAAATGATTTGCTCTGCAGCTTTCTCATGCAGCACATTAGTAACAAGAGCTGACGCATTGAAATTCTTAGTTTAGACTGTGTAATCAGAAATAATGTCTCCATCGGTTTTATTTATTATTTTATTGTTTTATTTTTTTCTGAAGGACTCTTTCTCGACCAAGAGTGGATGATGCTCCAGAAATGATTCAACACTCGGAGAATATTTCTATTTCTGTCTGACTAAAAGTGTGCGTTTTCAAAACCCTTGTGTTGTGGAAGTCTGTTTGAAATCGGTGTTTCAGCGCTCCCATGCTGCGAAAGGGCTTATTTTTATGCCTGAGAGTCAGAATCTGTGCTTATTTTAATATCGGGGTGACAGCGGTAGTTAGTCATGCTGTGTGGAGAATTTAGATCAGAAGTTAGGGAATAAATGTAAGTCAGTGGAGTATAACGTACGAGGGTGTAGCAAATCAGGTGTGTGTGTGTGTGTGTGTTTTGAGCTGCTGTCTGTTGCTGCCTGAGGCGACTCTTCTCCTTATAGCACAGATAGATGAGCTGTTCTCCCAGGGCTCTCTCCCCCTCTGGCTGCACATGAAAGCTGGTTGATTCTCATCAAAGCCCCTCTCACCTTTTTGTCAGGAGTTTGCTGCCGCCGAGACATCGCCGCTCTCGTGATGCAGGTGCAGGAAAGGAAACAGCGGACACATTTACACCTGCTTTTTTCTTCTCAAACTCCATTCACTTACATCCATCATCTCAATCCAAACCTGATCCAATATTACCCAAAACCTGTTTTATTCCGAACCCCTTTGGCGAAATGTCGTAGGCGATTCTGTTTCTCCTTGTGGAAACACTGCAAGGGTGGAAGCTCGAGAAAACACAAACATATGAAAAGGCAGATCTGGGAACATCAGTAATGTGTTTTCTCTGGTTGTGTTTGTGCCCCCGAGTGCAGGAGGCGCGGAGGGGAGCGCTGTGACTGTGTGGATGTGGGAAATGCAAACACACTGTGCATCTTTGCATGAGCACAGGTGCTGCAGAGACGATTATGAGGCTCGCTCTTTCTTGGCTCAGGTGTTTGGGGGGCTGAAGCTGCCGAGCTTCGCGGCGATATTAAATCAGCAGAGATGGCTTGCAGGTCATTATCTGAGTTTTGAATAATGCATTCATGTGGTTCTTTGTGTCTGTGCGATCAGAGGTGCAAAGATGAGCTTTCAGTAGAACCAGCTCGTGTGCTGCTGCCTACTTAAACTTAACTTCTTTATACTTGACCTTTTATTGTCGTCTTGAAAACAAAGTGTCCAGTATAAGATCAATCTGTTGCATGATGAAGGTATTCATCTTCTTTCACGTAGTTCCCTCTTAGTTTAACTGTAACTCACTCTATGGTTTGATATGTCCCCATTTCTTTCCAGTCATGGATGCATGGACACAATTCTGTGACTATAATTTGGTTTTCAGTTTAAAAGCCAAAATCCTTAAAAGGTTAAATGTACACACATTATACAGGAATTCAAAGTAATCAACCAATCTTTTGTCATTAACTTTTATTCATTTCAACTAAATTCTATTATTCATTTATAATATTAATTATAAAGGAGTTTCTCTGACACTTTAAATGAATTTTTCGAGAAGCATATTACATCAGCAGATTAATAAACTTCCCAGCATGCATTGTTTGAGAGCTATTTGAAACAGAGACCGTTTTTTGTACAACCCCAACATTTATCAATTTCCCTTTAATTACAGGATTGTCTAAATGACTTCCAATGCTTACATAACTGTGTTGTCCATAATTTAACTGAAAGGAAATGAATCCTTTTTCATTGATTGATTAATTGTAAATATCAGAGATTATTTTAACTGTTTAGTTGCATTTCCTCTCAAGGTTAAAAAAGCCAACTATTAGTGATCTAATCTCACAAATGAGCTCCAATGAACCCCAAAGTCACGATTGTGAATCAAGTCTTCATCTGATTGATTTTAATAAGAAGCTCTGCTCTTGATAATGAAGTCAGACAGGTCTGACCTGATTACCCAACTGAAATTAGAAATTTAATTGCATAAATTTTTCAGCTGCTGGAGTCGGGGGAGACATGGCGCCACAAATCCATTATCGCAAATTCTCCTCCTCATAAGCTCCTCGCGGGCGCGATGCCATGTGGCAACAAATGACTCTTTTTTTGGGGTGAATGGCAACCAAGCTGGTCCTGGTAGCAATCAGGAGGTGGTTGTTTGTGAGAGCAGACAGCGTTTCTGCTGCCATCATTCGTAGCGGGAGCGATCGTCATGTTAATGCACAGTCTGATCTCTCTGCTCAAAAGCAGTTTTTCTTCACAGTCTCAGGACAGAAACTGCTTTTATGCCTGCTGCTGCATTTCTAAAGACTCCAAAGCCACTGAAATAGCTTTAAAGTCACATTGAAATGGCAGCTATAGAACATCTACAGCACTAAGGTGACGTTTTTCTGAGTGAGACTAAATATGTGGGCGGCATATAGTCGCAATCCTTCAGATTTAATTGGATGAATATAGTGAGATATAAGGTTTTTACAAACTGAAATCCAGACACACACATCCTGCTATCGTATCACTCTATATGTGGCTTTATATGATGGAACAGTTAGTGAGTCACTCAAATCAAAATGCACTGAAGACTGGTTCAGCTTTTACCATCTAGTTGTGTCATCTCACCATTTTCCCTTAGCGACATTTCAGGTGCGCTCACTTTTGGGTTCCCCTCTAAATAAAGTGGTAGCAAATCAAAACTGGTTTCTTTACGACCTGTGTGATTGTCTGATTGCTGACATCTGTCGCCACCAGGAGTGATGTTTAACAGTGTCGTACCATTATAAGGCTGGAGTTACTTTAGGCAGTACAATGTCATTTTAGCCAATAGAAGCAATGACTGAAGCTACAACCCAAATTGGTGTAAATATAGTTTTCGTTGAATGCATTTTTGATATTGTTTTCTGTTGCACATGTTGTTGAAATACTTTGACTGACGTCGCAGGAGACCAGAGGCCATGCTGCATCAGCCCGGTTTGGTTTTTCAGCATCAACTTTAAAAGCTTGAATCCAAACTGCAGATAATCTTGATGCATCTAAAAGATTTTTAAATGTCAGTCACGAAACGAAAAAGAAAATTACAGCTACTGGGGAAATGTTTCCCCCCACCTCTTGCTGACATTCTCACAAACACAAAAGTTAATGGAGTAAAGAAAAATCATGAATCGCAACTCATTCTTTAATTTTCTGGGTTTTTACTCCTCATTTGCCAGCGGGGAGAAAAAAGAAAAAAAAAATCATTGACTTTTCACAAACTTGGCGGAACAGCAGAAAACTTATTGGTAAAGTGATTTGATGTTGATTACTGCGAATGCTGCTGCGCTGAAGGAGCACCGGCGTGCGTGCCAGTCGCTGGAGACGTGTTTGGAGAAAAGGGGAAATTCAATGAAAAACGGCCTGACCTTTTCAGTGTAAATGTAGGCAATCGTTGCTGCTTATTTCCCTGCTCCGCTGCATCCAGTCACTGGGGCTTTAATAGAACAGGCGCTGAGTAAATGATGCAAACAGGGAAAAGTGGCCACTACCAACCTTTAAAATTCTGCAGAGCATTTTAAAGGGAAATTCCACTGATTTTACAAAGTCAGTTTAGTAAATGTGACCGCTTGGGAAAATAGCTGTAACATTTGGAATAGGCAGCTTATGTCTGATAAAGGCCACGTCTTTCAAACGCTACACCTCCAGAGAGGATCCAACAGGTATTTAGACCAGAAACACATGGTTTTGCATCCACATGCTCCTCAGCTGGGAAGTCGTTCCAGTGACTTCGGTTCATGAGCTTATACGTTGCAATGTGGAAACATGGACGCTGCAAAGAAGATGTGTCGTAAATAACTTTTCTAACTAATCTAATCTAAATGGACGGCAGCTAACAATTGCATCCTAAAACCATACTACAAATTACATGTGAGCAAAAAATTGATATGCAATATGCGAATGAATAAAAAGGCTTCTTCTTCTTTGGACTTGAGGTGGCATTCACGTGAAATGTTTCTGTTTATTCTGAAACCACGTGAATTTAGGATCACTTCAGGTACCTGTGAGTCGATGGAATACGATCGAGGAAGTCTGGTTTGAGTAACAGATCCTTGAGTTTGATGCCCAAACACAGAAGTTTTTAATATAGTACATGGTAAACTGTAGAAATAACTGAGGTGAGAAATAATAATTGCTTGGGCGTGTTTCATCGGCCAAGATGTTTTGTCATATGACATTAAACTGCACACCTGGAAAAGTTGAGCTAATTTACACTGTTTTTGTTTGTCTCCCTTAAGTTGAATTGTAATAACTTTGGCGACCCCTTGAATTTTCATTTAGCTCCATCATCAGCTCAAAATTTAATTTGGGCCAATACTTTGATTTATGGCCAAATACCTTATGACCAAAACCTCATCACATTCCCATCAGCCCAAATTAGCTAATGTTATTTTTAATCTAAACTGAGATGGTGAACATGGTTAACAGTACCCTGCTAAACATCATCACATTGTCATTGTGAGCACGTTGGCATGCTGACATTCACATTGTGCTCACGGTGCTGCCGGCACGTCTGCAGACTATAAGTCTCGTTGAAACTTGACATATCCTGGGGAATAAATTCATGATATCTACCTCTGCTGCATCAATCTTACCCCTCTTTTTTTATATTTCATGGAAGTGCAGAACTCTTAATGTAATTTTTCCAGAGATGGAAAAAAGATGAATTTCCTGTTTGAAGCACACTTTGCAGAGCATTACCTTTGTTCCGGGGACATGAGAGGAATCAATCCGTGCTGTGAGAGGACTTAACAGTAACAGGTTGGACATACTTCACCTTATATTACATTAAGACCGAGCTCCATCTATAACAAAAGCACCAAAATTCTCAAAGCAGCCGTCCTCGACAAGCCTCACGCTCTTATAACTTCAATCTATATGAAGTTCAGTAGTTCAGAGGAGAACACAGTTTGCATAAATCATTCAGATCTTGCACAGAATAACAACTCTGATTGCTGATGCTGCACTGATGTTCAGCCCATAGCGGTGTGTTTATGATCAATAGGAGATTTCAGGTTTGGGGCTGCAGCTCGTCCCAGACACGCTCTTCCATCCTCGTTTCAGTGTTGCCAGCAGTCGTCGACGCGGCTCCTCCCGGGTGTCATTGCTGTGGTGACCTTGATGTTGCAGACAACAATGTTAACAAGGCTGGTGTCGATGCCCTGCAGCAAACATTTCTCCCGAGTGTTTGCTTTCAATTTGTCGTCAATATGTACTCATTTGTTTTCCCGGCTCCTTTTGCACCCAACGCTGACGAGATTTCTGTCTTCCGTTTTAATCTAAACTGTGACTTTTGTTCAGCCTTTGCTCTCATTGACAGTTTGATTTTGAAATAAAACTGGTGTCTGGAGAGCCTGAACATTTTCATCAAGATAAACCTTGTTTTATATTTTTTGATTAAATCAGTTCTGAGCAGAGAATATTCTCACGGGCTCAGAAAATCTGTCATGTTTTCCTTCCTTTTCCTTCAGTTTGCTGCTGTTTGTCAAATCCTTATGATGGGAACTTTTTTAATCAGCTTCAAACTGGCCTGAAACAGAACAAAAACTACTAAAACAAGATGCAGTGCAGCTGATCTGCTCTTTAAAGTTTAAAGCTTCGTTCGACAGGATTTTTCATCAATGTCCATCTTATCAGCATAAGTCACAAAATGAGGCTGTGACAGATAAGAGCAGCAGTTTTCCACTAACTGTGAAGATGTTTGTTGCTCACATGAAATTCTGAAAGTCAAAAAAAAATCCTCTCCTGCCTCAGGAAGTGAAACAGAACATAATGGTTAATATGACCAGTAAAATCTCACACAAACATTTATCAGTGCTATCAGATTCAACTTTATTGTCATTGCACAACAAAATACAGTTTCGCATCGGGAAGTGCAAAAAACAGTGCAGATTGATGTGTAGAGATATATAAATAAGAGCGAATGTGAATATGCTGAGAGTATGGTGTACACACTATAAGCCAGAGAGAAATAATAATATATTAATGTCCAACCTCAAGCTGAGGATCATCACGTCAAACCACCTTTTCCTCTCCAACTCTGCAGATTATGACAAACAGTTTATAGTTATTCATCACATGTTTATCCTCTCTACAGATGCAGATACTTGTAAACAAAAACTTGAAACCATCTCCAAAAATAGATGTATGTAATAATCTTGCAAAGTCTGAACCCCAAGGACTTGGCTTTGGATGAATTGTAGATTTCAGCTCTCTGATTGAGCAGGAACGTGTCCATCAAGTCTGCAAGTGTGAAGAAGTCGTTTGGATTCGGTCAAACTGTTTCCAGCTGCTGCCATTTTGGGGCACCAACACATCAGGATGAAAGTGGCAGCTTTAATATCCAGTAAATCAGTTTGAGAGGCTCCGTGTCATCTAACCATTATAATACATGTGCTATATTTCATCACATAATGTGTGTGAGTGTTGTTTGTCGCCTTCGAAACAGATTTTTCATTTGTCGATGGCGGAGACTGTAGATTTTATAGATGATGTACTCATCTGTTCTTCTGGACAAAACTGTCCTTTCCCCTGCAGGTTTGTTGTTGTCAGCATGTATTTGTATGTTTGTCATGAACACAGTTTTTTTTTTTTTTTCTTTTTGGTGCAATTTGCAGATGTAATCGTCCCAAATTCTCTGTATAATTACACCAAAACACAATCTTCAGAATCTCTCCTCGACTGAGTCTGGCACACCTACAGATTATCGTACTCGTGAGGTGGCGGAGTGGTTCGAGAGATGAGTAAATTGGATTTGGTGGAAGTCGGGAAGGAGGGGTGCAGCGTTTGTCACAGCTAAAGTCATATTTCATGTGGTATAGCTGCAGGACTGTGCTGCTGCTGCTCTGTATGAAAATGATGGAGGGGAAAAAAAGCCCTCGCTCAGTGGGCATATTCTTAAACAACCCACCTTTTTCTTTGACAAAGTTTTGTTGTAAAAATGCCAGAAGGAAGGTAGAGTCTCATCTTGGCACGCCTCATTACGTTCGGGGAAACGGAGACAGCGAGGTGTAGGGAGTGTTGGTGTGTGTCCAATGAGGAGCTGTAAAGCAAATGACGAAGGCTCCTCGAACAAGACTGCAGTCTTAATGACTGAGTTGACACAGGAGAAAGACTCTGTTGTCTTTGGAGAATCTGTCAAGTCATTTCGAACTTCAGCGCTCCCTGTAAGGCAACTCTCGCTGCCAACCCGACCTACTGATGAAATATCTTTACATTATTGATATGTCTCCACTGCTCTCGACGCTCATTTCGCCTTGGATCTCCGTCCCCGAAGCGCCCCTAATGTTCCCTTTTATGAACAAACAATACCGCAGATACAGCCCCATTTGAAACCGCAGCTCATTCACCAACAGGCTGATGCAGATCGCTCTGAATCATTACACTGATGCACAATAAAAAAGCAGATTAGAATAGTCGTAATAAATGACATACTCGTCCAGTCTCCGCAGGACTAATTGACATACGAGTTTATTATTCTGGTCTTTCAGCATCAGCAGTGAAAGAGCCTCTTCACCAAAAGACCAATAAAGAGCCAATATTTCCATCAGACTGCCAATCATGGTGAGACTGAATGGACTGATTATTCCATTTTAACATATAAAGTCACAGAAATAAGTCACTGCTCGTAATTATTCTGTTTACTATCATACAAAGTTTATAGGTAAGAATGAAAAATCCAATTAAATCCCAACATGCACAAGTTTGTAATAGCACAAAGAATGTCTCCATGGCATAATATTAAAGGACAAATCTGCATTTTTTTTTTTGTATCCATCCTCAAGGTGACACGCCTTAAGTCGTAGATTTACCGTAAATTTTTCCAATCGTGGCAGAGAGAAGACCAAGGCCTTTATTTGGGACACTTATATGAGAGACGGGCCTTTATTTCTAGTTTCCTCTGTTCCCCAGTTAATGCAAACTCACAAGTTCCTCCATGTTTACCAGTTGTCTTGATAAATTCATTCAGTTTCCATGTTACTACCTCCATCAGTACAACAGTCAGTAGATTTTTCATAAGAACAGCAGGTTGGACGACTTGATGTAAAAAATCTACTGGAAGTATTAAGTTGCATTCACATTAGCGTAAAAACGAATGAGTTGAGACTCGGGAAAGAATGTGGTTAGAAAGTGTTTTCTTATAAAAAGGGCAAACATAAATTGCAGGTTTGTGAGATCTCTGTTTTCCCTTGTGAAAAGTTATACGTGCTGTAAGACCATCTACCACCTCCACACTGACTTTCTGCTGCGCTACATAAAGGACACACACCTTCCTGCATCGAATGATGCCTCTTTATGACATCCATTAAGAACGTTATCATTGATACTGGACTGTACTCCACAAACCTCACTGTGAACAGTTTTCAGAGGAATTATCTCTGAGTCATGAAGAAAACTGCTCATCATCGCTCCCTATGTGGAAAAACTGGCATTTGTTTATGTGAGATTTCTGCCAGTAATGACTTAGGATACAGTGTGATGGAGCTTCAAATTGCTTTTGTTAAATTTCCAAACACCCCCTCTCGTCATTCAGTGCTCATGTATTGCTCTTTTGGTTTAAACCTGCTTCCATCAAAGCATCACGGCGCTGTTATCACCCAGTTTTGCTTCTGGCCAGAGCAAATAAACGCGCAACAAAATGTATCGAGACGTGCAAAACTAATGACTCACATCTGGCTTTAGGACTTTAATAGTGTGAGTGTGAGTCGAGCTGAGTGTCACATCGTGTCGCATGTGTTGTCAGATTCCCAGTGTGCAGATCAGGTCGTGAGTCCAAAGCACTCAACAGGCATCATTCAGTCTGTGGTACATTTAGCTTCAGTTCTCCGGTCAAGGTGAGAGGAAACAGATGTTTTTATGGAGGTCGTGTACAATAACAAGACTCTTGGTAGACCAGGACCGTATTACAGATTTCAACCTCATACCAGACATTTTAGGTACAAAGCTTGAAAAACCTTTTCTTTCCAACTTGCACTCGACATAACTAAGAGTCTGCAGTCATACTTGAAGCTCTGAGAGGTACATAAATGTCTGCACAAAATTTCATGGCAGTCCATCCAATAGCTGTGAAGATACTGTCATCCCTATAGCACACTTTGCAGGAGTAAATGTGTATATGTGTATTTGTCTGGGACTATTTTAGTGGCGGATGAATACACATTTAATTTACTAATGAGGTTCATGCTGGATTGACTTAAAACAAATTTCAGTCCTGATGTTCATGGTAATGAAGGAAAATGTCAGTGCAGCAGTGCAGATCACTGATGTGTTTTTAATAGTTCTTGGTTGACAACGGAGTGGAATAAGATATATCAGGTTTTGGCTGCACAGGCAAACAATTAATTATTGTTTTTTTTGTCATTTCTTGGGTTTTGTTAACAGTGAGAGAAATGTGCAACACTGCCAGGCTTGTATTTTAAGGCAAGAAAGCCAATAACAAACCTGGCAGACTTTGCCTGGTCTCTAATTTGAAAATATGGCTTTATTTCTTGAGTCAATTACAGGCCAATATACCGTAACTCAAGCAAAGGGCAATTTTGGCCAATGCTGCTTTAATAGAAAACCCTGTAAACGGAGCAGAGGTGTTGCAGGTTGGTGTGGCTCGGCTCAGCCTCTAAAGCCGCCACCACAGGGATCTATTTGATTTGGGCGAACCCCGCCTCTCCGCTGCTTCCAGCTACATTAATGACATGACTCTGTGTCATTGGCGAGGTTTTTGATAGCCGGGGATGAGACGCTCCGAGAGGGGAGACTCCGAGCTAACAGTGTGTTCGCTCCAGTCGCTGGTGTGGTTTTCAACACCCTCCTCGTAGACTCTGACACGTCTCAAAAAGCCTCAAACAGAGTGATTGACATGTGAATGAAAACATACAACAGTGTCTTTCTTCTGTAATTTGTACAGACAGAGAAAACAGAAATAATGAGTCCTTTCTCACGCTGTTGAATATTGTAAGCTATGATTCACACACACACACACACAAAAAAAAACCCCCACACAATAGATGTAATATATTACAAATTGCTTTTCAAATGTCGATGCATCAAAACGACATTTCCGCTTCAAATCAGACCTGCAGCCTTTTTGGCCGTGAGGCTGGGAAGAAAATAGATGTTGGAAATGGCACCCCAGCTGCTATTTGTAATTATGCGTTTTTGAAACCCAAGAGCAGAAAATCGAGTCAGGATTTTAGTGTGAGGGGGTGTTTGTAATTGATATAATGGAGCTCGAGGAAGAGCTTTGAAATGAGAGCTTTAGCGAGGAGAGCAGAGAAAAGCCTTTGTGAAACTGCTGCACATCCTCTTTGTCTATCTCTGCTCCGCAAACCGCCGCTCATCTGACTTACAGCATCGTTTTGTGAGGATTTAACAGGCGGGATTTCCCGACAAGATCGGCCCCTGCTGCATGCGCTCTCAGATTAAGCAGGCTCTGTGGCGTTCGGTATAAAAGTGGACGGCACTGATGAACGTCTCCTTGTATCGGAGCATCTTGGGATTACCACCTTCCTCAAACAGCTAAATCCTTCAGACGCAGAATCACATCTCATACAGTCAGTCTGCCCTGTTTCCAGCTGACGGATGCTCTCAGATCTCAAAATGCTGTGTCGCACTTTCAGCAGCGAACTGTTTGATGATGGATCAACGCTTCATCCCTTCTGGTTTGGGAGAAGCAAAAGTTACAAGAGCCCTTGAAGATCACAAGATGATGAAAAGGATGAGAAAGAAAAATATATTTTGTGGTTACATAAAGATGTGCATATATTTCTGACTGTATAAGTTCTTGCAAATCACTGGATACTTGAACTCAGCACGGGTAGTTCTTATAAAATGATTTGTGGTTTGGTTGATTTAATTCCCGCTGAACTTTTTGGCTGCAACAGCTACTAACAAGCAACACACTGAATGCAATGCAAGCAAGTGACAAAGTGAGTGTCATAAATCCTATCGCTTCACGACAACGTTCATATCAGACAATTTGGCAAAGCGCAGATTACATTTATGTCCAATGCCAACGTTTTTGAAATTCTCACTTTTACTACTGATTATTCACCACCACCGTGTTTCACTGTCAGTTTTATTCTCCCTCCTGTTACTGCCATAAATCTCAGTAAACAGGACTTTTTCTGGTCGTTCACTGCGAAATGCTGGTTGACCTTGTTTCCCCTCCTGAGAGGAGGTTTAGAAACTGCTACTCGTCCTCTGAGACCACTTCAACTTCAGCTTTCCTTTGTGCTCTTTTTGAAGCAGTGTTTGTGTGTAGTAATAAAACCAAAAGATTTCCTACTTGAATAAACAGTTAACAGAAAAAAAAAAAATATTCAATAAAACGATCACATTATGTGGTCTGTTGTGAAAAGGTGGTCTGGGTTATCGTCCCCTCGTGGCCCCGAGCGGTTTGAAAAGTGAAGTTCGGAGCTTGTTTGTATAACTAAAAGGAAACGCTGATGCCACTGGGCCCTATTAGAAAAACAGCTAATTATCTTCAGTGCACTAACGAATGTATTGATCAGTTCATTGGGATCAAGCGTAGGGATGGAGAGATCAAGGAAGGTTCTGGGATGGAGATGAAAAAAGGGTCACACATGAGGGGATGAATCGCTGAGGAACCCATGGGGTCGGTGCTCAGGGTGGGTGCGACACTTGGTTGATGAGGCATGTCGGGGCTGCATCTGTCCCCCCTGAGGTTTGTTGCTGAGAGAGAGACGAGGGAAATGGGTAAAGAGGATGTGAGGAGACAAACAGGAGAAGAGTTATATCTAAATGCAGCAGGTTGAGACAGGAAATTAAACTCTTTTTTTTGTGTTCCTGAACTTTCTAATCACTGTCTTTGTTTTCATCTTGTGTAGATGTTAGTGCTTTTGACAGCTAAGAACAAACAGAATCCAATTTTCAAGAATAGTGATATTGACAGTTCCACACTTTATCTCCTCAGTTCGACAACGCTTTGGATGGCAAACACCTCAGAGCTGCTGCCTGCTCTAACTTAAAGCCCCAAATCTGTAACTGAAGTAGGAAACCACCTGTTAGGACGCTTTGATTGAGCATCGCTTTGTTCGTCTGAAAGCATTTTTTTAAGGCTCAAATTGATCACTTGAGCTTTCAGATTTTCAGACGACGGCAACATAAAACCATCCTCAGCAGCAGCACAGAGTTTTACAACATTATACATTATCTCTGCCACAGTTTTCAGATTTTACCAGGAGCATCAGAAAACCATTTAACTCGACTCTTAGGAAAGATTCCTGTATCGCCATCTTTCATAAGACATGAAAACTGAGTAAGACTTCGCTGGATTGATGTTCATGATAAGTCTGCTGCAATATAAAAGTAGTTTCATAAAACTTTTGCAACCTGAAGTCTCAACCCATGCAGACAAAAGACTCTCACACTGAAGGCTTCATTCATCAGCAAGCTCACTATTATAACATCAGGTAGCTTGTCACATTAAATATTAACCCATTTGGAAACTTGCAAGTTGTGCTCACAAAATTCTTTCTTTTGTCCACAGCTGCTTGATTATTCTCCTTCTCGCTCTTTTCTCTTTTTGCGTTCTGCTTTTTTGAAATAGCACAATTGCTTCACGTGAAGTTCGCAGCTCTATTAAAGTTTGAAAGCGAAATATTTTCTCCACCTGCAGCTGGAGTGGACTCAACCATGTGCATCTTCCAGAGGCTCTAATATTAAGAATTGCTAGTTGACTTACAATTGTAATAACACAACATTTTGAATTTGCAGATAAAAACTTATTCCCTTCACCAGATCCTCAGATAACAGAGACAGCAGCTGGAGGGAATCAAGAAAGACAAATCATGGTGCTTGGAAACTTCCATTTTAAAATGAGTAATGCTCTTTCTTTACACCTCTTCGTCTTGATTTTCCTGACACACGAGCACCCTTGGACCCTTTCACTCCTTGTCAGCTCCGCTCTGCAAATTGTGTCAAACCTCCTCCTCTTCTCTTTTAAAAACTAAGAAAAAGTGGTGACAACATGGTGTGTGTGTGTGTGTGCACAAATCCTGTAAAAGATGTAAATAGCACAAGGGAAAGGGGGGATGACAGCTGCCCCTCCCCTCCTCCGGCTTGTCCGTCAGTCACATCCTCAGCTTTGCTTCCCACACCAGCCTCCATCACTCAACCTAAACTTCATCTTAGGAAACACCTCCCACCCTCCTGCATAATGTTTCCTACTGTACAAGCTGCGCACACGCAAAAAACACACACGCTTTATGTGTTGTATAATTATGCCATTGTTTTTTGTTTCATTCATCAAAACTAATTTTAGTCGCCTTTACATGCTAATATGGGTTTTTTTTTTAAAAATCTTCATTGATTAATATTTTCTGTTCTTGTGTTTTGTTACATGTGCAAATAAACACATCATCCCGTACATTGCTTTTAATGTATTTTGCAGCTTTTATTTTATCTGTTAAATTGTTTTGTCTTGGTTTTGCATCTTTTTTGCATCACTGTTTACCTTCTATATAAAAGGTGCCATTCGAATGAAATTATTATCACGATTATGAAGAGAATCAGCGTGTGATTTCTCTCCGTGCTGGTCACACTGTGCAGTATTTCCCTGCTGGATGTTAAAGTGATCGACAGCCACAGATCTGTACATTCTGTACAATCTAAATATGTGACGTGAACACACTTGCCAAGCTGAAGCTGAAGGCGCGTTCACACACAGACACCTCGAGATATAAGTGGACAATTCATCTCAATATAACACACGTTTTTTTTTTCTCATCCTTTTTTTAAACTGTCAATCGTGAGTCAGACGATGTCGATGTTTTCCCTGAAGATGTTTCTATGTGATTTGGGTGAAATTAAAGAAAAAATCCATCTCATATTAAATTGCTCATTAGGTTGGTTGGATGTTGAAAATCTTCATACTTTTATCTTCTCAATAGCTTCTCGCTTAAAATGCTGCTGTGCCTAATTGTTCCTCAGTGAATTCATGTGTTTCTGCTAAGTGCTCCACAGCTGAAGTTTAGTTGTAATCGTCCATTTGCTCTGTTCTTATTTAGGTTCTTCTTTATTGTGTCTTATCACAATAAACCGCTGCATCATCTCTGTTGCACCCAAAGAGTAATTAAAGTTTCTTCCTATCTTATCTGCATCTGCATTTCAGCCGAGAAATGTGGTTTTAATGTGGACGTGGATTGTAAATTCTGCGTACATAAATCATATCAGGACACAGTCTGGGTGCATAAGACTGAATACTAATGAAGGTATCGACGTCACTGAAGTTTAGATTTTCACATTAAAGCTTGATTCTTTTCATCATCACAGAGATTTTTGGACAGGCGTGGAGTTTTTCTACAGTTGCTCTGATGGTGATATAACTACTTTCTTCTTACTTCCTCTTCTTTCAGTTCTTGCTTTAAAATGTCAAAGCAATAGTTGGACATTTTGGAAAGCACACTTCTTGGTTTTCTTGCCCAGAGTTAGATGAGAAGATTGACACCACTCTTATGATTGTACAGTAGATATGAGCTTGAGTCAGCAGCTGGTTAACTGAACATAAAGACTGGAAAATCTGTCCAGCACCTTTAAAGCTCACTAATTAGATCCCTTATGTTTGTCTAATCCATTAAAAGGATTATATACCGGATTATTTCCTGGCATGTTAGTTACTGGTTCTGGCCAAGAAAAAGTCAAACCAATCTGTAAAACCACAACCTGCTGTTTTTACGGATTAAACAATATATATAATGTGTGAATTAGGAAGCTTTGGTGCCAGATTTTGTGACCTTCAAACGGAGGAGGTCGGGTTGATAGAGTCAACAACACATCTGATATCTGACACAGGAGATTACTGTTTTCCAACCGACAGTCAACGTTGTTTACTTTATTTTAATCATTCCATATCCATGTGTTTATTATTTTAACCATGTTGACGAAGCTCCCCTAACCTTAACAAAGTAGTCATTTTAACCCAAACCGTCATGTTTTCCTGAACTTATCCAGGTCATTGTTGTCCCTAAACCGTAGCTGTAGTTTAGTCATATTATAAAACTGATTTAATTTTTTTTAACTGTGCAATGCCAAGACATGTTATGACATCCTGTAACTGGGGATATCAGATGAGAAAACACTTCTATGTGTCGTTCTAGAGGTTATAGACAAATTAGGTGTTTTTTGTTGTTGTTAAAATGTTGAATTTGGAGGACTTGTTGAACAGACTCAGACTGTTTCTGCTCTCTTGTCTTCTGCTAAACTAAGCTGCTGGCGGTAGTTAGATATTTACTGTGTAGAGTGGTATTGATAGTCTCATAAAACTCTGAAGAACACATATATGCTTATTTCCCAAAATGGTGAACAATAAAGAGTAAAGCACTAGGCAACATTTTAACACCATAAGCCGCTGCAACCTTAACTGTGAAGTGAGGCTGTAACAGAGCTCAGCGTCTCATCCCAAACTGCTAAAATATTAGACACACGCTCTATTTTTGCCACATGTGAACAGCTGGTAAACTGAAACCTAAGAGGCAGAAACGCAGACTGTGTCCCAGCAGCAGCGACTGAGAGCTCTGTCCACACAAACCTGGTAAACAGCAGCGGCCTGTGAACATTTATGGCCTCTGGACTGAGCGAATTACCCATTTTAGAGCTGCCAAAGTACAAAAACATGACCTCGTTCAGGGGGTTGAGGCAAAAACGTCGGCTGCTTTCATGAGCGTGTCTGGTGGAGTTTAGAGTCAGAGGGTTTGTGTTCACCTGTGTGATAAAACTGAAAGCTTGTGTGAGTGTGAGTGAGGCAGAGGGAGGAGGTCGTGGTGAGGAAGCGAAGTTTGATAAATGAAATTAGTCAGACACTGAAAAGCATTTTCTAGTTGAAATAGTGGATTTATGTGTGTGGATCAGACTCAGGCTTATCTCTTTAGATATTAAGACCTTATTGCTAATAAAGCAGCACATATCTCTTATAGATAGATCGATAGATAGATATGAGACAAATTTTGCTCATTAATACCGACATATAAAAAAGTGATGTATAGTTTCCAGACGTTGTAAACAGACACCTCACTTGGCCTCACAGTGACCTGTTCCTCTTGGGTATAAATAAATCAGTTATCCTTATAATGAAAAAAACAATGATAGAAGTTATTATTCTAAAGCGCTGACATCCACTCATTTGGCCCAAGTATCAGGATTGAAGCACACGCTGTAGGTATATTCATATTTGAGCACAGCTATGCATAATGTAGCACCTTTTATTGACTGAAGGACCTCGGCCATGTCTCTGTAAAGGTTGCGAGTCTTCCGCTGGCGTCTCGGGGACGGGTGCCGGACTACAGCGTGAATGAATGCAGCCCCTCAGTGCTCACACTCCAGCTGGGATCAGCTCTCCATGACCGTATCTGTCCAGAGGCCTGCCGCTCAGCCTCGCGATGCCGCGGCGCCGACATTCAAAGGGAGTCGGCGAGCCTCGGTTCAGATAACAGGTGTTTACCGTTTCTCTCTTTCTTTTGTTCTTCGTCTCCTCACCTTTCCTCAAGGAGCTGTAATGCACCGTTTGTGCACGGCTCAGTAGCGTTTGTTGGATCACGATGTGCTGGACTGGAATATATATACACCCACTTCAGCTGTGTTGTGCAGCAGAGGAGGCATCCTTGCACCTCCTGGATGTCCCTGGGATAATTGGCACAGAACATCTTGTTATTGGCCCCTGTTTTGGTGCGACGTCGACGGTTGTGAAGTCTTTCCCTGTGGAAAAAATGATTATGTTCTCTTGCTTTGTCTGTGCTCAACCTTGGCTGTGTCATGTGACTCGTCGTTTCAATCCTCGCCGGTTGTCATGCCAACAGTATATCTAAGGCAGTCGTGCCGGTTCAGCGGAGAGATTCGATGTTTGCACTTCACAGACAGCCAGGTAGGTGCACACAGCAGGTCAGAGTGTAAGCTTTGGTTTGGTGTAATGATACAAAATCTTTCATTATTTATGATGTGGAGTGAATGCACAGGCCATGAATAAATAAGACTCTGCACTGAATCTGCACCGGATTGTAAATACTTTATTCCTCATTGTCAAATAAACATCCTGTTTTCTGATAATTCCCCCAGGAAGCAAAGGAACTACACATTTCTCCCGATTTGTAATTCACCTTTTAGTTGTCCTTGTGAAATGTGATCTCACATAAAAGACTTCACACACCTGGGACTTTTTTTGTAGCATTAATTCACACATCAGTGTATTTTTTCAAGCTGTTGTTTCTTTCATGAGTTCTTTCACAGCGAACAAGCGTTCAAGCGTAACATTTATTTATTTATTTATTTATTTATTTGGAACAAGGTTGATTTCACTGAGCTTTTGCGCCGCCAATAAAGGCTATGCACTACGTGGCATCATCTTTTCCTAACAGAGCACTGCCCACTTCAAACCAATGACAAGAGCTGAGGGGAAAACACAAACACAGAAATCTGTTTTCAACTTTGGCAGAAAGGTGTCGAACCCTATCACTCACAGTGGAAAGTTGATAAGAGTTTTAAGAGTGTTTTTCTTAAAATATATAAGCTATATATAAGCTTGCTCCACCTTTTCACGGAAGCTATGATGTTATAATGAGAGGTATATTTTAAACCTGATAATCAATGTTTTCATGGATGCACCATTCCAGAGATTTGAAAGTCTAATTGTTCTGTGCATCATTTTACACACAAGAGTTCAACCTGATATTTGGTATCTTTGGAATCTCTTGCATCTCCACTAGAACTTAACATTATATTGAAATGAAGATGAACGGGATCACAGCTCACGTGCAGCCTATGATGAGGAGGCGTAAAGTGTCACAAGCCAAAAAGGTTGGAAACCAGTGTTTTAACTTATTGATGCACTTTTTTTTTTTACAATTCATAATATTGTTTGCCTCTTTGCGGTGATTCTGAACACTTTGCAAACAAACATTCAGGTCTTGTCAGATGAGATTCAATCAAATTCTTTCTGGTATAATGCTGCAGCAAACGGTCTCATAGAGGTGATAGAATTTCACATTAACAAAGGTTACTGGATTTAATATTGCCACTATCAATAATGTTATCACTTTCTGATCGTCACCTCGGGAGATATTTTGTCATTATTTCATTCCGATGCCGTTTTGTTTCGTCCACCGTTGAAAGTTTGTCGTGACCAAATTGTGATCTCAGGGGTGATTTGTCATCACCTGCGAATGCACAACTCAGAGTTTACACTCAGTAAGACTGACAGTAATTCATGTCTATTAGATCAAGATATCATGAATATTATTGTTTTTAACACAACAAAGATCCCACGATGTCTCACCGTGTTTTGAAGAATAAAGATGAATCAATAACAGAAGCCTCCTGGCATTAAATCTGTGTATCACTGATTACTAATGAATCTGTGTCCACGGACAAAACGGCTCCACTTAAATGTGGCACTTTTTTAAAATTCTGATTCACATGCAGCTTTTGTTGTGAGTAGTAAGATTTAATGAGTTGGAGCCTCAGGCATTCCCAGTCCAGATGGGACACGTAGTCCTCCAGTGCGTCCTGGGTCGGCCCAGAGGTCTCCTCCCAGTCAGTCTTCCCGGAGCACCTCCAAACAGGAGGCGCCCAGCGGGCATCCTCACCAGCTGCCCGGCTCATATCTGATCGGCGCCACAGTCTGACACAAAGCCTGCATGACAGCCAGTCAGTCTCACTGCGTTCCTTCAGCTCTCTGAAGAATAAGACTGCAAGATGGCTGCTGCCCCCGTCACCTGGATGGGACAGGCCTCTTTTTTTTCTGGAGGCATTGTGAACTCCGGCTCCGATGTGGCGATCCTCATTTGAACTGTGTCAAGCTGAAATGCAAACCGGTTCAGTGCACATTGATGTTTATGGCCCGCTGAAGGCAGGAGGACAAAATATCTGCAAACAGAAAAGAGGCCACCTACATGCCATTCACATCCACACTTAATTATCTTTTATTCATGGGATATCAGGAATGTCTCATAGAGCAAATACAATTCACACACTAGAGAATCAGAACAATAATATCTGCACACTCAGATTATTTCCAGTCATTTGTGGTCATAAATAACAGTTTCCACAGTGGGAGCTTTCAGCACTTGGACTTCACAGCTGTTCTGAAGCTTTCGATTAGTTTGTTCAGTTGACATGAAAAGAGCAGTTATTCAAATTTATTTGTACCTTAAAGAGCTCTTGTCCAAGGTGACTTGAAAAAATAAGCAAACTCCATCTACTGATGAGGATCATGTGATGAGCTACAAATTGGACCTTGAGGTGAGTTTGTGTTGTGTCATGGTTTTGGGTTTCAGTTTTCAGTTATTTCCTGTTTTATGTTGTAAGTTGTTTGAGTTACTTTACTTCCTGAGTGTGTTTCCCACCTGTTTGATTGTCTGCCACGCCCTGATTGATTTCGCCTGTGATCCTCCCCTCCTTGTGTGTGTTCCCTTCACTGTGTGCCAGTTCATCTTTGTACCTTGGGCCAAGTGTTTCAGCCTCTATCCGAGTGTTTAGTCATGGAGTTATTTCTTGTGTTTTCGGATCTTTGCTTTGTTTTCCTGGACCTCGCCTGTTTGTGGACTTTTGATTCTTGCCTCTTCCCATTTGGATTTGTTCGCCTGTTTGGACTGTCATCCCCGGATTTGACCTTTGCCTGTCCCGTAAGCCTTTTGTGCCTTTTTTTGTGTTCATTTTGTGGCTCTGTTGTCTGCGTTTGGGTCCAATCCCTTAAACTGGTGTATTATTCCTCCTGTGTTCAGCTGATGCTTTGCTTCAACCTTGAAAGGAAAAAGCACATTTTTGGAAAGCTGTGTATTTGCATTCTTGCCAAGAGTTGAATAGATTGTTGGTTAGCTTAGCTTAGCATTAACACTGGTAACCAGGGGAAACAGCTATCCTGGCTCCATTCAAAAGTAAAAAAAAAATCCACATACTATCATCAGTGAAGCGCGCTGATTAATATGGTATCTCGTTTGTTGAATCCATAAAAAGAAAAATGTAAAAAACAGTTTCAGGAAATCCCTGTAAAACCACAACTAGTCATTTTAACACGTCGGTTTAAAGCTCTGAAAGTTAATTGGCAATTAAAAACAGTCCAGGAACATACAGCACACATGCTTCCTTCATTGGGATTATGGGATGTACATACAGTCGACGGAGGTATTCATGTGATAAAGTGTAGTAGGAATGAACTTGTTGGTGACTCCGGATGTTCAGCTTAGAGTGAAGCGTCTTCACCCACATTGGTCGTCCTGACTTATGATGCATAAAATGTGTATGAGGATACTGGCAAAGGCAGCATCGTCGTCCACAAACGGCAGCAGAGGGCTGTTCATCCATGTGAGACGTCCCAATTTTATTGCATTTCATATAAGTTTAGCAGAAACAGGGAGATAAACAAATGCTGAATTTGCCTTTTCTTTCCTGCTTTCAGTGCATTTTGTTTCCAGTTTCACTACTAAAATGCTTCTCTTCAAACACCCACTTTATTACTTTGACAAATGACTTTACAGACATTTATATTGTAAACTGACAAACGGAACATATTGAACACATGCACACACACATTGCTTTAAAAAGAAACCACACAACAACGGACAGGCTGATAATGTTTTTGCCAATATATTTCAATATATTACTTTATGTTTTTTGGTGATGACTTGTGACTGCAAACCACACAGAGTCTCTATCGTTGCAATTTAAATCTTTACACCTGCATTCAACAAAACGTCTCATCCGAAGATGGAAAAAAACTTAGAAAGAGAAATATAGGGCATTTGTAATTGCAACCAGACATAGAATCTGCAGCCAAGTACATGACTATATGAGACTGTACTTAGACATAGAGGTGCTCTGAGCAAACATCATCATTAGTCAGACTTCATCAATGTTTTCATCATGCCGAGAATATTATGTGACAGCCAGTTGAACATCGAGCTAATTTCTTCTAGACGATACCACGAATATAACATAGGTGAATGAAGTCGTTTGTTTTGAATGATTTCATTTATTCGGCTGCTTACTTGTGCCAAGAAAATGAAGCGAACCACCATCCCCAGAGCCACGCTGCAAACACGGCTAAAAATAAGATTACACAAAGTATAAAATAATGTGCAAACGTGTTTTAGTGCACAGTGTCAACGTACTCTATCGAGGATAGTAACATAACATCTGTCATTGGCAATTTCTCATATCTACTTATACCAAGAGAAACATGCTGTTCTCTTATCTGCACGCTCAACCTTTATGTTCTGTCTGCTTTTATGCAAGGCTTTTTGATTTGCCCATGAAAAAGCGTCTTCAAATACAAAAAAATCAAATCAATAAAAGCATAAACAAACTCAACAATTTCCCTGACAGTATTTCAATATAGGGTGTCCTTCTGAAATTACAGAGGCTTTCAAGGGGGATGGGCGAACAATGAAGACATCCATCTACCCATAATGTGATACCGAGCGTGGTGATGCCTCTTCTCCAGCCACAGTGGATACAAATGAGTTTCATCCGCAGATGACCCCCAACCACTGTTTTGAAACTAATCAAATCTATTCATCACAATCGCTGGAGATTATCCAGCGTTTAGCATAATTGAGCGAAAGTTCAGTTCGGTTGTCATCGAACTGGAGTAAACTGTAATTTGTCATGAACCAATGATGCAGCTGCAACACCAGACAACGGCTCATTCGTCTCTATAGCTTTCCCAGCATCTCACGCGGAATTATGAGCAAGTGCCACATGAAAAATGAGCTCGGAGTTAGTTGAACTGCTTACTGGCAAGAAGTATCTGCTTACAGTGCATGTGGCCTATTTTCAGATGGAGTTGACTCATGCATAGGTCATGTGATAACCTTAATCACTGGTTTAGCCTCTTTGGTAAAAGCATGAGCAAGCGAACTCTCATGTGTCTCAAGAAGAGCAGCTTTCACGATTCAGATCAGGGGAATACCGGTGGGAAGAAAGTTGTGACGAATGCAGGAATCCAAGACAGATTTTGTTTAGTCAACCTTAGTCTGTCATATTGATGAGGTTGTTTCTGGTGCTCTCATGAGGTATCTGGGAAATTCAGCCAGAGCTCCTTCCTGAAAAAAAAAAAAAAAGCCTCAAATGTGGAACGACCTGCAGCAAAGACACAGGAAATTAGGCTGGTGCAAAATGCATTATGAGCCCTGAGTCAATCTTCTCATCCCGCATCGCTGTAATATGAACCATGTGAGGCAAGGCAGCACTCAGCACTTCATGGGTTTAACCTGTTGTGCTCCTGGACTGGGTTCAACTCACTATTCGCAAATCCTTTACTAAGTTTGTGTGTTAAGTCCTTCCTAAGCAGTTGCTGAGAAAATCACAAAACCACACAATTCAGTATATTAAACTCCCAGTCCTTTGACTTTGCTTCATTCACATATGTAAGTATGGAGAAATTGGTGTGTTTAAAAGTTAGATGGTTTGAGTCAGTAGTCATGCAGTTTGGATATATATATATAACTAACTTAACTAACTTTTTTTATTTGAGGCAGGCCTTTATTTTTATTTATTTTTGTGAGATGTATGCAACAGTTACACCTGGCAGTAGATACTAAATGTTTAGTATAAGTAGTAGTTTGTGTGGTGTGACTTGTTTCAATTTAATGATGTGTTAAATAAGAGATAGAACTTTACTAAATTCTTTAACAATAAAGCATCCAAAAATAAAAACAAAATACAATAGAGCATCCAACAGGCTGTGCTGTTTGTTGCTTCAGACATTGTCTGATGCGATGGCCGGGAATCGAACCCGGGTCAACTGCTTGGAAGGCAGCTATGCTCACCACTATACCACCATCGCTGTATAACAAGCTGACAAATAACTATATGTTTCAGAAAAAACTGGTCTTATGCAATAATGTTGGTGACGTGTTCAGAAATTGTTTCATTACGGGGATAATTTTCTATTTATGCATTTTAATATGCTCAAATGGAAATTCGTGTTTACCGAACAGAGCTAAACTGGGGAGTCTGACATTTAGCACCGAATAGCAATCAGTTAGTCAAATTACAACTGGATCACGTAAGACTTCCTTCCTCTGACTGCAATTTTTTTTTTTTTCCCCCTCTGAGCTCCTCTCTCTGATCCGTGGCCTCAAGTGAGTCACTGGAGGACAAAATGTTATGTACCACAACTGAAACGCAGATGGCCGTGAGCTTCTCTTGAGCCATCGCTCATTGCTCACTCACAGGTTAGCATGCCAACCAAGTCAGAGAAAACTGTCACAGTACACCAGTCAGTTTGGCAAAGCACCCCGCTACCTAAAGTCTGACTGCTCCATGTGGTGGATATTACAAAGTCCCAGTAGCTGGCATCAGTAAAATAAGCTGATGAATTTCTAATTATGTTCAACATTTTTACTGGAACATTTAGTATTTACTATATCAGGCTTCTATGTTTAGTGTGAGAATGATGCTTGATTCTGCTGCAGCTGTTTTATGGCAGGCTGGATGCAAATTATGTTTATAGGAGCTGCATTTCTAAACAGACATAAAAGACAATTTCTTTGGAGGATCGCGAGTATCCAGGCTTCAGAGACACCGGCCTCACGGAGACATATTTAGCTGCTGCCGTTGTCAATCAAATGGATGTGAAAGCTTAATCTCGCATTATGTGGAAATTGCATGTAGCTGCGAGGACGAATCTGCACATTTCAGCAAGCTGTCAAATAATATCAAGCTTAAGTGAAGCCGTTAACGAAATATGAATGTACTGATGTACTTTCCGTTTCTGGGTCCCATTCAAGGACGCCAATGTTAGTCAGTCATTCAGCCCACCACTTTAGTCCAGACTGAAATATCTCAACAACTCCTGGATGGACTGTTGTGACATTGTGTACAGACATTCATGGTCCCTGTGTATAACTGTGGTAATCCTCCTGACTTTTCATCCAGCGCCGGCAGCAGATCAAAATGTTCAATTATCCACCCGAATATCTCAACATCTAGTGAAAGAATTGGCACAAAAATTTCTTCCCTCTTTCAGGATGAATTCATCTCACGTCGTCATCATCAGGTCAACATTTCAGTTTGTCTAACACTTTTACAAAACTCGTCACATCCCAGCTTGTGTTCAGTGCAGCTTTTAGATGCTGACACACTAAACTATGATGGAAACCTTCAATCAATCGATCAATAACTACTCAAATGTCATAGAAGTTACTACATTGTTTATTTTTCAGTGATCTAAAACTTCAGTGATAAAAACACATTTTGGTGTCAGCCCCTCTATAAAACTGATTTTTACCTGCAATTTTACAAGGACACTGACACATAATACAGACAGAGAGACAGCGATATGGATTTCTTCATAAAAGATGCCCTCAACAGACAAGCGTGACAATCACAGACGCACAGTTGTTTGCCTTGTTAGCCAGACAACTTTGTTCCTATGAAGCTAATTGCATGAAACTACTTCATGACTTTTCTGCAGACAATAGTCACAAGCTGACAGGAAACGCTGAAGGTGCAAACAGTGAAAAAGTGAACTACAACGCATGGATGCTCTCGGACTGTGAAAGTGCATCTGAGGCTGATGTTTTTCCTGCCAGGGTTTAAGAGGCAAACTGAAAAACCTGGAGGATCATTACTTCAAGCTTGTGCACGATCGAGAGGAAGTGAACCAGTGTTTCTCTGCTCTCGGTGCTTTGATGTTTCCTCGAACAAGGCGTTTATCTGCCAGTTACTCGGCTAGAGCTAATCAGTTATCATCGAGGAAGAGGGCTTTTATTTTGGGCCGCTCTCAGGTTTGAATCAGTGTGTGGAGCTCAGCTTTGATCTGCATCTGTTTGTTTGCCTAAAGATTGATGAGAATCAGCTTGGAGAAGATTTACAAGTAACTGGGCTGCTTACACTGACAACCGGCCAGCAGAGAAATTGGCCTCAGGAGAGAAATAAATGCACAGAAAAATCATCTATGCTTCTCCGTCATTTGCTGACTGAAAATGTCTCATTTTGTGAAGCGACGTTGTTCATTTCAGACACAGACAGCAGACACAGCTGAGTGATGTTAATAATTACACCTGTAATGATGACAGCGCCTCATTTCAATCCTGAAGTGCCACAAGATTTCATGTTCTGTGGCTGCAAAATGTCCCATTAATGCATCTGTTCTGATCTTATCTGCGACGATGCAGCCACTCGACTCCTGCCTCCTTGGCCTGGACCACTGATTCTGCCATTGTGTAAGACGCTGTGATGAGAAAAAAAAAATGACCACTGGCCAAATGAATAAATGCAAATTAGATCTTTATAATCAGTGAATTGAATCTGTTTTTATTAAGGCCAACCAAAGGCCGTATTTCAAGCAGGATCCGACTCGTTAATTTGGTGGCGTGTAATCTGATCGAACGTGCTGATAACTGGCTGGTTTATCCTGAGGAGAGATTGATTTTAAAGTGTAGCTTATAAGTGAACGTGCTCTTCTTTTGCATTTTCATCCAAATACAAACTGGCGCAAAACAGTTGGTTTGCATGAGAAAACATCAGCAAACGGCTTGAAAGGCACAAAGCAAAAGCTGTTGATAAAGCACAGGGGCAAAAAAAAATACATGAGGACGACTGGCTTCAGCTCAGCCAACATCAAAATCTGCTTTCTGGTCTTTGAGAGCCTCAATTTTGGTTAATTATTCACACAATAAACAAGCATGCGCTGACTATCAATGAAGCCTCTATCTGATTTTGAATGCATGGAAAATAAAGAGAGCTCTCTCCATTAGAAAGTTGCATTTACGTGGAAATTTTAGCAGCTTTTGGCAAAAATGCAAAATGTTGAACAATTATGAATAAGGGAGATAATTTGATCTTCTAGTTTTGTGTGCTTGGTGATTTCAGAAGAGCTTTTGGTTCATGCAAAATTATGTCAACAATCATGAATAAGGGAGATAATTCTAACATGTAGTTGTTTTGTTTTTTTTGAGCTCATTCAAATCAGATCCTTTATATAAGCCTCCACCACCGTCCTCTCCCTCGCTCCTGTGACTTGACAGCTTCATGGGTTGGGCAGATGAAGCTATATGGAGACACGTCACAGGGCTTGTAGGGAAGGACGCTTCATAAAAGTGTGAAGGCTGAGAGAGAAGGAGTGGAGAGAGACGCCGGAGCCCGAAGCAGCAGCAGCAGCAGCAGCAACCTGTTCTGCAGGAGCGCACTCCAACACCTCCTGCAGCCAACTTGTGTTGCATGTAGTGTTTGAAAAAGGAGACCAGTGATTATGATCATAGCTGTGGTTTTATTCTAACACACGCACGGTCTCTCTCTCTTTTGTTTACTGTGTTGGTTTTGGATGATGCGCTTCTGACTTGGATTTAACGCGCGGGGATAAAGGGCGATTCTGCGCACTTGGAAAAATTATGTAAGGTAAAATAAAAGCACTTTTCTTCTTTCAAATTATGGCTTTTGATATTGGTTTCCTGCTTTTATTTGTACTTCAAATGCTTTGTGTTTGACAGCATGAAAATATCAGTGTTTTCTTCTTTTTTCCCCCATTGCACTGATTCTTGAAATTTGTGCCTTTTGCGCCTGATTAATGCTACTTTCCTGCAGATTATCAGACTTTCTAAAGAGCCTATTATATACTATATAGCCTATATGTACTTATAAAATAAGTCTCCAAATGTTGCATATATCTAAATGATATAATAGCAATTATCCCACTGTTATATACCTCTTTACTGTTGCAGTAGATTAGACTAATATTTGAGCATGCACATACTGTATGTTTGCATCTTATTACAAATACAATCACCTTTATTTAATTTGCATTATTGCTCCAGTCTACACAGGTGTAAATGCATCTGCTGCACCTCAGAGGAAAAAAAGAGGCGTTTTTATAGCTTCATGTTTTCATAAGTAGGTTTCCTGTTATTGAAAAGTAAGCACTCAGTTATTAATAATTCTATATGTGTTGATAGGTTCAGGGTGCATGATACAATATTTATAAGTACACCAGCTCTCAGGGGCCAGATGAGCACAACGTAGGAATTCTATAAAATACATAAAAAATAGTTGTAGAAAACTATCAAAGATTCAGATATTTGCAGGGAGAAATGATTGCATGCATCTCATTTTTAAGGCATTTTCATATCAAAGGTGTGGACTCAAACATCACACTGCTGCAAATACTCCTGTCATAATATGCATGGGATTCTTTTCTTAGGGTTTTCAAACACGTCTGAAATGTTTGTCATCAATTTGTAGGTTGTCCAGGTGTCTTAGACTGCCGTATTACCCTCAGACACAGCCATGAAATCTGTGCTGGACGGTGTGGCGGACACCACCTTCCGGACTATTACATCTGGTTTACAGTATTTGGGCTCCAACGACGCCAACTATGACGACCCCCTCAATGATGTAGACTTCAAGGCGGGCTTCTCTCTGCAGAAGCCCTTATCTGCTTTCCGCAGCAACTCCTTCCCAAACAAGGTACCTCCAGACGAGGAGCTCATCCTCAAAGGCATCCCCTTCTACCCCACCAATGCCACAGACTTGTTCGGCAACAGGAGCACATTCAGAGATGAGACTAACAATATACAATGTGGGGAGAACTTTATGGACATGGAGTGTTTCATGATCCTGACCCCGAGCCAGCAGCTGGCTGTGGCTGTGTTGTCTCTGACTCTGGGTACCTTCACGGTGCTGGAGAACCTGGTGGTGCTCTGCGTCATCTTTCAGTCCCGCACCCTCCGCTGCCGGCCGTCCTACCACTTCATCGGCAGTCTGGCCGTGGCTGACCTGCTGGGAAGTGTCATATTTGTCTACAGCTTTCTGGACTTCCATGTTTTCCACAGGAAGGACAGCCCCAACGTTTTCCTCTTCAAGCTGGGTGGAGTCACGGCATCGTTCACTGCATCTGTAGGGAGCCTTTTCCTCACTGCGATTGACCGCTACATCTCCATACACCGGCCCCTCGCCTACAGGCGCATCGTGACACGGACCAAGGCTGTCATTGCCTTTTGTATGATGTGGACCATCTCTATTGTCATCGCAGTGCTACCTCTGCTGGGCTGGAACTGTAAACGTCTCAATTCTGTTTGCTCAGACATATTCCCTCTGATTGACGAGAACTACCTGTTGTTCTGGATCGGTGTGACCAGTGTGCTGGTTCTTTTCATTATCTACGCCTACATATACATCCTGTGGAAAGCGCACCACCACGCTGTGCGGATGCTGAGCCGCACCTCCCAGAAGAGCCTAGTTGTGTACTCAGCAGAAGGGACTAAAGTGCAGACCACACGCCCTGAGCAGGCACGCATGGATATCCGTCTGGCCAAGACCCTGGTGCTCATCCTGGTGGTGCTGGTCATCTGCTGGGGTCCAGTGCTCGCCATCATGGTCTATGACCTCTTCTGGAGGATGGACGATGACATCAAGACAGTATTTGCATTCTGCAGCATGCTCTGCCTGCTCAACTCCACTGTCAACCCAATCATCTACGCCTTGAGGAGCAAAGACCTGCGGCATGCCTTCCTCAGCTCCTGCCATGCCTGCAGGGGCAGTGCCCAGCAGTTGGACAATAGCCTCGAGTCAGACTGCCAGAACAGAAATGCCAACATTTCTGCCAACAGGGCTGCAGAGAGCTGCGTGAAAACCACTGTGAAAATAGCCAAAGTAACAATGTCTGTCTCGACTGAAACTTCTGCAGAGGCTGTCTAATTGGCCGTCACGGGGGGAACTGTGTAAATGTCATCCTCCCCAAACAATGCCATTCAACACAATAAAGCAGAAGTTAGATATTGAAGAGAAAAAAAAAATCCTCCTGCTCCTGAAAGTATTGACTTACATCCTCACATAGATGCTTTAGTGCTTGCATTATTTTATGTTAGTGTGTGAGATCATAGTGTGCCAAAGTGCCAAATGGTATCGCAAGTTCATAGAAAGGACTCACAATTTGAAAGGATTATCAAAGACTATCATAAGTCTGCTGTTTACCATAGAC